>CM070876.1:21620405-22820405 GCA_036365515.1 Torymus aiolomorphi
ATAAACCTCCGGATTGAGCTCGTAGGGCCTTCCCTTCGACTGGTAAGCATCGCTCAATGTAATGTATATGGCATTCTTTTAGCTCCTAGTTCTAATATAAATTTAAAATAGCTCGTGTATACGCATTATTCACTTGTCGTGTCATTCTTCTTGCGATAATCCGGCGTGCCTTGCTTCAGCGATTACCGTCATAAATTGTAAATATTGTAAATAGTGTATATAGTGTATATAGTTTGTTTATTGTTATTGATTTGCGATTGACTTTAATTTTGATATATATATATTCACCAAAGTAATTTTGTGTCTCTATGCTCTGTAATTTTTATCGTGTGCCAGATAAGGTTATACCCAAAGACCAAATAAAGAAATCTGAAAACTCTCTCTCCCCCCGCTCTCTACCTCCCTCTCTCTGTCGAAGGAGAGAACTAATAATTTCACTTCCCGAGGAAGAGCAGGTACCGTGTATGTCTGTATGTATATATATATATATTATATAAACCCACACGTACACGCTGAGCGCGTGTGTATACGATACGCGAGCATTTTCACCCGAACGCACTTGAATAATCCATCGAATAATCTCCGTCCTCGGCATTTTCCTCTCGTTCGCGCACGCGCGCGCCCTTACTTTTCTCTGTAGCTTCCCAGAGGACACGTCCCCGAAGCAGCAGTAGCAGCAGCGTCGGTGGTTCTTTGTGCCTTCTATCGTTATCATGCCCGCGCGCTATACTTAAGATGAGGATTCCAATGGGATAAAATGCGGCCCTCGATAGTGTTCCGCTCGCTCGCGCGCGTGTATCCCTGCGAGGGTATCTTTTTCTGCTACCTAATCTTTCCGTCGGCTTTTTGTATACCTTACATATATATGGGGGTTTCCAGAGATGCGGACGACTCATTTGAGGTGTGTTATTTGAATGGAAAGGTATACAGTGGTAGATTTTTCGTGAGACGATTTCGATAAAACTTGCACCGCTTTAAAAATTTTTGTTTGCAAAGATCGCGCGGGCAGCATGTGTGCAGCTGATGTACACCGCTGAACCATTCTATTTCACGTGTACTTACCGAAATTAACTTCGTTATAACGAAGTTAATTTCAAAATACGATATATCGTATTTTGAATTAGAATCGCCACAAATGCAACTCTAATTCAAAATACGATATCGTAGGATATTCTATTAAAACTATAAATTGAATACCTTTTTATAAAACGCGCGGCTTTATTATTTTGCACTATATAGACCTTTGTTTTAACAATGACTATATTCTGGGCTCACTTGCAGCTCAATAATTTACTCCGCCGACGGAGTATACTCTCTTGACATATTACAAAACCACCCGAACGTGCAAAGGAGAAACGAAAAAAAAAATTCCCTAACCATCCACCTTTCATATTTGTCTCCCGTAAGCTATGTAGCACGAAAAGTGCCGTATATACATATATATATATGTACACGCCCGCAGCCTTACGGCGATAATAGACGGCGCTCTTTTTTACGCAGCCCGCGCGCACGGGCACTAAATCGTTTACCGAAAGAAGCGAGGAAGCCGTTCGCAGAAGAACATAACGCGCGCCCTTTTTACAAAGTTATCGCCTCCCTCGCCGCTTCTACCCTCGTACGCGTCGTTATATAACGACGCCGCATATATATAAAGGATATTCAGCGCTGAATCGGCTTGAATTATACTCCGTCGGGATAATGAGACAGTTCGTTGGTTCAAACGCTGCAGTTTCTCGAGCTTCTCGCGGTTATCGCTGTTTATTGAAGCTTGTGGGTCGAATTTTACGATTATTATTTTCGGTTTCTTATTTTTTTATTTTTTTTTTTAGATTATTGTATGGTGGGACTTGAAATGCGGACTAGTTGTTCTTTCGAAATAGGAATCATTTGATTATTTGAAAGCAGACGCGATCGTCGACGTTTTTACTTTTAACATTTAAGGTTTCTTCTCCTTGATTGTCGGTAACATCGCAGAGAACTGTAGAATAAAATGCTGAGATATGATTGAACAAAATAAATAAAAAGCTTCCCGTAATAGATTTCACGATCCATTCTGTTGGAGTAAGGTTAAATAACTGAGGACTTGGTAACTATAAATATGTGGTTTATTAAAAAGACAATCTTTTACATGTATCCTAGTCGTACGGCAGTCGTACGTATAATATACACCATACTCTATCTCACGTGCAGCGCGCTCATCCTCGCGCACTCTATAGTATACATCTTGACGACTGTTACAATATAAATGTGTATTCTAACAAATTCACTGCAAATTACACGAAGAATTGAGCTATATCATTTTTCATCTTCGAATTTCCGAATTTCGAGGTTTCACTCTGTTTTTCCACTTGCAAAAGAGAGGCGAATTTATACTGCACCAGATGAAGAACAGCGGGGGTAGAAGGAGGGGGTGGGACTTTACGATGGCACGCCCTGTGACTTATTGCAGCGAATCGAAGAAAGACTGGACACGAGCGACGACGGCGTCGTTTTTGTCCGCACGTGCGCTCGTTTGATAATTCGCGGAGAGCCGTAGAGATTTATCGATCCTTCCGCGCTAGGAAGTAGCTTTATCGCGCCAGTGCGGCGGCGGGCAGAGGCTGCGCTTTTTGTTTAGTATTGTACGACGTCCTGGTGGCCGCTTGATTCATCGCGCGCAGACGCGTCGTCTCCTGCGATTTCTTTTTGAAAAATTTCTGCTTTCGTCGACCACTACTGTATATAGCTTTCGCACGTATAAAGATTTTCATTTTTTCCGTAGAATGAGCCCTCGGGCGCCTCAGGCATGCTCCGCAACGAACTGTGCCTTTTATTATTAATTAGTTGTTGGGCTCTCTCTTCTTCCCTCTCTCTTTTTCTATTCGTAGAGAGTTTCTACAAGTATGGGTACGTTCGATGCACAGACGTTCTTTGGTACTAGTGGACATGTATATATTCCTGAGATCGCTGTTGCTCAAGCTCATCTATGATCTTCGGCGAGAAGCTTGCATGACTGCTAAAACCCTATATTACGAGACTTAACCTCCTGCATTTGCAAATGGCTAAGCGTGAAATGTGCGACAGTGCCACTATTAAAATCAATCGCCTTATACTGTATTTTCACCTACTTGAGGCACACATTGCAAACAAGTACTATGATGTTATTGCTGTGACTGAAACCTTTTCTACTTTAAATCAATCAGACGATGTCGTCGCCGTAAAAGAATTTAGTTGTTATCGATTAGATATAGATTAGGTTAGGAAGGACGCGGTGTAGATATACGTTATGTTCGTAATCAGATCTTACTTTCGACAATTCATCCAAATTTTTTGTTCTCGAATTAGCCTTTGTATCGAATTAAATACTTTTTGCGGTTGTTGAGCGGCATTCGACCGTGGCTTATTCTCTTGCGTTCATTAATTGTCTAGCTGATCTTCTTTCTTATACTAACGTTATCATCAAAGGCCACTTCAATATTAATATACCATCGAAAAATGTAGCCTTTGTCTTCTTAATTTCTGGCATCAGTCCCAATCTCTCATATCTAGTGCCGTGTCACTATCAAAGCGTATCATGAATTTTAGCAGTATTATAAAAGCTGATAAAATCGCAGTTGTCATCAACAAATCATCTTCAGCCGCCACATGTAATGATGATATTTTAACACCAATGTTGATACCAGTCTCTTTTTTTATGACACTTTACCAGCGGAGCAGAACTTCAATTGAGTCAGCTTCGGAATAAATACTCGTTCAATTGCTAACCTATACGAAACGTCCACGGTGTTTTTTTCCAACTTTTCTATCTCTTGGACTTACGTCACGATCTTTGTCAACGATCTACCGCAATTCCTTGAGAATTCGTGCCGGATGATTTTCACTAATGAAATACGCAGATATATCGCATTCTTTTCTACCGTGTAATCTGATATTTGATATTACGAAGATCACATTTGTTTAGCGAGAATAGCTCTACGAGCTTGAGATCACACGAGCTCGGGAATATATGGCTCACCCCATCCCTCAACTGGACCACTCGTGGCAACAACTCTTTACGCAAAATCTACCGCACGCTGTATACCCTGAGGCATTACAAGCAAGCAGACAGCTCAGTGATTATCATGACCACAACACTCGCGAACTAAAGCCACTCAACGCGTACATGCATCTGCTTTATTTACGAAAATATACCGCCATATTGCCTTAAGCTAGGTTAGCTCTCTGCTGCCAATCAACGGGTCGTTTAATACAATTTCACATCGTTCGCCCGGTTACAGATGAATTTTCCGGGATCAGTATTGATCTCACCATCACAACCACCAGTCGGCATCCTCCTCGATGTCTCTTCTATTTTCCACCATAAACTCTGGTAGAAAATTAACCATAAGTTGGCCAGAATATGCTTAACCAGCATATGGCTTAGCCATATTCTGGCCAACTTATGATTAATTTTCTACCAGGGAAATCTCTCACTTACTCTCACTTCTTAAGAGATTTAAATAGAGCTACTACGCGATGATGAAAATAAGGTGCTTGTGACTTATACCCGATCCTGACCCCTCACGTAATATAATGAATACGATATTTCAGTGCTTGTTAGTCATACCTATATTGGGATTTGACATTCGTATATAGCTAACTACAATGCATACTAAAATATATCTCCCTACTGAAAAAACTCACCTGAGATCTCAGGTGAGAACTCACATGAGATCTCACGTGAGTTTTTTCAGTAGGGCTATACAGCTAGTCAAGATGGCGCGACTTGGCCAGCAGCCCCATTTAAATATGTAGGTTAAGCACGGGCTAATTTGCGCCATCTTGGCTAGCTATATATATATGGATGTCAAATTCCAATACTGTATACAAAGATAGGATAGAGGAACAAAAATAGCCCTTAGTCGAAACGGTGCCTTGCACGAGCCCGTTTCATTAATTCTGAATGCTTCTGTTGATAATTCTGATATCTCTTACCACCTGACACTTCTATTTTTACCACCTCACAATATCCAGCCTGTCCTGCGCCTTGTTGCGTCTATATAGATACGCAGACGCAAATTGCGCCTAACGAGTATTGAATAAATTCCAACGTCATTTCTCTGGAAGGATTGAGGGAACTTAATGCTCCTATAAATGTACCTTCGATGCATTTTTTAATCCGCGCGAATGATAAACTGAAGATGCGAGCACCATCCGAATTCTTTTTCTCGCGCGCTAATTATAGCCAATATACACAACAAGCTTAAAACAAGACTAAGGGAAAGAAACTTTTATTTATTTCATTGTCCTAATTGAAGTTACGATTATATCTTATCCATCTCGATATTGCTCTTTTTACGGTTCCCACACGCGTGCGCAATAACATTCCGAAACTTTCGGCGTAAATTCCTTCCCTATAACATGCCATTCGTGACTTTTATCTCTCTCTCTCTCTCTCTCTCTCTCTCTCTCTCTCTCTCTCTCTCTCTCTCTCTCTCTCTCTCTCTCTCTCTCTCTCTCTCTCTCTCTCTCTCTCTCTCTCTCTCTCTCTCTCTCTCTCTCTCTCTCTCTCTCTCTCTCTCTCTCTCTCTCTCTCTCTCTCTCTCTCTCTCTCTCTCTCTCTCTCTCTCTCTCTCTCTCTCTCTCTCTCTCTCTCTCTCTCTCTCTCTCTCTCTCTCTCTCTCTCCCCCTCTCTCTCCCTCTCCCTCCCTCTCTCTCCCTCCCTCCCTCCCTCCCTCCGTCCCTCCCTCCCTCCCTCCCAACAAGAAAATCCCGACCGTAAAAAACTCGCCGATAATTATGAAAACTAACCGCACCTTTATCGCGTTCGCGGCCTTCCAACTTTTCGCACCTCGGCGTTATCGCGAGTCGGGCGCTAAAACAGCTGCTGCTGCTGGATGCCTTTGAAAGCTCTCGTGCGACGCGCGAACAAAAAGTGCGAAGAGGGAGAATGAAACGAGGCGAAACGAAAACACACAAACACCCATACACAGAGAGAGAGAGAGAGAGAGACGGCGCAGGTGCAAAGCAATTCAACTTTTAAGCTTTTTCGCCTTTCCGCTCATAAAAGGCTTTATTTCCATATACATATATATATATATATAGGTATATACTCAGTACCGCAGGCGCGCGCGTCTTTTCACCTTGGAGGGGGATGAAAACTTTTTCACGGCTGGTTTCTTTTCCTTTTTCTTTCTCTGTCGTTATTGACATTATTGTTATTATTATGGTGCGATAATTACGCCCGCCTATTTCGAACCCGAGTCACCTGCGGGATCGTTTTACACGTGCAGAGATCGAACTTTTGCGTCAGCGCGTATAGAAGCTAGAGAAAAATAAGAGCCGGCCCTGATTCGAGCGAACTTTTTAATTGGGAACGTTTCATGACAGCTTTTGTTTGATCCCTCTTTGTATTAATTCGCGTGGCCGTACGTGTAGACACCTGCGTTTGCATATTGCTGAGACGATGTACGCTATAAGTGCTCGGGCGACAACTTGTCCATTGCGAAATGTATGAATTTTCAGTTTATTATACGAAACGTTCCGAATTGATTAATATTCATGCGTAACGAAACATACATCGAAATGTATTATTAGAAATGGAACGTTCGAAAACTCGTCGAGGTGATTCAAATTTATAACTATAATAAACCTGTCAAATTTAATGAATAAGTTATGATTGCGTTCTAATATTAGAATTCATGACACCGTCTCTTGCATAATTTAAACAGTTCTCGACTGAAAAATCATCGTTTTATTTAAAAAAGTTTTTAAAATGATCGATTACTTTTAACGCTCTTTGTCATTAAAATTTTCATCACTTGAAGTGTCAAAGCCATCCATAAGAAAATTTAATTCAGCATTTAATTCTGTTACTGATTAGGTTTTGAATTATTCCCTTTTTATAAATTAAGTTATCCTCTTCGTAATCATTCTTAATTTAATCATTTTTATTGGGCTTATTTGATTATCCATTCGCACTAGATTCAATAGATATAGTTGTAATAATCTTCAACTTCAAAATAGTTCTATTATTGTTGATTGATTGCTGATTAACCTTGTATTATATAATAAATTATTCAGGAGTATTTATCATTACTTACTTCGTAATACCTGACCTAACCGTTGTTTCGTTACATTAACAATATACCTGTTTTTTATTCATTCAATTTGGTTGAAGTATAGGGGAAAATATGATGGGCGTTGGTTAGAGTTGAGATTTGAATGTGCTACCTAATTGTTTCGAAGTGTTCTCTAATCAACTGAAATTACGCACATTCCTTTCTTTTCAGAACAGCCGGTCGGTAAGTGTTGAAACGTTCCGTTACTGTCAATTTTTATCGAACCGCGTGAGCAATCCGGCTCGACTTACAAAATACGTACGCCCAAAGTCCGGTAGAATTTCAGTTTAATAAGCCTATTTCTTACGGCGCTCGAGCGCACCTTTCAGTGGAGACCTTACATCAAACAATTTGTGAATCTCCGATTCATTATTACCGAATATTACACGCACACAAATGCATACACAATGCATACACATGGACAAATCCATAATACTTTGTACTATTGTAAGACTTTTTTTTTAAGTAATTTATTGCTGCTACTAGCATGGCTTGCGAAGCACATAAACGAGACTGGATATCAAGTCTTCAATGTAACCTAGAAAATAAGTCCTGTAATCCATATTAGTGTGGAACGTAGGCCGCAGCCTAAGGATATAAAAAATTTTTCTAAAAAGGTACCATTTTGAAAAGGGTACCTATTTTAGACGTTTTGAACATCCCCAGGCTGCGTTGCACATTAATATGTATCACAGGATTTTGTTTTCTAGGTTTCATTGAAGATTTCATACCCAGTCTCGTTTGTGCTTCGCAGGCCATGCTAATAGCAGCAATAAATTACTTTAAAAAAAGAGTCTCACAATAGTTAAAAGTATTATAGATTTTCCCATATATTTTCGCTCGCTTCATAAATACGTAAATTTTGGCAGAGAGAGAGAGAGAGAGAGAGAGAGAGAGAGAGAGAGAGAGAGAGAGAGAGAGAGAGATAAAAATGTTGGAAAAATGGTCGTCCCACACCCCCGAGCGACGTTTCGAATATATTTTACATTTCAAAGTCGCGGTGAAATAAATTTTAATACACCTTTAATGGGCGCGCCAGCTTAATCGTTTCGCTACCACGGGTTTGAATATGCAAGCGTATGGAAAACGTTTTTTTTTCACACTGCGTATGTGAGTTTAATTTACGTATCCTACGTATATATGTGTTGCATGAAAATAATTTATACGCGCGAATAGCTTTCTGGGCATGAAGTTTGCTTTCTAAACGTTTCGAAAAACGTTTCTTTGAACGTCGAAAATGAGAAATCAACAAACGAAAATGTTTTTTTCTTTTTCGTATTTTCTATAGAGGCGCGCTTCCCGAACGCTGTTCTGCAGTTCCGCTGGCTTTGACTTCTCGAATTTCATACTGTTTTGCGCGCAACAACTTTGCTTTAATGCACTTCAAATACAAAAAATCACCGCCCACCGGTATTCACGTGTTTCTAAAAGGAGCTTCTTTGATGAAAAAAAAAAAAGATATATAGGAATGCAACCTTATTTCTTATTTTTGTAAAGTAGACAAAATTGTCCATTCTTACTAGTAACCGTCTGACGATATCCTGATCTATTCACTGATTTCGCCGAATCTATAACACACCCCCTCCCTTTTCTCAAATTCTCCTACCCTTGTACGATTTTCATTCCTCGACGAACTCTCTCCCAAACATCGTTAATATCATAGCTTCCCTATAAACGGTACGCTCCTCCCCTTATCACACCCCGACATCCAATCTCACGTCCCTCCATTTCTCAAAAAAAAAATCAACGTTCATGTTTGTCACTCCAATTCTCTCTCTCGCGAAAACACAAACAAACATTTATGTCCAACCTACCCCTCTGCAAAACCCCATACTTGACCTCTCGAGCAATAAAAATCCTTCCTCGAGTTTCCACAAATCAAAGGCAGAATTAACCGGTGTTTCGTTATCGCTCCGCCACCTAAGACGCGTTGTTGTCCTGCCCGTGCGCGCGTGGGCTCGTAAAGGATGTCGCGACGACGACGCGCGCGCCCGTTAACCGAAACGAGCAGTTGCACTCTCAGCGCGGGCCGAGGGGCTGCAGAGTAATCGCGCGGGCCGTTTTCGCGAACAACAAGTCCCATTTGGAATAGATCGCGGTAGTTGATAAGAAAAGGGACACACAGAGCAAGTGTCGTACGTCAAAATCTCGCGATATGAACTCGGCGGACCGGAAAGACATTTAAGGTAGGTGCGGGCATGCGCGGGCCGGTGATGACACGCGTGGTGTTGATACAGGGTAAGAGTGGAGGATGGGGGATGAATATGGGAGTGATGTAGTAGGGATGAGATTTTGAAATGTCAGGTCGCTATGAGTGAAGTTTTTTGCAAAAGGTATGGAGTTTTATTTTTCTAATCATTACTATGATTTGTTAGGATGTATATAATCTCTAAAGTTGAATTAGTGAAAAAACCACTAATTATTAGTTAAAATTGCTCCATCGTAGAATTAGAGATTATTCACTAATGAATTAGTATATTTCCACTAAGAATTAATGAATATTCACTAATTCTACGGTGGAGCAATTTCAACTAATAATTAATGGTTTTTTTCACTAATTCAACTTTAGAGAGTAGCGAGTGAAGTTTTCCTGCAGTTATAACTGGTGCCGGTGGAACATTTATTGGCGTTAAGCTGAGAAAGTTTTACAATATTGATATTATTTTGAAATAAAAAACAGTACTCGATAATGAAACAATTGCGTCCATTATATGCATTTGATTTCTGGAAATTTTGAGGGAAGCTCGAGCAATACAGACCACGAAATGTAAAATATTACAAAAATAATACATGAATTTTAATTAAAACATTTCGAATACATATTTACATTAAATTGCAATAACATGTACATTAAATGTTAAAGAGGAATTGTGAATTAATATTTTTTTAATTAATAAAAAGATTCTTGTTAGCTTTGAGCCTTTGCAGAATCATCGGGCTGAAACGAACCATTATTTTAATTGTTACGTGTAAAACAGGATTTTTATTATTATTTTTTGCTTGTCTCTTCGTTTTTTTTTTCAATCCGAGCTCTACGCTCAAACGCATTTAAAAATAATTCTGCTCTGCCTGGTTCAATTTTACAATTTACATTTTCCGTTTGCTTCAAAATAAAGTTATTACGAAAAGTTAAAATGTTTTTGTGGAAATACCGACCTCTATTATGCGACCTACTGTATATCGACCGGACAGCAGTAATTCATTATAACTCGATTGTTACTACGATTAAGGACTTATCCAAATTCGCTTGCCCTCCGTAATGTAATTATCTATCATTCTGCAAAGTTTGGAGTCAAAATTTAAAGGTGTCCTTGAAATATTGACTCAAAACTTTGCAGAATGATAGATAATTACATTACGGAAGGCAAGCGAATTTGGATAAGTCCTTAATCGTAGTAACAATCGAGTTATAACGCATTACTGCTGTCCGGCCGGTACGGTAGGTTGCATAATAGAGGTCGGTATTCTACGCCCCCTTAAATGAGAGAATGATCTTCCTCCTTACCCCCTGCTGGAAATCGTCCATTTTTCGCTTATTTACAACCATTTTTCTCCCATTTTCTAGCCATATGGCGAGTTGACCGAAATCGCTAGAAAATTGATAGAAAATGGGGGAAAAATGGACGATTTCTACCAGGGTATCTGCAGCATTCAAATTATTTTAAATGATGTATATCATATGTGTACATTTATGCATGAACTAGAAATATATATAACTATTGCGCACCCCTAATGAAGTTATATTCCGTGGAGTGGGTCGGGGGGCAAACTTTTGGAATATATTGATCGGCGAGCTCGCGCGTCGAGTACAGCAAACGAGGCACAGGGTTAAAAGCGGAAAAGAAGAAGAAGAAGAAGAAGAAAAAAACGTCAACTTTGAAAGTCAAATTTTTAAATACGTGCCATACGCTCTTATATAGTCCTACAAGGCGGGACGCTAATATATTTTATACGCTCTATTTGAATAATATGCGCATATATACCCAAAGTGATTCCGGGAAAAGAAAAAGCTAAGTTTGTTTTATACATATAAAGGGATATATATATATATAGGAGCGCGCGTGGAGTCTGACATTTTTGTATGTATACCTATACCTTCGTGTAAACGGGTATAAGCGTCGGTATTTTACGTCGACGACAGATTAAAAGCGATGGGGGAAGGTGAGTAAATGAAAGTGAGAGAAGAAAAAGAAACTTCGATGCATAAAGACGAGGAAAAATGGCGGATTAAAGCGCACACATATTAAATATATATATGTACTCTTTGCCACCTCTTCAGCGCGGACGATTGTATACGTAAGCCGAGATGATCGGCTTAACGAGTCGATTATTATTAGTAGCCGCTTAGCAACAAAGAAGGCACCGAGGTATAATCGGGATCCCGTAATCGCGCGTACCCGCTCTTCAACATTTTCTCTCTCTCTTCCTCTCGCTCGAGAAATATTAGGCAGCAGCACCATCGATTCGGCGAAATCCAGGTCGCCGAACCACGCGTCGCTGTACGGTCAAAATAGACCCACGTGCTCTCAAAGAGTTCACTCCTGCAGGCGCCTCTAGATTATTTACCCCATGGGCGGAAGGGTGGGGCGGGGGGGGGGGAGATGAACGCAAGCTTTGGTCCCCAGTTTTGGCGCGATGAGGCTTAACATTCAGGAGGAGGGTCGCACGTGCGTCCACGCCAAGTGCGTCTATATTATAGAGTGGTGGCGGTGGAGGAGGGGGGCGGAGTGGTATTCGATCGTATGTAGATTGAGATAGTAGTGGTTTTGGGAGAACCGCGCGTTTGAATGATTCACGAAAGGTCTAAATTACGCTGGTTGTACTGTACTTACTTATTACAAGTCAATATTCACTTATTTGGAAAGTTATTTCACTTAAATTCGATAGCTGTGCAGAATTTCCCCTTATCCTGTAAGTACACATGATTTGACTTACTGAATAAATGTCGACTTTTCACTTATTTAATCCCTGCTGGAAATCCAAAACATTTTATAACTAATAACTGGCCATGTATATTATAGAAACTTGCTATAAAATAGGAATTTCTCTTGTCCAGTTTCTAGATCCTGATGAAATGCTTTTTCTCCTATTATTTGACCATTTAATAGATTGAAAATAGAATGAGTTTTTCGAAGACAAGCGCAAGCTTGTTCTTGAGTATTTTAAAGGTATTAAAACTGGTCAGTTTCTTTAGTCTGGAAATGACTAGTAGAAGGCTTGCTGTTATGATAAGGAGTGAAAGAGACAGAATCAGACAAAGAAATAAAAGTTTTGCTGAATTATTCATAGAATGAGTATAACAAATGATTTATTAGTTAATATTATTTATTTATATTTTGGTAAGCCATCCAATGCACTTTAATGCTCTTTCATCAATGATAAAATTAGTAAGTAAATGAGATACGAATATTTTGTTGTTACGTCAATCTAAGAAATAGGCAAATAATGGTAGAAAAATCGTTTCATTATAGCGATTAATTAGCCAGTTTTACCACCTATTTTCTAACTTCTTGGCCATTTCATATAGATAAATTTCTACCAGGGGCAAGTTGACATTATTTTGCCTTCGTAAAATAAAAAACCGCTGCCAATTCATTGGCCCGTAGCTTCCTCAACCGTAATTTTGATCTGATAAATAAAGTTATCATTTGAAATAGAAGTAAAATATCTATATTTTATAATAAAACAAATAGCTATCATGGTTGTTTTGTTATTAACAAAAACGTGTTTTTTTTTATATTTCATAATTCATATTTTTTAAGAAAAAAAAAATTTATAGCTATCATTGCTCTTTTGTTATTAACAAAAACGTGTTTTTTTTTCTCAATATGGGGACAAACTAATCCATAATTTCCTATGATATAATTTCCTATAATTTCCAATATGGCGACAAATTATCAAAGCACTAGAAATTCCCTTATATGTACTCACAACTCACGACGCACCGCACCGTGTAGGCGTGTATGCAGTACTGCGGGATTCATGACTAACCCACAGCTTGTTGGACCCGGCCGGAATACATACTGCACTACACGCTACCCCGATCGGAGCGCCACCTACTCTTATACTATTTTAATTATTCATCAGTTTTGAATACTTAAACTCAAGAATTCAATCTTGAAAATTCAAACATATTACATTTTGACGCCAATACTGTACTTTTATAATATACTGATGATAACATCATTAGAGTTATGAGTTTAAAAAAAAAACACGTTTTTGTTTTTGATGATAACTAAAGAACCGTGATAAACAGAGAATTAATTTTTTTAGAAAATATAGGTATTTTAATTCTCTTTCGAATGCCACCCACCCCATTCAGATACATAGAGCCGTTCTCGAGAAATTACGATTTTTAAAAAATGTCAAAAAATTATTAACCTCAAATATCTCTGAAATTTATTGACCAATCATTTTGCCCAAAGAACTCGACCGAGAACTATAAAAAATCTACCTCTAAAAGAAATTTTGAAACCATTAAGTCAATTTTACTCTTGTAATCGTTGGACATACAAAACTGATTTTTTTAATTTTTCAATTTTTTACTCAAAATCTAGCCTACAGAATGTATTCAAATTTTAACAGATTATAGCTATTTATATTCTGTATTATCACGATTTTTCTCAAAAAAATTGACCGTTAAGTTTAGGAGTTATAAGCTTCTAAAAAAAACACGTTTTTGTTAATAACAAAAGAACCGTGATAGAAACTTTTTTTTTTAGAAAATATAGGTATTTTAATTCTCTTTCGAACGCTACCCATCAGATTCGAATAACTCGATCCTATCATTAAAAAAATCAAAAAACAATTTTGAGAAAATCGAAAATTTGAAAAAAAAAAAACAAAAACGCATCGCCCCAATCAAAAAATGGATTTTTGACCCGCCATCACGCAAAAAAAAAAAACAAAAAAAATGAGACCTGTCCGGTCAAAATCGACCGAGTAGAAGCTGAGATCCAGGCGTACACACACACACACACACACACACATACACACACACACACACACGCGCGCACGCACGCACGCACGCACGCACACACACACACACACACACACACATCCATACAGACAGTTTTCATAAACCATGTATTTTGATTCCTAACACCTCGGAACACAATTATAATATGTTTTTACAACAACTCAAAAATTTACTATCACAAAGCTTCCTCTAGGAGGAAGCAAATTTGGATTTACTCAATAAGTGGAAATTTTGTATACTGTAAGTTAATATCATTATTACGGAATTACTATAAATACTTAAGCAATTAGTTTCCGAAATGATATTACATTATTTTGAAAAATAATAATAATTCTCTTTATCAACACACAAAAGAAGTTGTTCAATAATATGGGGTTCAGTATTTAACGTTAAAAGTAATATATATTTTAAATATTAAGTTGAACGCCGTAATATCTGACTTTGTTTTTCTTGTATAATATTTCTATCGTCGGCTGCTACAAGAATACTTTCTCGTACCCCTTATCGGGGTTCGATAGTCCTACCATTACCGACCGAACAATTCACATAGTTTCAAGCTGATTAAAAATAAAATACGTCGAATCACAAAAAATCAAGAAAACACTCTTCTGTGTTTTTTAACGTTCTACCACCCAGTCAAAGTTTGGAGTCGAAATATCAAGTCATTTTTGCAAAAACTTTGAACAAAGCGAAATTTAATTTCGTTCAAAGTTTTTGCAAAAACAACTTGATATTTCGACTCCAAACTTTGACTAGGTGGTAGAACGTTAAAAAACACAGAAGAGTGTTCTCTTGATTTTTTGTGATTCGACGTATTTTATTTTTAATCAGCTTGAAACTGTGTGAATTGCTCGGTCGGTAATGGTACGACTATGGCACCCCCTTATGGACGCCTATAATGAACGGTTGCACATTTGTGGAAACATACAACACACTCTACATCATCAGTGCCTTTCTAATTGCCTAAATATATTCGGTTTGGCAAAGATTTTTTTATCTTTCGTTTTCTTCTCTTATACGCCATATTAAGTGAATGCGAATGCGTGGTTTGCACTTCATTACTTTAAAGTCAACTGTACATTATTATGAACAGTTTTAAAAATATATATTTTACGAGCGACGTAAAAAAATGCTTTATTTAAACTATAAAAATTTTAAATTGAATTTTTTAACTTGTGCACGAGTATAACCCAAACTCTTTTTTAACATGCTAATACAACGTAACAGAAAAGATATTTTTCACCTTTGCAAATTCAATTTTAGAATTATTAACTTAAAACTCGCGAATTGTATTTCGAACAAAAATTGTGTTTCTGGAATTACAAACTTATCGACATTCTCCATTGTTTTTATTCAATTTTTGATTTTCATTAATTATCTTTGTCAATAATTGCGATAATTTGAAAAAAAACTTAAAACTAAATTCAAATATTGTAAAATTCCATGTAGCAATCTGTAATTGGCTCCGATATCCCCTAACGAATGAAAGCAATGTTACTTCCCTGGTAGAGATCGTCCGTATTTCTCCCATTTTCTAGTCATTTTCTAGCGATTTTGGTCAACTCGCCATTATAAATGGCTAGAAAATGGGATAAAAATCGTTTCACCAATGGGCAAAAAATGAACGATTTCCAGCAGGGTTGTTATATCTTCAAAAACGTCAACAAGTTGCAACACGCTGGTTATCTTATCACTATTAGAAAAAAGAAAAGTAGAAAATAAAAACGTTTTTACCATCGCATAGGCACGGACAAATCATGCCGAACCCGCGAACGATGGAAAATAAATCCGGTTATTTTTACGCACGAGAGAACGATTCATCCGATTTCCCGTACGTCCGGGCGCCGCGCGCTGCTTGCGAAATGGCGGATTTATGGCTGCCGCGTGCACCGCGGGAACAATGCGCGTAATGAGTTCGTCCGCGGATGCCCGTAATCCCCCGCGCGACTCCTCTTCTTTTTTTTTTTTCATTTTCCAAAAAGTGCGCGCCGTGCACTGAGAAAACTGTCGTAGGAAAATTTACTGAAAAGCTAATAAAAATTACTATTTTTTATAGCAACGATGGGATATCATGGAAATTTAGGTACTTTTGCTAACTAATATAGTAATTTTTGTAGCCAAGCTTAAACTTAAAAAAAATTGATTTTCATGATTTTATATCTATAGGATACCTAATATTTATACAATATTTAATATATTATTAATTAAATTTAGCTATACAAGAAATAAATAAGGAAATAAAAATTTTTTTTACGGTGGTTGTGTATTCGAACCCTGGACCCTCCGCACGCTAGGCAGACGCGCTAACCTCTTACCCACGTGAGCTTCTTGAGTACAAAATTTTGGAACTGATACATTGGCTACCTTCGCTTACGAGAGAACTTTGATGATTATTTGATAGCAATAAATAACTATGATAATATAAAGAAATAACTCATAGCTCACCTGCACAACGTAAAAATAAAACAACTGAATCGATATTGTCGATGTTTTTGATAACTTAAAAGGAAGATAATCTCAAATTGCGGGAGAAACATAACCTCAATCAGACACGTGCTCCCGGCGTGCACGCAATAAGTACTACATGTAGAGGGCACTTTTTGCTATGTGTAGTAGTAAAAATTATTAAGATACCTTGTAAATATTCCTGAACTATAGCAAAATTTTTTATAATTTGCTTATATCCCCGCGTTGCTATCAAATATAGTAATTTTTGTTAGTTTTTCAGTAAATTTTCCTACGACAGTTTTCTCAGTGTGTATATTACGCGGGACAATATGTATTCGCGCCAAAAATTTTCGCCCGCCGTAATTGCGCGGAATGTCGCTCCATATATGTATATAAATGAAAATTGATCGGGCACGCGGGTAAGTATAAACATGCACTTGACACTGCAAATTGTGCTTTTTTTGTTTTGTTTTTTTTAATAATTTATGTGTCCAGTTTCAATTACGACATAATAGCAATTGTGAAAAGGCGTGTCAAGTAATTCATTTATTTCAATCGTTATATGCGCTAAGTCCTCATCGTTTAATAATTTTCCATGCAATTTGCGGATCAACGGGAAAATTAATTCGCGCACGTGCTTCAACACACTCGTGAAATTTTTGCGCGGTACGCGCGCGCGCACCAAACTTTTTCAAGCTGCGTTAATTAAAATAAAACGGTCAACTTTGCACGAATAATATAGCCCATAACCCGTGTTAACAACCTGCACCGGGTGAATGTTTGTTCATCGAACTGATCGACCACCACTTTTCTATCAACAAATTTCCTCCCAAATTACACTTGCTCGCGACTGGATGCTTTTCAATCTATAGTCCAGCCGAGTAAAATTAAATCTGTTCATAATAGAATTAATTCAAAGCTTATGCAAAAAAAGAAAACATTTTATTTTTTCTCAATTTTACCATGTCAACGGCGGAAAAATCCTCCACCTATAGATAAAAACGACGAAAAGCGACATTCAAAAGCGAGGAATTCTCGCAACCCCAGCGCTACAATCGGCGCGGTTAAAAAAGAATTCGTCTACAACGTGAGACGCGTAATGCGATATTCCGCATCCCCTCTTACGCATACACGCACCCAGACACACACACAAAAATCTCTTTCGCCCATTTTTGACAAAAAAGGATCGGCTTCCTTTCTTCTCGCCCACCGTTCGAAATAACCCGGTGTCTGCTCTCGTTGACTCCCGAAAAAAGCCACGCTCCGCTTCTCTCTCTCTCCCTCTGTGTCGCCGGTCGAAAATCATTGTAGATCGAACTCCGTCCTCCTCTTGGCCGGGTAGAATGCGCGGATCGCCCAACGCTCTCTATCTCTCTCCCTCCCCGAGGATCGATTGGCATTCGTAGCCTCTGCAGTGTGAGGTACAGCTCTCGCCAGCGAGTAGCATCGGTCGGATGTCGGCCGGTAATTGGCGCGCTGACCGCGACGAAATTCCAAACAGGACCACTAGCACTGCCACTACCACTACCACTGCTATTGTCGCTGCTATATGCAGCGTCTCTATACGTGTGTACGCGTGTGAGTGCGGTGTGTAGCCTCGGAACGAGTGGACACGCCACCTACATAATGCGACAAGTCGCGGACGCGGGTGCGCGCGCGATACGACGCCATGGAGTGCAATCTAGCTGTGTGTGGGTGGGTGTATGCATGCAACGGAAAGAGGGGGTCGGGAGTAGTATTTGTGTATGCATGCGCGAACCTAGGTGATCTCCGTGAGGTCCGAGAGAGGAATCGGCTGGGAATTCGAAGATACGGTCGTGGCGCGAGAGATCGCTGTAGCTCTGCGGTGTGCCCAGGGAGAAAGAGAGAGAGAGAATCTGGTGGTCGAGCGGGGGTGGACGGATTTGCGGGCTGGGGTTTCTTGTCAGTCTGCGGAGCTTTTTTATATGGGATATAGCGGAGCGGAGATCCGCTTGCTTTTTCCGCATCATCGCGCCGAAAGACTCGCTCGTGGATATTATTTTTGCCATGATCGCGGCATTCTTATCTCGGACGGGACGAAATATGCTACCTCGCGCGACTCACTGTAATGTATTGGAACTTTGTCGTTGCACTCGGATTCTCGAAGAAGTCGCTGCGCGTAATTCTACAGCGGCAATTTGTTAGAAAATGGTTCTGCCTTCTGTGTTAATGTGGAGTATATTTTTGCTCTCATATAGTTTGAATTGTTTTTTTTTTTTTTTTTATTTAAGATCAAATTCTATGGTGGTTTCCACGTAGCCTCTTGGGCCCAGCGCGTATCCTCCACACCTTTATTTATCCATTCCTATTATTTACATCATACCTATACATTTCCTGAAGGACCTCTCTTTTACCTATACACTTTTTTCCCTACCTAATCCATCCCGCATTCGCCCAGGGTTATTGGGCTGTGGAGCGGAGAAAACCTGTAGGCAAACCACGTGGGATAAATCCTAATTAGGAAAACCCGCCCCGGGATGGTCGGTGTATTGGAATAATTTAGTTTGGATATCTAGGTCACAATTCCGTAGGCTTAGAGACACCGAGAAACTGTATTTATCCACGCCTCCCGCTCAGTTTGCAAGAAGGCAATGTCAACACCTAACCGATCCCACGAGGTCGTCGCAGAAAAAAAGCCATCCAAGTACTCTGACCGCCCCCTTTGTTGCTTAACTTTGGTGATCGGCCGAGGTGGCGACTGTGCTACCTGCCAAACTGTCGGAGATCAAATTCTATGATTTTCTCATATATGTACGCTCAACTGGTTGTTCGTAAAATTTAAAAGCATTTGAAAATAGCATGTTGTAAACAACGTATTATACAGATTCTGATTGAAATTAGTATAGACTAAACTAACCAAATATACCTCGAAGAGATTGGCGACTACCTCTGTGTGTGTTATTTATTTTCAAGTAATTCACCTACCTCCCTTCCAATGTAAAATTTATGTATTTCACATTTTGAAAATTCAGCTATATTATAGCTTATTACTAATTTAAATACGTAAATATCAGTAATTCTTTAAAGTTTGCGTTACGGGATTCATTCGCACGGTTATTTTCGAAATATTAATAGAGCTATATATTAGTTAAATGTAATTAAAAGATTTTGATTTACAGAGTCAATAATCCGGCCTTTATTCATAAAACGATATGAATACCAAAATCATTCAGGCCGTGAGTAACGTTCCCTCATATTTATATGTAGTAAACTTTATTAACGTACATGGAAATTGGCACTTACAAGCAAGTACTCTAAAAATGAACAACTGAAAAGTCGCTCACTGGTGCAAATAAATGGAAAAATCGACTAATTTTTTACTGAATATTCACTTATTACCCAGTAAAAATTTTATTTAGTAGATTTATTCACTTCGTGCCAGTGAGCGACTTTTCACTTATTCATGTTTAGAGTTTTAATCGACTCTATTTCGTTAAAAAAATGATATCTCCTTCTATTAACTGTCGCTTTGCAAGTATTTATGATACAAAGATGCACTAACACAATTGTATAAAAGTAGACGCAGGTAAATAGCTAAACTCAAGCTTTGCTTCGTTGAAAAATATTAATCTTTCGGAAAATTACAAGCAATCAAAGATAGCATAGGAAAATGGTGAACAATATCGATCACTGGATCACTCAATCACTCTCTTCCCCAGCGATGATCGAAATACTCCGCATCGACGCGCGCAAGTTCCGCGGAAGAAATACGGCTTCGCAGGCTTCGCATGATACACTATATAAAATTTATATTTTTAATCCCTCCCTCAAGCTGATTCTCTACCTATGTCCTTTGGTAAAAAAACAACAACAAAAAAACAGAAATACCACACGGAACCCGGTGTGATAACGTTTATTACCGCGCGCGTGCTCGCTCGTATTTTCTTGCGGCAGCCGCGACCGAGTAAGAGTTAATGGCTTGCGTATAATACTCGTTTCCGCGCGCTGGCTCTACAGTTGTCATTTCGGATACATCTCACCCCCGACAGCATAGAGTGTTCGTTTACGCGAATTATCAAGGCGGTCTAGCCGCGCTCGAGTTTTACGAGTCGCCTTTTACAACTATGAAGTTTCGCCGGGTTATCGGCGCTGTGTGTGTTTTTGTTTTCTTTAATTTCGCGAGAGGATACGTGTCGTTCGTTGCTTCAGCGAGGTGGAGTTTGTGTGTGTGTATGTGTGTATCTATTAGACAGGTTAGTTTAATTAAATTTTTGCACGTCCTGTGGCTCGAAACGGTGTCAACTGCAGGTACAGTGTTTCTATATAAAATTCAATTCGAGAGAGAGAAAAAAAAAAAACAATCCTTATTGCAATAAGAAGGAAGAATTTATTTTACGCGATGAAAATCACAGGACGCTGTGCGCGGTGCTCTTTTTTTTTATCGAAAGTATATCGAAATATAATCGAAATGACTTGAACTCCCAACCTTTACAGCAGCCCATACCGGGACAATATAAATTTTTACTCCAACGTGCCTCGTATCCGCCTATAGAGCGGCTAACGTCCACGAGATTAAACTATAAGTAGTAAATTTCATCTTCCGCTGCGAGGGCAGGAAAATGTATCTATCTCTCTCTCTCTAGGTCACTCGCCGGAGCTTGATCAAAATCCATGACCCAAAGATATGACATTCTTCTACCTATAAGACATAAACCACCGTGCACCTCGTTCCAATTGAATCCCACCCCGAAACCTTCATCCGCCTCCGAACCCCATAAAACTCCGAAAAGCTCAAAATTTTCGTTCACGCGCACGTAGACCGCTGCCAATTACACACTTCTGCTCCCCTCCTAGGTACCGTCGTTCCGCCGTTGCTGCTGCCCGCTTCTATATAGTAGTAGGCTGTATACGTCGCGGTGTATACAGGCGCGCGCAGAGAGAGAGAGAGAGAGAGAGAGAGAGAGAGAGAGAGAGAGAGATGTGTTACAAACGAGCGCACACGTGCACAGCAGACCAAAATATACATATATACGTCGCGGCCGCGTCGGGATATATTCTTGGGGGAGGTTTGGGATTATATATAGAGGGAGAGAGGCTTGCGCAAAGGGAGAGAACGCGCCACGAACGCAATATCGCGGTCGGCGACGAGGCAGTTTGGATAGGAGCCAGAGGCGGGCGGCTGCCCTATAGCTGTACCTACTTCGGGTCGGACACCCCTGCGGGAATATTGCGAGACGCGTGCGCGGTTACCGGAGAGATAGAGGGAGAGGGGGGCAAAAATTGGGAGAAGCGACGAGCAGAAATTTGAATACGCCACGCTGTCTTGAGAGAGAGGGAGTCACAGAGCACGTGTATCGGTCGGAGGTTGGGAGAGGAGATTAATTTTGGGAGCGGTATATATGTATATGTATATTATATGATGTTTGATGATCGATATGTGGAGCGCGCGTGGAGGAGAGGATGGCGGAATATTAATGCAGCGAGGGCCAGCAGAGGCGAGTAGGATCAGCGACCGAGTGAGACGCTTGAGATATTAATTTCGTGGGAGATAGGGTAAGTGTGTTGGGGGAGGGGGAGTCTTATATGATATACTGAAGGGTCAGTAAATTTTTAATGATTTTTAGGATAGGTATAACGTTCGAATTGTGTCGAGCCGTTAAACGAGTATGGAAAGTTAAAAGTGAGATTGGAGAACAAGTGTATAAATATTGTAAAAAAGCCTGTTCAATGAGGCACGAGAAACAATGGAAAATCAACTAAAAAATATACATACATGTTGTAACACAATACGCAAGATAGATAAATTATGTTATATAGTTCAATAATAATCAATTTGAAGTGTGCGCGTGAACACAGGCTTGCGTCTTTATAAATTATTGCTTGCAATCCCTCCATTTCTCTAATTTGAAATATGCCATAATTTTGAATAATTGAAGATTTATTCTTTCGGGTAAAAAGATTTATTTTCAATAAACGTATTTTTTTTTTTTTTTTTTCCTTCCTCACAGAGGAAGCTTTAATTGTAACGGTGAAAAAAATTTTCGAAAAAAAATGTTCAAAAAGATGTTTTAAGGTGATATATGTGTATATTAGTGGATTTTGATCATTTTTGTTTTCGTGGATATATGTGTGTGTGTGTGTGTATTTGAACTCTTCATATCTCCGAAACGAATCGACCGATTTTCGTCGGGTAAAGCTTATTCTCTTCGTCTCGCGGGAAAAGAAAGGTACCCTGATGGAGTTGAGTTTTTATTGATTTTCTTTTGTTTTATAACTCAAAAAACGATTTTCAATTTTTATTTTTTTTTATTTTTTCATATCTTACAGTCATTATTACATAATATAATAAACTTTTCTTGAAAGGTATTTAAATTACCTATATTTTCCTTTTTTAAAATTTAAAATATCTTCACTCTGTCAATTGTTATTAAGGAAAACTTTTTTATATTTCATAAATTAATTTTTCAAAAAACAATTTATTTATCGACTTGAAATAAATAACCAGTTATTATTTAATTGAAGACTATATGTGGTTAAAATTTCAAGAGATTATCTTCATTTGGTTTTTAGAAAAAAAATTATTTTCCAAAAACGAATTTTGAATTTTTAGTTTCTTTTATTTTTTCATATCTTATAGTCATTATTACACAATATAATAAACTTTTCTTGAAAGGTATTTAAATTACCTATATTTTCCTTTTTTAAAATTTATAATATCTTCACTCTATCATTTGTTATTAAGGAAAAGAGATGATCTTCATTTGTTTTTTAGAAAAGAATTATTTTAGAAAAAATTTGCGTTTTCGTTGTCGCACGATAACTAGAGCAAAAATTATCCAATCGTCCTGAAATTTGGCACAGATGTAGCTTTTATATATCTTCAGCTCGAGTCCGTTGCCCAAAAAAATCGGTCCATTACGAAAAAAGATATAACGCACAGTTTAAACTGAATCCGGACCCATGACCCTCTCCTAGTTAGTCTCACCGTACAAGATAAAGTATTAAATTTTAAATATTAGAAGTAAAAATTAATTAAAGAGATCAATAAATTAAATTTGAGGAAGCTACGTGCCAATGAATTGGCAGCGGTTTTTTTTTTTTTGAGAAAAAATCGCCCCAACTTTCAAGAAATTATTAAGCGTAAAAAAGCATTTTAGAGAGAAAAAATAACTGCACTACTAGATGAAGTAGGAGAAAATCTATATCGACTTCAGTTTCTATAGTTTTTCTCCCAGAGTCGAACAGAGCGCGTTCTGGGAGAAAATGGACTTTAATCAATTTTACTTAATCTATTTTACTTAATTAATTTTACTTCATCAATTTTACTCAATTAATTTTATTTAAACAATTAAATTAATTAAAAGCTATCCAGAGAATTGATAATAAACCTTTAATTTCATACCTATATATACACATTAACGCCGAATTCTATAGAACCTATCCGTTTCGAACCTATTGATTCTATCATTTCCCAGTACAAAAACAAACAAAGCGCCTGAAATTCCCGCACGAGAGAGAGGGGCAGTCATAACGAAAAGAAAAGGCATTCCGATACGGAAAAAACGAGAGACATTACCCGCTAGCCCCGCGCTCTTCTTTTGTGGCGCTGCCAATAAAACTCTCTCTCATCCGAAGCCAGCCAGCGAGCCAGCGCCGCCGTAATATCAAATTTTCGCGTCCGAGTAGTGCCGTTTGCCCACATCGAGCGCGCGCATGGAATAATAAAAGACAAGGCGAGCGCTGCAAAGAGAAAGAGCTACGCGAGAGCTAAATCTAATTTGCAAAGAACTTTTTAAATTTTCATCATAGTCGCGTCTCTCTCTCTCTCACTACGTGTTTCCTCCCCTCCTCTCTGTCTTCCTCCGGTACACGCGCGTGCTCGCGATGTTATCGCGTTTGAATGTGCGTATATGTGTGCGCGTCCATGAAATCCGAACGTTTTACGACTTCATGACGCTTTTCAATTTCGCCAAAAGGAATATAAGCCCCCGGCCGTGTTTGCTACCAACCCTTCCACCCCCTCCTTTCACTGCTCTCTGCGTATGTGTTCGTGTGTATATTTGCACAGAGACACACTGCTCGTATGTAGTTCGACCGAAAACTTGCCAAAGCGAAAAGTAGGTATACCTACAGGCGTGTGGGGCAAAAATTTGCTGTCCTGTCCTTATTTTTTTAGCATTATTTTTGTATATCTGGCTGTAAATCCAGGTAAATATGCTGGTAAATTGAAGCGTTCAAAGAATTACAAATTTGATAACGAAGTTGACACCGGAATAGAATATTCGTATATATGTAGCACTTTTTGTTATTAGGGGAGACCGGATAGTTGGCCGACTTTAAAATTTTTTTTTTTTTTACAAAAAACTATAAATTTAAGAAACGAAATTTTTTCAATATTTCAAAGTACTCTATCTAGAGAATATTTGTGATTTTTTTCAAACTTGTAGGGTAACCTCAAAAAAAGTTAGAATGAATTTTTTAGCCGCACTATGCCCCACAAGCGGGGTAGGTTGGCCATGAATCTGGGATAAGCTCACCGACGATAAATCTTGGAATAAAATACGAGAATTAACGATATTATTATGTTAAATACACAATTAAACTCGAGAACATGAAATTGAACATATAATAAATAATTTAACAACAAAATAAGCTGTAATGAGTTGACAACTTACATAAATTACCCAACTTTCATTAGCACTGTTTGTATAAGGCTGTGTTTGGGTTTCCTGTGTTATATCAAACCATTTTTATCTAGTAGTGAAGTAATTACAATATGAACGGCGGCTTGTTCCAAACAAGTCCACCAACATGCCCCAAGGGTACCTGTTAATTTAAAAATTAGGCTAATCATATTAAAAATAAATAAATAAAAAGTCGTAAAATTATAAAAAAAGCAATTATTATAACCTCCATTAAGTGAAAATAGATAATCATAATTTTTTAAAAGAATTATCCAATAGTTCCTAAAATGCAAAATTTGCTCCGACATAAGAAAATTTTCAAACTTGCGCCTTTCCACGGAACATGATGCTTTCCGACTGAAAATTAAAACAAATATTCTTGATTCCATTTTACGTTACTGACATCAACAGCCTTGAACTGTGTTATTTCAATCACAAGTTATTAGCATTTGGCCAACCTGCCCCGTATGCCAACTTGCACCGGTCTCCCCTATACCATAGCAGACTAATGATGTTAGATTGACTAACGTGTTGAATTTTATAAATGTATTCAGAGCAGTCGTGTAATCGTATAATTTGAAAAGAGTTCAAAATCAACTTGGTATCGTATATTCGTAGATTTGGTTAAAATAGTCTCCTGTATAATATACATACAAATCAATAGAAACTAGTGATACTTTTATTGAAATTTTATCGATGAACATTTATATCTTGAATAGTCCCTGGTGGAAACTGACTTCATTATTTGACTAATAAATAAGTTTCAGTGGGGTAGCGCCAAAAACTAGCCACTTTTCTTGGATATTTGTATTTATGAAACGATTTTTCCAGCATTATTCGACCATTTAATAGATTGAAAATAGAAAGACTTTATTAAAAGATTTACACAAGCTTGCTCTTAACTATTTCAAAGGTATTCAAATTGGAGAGAGAAAGAAACTGTTGATCAGTTTTTTTAGTTAGAAAATGGCTAGTAGAAGGCTTGTTCTTATGACGAGGAGTGAGAGAGACATAATCTAATAGAAAAATATGGGTCTGTTAATATCTAAGAAAGGAGTGCTGTAAATGATTTTTTGGTCTGTGTTTATTGTTTACATTTTCGTAAGCTATCTATTACAATTGAATGCTCTTAAATGTAACGTCAAGTCTATGAGTAAATTTAAATTGAATATTTTGAGGTTATGCCATTTTATTTCCAATCTATTAAATGGGCGAATAATAGGGGAAAAAGCGTTTCAACATGGCCATTAACTAGCTATTTATTCTAGCTATTTACTGATTTTCTGACCATTTCGTAATAGACAAATTTCTACCAGGGGTAGCTCAATTATTACTATAGCAGCATTAATTAATTAGTATTTTTTATTATTTTAACTATGTAGTCACTTCGTTATTATGTTGATTTACTTCTTAAATTAGTTTATAGCAAGATACAAAATTTTCAAGGTTATGTTTCAGAAGTTCGTATAGCGAAAATTTTGTCCCACTTTAGGTGCCTCTTAATTCTCATATAATAGTGGGACACGTTTAAAAGTATTGTCCTACTACTGCGTTCGAACGGGCGTCCCACTACTGGTTCCAAATAAGTTACCGTGTCCCACTACACCAGTCGATAGTTATTTTCTTTTAATGCGATTATTTTAATACACGAGCAACGAAAGAAGGCATTTTTTTCTTAAAGTAAACCTTGAGATACGAGCTATCTGCTGAGGTAATTAGTTTTCATGTATTATGCTTATAGTTTTGGCAATAGAAAAGATTATAAAAAATGTATGGTCAAAACTGTCCCAGTACTGGGTACTTTACCTTATAATATAGGAAGATATATAGATTTTGTAGATTCCGAAATAAAAGACATACGCGCGCAAAATAAAGCTTGAAATAGTTTCTCAATTTTCTAAGAGTCTTCACTCTTGTCATCGTCGAGTTGAATATAAATATGGGAAAAGCCAATATTCATTTCATAAATAATGAACCGTAAATAGAGATCGACGTATTGACGGCCCGAGAATACTTTAAAACGTCCGGAAAAACGTAATACATTTATAGTATAATATATCGAGAGCCCCTGCAGCGTTCGGTCTGTGTATTTCAATAAAGCGCTTAAAATACGTGTATGCGTATTATATTATACCCGTGACGGGGAGTCGTTGATCGCTTTACGTTACTAAATTGATACTTTTAACGGCTCTGCGCATTGCACTTAAATTTTTGCCTTCACCTTATTTTTTACGATCGTTTCTACATTTTTTGTTACAGGTGAGTCGCAGAATCGATTACTTTGACCAAAGACACACCGATCGAGTAAGTTCAACATTGTAATATACTTCTGTGGTGATATTGAAAAAGGGCTTAAGTTACTTGAAAAACTTTACGAGAAATCGTACGGTTTATCAATGTTAGAACACAATAGAATCAAGTAGACAGGCCCTTTTTTAAAAACTAGATGTATTTTTATTAAAAAAAATTAATCTGTAGGTGTTGATATCCAGTCAGATGATGCAATGCGGATCTCATACAATGCAAAAAGTGCCATAATTCTATTTTTGAAAAAATTGGACTTAAGCCCTTTTCCAATATCACCACCAACTTCAGCCATCACATGCGCAACTTTCGATATATCCTTTAACACGAATTTTTCGAACAATCAATCGATCGTAATTTCGCGACACTTATCTCGCAATGGCAAACGCCCTCCCATTAATGGCACTTCTGGTCATCAATGCTCATCAAAATGTTTCGTTTCCCCCCTCACTACAAATGCACACCTATATATATAATCCCGAAAAAGTAACGCAGCACACGTTACTGCAAGCAGCAGCTATATCCTCCCGCCTCTATTTCGTCATCGATAAAACCTCTTCAAGCCCGTACAAAAGAAAAGAGAGAGAGAGAAAGAGGAAAGCGAAAGCTGCAACGCCCCTCTGTCGACAGGGAATACACAAACTCTGCGCTCTCCTCGGCTTCTATCTATACATATAATGCTAATATAAACGTCGCACATGTACCTGAAGTTGGCAGATACGCAGCAGTCGTGACGGTCACAATACCAAAAAAATAAAAAATATTTAAAAAAACATTATTAGAAGTAATATAACAGAAAATTTGTATCATATAATCGAAACAACCATCATTTATATTGCTAAAATACCAATTTAATTTATTTTACAATTAAATAATCATAAACAAATTGTGAAGAATCAGTTTCGATATCTTTGGTGTAACGTCTAAACGCAGAGTAGGATTTGACCAAAAATGCACGAGATTATTTGTCATCAACATAGAAATAGTATTAAACAAAATAGACCACGGTATAACAACATTATCATTATTAAATAAACAATTAAGTTGCAAAATTCGATGTTTCGAAATTTATACCTCGTTTAGCTCCAAAACGCAAAGTAGGAATTGGTCCAAATTGCACGAGGTTATTTATCGTCAACATAAATATAGGATTAAACAAATTAGACCGTGGTATAACAACATTATCATTATTAAATAAACAATTAAGTTGCAAAATTCGAAGTTTCGAGTTAAACGAGTACAGTTTCCTAACGCAAAGTAGATATTGACACAACTAACACGAGTTTATTTATCTTGAACATAGAAATAGTATTAAACAAAATAGATCGCGGTATAACAACATTATCACTTTTAAATAAACAATTAAAATGCAAATATCGATGTTTCGAAATTTATACCTCGTTTAGCTCCAAAACGCAAAGTAGGAATTGGTCCAAATTGCACGAGGTTATTTATCGTCAACATAAATATAGGATCAAACAAATTAGACCCCGGTATAACAACATTATCATTATTAAATTAAACAGTTAAGTTGCAAAATTTGAAGTTTCGAGGTGTAAACGTCGTATAGTTCCAAAGCGCAAAGTAGATATTGGCCCAAATTGCACGAGGTTATGTCTTCAACATAGAAATATTATCAAAGAATATACACCGCGATATGTACGCCGCACGGGGCAAAAACGCTTGTGCGCACCTCTCTATGTACCTATACACACATACCCACCCTTATATCTATATACTTTCACCTTTAGTTTCGTAAGCGCGCGTGCATCATATCTCGCTGAAATTGAAGCCGGAAAAGGGGGGATCTGGGGGGGGGGGGGTAGGTGGGCCGTTTAACATGCACTTACACGCGGTATTACGGTACACTGATGTATTGCGCGTCGCCACGGCCCGAGCGAGCCGAATGTGTAACGCGAACCCCTCCGCGCGTGATTTATCATCGCGAGTGTGTGTGTGTATATAGGTATATATCTAACAATAAGTAGCGGAAAAGAGGGAGAGAGAGAGAGAGAGGCCTATGCACTGTCGTTGGGGTGGGCTTCGCGTGCGCGACGGGGCGCAGGTGCAGTGCGCAGTGGTCGAAAAAGTGCGGTAATGAAATGCGAAAATTAAGCAATTTCGGACGTTTTGAAGGGTGATTGGCGAGGAAACACTTTTAGATACTGGAAAATTGACGATTCTAAAGCCGAAATAATAATATCGTGTGGAGTGGCTGTCGTCGACGAATATCGTTTTTTTTTTTTTTTACAATTATATTCTGATAATGGCAATTTTTTGCTTCTTCATAGAGCAAGCTTTGTAACGGTGAAAAAAATTTTCGAAAAAATGTTTTAAGGCGATATATGTGTATATTAGTTGATTTTGATCATTTTTGTTTTCGTGGATGTGTGTGTGTGTGTGTGTGTGTGTGTGTGTGTGTGTGTGTGTGTGTGTGTGTGTGTGTGTGTGTGTGTGTGTGTGTGTGTGTGTGTGTGTGTGTGTGTGTGTGTGTGTGTGTGTGTGTGTGTGTGTGTGTGTGTGTGTGTGTGTGTGTGTGTGTGTGTGAACTCTTCATCTCGCGGGAAAAGAAAGGTACCCTGATGGATTTGAGTTTTTATTGATTTTCTTTTCTTTTATAACCAAAAAACGATTTTGAATTTTTAGTTTTTTTTATTTTTTCATATCTTACAGTCATTATTACATAATATAATAAACTTTTCTTGAAAGGTATTTAAATTACCTATATTTTCCTTTTTTAAAATTTAAAATATTTTCACTCTGTCAATTGTTATTAAGGAAAACTTTTTTAAAGTTCATAAATTAATTTCTCAAAAAATAATTTATTTATCGACTTGAAATAAATAACCAGTTATTACACTAATTGAAGACTATATGTGGTTAAAATTTCAAGAGATTATCTTCATTTGTTTTTTAGAAAAAAAATTATTTTTCAAAAATGAATTTTGAATTTTTAGTTTTTTTGATTTTTTCATATCTTATAGCCATTATTACATAATATAACAAACTTTTCTTGAAAGGTATTTAAATTACCTATATTTTCCTTTTTTAAATTTTAAAATATCTTCACTCTGTCATTTGTTATTAAGGAAAACTTTTTTATATTTCATAAATTAATTTCTCAAAAAATATTTTATTTGTCGACTTCAAATTTTAACCAGTTATTACACTAATTTAAGACTATATGTGGTTAAAATTTCAAGAGATTATCTTCATTTGTTTTTTAGAAAAAAATTATTTTAGAAAAAATTTGCGTTTTCGTTGTCGCACGATAACTAGAGCAAAAATTATCTAATCGTCCTGAAATTTGGCACAGATGTAGCTTTTATATGAGGAAATCCACGGAACCTTTAACTGTTTTGATATTTTTTTCTTAAAGTAATTTATTGCTGCTATTAGTTGAGCGTGCGAAGCACATAAACGAGACAAGGTGTAAAATCTTCAATTTTTACGTAGAAAACCAGTCCGGTAATCCATATTAGTGTGCCACGCATGCTCAAGTCTGGGGATGTAAAAAACTGTCGAAAAAAGTCCACTTTTTCCACTTTTTCCAAAAGTGGACTTTTTTCGACAGTTTTTTACATCCCCAGACTTGAGCATGCGTGGCACACTAATATGGATTACCGGACTGGTTTTCTACGTAAAAATTGAAGATTTTACACCTTGTCTCGTTTATGTGCTTCGCACGCTCAACTAATGGCAGCAATAAATTACTTTAAGAAAAAAGTATCAAAACAGTTAAAGGTTCCGTGGATTTCCTCATATACCTTCAGATCGAGTTCGTTGCCCAAAAAAAATTGGTCCATTACGAAAAAAGATATAACGCACAGTTTAAGCTGAATCTGGACCCATGACCCTCTCCTAGTTAGTCTAACCGTACACGATAAGGTATTAAATTTTAAATATTAGAAGTAAAAATTAATTAAAGCGATCAATAAATTAAGTTTGAGGAAGCTAGGTGCCAATGAATTGGGAGCGGTTTTTTTTTGTAAAACAGATTTTTCATTTATTATTCAGAGGAATGTAAGGCAGCTTTTATACGCCTGATTAAATTTCGTTGAATTTCGATTATTCCTTTGTTCCCGGTTTTTCATCAATTTTTTTGTGACTCGGATATTTCTATTGAAAACGGACATCTACGAGTATATGAAAGTAGACAATATTGGAAGTTGAAAGCGTTTGTAGTAATTCGGAGAATCTGACGGAATATAGAGATATGGAATGAAATTTCGTTTCGCACAGTTTTTAACCGAGAGTTTGTTGTCTGTTCACACACACACATCCACCCACCCACCCACCCACACGCACGCATGCATGAACGCACACACGCACCCACACACACACACACACACACATATACACACACCCACACAGACACACCCGCACGCAGACACACAGATCACACATAATTCTCTGCCTCAATTCATACATATTTTATTGATCACTGGTTCGCGCGATTTTTCGAACGGTTGGCACGGGCTCTGAAAAAAAGAAAATTCGAAATAAAAAATACGCTTTACGAAAATCCTCGCGAGTCGTTCGGCGTTTCAACGTACAGTGCGCTGGTATAAATAAGCCCACGAAGCGCGCGAATACGGTTCAACAATGCCAGTCGTGGAAGGGAATTCGACTCTCTGGAAAAAAGCCATTTTCCTGGAAGTTAATAACAATCGGAAAAGTGATGTTCTATTCGAGCGCCTCCGCCTCGAATATCTTTCGGCCGAGTGATTCGCATAAACTTGTAGACTCTAGAAGAATTCAATTTTCCAATGACTCAAAGAGTGCGATCGTTCGTTTAAATGTCTCTCGCGTTTTATTTATACAATATCTTTGTACTTCTCTCGTTCTTGTGCTGCGTGTTTCGAAAATTCGCGTCGTACCAAAGTTCCATCGGCTGTCCCACTTTTAAAGGCAAATCCTCCGCTACGTTTACAGAGTTAGAGTATTCTCCCGCCGTTCCATTGTCGGGCAGAACAAAAATGATGTAACGCGCATTGTCGACTTCCGATCCGACAATCCAATCAAGGGACAAAACCCGCGGGCCAACTGCGCTCGCTCTTCGTTACGCGCAAAAAATTAAAAAACGAAGAATCCTTCCGAGCGAGTTATATACAGCTACAGCGCGATGTATAGAATACTCCTTGATATAATATATATACCGCGCGCAGGCGCAGCTCGGTAGCTCCTAGAAGTTGGCTCCCCAGATAAAAAAATCATCAATTATTATTATATGATTCAATTGAGCGTACAAAGTGATTAATAAAAATGAAAAGTAGACGTTTGCGCGTGTTTTAATTTTTTAGATAATAAATAAAAATGTTCGGGTGCTAGAAAAATTACAAGTTACAATTTTTTCATAGAAAAATGGATAATGCGGCAATTGTTTCAATGGTAGTCGATAGTTTTCAACACGTGCAAACAGTACTCGTAATTAGTTTTATCATAGACCAATTATTTATGCTATAAAAAACGTTTCAATTTCTCAGTTACGCACTGACTCGTGATCATGTATTTGATCATGCGCATGCTCGTGAATCGAGTGTTAGAACTGGGGTACTTGACTACAGAAATAATATTCCTCTTGTTACCGACTCTAATAATGTCCACGGAGAGAGAGATGTTATTTCTTTAGTCATGCTGTCCAGACTCTGATGAAAGAGACTTTATCTCTTTAAAAGTACCGATTTTGATAATCATATAAATATTAGGTCTATTGCAAAACTAATTAAAAAAACGGGTGCTGTTTGCGCGTTTTGAAAACTATCGATTACCATTGAAACAATTGTCGCATTATCAATCTTTCTATGAAAAAATTAAAACTTGTAATTTTTCTAGCACCCGAACGTTTTTTTTTTATTATCTAAAAAACTGAAACACGCGCAAACGTCTAGATTGCATTGTTTTAGAATAGAATCATATAATAATATATGATGATTTTTTATATGGAGAGCCAACCTCTAGGAACTCAGCTCGGTGCCCTTTCCGCTCAGGCGAGCGCAGCTCTGCGGTCGCGGCGCTAATGGAATAAAGTGGCTCGCTTGCATGTGCACACGTGTATATATACACACACACACACACACATACACATACACATAGTGCTGTGCGATGAAGCTTTTTCGATCGAGGCGAGGCTGAGATTCTTGCGCGTAAAGTTTGGCTCGCGGTCAATTTTGTCTCGCGCTGTGCGCTTCGTATATAAAGTTCGATGAGTGGCGCGCGGCGCTTGTTTCTCTTTTTTTTCCGGATGTCGCAGGACGAGTGCCGACTATTCGTTTCGAAGGGCCGGGAGTGGAGTCGGCGACACGCTCGAGCAATTAACACAGGGGCTTTTTCAGCTTTCGAGTTTTTCGTGCGCTTCGGGGTGGGCGGCTGCGTGTGTATATATATATATATATGTAGGATGCGCGTGGAGCGAGAATCGATGGAGAAGAGGCGGCTTTTGTTCACGACGGAGTTTCGCTCTTATATTTTCCGTGCTTTCGAAAAGTTGTTGTGTCGGCAGTGGGTTCACCGAGACTTTTATAAGGGATTATGCACCCTCGAGGTTGTTAATTACGCTTTCCTATACCTGAGCTTTTAATAAGATCATAAACGTCGCGCCGCGTCTTGGCAAAAGTTTCGAAAGCTTCACTTTTTCGTGTCTTCGCTATGTCCTCCAGATACAGTATACAATCTCTCCTCGCACATTTCTCGCGGAAAAGATTTTCCCTCGACCTCATAAATAGTTGGTTCGTGGAGCCTCTATACAAGTTACTTAAGTAATTCCGCGTCTGCTTCTCATTCTTAATTTACTTTCTGAAGGCGATTGTTGGTGTATTGAAGTGCTGTACCTCAAGAAACCTGAACCACGTTGATCCTTTGTCATACTGTACATTGCTCATCATATTAACCCAGATGAATTACTCAGACCGTGAAATTAAAATTAGCTTTCCTTGAAAAGTTTAGAGTCCCCAGAATGATGAAATATCCTGAATAAGTAATGATTTACTGCAACTCCAGAAAAATTAAATACCACAATTAGGCGGTATCATAAGTCTTGTATCAATATTTGAAAAGATTTGCGCTGTCTTGAGCTTCTTCCCGAGAACAACGATGATTTGAACGGTTTTTCATTAAATGATCTCAACATGCACTTTAATAATGGATTAATTTTCTCTCCATAAATTCTTCCTCTGATCACAATATAACAACATTATTAATTTCTTCTTTGTCAAAGAGTCGATTTTCAGGTAGACCGATTAACTTAAATGATGTCATTATGAGTATTTCTGACTTCTCGTATCAGGACAATGAAGTTTAATGGAGTATCGCAATCAATTCCTGTCTTGCTGGAGGCTACCTTGTTGCATTATTGGATTCGTCCTTAAGATGTGGAACTTTTCCTTCCCTTTGAAAGGAGGGACTCAAAACTCCTTGTTTTACTGAAAGAGTGTGCTACTTTAATAACCATGGGTGACTTAACTGTCCTTTTATTTTATTTGTCCTTCAAGTGTTACTTAGCTATCCTATGCTTTCTGTCAAAAATTTTTGAAAAAGCTTGTCCATAGCAGATGTTTAAGTATTAAAAAACTAACAATTGGTTTGATCCTCATTAAAGAAGTTTCACATCATGCAGTTCAATACAAATAGCTCTTCTCAAGTTAATCGATGACGTACGGATTGAGAATTGCCAAGATACTACAAATTTGAAGCAATAATGAAATAGATAACAAAATTTGACTAATAAATAATGCAACAGTCCAGCTGGTATAGCGCGCTTTCTTTATCGGGACGCTCTTGATTATTTTATTATTTTAAAATTTTATTAATTAATTGCAGAATATTATTCCATTCGTAAGTTTTATCGGTGCGCGTGTATTTATAGCAAGAAAATTAGCGCGAATATTTATACACATAACGCTATAGACGTTGCTTCTTTTAATCTACTATATTCTTTACTAGACGCGCTGCCTGATATATAAATAGATTTCATTGTGATATTTCCCGTCATTGACTTATTCACAAGAATGTTTATCTAAATCGTTTCTCTCGCTACCTACTTCTATAGTAATATTATAATTTTATAATATTACTAAAAAAGAATGAACAGAAAAAGTTTTATGTGTATTTTATAGTTTGTAAAATTTACAGATAAATTCATATCTAAGCTAATAATCTCCCGCGGCTGCGACTTCATTATCGGATTCCGACAAACCGAAAATGCCCGCTTTAATTTATTCATTGCGTACGTTCGTATCATTATTATCACTTTTCGCGGTCCGCGTGCAATGTATTTATACGAACGTTGTAAAATCGTAATCCCCGTCCGAGCGGTCGTAAAATAAAAAAAAATTCATAAGCCGTAACATTCAAAAACCATTTCGTGAAAATTCATCGTCGTATCGTATACCAGAAATAATGTCTCACTCGTTGCTACAAAACAAATCCTCTGCTTTATACATACTTTCACTCTTTAATCTCGGCCACAACTCCCACTTGCTGTGCTGGCCATCGACGAAGACGAACCTCGGCCTCGACTAAGTCGCGCAATCGCTCTCTTCGCTGGTTAATATGATAAAAAGAGAGGCGAATATCCGGGCGTTCACTTTTAGACTTATCTGACGGTCTTTAATTACGCTGTTGTCACCGACAGTTTGGCAGATAGCGCAGTCGCCACCTCGGCCGATCACTAAGGTTAAGCAGCATTGGGCGTGGTCAGTACTTGGATGGGTGACCGGATTTTTTTCTCGGTTAGGTGTTGAATTGCCTTCTGACTAATTGAGCAGGAGATGTAGATAATTACAGTTTCGGTGTCTAAGTCTACGGAATGTGACCTGGACATCTAAACTTAATTATTCCAATACACCGATCATCCCGGGGCGGGTTTTCCTAATTAGGATTTATCCCACGAGGTTTGCCTATACGTGTTCCCCGTCCCACAGGCACAACCTTTGAGCGAATTCGTGAGGGATGATAGGTAGGAAAAAAACAGTTTATAGGAGAGAGAGTTCCACAGGAAAAATCTATAGGTTATGGAAAACTGGGTGGAAACCCCCAGTATATAAGAAAAAAATTGCGCTGTTGTCTCTTCTATTTTTAGTACCGATATAAATAAGTTGGGTAAGCCAGCTGCAGGGAGACACTCCTGCATAAGTCGTGCTATTACTCTGTGCGCACTGAATTGCATAACACTGAATTGCATAAACATCAACGTCTGCCTATATGGGGGTTATACTACTTCTGCGTATTTAGTACAGGGTCAAACATCAATAATTTTCATAACTCGTCTGCCAGATAATTCGAACGGTTAGACAGGTTTTCTAGATTTTCCTTCCAAAATTAAAAAAAGTCTTGGTTCATGACACTTTCTGTCGAAGTTTTCTTTTACCAGCAGAATCAGCTTTACGCCCACTTATAATACCATGATTCATTACAACATGCCAAATAGTATATTATGCAACTAGTACGATAATCGTTCTCACACATGTTGCATATACTATTTTTTAAAACAAGTGTCGAGAAGCTCAATCAAAGAAGATAAATACTAATAAAAAAATTTAATTATTATTTAATGTATTGGCATATAAATATTTATTGAAACTCTTTACAACATCGGATGTCAGTATGCTATTCTGATAAATCAGCTTGGCAAACGACCTAATTTGCTTATCGATCTTTAATCTGTAATTTAATGGGTTTGAAGTTTGCATCGTTGGAATGCAACGAAATAATTTTTTAAGATTGATTAAAGTTATTAAACAATGGAAATTTTATCTAAACCTTCGTTTTAAAGTTAATTGTTGCCAACTGGCCCTTAGTTCATTAATATGGTTATGTTAGTTTACCTATTTTTATATACGGTTTGTTTATTTTTCGATAATTAATTTCTCCTTTATTTTATTTAGTTTTCTTGAAGCGATGACCTTTTTGTATTTCGTCGATAGAATGTTAGGTAGCACTGAGGGAGCACATACGCTCAACGCCGGACCTCGGAAAGTGAGAATTCGACTTTAGGCGCGACGCGTTCTGGATAGAGCCGGAACGTGACGTGTGAAGCGGGATCCCGCGAGAACATAGCCAAAAGAGCACGAAATAGAGTGCAAGAATATGGTTGCGCGGACTCGTGCACTTATGTGAGACCGTAAGGTCCGCACCACGCTCCCACGTTTTCTAGAAACGTGTGGTGGCGTCGGCGCGCCCGACGAGTGCTGCTGAGGCTGTATTATGTGAACTTAGCGCTGGCATTGAATTCATTGTTATTGCAATTACGTAATTTAGGTCTAAAGACGCGCAAAATAGCGCTGCGTTGGATTAGCAGAGTATGACTTATGTACGATTATCGCCCACGCGGGTCGTCCCGCTCAGCGTTGGCCCCGCGCTATTCCGGCTGTAGGGCGTGTATGTCTGTATATACAGTATATATAGATATGGATTTCTTGCGGTCGGGGTGCGGGGCCGGCGCTGGTCACGTCATTCCGTTCGTCTTGTAAAATGGCGCGCTTGGCGTCATTCCGTTCGTCTTGTAAAATGGCGCGCTTGGCATCATTCCGTTCGTCTTGTAAAATGGCGCGCTGTGTTGTTGCGCCCGTCTGGTAACGTGGCGCGCCCGGCGATGCGTGCATGGTCTGCGCAGTGGGCGCTGCGCGGCCGGCCTGGCTATATAAGCGAGCAACGCCTCACGCCAGGGGTCAGTTAGTGTAAAGCGCTCCATGAGCAACCTTGTACCTTTCAATAAATATTAATCGGTAAGATAGATTTAGATTTGTCTGTACCTCCTTCCCTTTGTCAAGAACAGTTAATTTATACTATAAAACACTAAATCTACACGCAAAATTAATATTATTTAATATAAACATGAAGCAAAATGAATTATTTTCTTTTATTTCGTTGGACTCCAACGTTGCAAACTTCAGATCCATGTAATTTAATTGATATCTACCAGTGGATTTTTATTTGCACCCGCTCGCTGGTTTCATTTCTTAATAAATCCAATTCGTTGACAATATTATATTAACCGAAGCACGAAGATAAATCGAAAAATTAGTCGTTGACGTTCAATTCGAGATGAACTGATATTTTTGTAAGAAATTTCCTTTCCATTTTTCAATATCGAATATTCTAAAATAAACTAAACTTTTTATGTAATTACAAAACAGCTACTTTAGAAAGTAAATAAAGAATCTAATAAAAATGTTACGTTGACTTCGGTTGTTTATAGTAATAATTATGTATATTAATTGTAACGTTGCAGTTATTCATATGAAAAGAAACGTTACCATCAGTTTTCAATTCTTGTAGGTTTTCATTTTCTAATTCTATATCGTAGTTAACTTGTCATTTACGTTTTGCTAATGGCGATCCACATGTAGCTTATTGTGTCGAACTTGGTTTATAAAATTTTTATTATTTATAAGATTTTTTTCTAAAGTAATCGTATTACGTGAGGTTGATTCTTAAAGAATATTTGATTTGGAAGTAGTTGGCATTTGACTGTCATTGACTTTTTCAGCATTTTTTGTATTTTGTGTTCCAGATGAACTTCTTATTTCAGTATTTGGTTTTTTCAGAGCAAGTGAATTTGTAATTAGACTACTGATTTTGTGTTTATTGTGTAATGACTCGTTAACGTAGCTTTCAGCTACTGTAGATGACTTCCAGCAGCCATGCCGCTTTAAGTCTGTTATGTTACCACCTCCATCGGCAAATAAAGTAGCCGATGTTCTGCGAAAACTGTGGCTTGTGTAGAGTTTAGGTTCTGGTAACGATAACCAAATTGCTATTTGTTTGGGTAGATTACCTATCATATTGATGCCAACTGGTTGACGAGTGCATTTTCCTTTTTCGAAGTGTAAAAAAAATCGATTATATTTTACATTTTCTTGTCTGAAATCTATGTATTTTTTGCAAATATAGTAAAATTCTTCAGTAATTGTAAAAGAACGTTCAATAAGATTCTTAGTTTTTGGGATTCGTATTAATAGCATGTCTGAGTAATTTTTAACGTCGTTACAGTTTTATCCGCTAACTCGCCTCGCCTGTATGCGCCACAAATTGCAATAATAAGAATTACCTGCAAACAGTGAGATTTTATTATAAAATTTAAATTTATCAATGTGTGAAATCTTAATATAGTTTTCATATTTACCTTTTTACATAAATAAATTTCATCAGAAGCTTCATTGCAAAATTTAAAAATATCTTCAGATGTAGAAAATCTTAGATTTTTTTTCTTGTATTTAGCATTAATGCTTCTTTTCTTCAAAAAAGCTTCAAAAATGCTTCTTTTCTTCAAAAATGATGTTTTCTTCAAAAAAGCTTGTAATTTGTAATAAACAGTATAATGTCAATATTGTCAAAGTTTTTGATAGTGCATTAAATTTCAACATCGAGTACTTTGTCCATAAAGTCGATGGAGCAACAGTTATTGCTAATTCTTTCAAATATGCTAAAAACACACCACTTCTACAAATAATGAGGTTTTTTTTGTTAAAACACCATGTCTTTAATTGGTTATAAGTAGCTGTGTATAAACGTTTCGAAGTATCAGGTAATAAATTCAGTGCAACTTCGTTAGCACTTTCAGAAATTTCAGGTTGCAATTCGTTCCCATAATCTGATAAACTTGTGTCACTATCAGAAAACATGATTATTAATAACGTGCACTAATAACCATCGCACGGTCCACACTGCAAGATACAAGACAACGTGAACGACATGATATGTGCATATGTTCGTCTAACAGTCCCACGTTTTCTTATTATACGAACTGCGCGTTGAAACATGTAAGACTGTCTTTTGTTTTTGACGTTGTAGCTGCGCACGCACGATATACTTCTCGCCCGTTGCTAGGCAGTGCGTGTATAGGGTTCTTCTCGCAGGGACTAGAGGCACATATAATCGAGCTTCTCGCACGCCGTTTTAAAAAAGAATTATTTTGTTTTTTAGCTTTCAAACGTATTTTATTTCGTTCCCCTATAATCAATCCTCGTTTTTATATCATATCCTTTTCTTTGTCCTTTCCATCGAGGCATGTACTTCACAAAAGAAAAATGATTATATACTATCAGTTAGCCCGCTTCGACTGCTGCCGCTGCCGTTTGTACGATAAAAGCGTATGTAATCACTCGAACATTAAATGCAATAATTTGATTGAAACCCGATAAAAGCGACTTTTGAAAAATAAATAAGCGTGTGTTCGTATATTCTCATAAATCGTATTTAATATTGATGAAATCGCTAACGATTTAATCTACTCGCGCTCGTTGACTTACCGGGCATCCGTTGTGTTACGTGAAAACGCGATGAATATTATGCGCCACGGGTGAATGACCCGGGACACAGTATACCTGTAAAGCAGCGACACGCACGACGTCAGCGTCTGAACGTGGAGGCGCAGAGAATTCCGCGTCGATTCGTCCGATAATTGGACTCAAAGTTCGAAAATAGAAGACAGAACTTCCACTCGGGATCAATTGGGATAAGTGCAAATACGGAAGCCTCCAACTGGACGGTGGCTAATAAGAAAGATCGAGACTGTGCGGACTTATCGAGACGAACGCAAAGATGACAATATCCGTGTGACCAGGTCCCATGACGACGATAGCCAACGACAATCGATCATCTATTTGCACAGGAGCAGTATACAATCGATAAACTTTTTTCGTAATATATAAAAATTTCTCGTTGTACCGAATTCTTCATTGCATCTCTTTGGATGTACCAGATAAGCCCGAGAACCTTTGGAACCCTGTCACATGTGACATCCGAGATGTGGGATAATTGTACCCGGAAAGAAAAAAAGGATTATAATACAAAAAGACACTAGCTCGTTCACCGGAAACAGCCGTATAACCATATATACTTCTCCAAAACACTATATATAGATTACGTGTGTCCCGGGCAAATAATCTGCGGAAGCTTGTGTGGCACGAGAAATTTCCTCCCTCAGCTCTGTATTTTTATCTTTTCGCCCGAATCCGCGAAATCACTTGAATTTTGCACATGCAATTTCCCACGCGCTCTGTATACAGCTCTGTTGACAAAGTAGAGACGTGTGTCTGCGCGTGTGCGTATAGTATGTTTTTTGTACAGCGGAATTTTCGCTTATTTTAAGAATAACAACATCATAGCTTGCGCGCTATTCGGATACGATGGGCGTTCATGACTTGCAAATAGAAGGTATAGTACATAGTCATGTGTACTTCATATTGTTTTTTTTCTTTCTATTTCCCGTTAAACCGAATAGAACGGTTATTTTACGCAAGGCTATTTTGCGAAATGAATATGCACGTGACCTCACGGACTGTTTGCGCAAGAATTGAGTACAGATACAGAATTATATATATATAATAATGAATTAAAATGTATGTTTTAATGTTTGATGAAAAACACGCGACACGGTATAAATTAATTCTTGGAAAAAGTATATAACCCCATTTCATTTTTGTATATATAAAAATATATTTTGTTTTTTATTTTTTTATTTTTATGTAAATGATTGAGTACGCGGAGCATACGGCTCGGGATGTTTTTACCGCGCGAAATAAATTATTGATGTAACGTCATAAAACAGCACCGTGAAACGCAAATTAAATTACGCCCCGGTAAAAGAGCGCCGAGCCTGTCAATAAGCTTGATTTATGAACGCGTAAAGCCATTTTTAAACTTTTCCAACACGAAATGAATTCAATTACCGAACTAAACTTTTCATCATGTAATAATTGGCTCGTCGACCTGCCTTGGCCTCTCCTATACTCGAACGCAAAGCTTTCGCTGCGGCACATTCGTTTGTTATACGCCAAATGCAACATTACAACTTATAAAAACAGCCACCTTAAACTTTAACCACAATATTCGTACTTTTAATTTTCGTCAGCCTGTCGACGTATGTACGCGTCATTATCCAACAGCAATAAACACAAGAGAGCCGAGAGTTTTTGCTCTCACACTGTACACAGAACGCGCGGCAAATGCCCGCAGTACTCTTATCAAATTCGGACGTATAATGGTGTGCGGTCGCACCGCCAATCGAACCGCAATGATTAATGACTGTTTAATTACTGACTCGGTCGCCACCGCGGCACGCGGCGAATGTTTAATTTTAAAGGTAATCACGTCATCTCGCGTGCGCGCCGACGTAATTTAATCACCGTTCCGCATGGGAAATTGAATGTAGTAATTGATGATCGTCGACACGTCCTCGGCGCTGATATTCTCTCGCCAACTCTTTTTCTCTCTCCCTCGCGCACGCGCGGAGGGAAAAATAGTGTCGTCAGATTTAACGGAGACGCGGCCTCGTGTGCCGTGAATTATTATGCACGCAATGTAGCGCTCGTTGATTTCTCTGAACATCCCGCCGTTGCATTTTTAAGTGATTTTTGTAAATTGCATTTTTGAAGTCTTTCGAGCGGAGCAGGGAAAATATTCACTGTACAGCCAAAGCTGTGGGAAGAATTTTCACGTTATCGGAGCCGTATAGCGGCCGCGATGCCGAAAATATTTCGCGAGTCTCGATTGTTGAATCTCTCCCTCTCTCGTTAATTTTTCAAAGTTTTCAGTTCATGAAACTTTAGTGACGATGTTATAAGAATAGACGGGAATGGGGCTTTATTCGAATCCATCTATAAAAGATTCAACACGATTAAATATGATCGAATTGAAAGACGACGCTTTTATTCGTGCTCCGATTGGTTAATTTTCTAAAAAAAAAATGTAGCCTATACTTAACCTAATTTGTTTGTATACTCTATAAAGTTGAATTAGTGAAAAAACCACTAATTATTCGTTAGAACCACTAACAATTCGTGGTTTTTTTCACTAATTAAACTTTAGAGAGCACTCATGTGAGGTTAAACCTTAAAATACGAGGGTCATTTGATAAGTACCTAGCCTACAAATGAAAACACCAAAATTTTACAAAAAATAAAATTTATTTTTCAATGTAGTCTCCTTTTAGTTGAATACACTTGGTCCAGCGGTGTTCCAATTTTTTTAACCCCGTTGAAAAAAATGTTTTCTCTTGGTTTGCAAAATAGGCCTCCGTGGCGGCGATTATTGGAGTGGAATCTCTTCCCGGCGAGCGAATTTTTTAGGTTCGGAAACAAAAAAAAGTCGCACGGAGCCAAATCTGGAGAATACGGTGGATGGGGCAGCAGTTCGTAGCGTAATTCGACCAATTTAGCCGTGGCGAGTGCAGAAGTGTGAGCCGGTGCATTATCGTGGTGGAAAAGCACTTTCTTTTTAGACAAATGGGGCCGTTTTTCTTCTAACACGGCGTCAAACCGGCTCATTAGTTCGGCGTAGTACTGTCCTGTGACCGTTTTGCCCTTCTCCAGATAGTCAATAAAAATCACACCTTGAGATCCCAGAAAACAGTGGCCATCACCTTTCCGGCCGACGGGACCGCCTTCGCCTTCTTCGGAGCAGGTTCACCGGGTAAGGTCCACTGTTTTGACTGCTCCTTGGTCTCTGGAGTGTAGTAGTGAATCCATGTTTCGTCGACGGTCACGTAACGACGCAAAAACTCTTTTGGATTGCGATTAAACAGCTCCAAACACTGCTCTGAACTGGTCACACGGATGCGCTTGTTGTCTGCAGTCAGCAAACGCGGCACCCACCTTGCTGACAGCTTCCTCATGCCTAAAATCTCATGTAGGATATGCCACACGCGTTCTTCTGAGATGCCTACTATCGCAGCTATCTCGTGCACCTTTAATCGGCGGTCTGACAAAACGATATCGTGTATTTTTGTCACGTTCTCCTCCGTAGTGGCTGTTTTCGGAGCACCTGGGCGTGGATCATCAAAAACCGACGTACGACCACGTTGAAACTCGTTATACCAAAATTTAACGGTCGCCATCGAAGGAGAAGCATCCCCATACACTGCATCCAAGCGTTCTTTAATTTCACTGCGCGATTTCCCTTCCAAAAACAAGAATCGAATCACCGACCGATATTGTTCTTTCTCCATTTTTTCAAAAATCAACGGACACATTTGCTTTCACACGCTCTCAAAAATAAACTACAACTCCGATCCGGCTGAAATTTCGTCTGTAACCGTCTACAGGAAGATACTGCACTGTAGTGTATTTCTGGTGCGATAGTGGCACCATCTGGCGGTGAGGCTAGGTACTTGTCAAATGACCCTCGTAATTCAGGACCACGTGAGCGCATCGCGCGCACGAAAATCCATTGGTATAATATAGTTAAAAAAAGAAAATTAATAATGTAGTCTCTTCTCCGCGTAATAGAACACAAGATTAATTAAAATTGATTTTTATATTATAGTAGGGGTATAAATATATATTATATCGCATTCGCATTGAGAACGGAAAAAGAGCGAGAAGGAAGAGGGGAGTGGAAAGTTGAAAAAAGTATTATCACGGAAATAAAAGAAAGCAGCAACACGTACTCGTCGTCGCGTTCGCACAACCATTTATAGACGATAAATTTCGGTATGGGCTCTCTCCTTTAAGATCTTGTATAATATGGGACATGACGCAGCTGTAAAAATAAAGACGAAGCGAAAACGGTTCAAATGGAGTGATATCGCACCATGTATGAGGATATTTTTTTTGTCCACACTTAAGGGGTTCAAAAAATTTAAAAAAAAAAATTGAAGACACACCTTCGTGGCAAGTTTCTTGTCATTCTATAGGTCATAAAGTATACGAAAAAACTCGTGAATATTAGAAAACGATCTTGTGACACCGTTTTAGAAGAAAATAATTTTTTTTATGGAAATTTAACATGGGAAAAATAGACGAAAAGTAGTCACTAATGATGAGCCAATAGTAAGCTTTTAGTCTTAAACATTTCAGGTTAGGATATTAAAGATCGTCACCGACGTTCCAGTGAGAATTTCAATTGTTATTAAATTAATTTTAATATAAAATTAATATACGGATACATTTTCATTGTGAAATTTTATCCCATACGCAAAGAAAAATTATCCACTCTAATACGTCGACATCTGAAATTTTCCAAGAACACCGCCTCTTCCAAACTGCACTCTATTACTCAACTCGAACTCCCTCCCCTCATCCACCTCTGCAGTCTCCTTTCTCCTCCTCTTTTCCTTCTCTTCCTTCACTGCCCAATTGCCGGTCTAGCCAAGGGTGTCGGAAAATTCGCACCCTTGCACAGCCTGCAGGTATACGTATAGAGACGAAAAGGCCAGCGGCGCATAAAGCCCGTCGCCTATATATGGCAGGAAATTGGAAACGGACATTTTTCTCGCAGAACGGACAAATTCACCTCCCCGCGCACGAGGGAATAATGAAGCTCGCGGCGCGCGGTCTTTCTTCATGTTCGCGCGTAAATAGCGTGTATAAGATCTATCAGTGAATAAAACCGAGCTGCGCATCACGTATAAAGTAAGTTGTACGAACGAGAATAATTGTTTGGTAATTTGTGCCGCGTAACAATCGATAACAGGAGTTTGTATATATATGTACGAAAAAAAGTGCGTTGTCATTGGTTATAAGAGAGTTAAAGCGCTGACGCGCCTGCACTGCAAAATCGCGGCGAGGTGTCTTTCGATGAGTTATTGCGCGGGATTTCGTAAGAGAGACATATAGCGCCCATGTAACAAAATTTTGTATAGATTTTGCATAACTTATGCATAGATGATTATGCATAGGATTGGAGTGACATAATCTATATATAATTTATACATAATTTATATAAAAATTTATTTCGCTACTTATCCATGTAAAAAATATATAAACTATACATAAATTATGCACAATACGTTGTGCATAGACATACATAATCTATGCATAGTTCATACATAATCTGCACATATTGCCTATGCATAGCCTATGCATAGCAGACAAAAATTAGCCTATATATTTTATTTATTTTTATAAATAGAATGTTTATTCCCTGCTAGAAATTCATCTATATGAAATGGCCACACTGTTAAAAATAGTTTGTATTAAATTTCAGATAAATGTAACGGAAGCTAACTTCCAAATCGTATATGAAAACGATTTCATGACATAACTAAGTATCAATTAGTTTCTTAAATTTAATGTATATATTTATGAATTTTCATATATAACTGTTATGGTGAAATTTTATATTTGCATGAAATTCTCAAGCAACAAATTGCTTGAAATTTCCGGCTATTATGTTTGAAATTTAATGCACTGTACATTAAAAATGTTGTATCTGCATTAAATTCACAAGAAACGAATTTGTTCAAAATATCATGCTATTGTATTTGAAATTTAATGCGGTTTGTATTAAAGTTAACATTGAAATTTTAATTTTATATGCATAATATTTAATTTATATGGGTCTGAAGTTCTCAACGTTGGAGTGCAACGAAATAAAAAAAAAATTATTTTGTTTCATAGTTATTTTCGACCATTATTTGCCTGTTTCTTAGATTGACGTAACTACAAAATATTCGTATTTGATTTACATACTAATTTTATCTTTGATGAAAGAGCATTAAAGTGCATTGAATGGCTTACCAAAATATAAATCAATAACATTGACTAATAAATCATTTGTTGTACTCTTTCTATGAATCATTCAGCAAATCTTTTATTTCCCCATCTGATTCTGTCTCTCTCACTTCTTGTCATAACAGCAAGCCTTCTGCTAGCCATTTCCAGACTAAAGAAACTGATCAGTTTTAATACCTTTAAAATACTCAAGAACAAGCTTGTGCTTGTCTTTGAAAAACTCAATCTATTTTTCAATCTATTAAATGGCCAAATAATGGGAGAAAAAGCGTTTCATCGTGCGCTAGAAACTTGACAAGAAAAATTCCCATTTTATAGCAAGTTTCTAATATAAATAGTCAGTTATTAGTTATAAAATGTTTTGGATTTCCACCAGGGTTTTTTCATCTTAAAATGTACAGTTCGCTCTGCGCGTTTGATCGATAGCGGCTATATAGGTATGGCGACCGTTTGAATACTTTTGTTATGAGAATATTAAGATCGTGATCGTTTCAATGATTAAGGTTTTAAAATGACCTGCGGTAATCGTGACCTAGTGACTCATTGTCACAATTCGCTGAATACATGACGCGTAGAACAATGATTCTATTGCCAGTGAAACGCCGAACTGCAGAATTCACGCGACCCCGCATCCGCCAATATATCGTATTTTCAATTTTTCACATCATCTCCCATCACGCGTTACCATTTGAAATGACCAGCAAAACCCCATCGTCGCGTTCATCACATCTCACTCAAAGCTACCTCTCCTCGGAAAATCACACCCTGTGCGCACACCGCCCTCACACTCCCTCTAATATTTCACAAAATTCCCCCTCTTCCCTCGAAATCTCCTTTACGCCGCCTTTCGCGCGCGCTCGCGCCTGGCATTCCCAAAATTCCACCTCGCACTCTGGCTCACTGTCCTCAAAATATCAAGGATTCTCGCTACAACCTCGCGCGCGAGATGGCAAGAGACACGCGCACAGCCTCCGGTCACAGAGGAATTCGTCGAGGGAATAAGCGTATATATGTGTGTCTGTATGTGTGTGTGTGTGGGGTGAGTCAGTCGGAGAAAGGCGTGTGTGTGTGTGTATGGGAGCTGGGCGAAAGATTTTATTGGCTCTTTTTGCACGGTGCAATGAGCAGCGAGGGACGGAGATTGAAAGGGGAATGCTTGTACGTGTATTGTTGAAAGGCGTGAGGACAATCGTACGTGTTAATAATTCAAGTGTATTGTGCGTGAAGCTGGAAAATTATAACGTGTATTCGACCGAAGATTCAGATTCGCCTTTTTAATGCGCTCTCTGTCTCGTTATAGGTGAACAGTTATAATTACGTTCTCGCAGAAAGTCCACCGACAAATGCTTTTTGCTTGGTCAGATCCGATGTCAGAATGCTATTCTGATAAATCAGCTTGACAAACAGCCTAATTTGCTTATCGATCTTTAATCTGTAATTTAATTTAATCTACCGGTGGCTTTTTATGTGCATCCGCTCGCTGGTTTCGTTTCTTAGTGAATCCAATTTGTTGACAATATTATATTAACCGAAGCACGAAGATAAATCGAAAAATTAGTCGCTGACGTTCAATTCGAGATGAACTGATATTTTTGTAAGAAATTTCCTTTCCATTTTCCAATATCGAATATTCTAAAATAAAAAGTAGAAAAGACAATCTATGAAGATTAAAAATATCTGATGTATGTATAAACTCAATATGTTTCATCCAGCCAAAACCATTGGTTAATAAACAATGTCAATCGTATATAAGAAAAAGATATTTTTTTTAATATCGCTTTTTCCACGGCACGCAGCGTCAAAACAATTCCGAGAAACTGTTTGTTACTACACGAAAACCCGCAATTTTCACACGCAAACAAAGCTTGTTTTAGCCACAACAGCTCCCACACCGTACCACAAAAAATACAAACTCCCAAACTTTCGAAACTTTCACCCCCAGCATTCCGGAAACTACGTCGATATTATCATTTGTAATTCCGCGAAGCGCTCGCTGCACTGACAAAATTTCCAATTAAATTACACATATATATGCGCGCACTCATTCTTAAAACGTCGACGACGAGAGGGCACAAAAGCGAGCTGGAGACCGAGCAACACGCCAGCAGCAGCACCAACATTTATTATTATGATATCCAGCCAGTGGAGCAACTTCCCTTCGCCCGCGGCGAACTAGGCCAGCTGTCGAATTTCCTCTTGCTCCGCACTCCACACCGTGGGCCCTATCTACGCGAAATAAGGCGAAATTTCTCTGTCTCTTATACATTTTATGCAAATCCGTAGCATTTCATTAGCGCTCCGTGACGGCGTGCCGCGCGCGCTTCCTCTATTGGAAAAATCAAACTTTTCCATTCCACACCTGACGCGCGAGAAGAGAAACACGCGGACACAGTGCCGACTCTTTATTTCGCCGCACAAACTGCTCCTCTCCTCTCTCTCTCTTTTCCTCTACAGTGCGCTATTTCATTTTCCAGCAGTCAAAGCTCGAATGACGTGCCGTTCGCTCGAAAAAGCGCGTCGATCAGCTTTATTTTATACGCCCCCGCGCGCACGCGTACTCGCCGTACTCTCGTACGTTCAATATTTTTTTTTTTTTTCAGTTTCATCTCTTCCGCAAGTGTAAGAACAAAAGTGCATAGCGCGCCATCGCCGCGCGTCGAGCTCCGCTCGATTATTCCCTTTTCTTCTCTTTTTTTTTTTTTTTATACGCGGGCGAGTATAGCTATAGCGCTGGAACGTCAAAAAGCAGTTCGAGCGCAAGCGGTTAAAATTTTGCGCACGGTTCGGTTTGTTCCTATTATTATTGCCTTCCAGAGCGCGGATATATTCTTCTCTTCTTTTTTATTTTTTACCGCGCTCACTTCGGTTTAGGACGCAGTTTATATCGGATGGTTCGCGTATATATATACATCAGCACCGCATGTATATACGTGTGTGTGTATGTGCTGCGTGTGTATGTGTATATAATTGAAAATTACCGTAAGGAGCTTCGCGGTAGGTCCATTCCCATTTAGCGCGTGCGCCCGATAGATGGCGCGCGTGTGCTCGCCGTATTTACGGCGTATTTACGGGATAGCGCGAGAGAAAGAGAGAGAGAGAGAGAGAGCCCGGTAATGCAACTTCCCGGGGGCTTTACGAGAAAACCACGCGCGCATATAAATTTCCGCGCACTTTGCGCCAAAAGATTTACAGCGCAGCTCCGCTGCGTATATATGTATACGGGGTATTACAATAAATATCGGGGGTGGCGGAGGGGAGACACTTGGACGATTGTCTCACTCTGAAAGCTCTTTATCGCCCGGTTCTTACGTAATCAACGACGTTCTATAATTCCGCGCCGGACGCGCGCGTTTGTGTGTGTGTGTGTACATATAGGTTTGGCTTCAATTCGAGACAACACGCGAGTGTTCCTTTCTCTTATTTGGGGGAGGGGGGCGATGAGGGGAAAAAACAGCGCCGCCGGCGATAACGCGGCCGAGTGGCTCGTTGGACGTCGGCCAGGGCGGGGAAAGAAAAGGGAATTTCAGTCCTCTCTCTATCTCGAGCTCTCGCGGTGCTGTGCAGCCTTTGTTTCTTTTACGGCGGCGGCGATGATGATGCTCCGTTTAGGGATGATGCCTTTTATGCAGGCGGGCTTTATATAGGTCGGTTTAATCATTGACGCGAGAGAGAGAGAGAGAGAGCTAGCTACTTGTGGAGAGGAATGAATATTTTACGGCTATCTTTATATCTGCGGATGGAAGTGTTTTTCCTGCTCGTTCATTTGCCTTATCCTCTTCGATTTGCGTTAAAATGCTCGCGGGTCGTGAATTTGAGAATATGCGCACTTTCTGGGTGAATGAAGTATTGAGTAAATTTTTAGTGGGGTCAGGATTTTCTTAGATTCTGGAGGGAGTGTTTTAATTGATTAAAACATACATGAGAGAAAATACAATCCCGTTATATCTTTGGAATGTAGGTCATTTAATTCACAATCATATATAATCACATAAGTGAGAATATAGAAAATGGAGGTAACTTATAATTCAAGCCGCAGTTAAATCGACACATTTCTGAAAATTCTCGCCTGAATAATTATTAAATATCCTGGTAGAAATTTATGAATTGGAAATATAGGTTATAAGCTAATAAAATAATACTGTAAAAGTTCGAAACACCGATGATCGCGCGTTTACTTTATCCACTACAATCCAGTTAAATATACCGCGGCAGATTTCATTTTCGATAACGTCGTTAATGTCGTACCTTTAGCTAATTTATTCTGAGAGAGTCGCGCAGCAGGAGCGACCCGCCTGCCGTAATTGGCTTCGATCTTCAAGTTAATTAAGAATTAACGCGCATCTTGTGAAAAACAGCAGCGACGTAAGGAGACGTTTTCGTTATCCTTATTTATTTATTTATTTTTGCTCTCCCTCTCTTTGCTCCGAAAAAGTTTCAAAATGCATCGTACTCTGGTGCATATAGTTATATCGTTACATAGAGAGAGAGAGAGAGAGAGAGAGAGAGAGAGAGAGAGAGAGAGAGAGAGAGAGAGAGAGAGAGAGAGAGAGAGAGAGAGAGAGAGAGAGAGAGAGAGAGAGAGAGAGAGAGAGAGAGAGAGAGAGAGAGAGAGAGAGAGAGAGAGAAGCCATCGCGGCGAGAAGAAGAAAAAGAGAGAGAACACAACGCCGTCGTAAAAATCTGCGCTTTCCTATATATATATTACACATACGTACAACTAGAAAACTGCTCTCCCGCGCAAAAAAAAATGCTATCACGAAGAATCATCCCTTATATTATACGAGGCGACCCTAAAAGCTCACGTTCGCGCTTATATAAGAAAGAAAGAAGCTCTATGGCACATATATACCTATATACACGCGCGGGCGAATGAAAAGTTACCGTTAGCATTCGCGCGCGCGAAAAATTCAATATGAATTTACGCGAGCTAAACGGGAAATATTTCATCTCCCGTTGTTTCTCCGTTTATACCCGACTTTTCGCACCTCGGGCGACGGCGGAAGCAGCAGCAGCAGAAGCTTCCGATCGCGGCAAATTTCGTATTCATTGCCATCGCGCTTCCCGTGCGGAGCGTATATGTCTCGAGGCCGCCGTCGGATTCCTCGCGCGCGGCTTTATGTGAGACGATTGTGTTGCACTCACGCGATTATGACCCGATAACTAAGCTAGAGAGCTTCAATAACAATTGGTATGAATCTATCATTAACTCCGCAAATTTCTGACCATTGACCAAAATATAACCCTGGGCGATTAATATTAATCTTAACTTGATTTAAATTTGAGAGAGAGAGAGAGAGAGAGTGAGAGAGAGAGAGATAAAATATTTATTTGTAAACATACAAAATATATACACGAGAAAAAAATAGTATACAGTCTTAATGTCGTTTACATCTTTAAAATTGCTGTATTTCTCACAGATGATACACATAAAATTAGAATTTCGCTTGCGACAGAATTTAATACAATATACAGGATCAGTCTTATTTAATTACATAGAATTTAATACAAATATACAAATATACAAAATCAGTCTTATTTATTCAATCGACAGCTTAGTGCTGCGCAGAGCTTTTTTAAATTGACGGAAGGATGGCCAAAATTTTATACTACTCGGAATTGTATTCCAGAGTCGCGCTCCCTTCGCTTTAAAAGAATTAAGGCCTGTATCCGTGCGCGACAGTGGAGGCTCAAAATCCGAGATAAAACCCCTCGCAGCACTCTTCGCAGATATTCGGTTGTTGTTCTTTACAAAGTAATTAGCGAGATAGGATGGCTGACCCATTCGGGTGACTTTATATAATAATAACGCTGTAAAATAGTTTCTACGCTCGTCTACGGTTGCCCAACCTATCCGAACTCTGTAGAGAGTGATGTATTCATCCCACAGAGAGAGGAAGAGAGAGAGAGAGAGAGAGAGAGAGAGAGAGAGAGAGAGAGAGAGAGAGAGAGAGACCGCGGTGGAATCATACGGAAGATATTGTAAAATACAAAGATGGCTATAAATGTATAAAATGATGAATCGACGACGCTGAAGTTAGAAGCTCAGACACTTGGCAGCTACTTGCTTTAAGGGCTTCCGAAAAAACTTTTTCTTACTTTTTAGATTAATTGGGTTTATTAATATGTGAAAAATTACGATAATTGAAAAAATTTTATTCGGGGCGCCCAGTTGTGCCGTATGTGTCCCTGGCAACTGTCAGGGTTAAGTTTGAGCTGCTAACTTCCGTGTCGTGATAAATCGTACAGTTAATTATTAGTGATTTATATTTGTAACGGAGCATTGAATATGAAAGTGGGATACATTCTATATGCGAATAATAAATTGCCATTAATTGTCTTGAACAATTAAAAATTAAAACTCAATTATTAAGGATTCATTTGCCATTGCTGAAACTTTGAATTTTCAATGTATATTTAACAGAGTTCTTGAATCTTTGATGCTGACTGACAGAAAATTTTATGGGAAATTATTGAATTATATACTCAATTGACATAAATAAACTTTAATAGATGAACTTTAAGGCGGCGATCGTGAATTAAATAAGCTCTACATTTTACTTTACGATTTATTATAGTTTAGCAAGTTTTATTGTTGTGTAACTGTTACAACGAAAATGTCCGACAACTATAGGGTATGGCCACCACTACACACACACACACACACACACACACACACACACACACACACACACACACACACACACATATAATATATTCATCTGTATTTAAAATTGATCTGTATAACTGATTTTATACTGCTCTTTTGAATTCAAAACAAAAATAACTTTACTCTCTAAATTCGAATAAGTGAAATTCACTTCAAATAAGTGAATATTTACTTATAATAAGTAAATAGTCGTGCACTTATCGAATAAGTGGACGACTATCTACTTATAATAAGTGAATATTCACTTATTTGAAGTGAATTTCACTTATTCGAATTTAGAGAGAGATTATTCCTGCGCGCGTCCGTGCACTTTATCCGATAAATATTAAAACTAAGATAGAGAGCAGTTCTCTACACTCATACGTCGTCATATTTTCCATTGGAAATAAAAAAGAAGAGGAACAAAAAGCAATAGCCCTCGTCCGAAGTAATCGCAGATGTCCGACTAATCCTCCCCGCGCATCTCGCGAGCCTACCTCAAAATTTTCATTACATTCGCGCGTATGCCGCGCGTGGCAAATCCCTTTTAGGGCCGCGCGTTCCACTTACATTGCCGCTATGAGAAAATGTATTTAGGTCGGCGACCGCGGCGCAAGTGGAGAAGAAGAGGAGGAGGATAAGCCGCGCCCGTAAGGAGGAGATGACTTTTTGTTTCGAAGTGTTATTGAGTCGGAGAAAAAGGAGGAAAGTGCGCCCGCTGGCTCTGTTTTTTTCTTTCCTTTATTCGCGCGGCGAATGTTAAAGAATGGCACCATGACGAGCGTGTACATATATATTATGTGTGTGTAGATATGCGTGTGCGCATATACATAGGGACTGAAAAACGAGTGATATTTCATTCAACTCGGGGAAGCGATGCACCTTTTCTTTTATTTTTTTTTTTTTTTTTTATCGAGGTGTATAAAATCGTGGATGGGCAATTGCCGATTGAAGAGTGTGCGAGGATAGCGTGGAAGATTATAGCTATATAAGGTTCTTAAAGCACGATTATATTAGCCAATTTTGGTTCGACTGTATTTTGATCCCATGAATTGAGCTTTTTATTAACGGGAAAATGAAAATATAATATTAACTCTCCGACGTTGAAAAATTGAACTTAAAAGCCGCACAGAGACAGCGTCCTATGTACATAAATCAAGCGATATTCACTCTTCGCCGCCCAAATTAACAGCTCCAATAATGTGAAATATACCCTCTAGCCACGAAGAAGAAAGAGGCGAGAAGTAGCTCTCCCCCTTTCCTCGCTTCCTCACACACCCACACAGATTGAATACGATCTCACAGCCCCCCACTCCTTACACACGACGCTGCGTTCGACAGCGGATTGCAGGGCGTTCGGACGGCTGCAAGTTCGCTTTATTCGCGGCGTAATGTATGGGCTTTGCGCGCGAAAAATTTGTGGCATTATAACTTCGTCTATACATGTATACCTATAGCTATACTTCACACTCTCGCTCCTACCCGTTCAATAGACCAATCGAGCGTGAAACGCGCCGCATTTAATTTGCCATTTTGTTATAAGGAAGCGCCGCGTCTCTTGAGGCTTTTCAACACAGATTGTATATATGAGGAATTCTTCGGATTATTCACACTTAGAGGCTTCGAAAAATTAAAAAAAAAAAAATTCGAAAGCACACCTGTAACAAATTTGTTCTCGTTCTTTTGGTCATAGAATAGATGAGAAAAATTTCCAACACTCGAAAATAATCCTGTAACAGGGTTTTAAACACAAATCCATGTTTGTTATGGAAATTTAAGATGGGAAAAATGAATGAAAAGTAGTCAGTGATGATTAACCAATAGCAAGCTCTTAAAGGTGCCAACAAATATTCCACAGAAAAGGCAATTAAAGTAAAAGAAAAGAGCTTTAATTTAAGCTAAAGATTGTTAAAATCGGTCGGTTCTGCACAAAGTTACGTGCATTTCAAAATCGCAAAAAATGACCAAAAATGATGAAAATCTTAAAAATTACGTGAATTCGGGCAAAATCGCTTATTTTTGTCATTTTTTCCGATTTCCAAATGCACGTAACTTTGCGTAGAACCGACCTTTAGCTTCAATTAAAGCTCTTTTCTTGTACTTTAATTGCCTTTTCTATGAAATATGTGTTGGCACCTGTAAGAGCCTTGCTATTGGTTAATCATCACTGACTGTTTTCCGTCCATTTTTCCCATGTTAAATTTCCATAAGAAAAAATGATTATTTTTTAAAACCGTATACCATAAGACCATTTTCGAGTGTTGGAAAATTTTCTCGTCCATTGTATGACCTATAAAGAACGAGAAAAATTTGATTAGAGGTAGCCCTCCAAATTTCTAAAAAAATTTTTTGGACCCTCTAAGTGTGGCTAATCTGTAGAATTCCTCATGCACGTGTGTATGTGTGAGTGTGTGTGTGAGTGTCTGTGTGTGTGTGTATAATCTCATGCTAGCAGGCTCAGAGGAAAGATCGAGAGAGAATAGGGAGAGTGTGTGAGGATTAAGTCGTCGTTTGATGTTAATGGAGATGACAGAGAGAATCTGTTAGAGGCGGGGATGAGCGTCTATATGCGTGTGCATTATCATATACGTTGGTATTTAATGGTTTTATTCTCGTGGGCTCCACGGGCGATTATGGGTTAGCGTGCACAGCGGCGCTTAACAATGCACACAACGCGCGCTTATATTTACTTTTGACGATCATTAATGAACCTGAATTAATTATATTTTAATGAGCTTCGGAAATCCAATAGAGGAGTACTGAGTCTCCCAGCTTTCAGACGCAACAATATAATAATATAGTCTCTACAATCTGATGAGAAAGAGAGCACGAAAAAAAAAAATATGCTGTTGAACATACTCCCCGCGCGACTAAATTGCATGTCTGCATTAAAACAAATGGAATTCAGAGCTACACCTGTACGCGTACAACCTGCTTATATATGCATGATGTATATAAATAGCAAAGAGAAACGCGACTAATGCGGCTTCGCAAAACAAGACTATGTGCGTGTATCCTCTCCTATATACGACGCGGTGTCGGCGTTTAATTGCGCTATACCGAACTTTAATATACACTGAGGGAAGGATTTTATTATAGTTAATATACTATAGCTTATTTGAAACGTAAAATTTTATTATACTAACTGTTAATATGTAGAGTTTAAAATTATATCAGTCATACCACCATACCACTCTAAACTCAAAATCATAACTTAAATTGATTAAGATTGTTTACTTCATGTGTGATTTTTCTCACACGAAAAACGTCATATAAGATAAATAATCACCTTATAACCCTATTAATTATTTGAAGTGTTTATATTCTTCGAAACTTGAATATAGGTGTAAATGAGTAGACGAGAACTATTTTGTAAAAAGGTAATGAAACTTTATTTTTAACATACAGCGTGGTTTGCCTCTGATAGTAAGCGGGCGTCTGTCTTTCGCCGCTTGCGATCGTCACTCGGCGAATCGCTTGCCGCCGCCGTAAGCTCTCTTTTGTTTTGTAGGGGAAGGTAGGGGAAGCGAAGATCCGAGCGTCAATTAACTATATTCGACATTTTCTCTCTCTTTTTTTTAATAATCATGAATTTGACTCCCTAGCCAAAACGGCCCCGAGTAATCTGCATTACTCGTGCTTGCTGGATCCTCAAAACTTGCGCTTTATACTCAAAACGGGATCTGACAGCCTCGGGATGTGATTTTATGTTTACATGTATTTACGCTCGGATTCTCGCTTCCCCTTTACAGAAGAGCTCGAAACAATCGGTATACTTCGTGAATTTTCGTGTTTACTATAAACAGTGGGTATTCTAACTGTTAATATGCGCTTATTTCGCCCAAAATCAAGAATCCCATTCTAGCAGTTAATAAATATACTAACTGTTATGAAATCCTTCTCTCAGTGTATTATTTAATGCTCGCAGGGTTAATCGCGTGACTTATGAACTCTCTCTCTCTCTCTCTCTCTCTCTCTCTCTTACGCTCTTTATCTGCAAACATTGCGCCTTTACCCGCACGAAAACTAACACTGTATACACACGTTCGGGAGCCCTGTGTTTTCTGTGTGAAAACAATACTTGATTATATATCTGTGTTTTAGATCGTTTTTAATATGGCGCCCAGGCGAATGTGTGCGTGTGCGTGTGCGTGCGTGCGTGCGTGCGTGTGTGTGTGGGTGTGTCTCTCTCGATATTCATAGGGATTTTTGCTTTGCACTCCGCGCTCTATGCGTTCGGACACATTTCTCGCGTGGAAATCGATTGTATACGTGTAAAGCTTTTAATACCCCTTTTCACGATGCGATCGTAAAAAAAGTGCGCACTCACGCGATATTTGACTGAGCAGAGAGAGAGAGAGAGAGAGAGAGAGAGAGAGAGAGAGAGAGAGAGAGAGAGAGAGAGAGAGAGAGAGAGAGAGAGAGAGAGAGAGACAGAGAGAGAGAGAGAGAGAGAGAGAGAGAGAGAGAGAGAGAGAGAGAGAGAGAGAGAGAGAGGAAGAGAGGGAAAACAGACAGAAATCTAGAAAGTAAATAGTAAATATTAATAGCGGCCGAAATAAATAGGCCAACCCGTTGAAAGAAAAAGGAGAGCGAGCGATTTGCGGATGCAGCCAAATCCAGAGCGCGTGCCAAGCTATAGAAAAGAGGAGCGATGTGTGCGGCGAGAAAAAATGGCGAAAGATATATGCACGTACATATACACGCAAACACACATACATCGTATATTCGCTATAATCCGCAGAGAAATAAAAGCTCCCGAACGATTGTCTCGCCATATATACCCTCTGTGCCCGGCTACAGCTCTTTCTTTTTACATTGTTAGCCGCGGAGCGCGCATACGAAAATCTAAAAATTCCCGACGTAACCGGTTTAGTCGCGAAAAGAGTGTTGAGAGTGAGAGGGATTAAAGCTTTCGTCGCTCGCTCTTTTTGTTGCGAACTTTTAATTGAATATGATATGGCAGTGTGTCACGGTTGCGTGTGCCAGTTGTCCAGTGTAGGTGTGTGGAAAATATTGCACAGGTATGTATTATATCAGTGAAAAATTGGGTAGTGTAAATAAAGGTACGATTCCCGCGCGCGCGTAGATACGCTAGTAAAATACGATAGCGAGTTGCAAACAAAAGAATAAAAAATATTTTTAGAAGGGGGACAAAAACTCATGGATGTTGGGAAAACCCGGATTTTCTATTGTTTCTGTTACCACTACTGCTTTATGAAATCTAAGTCTTTTTCTGGCAAATGTTTTTAATCATTGTTTTTCACCCAAAGATTTTGTTACGAGCAACAAAGTAGTTGTCCACGTATACCAAGCTATTAAGTATGTTTATTAATAAAAGTTAACATTAGCTACTTCCTTGAAGAGAAAACGATTACGATATCAATACACAGAAATTTAATGTAGAAAGCCCGCTAAATCGTCTGAAAAAGCCATCACGACCAATCTGGTCAGAAAAAGTATGGTTCTTGTAATTGAAGCTGTTACGAATAAAAATAGAATATAAAAGGCTTTGTAACAAAAACATAACGTGCATTTATATCAACTCCGGAAATAACTAATATAAATGCCCGCTTTTACCATGAATTTTTTTCCCGCAGTTATGCTATCAAATTACATTCCCGTGATTATTATGTAATTGGAAAACATTTCCCGGCTCAAGTATTATTTTTCTCTTTCAATGCATTCACAATAAACGCTTTTTACAAAATATATCCGGGTTTACCCAGTATTCCACATTCTCGGTTTTCACCCCCGTTCTGTCGAAACTATTTTTTGCAACTTTAGCTAGGTATCGGTTTTTTCATGTTTCTGCAAAATTACAATATTATATTCTGCAATTTTATCTGTTCGGGATTGTCGCAATGCCTTCCTTCGGTGAAATAATATTGAAATAACAATCTAAATTTAACCCATCAAATTTTAACTTATAAGTAAGACTACAAACGCGTTCAAAAATATATCTCAAAAATCTGTTCAATTTTATGGGTCTGAAGTTTGCATCGTTGGAATGCAACGAAATAATTTTGTATAATTAATTAAAGTGACTAGATAGTAAACATTTTTATCTATACCTTTTTCATTAAGTTATTTTATATATAAAATACTAAATCTTCAGACGAAACCACAATTAATCAATATAACTTTGAAGTAAAATCAATTTTTTTTTCATTTCGTTGCACTCCAACGTTGCAAACTTCAGACCCATTCAATTTTAACATCTACACTTCTTCCGAAGACGCTCTCAAAAACCTCCAAAGGTTTGACTAAACAATCCCTGAACTGAGAATGAGAAGTTTCAACGTTTTCGGAGGTCGAATGAACCTGGCAGTACCCTGGTAGAAATTCATCTATATGAAATGGCCAAGAAGTTAGAAAATAGCTAGTAAAACTGGCTAATTAATCGCTATTGTGAAACGATTTTTCGACCATTATTTTCCTATTTCTTAGATTGACGTAACAACAAAATATTCGAATTTGATTTACTTACTAATTTTGACTTTGATGAAACAGCATTAAAGTGCATTGGATGGCTTATCCAAATATAAATAAATAATATTAACTAATAATTCATTTATTGTACTCATTCTATGAATAATTCAGCAAAACTTTTATTTCTCCATCTGATTCTGTCTCTCTCACTCCTTGTCACAAAAGTAAGCCTTCTGCTAGCCATCTCCAGACTAAAGAAACTGATCAGTTTTAATACCTTTAAAATTCTCAAGAACAAGCTTGTGCTTATCTTCAAAAACTCAATCTATTTTTCAATCTATTAAATGGCCAAATAATAGGAGAAAAAGCGTTTCATCGGGAGCTAGAAACTGGATAAGAGAAATTCCCATTTTATAGCAAGTTTCTACTATAAATGGTCAGTTATTAGTTATAAAATGTTTTGGATTTCTACCAGGTTAGTGACCAGTAGAGTCATAACTAGAACATATGATATATATCAAGAATCATCATTAAATAAATATATCTCAAAAATTGTTGATTTATAAATTTATTTCATATAAACGCACAAATCAACATCGAGGGTTTTCTCGCTCAACTATATACGCAGCTCTCACCATAGTGAAAGATCGCATATATAACCGAAACTCATAAAACCCCGTTTATACACGTACACAAACATCAAACACATCTCTGACAAATCGGACCGATATATCTATTTATCCTCCCCCCCTCCCCCATACTCTCTTCCATCCTCCTTTCCAATTTCACACGCGCACTATTATCCTGAAATTCGACTGTTACCGCGACTCGCCCTCCCCTCCGATAAAATCCCATTAATCGCGTATTAAAGGCCCCCGCGCGCTATATCTCGCTTTCGGCGCGTATACAAATTCGGCCCCGTAAAACCTTTCACTGCGCTTAAAATTCGTATGCGCGCTCGCACGCAGGCAGCGCGTTATTGAAAATAAACTCGCGCATGGGGGGAGTGGGGGGATGAGAGTTGGGCGGGAAATAAACCGGGCTTAATCCGCGTGTATATTGGTCCGGCGCGATAAGCTCTATATATGTATATACACACACACACATGCATACTTCGGGCATAAATATTAATGAGGCTCGAGCGAGAGCACGACATGTGTAATTTAAGCGGCATCGCGTAATAAGCCGCGGCGCATTATACAGGTATACTTATATACACATCACACTGGCGGTCGCGCTTTGCTGCTGCTGCTGCTGTTATTGTCCCTCCTTGTTGTGCCCCGCGCGTGATAATTAATTTTTACGCTGCCGTAATGGCGCTGCATAGGTATACATCTGGAGGAAGTATAAAGTGCGCGTGTGTGTCTGAATAACGCATTTTCGGATTGTTATCGGTATGAATTTGAAAATTAAGAGGTCGCCGTTATGCGCCGGCGGGTCGTGGAAAAAAGAAAAATCCGGAATTTATGGGAGGTTTGTGTATATATATTCTGAATTTTATATTCGATTTAGCATTTAAATCTGAAAAATTGTTTATTTATTCTGGGCCGATAATAAAAACGTCATTATATATACGAGCTTTATAGCCAGTGGCGATAAAAACAAAAATCAAGTTTAAATGTAGAAAAAATTCTCGATGTATATGTACAATTCATACGTACATCATACGTACGTGCAATTTCGATCTCGCGAAGACAGCCGCCGCGCTCGGGAAAAGTTGCATACATACATATATGTTTTATCGCGGCCAATGTCAAGCTTTTCCACTCGGTCACAAGCGTTTGCGCGCCAATGACATCAGCCTCCCCTGCGTGAAACATGTACATTGCGGATCGCCGATACATGTAGTAGATAAACAATATTTTGGCTCTCGCGCGCTGCTTCCGCGAGATTCGCCGACGATTAGCGCGCATACAGCTATGTGGCACTCGAAAATTATCGCGCACGCGACGTCACTCGCCTGTGCCAGTGGTTTACGGGTGTCGGGCGTACTGTGTGTGATAGATAATGATAATACCTATCAGATGTCTGTGTGTGTGTGCTAGTTCTCATTTGTCTTTTCCTGTTTTTACGGTACGAGGAAAAGCGTTAGATAAGTGGGGTTGAGGTCTTGTTGCGGGAAATAGAAATAATATATTGACGGCCTGAGAGAAGTGCCGAGTGGATTATATATACTGTTACGAGTGAGCTATCGCAACTTAAAAAAGTAAAAATTAACGGACCCCGGGCTTTCTGCTAATCACTGTCATATTGTAATTGTACTCCTACACTTGAATCTTCTTATTCTGCATATTTGTACGGATATTATCTATCCGTAACAATATACGAAAGATTGAATTTCATTGAAGGATCCTGGATGAGAACCTAATTCATTGCAGTTTTATAAAAAAAACTCTAGTGAACTTTTGAAAGTTAATTAGTCGTTATTTAACTGAAAAAAAAAATATATATATATATATGGGTAACTTCATTTCACTGTTCAGCTCAAAATTTTAAAATTGCTCAAAATTTTTTTATTCATTCCAAATTAGCCCCAAAACACAAATATAAAGTTTTAGAGCAAAATATGCAATCGTTCTAAAGTTATAATTAATTGAAAATTTTGCATTTTTTCATAAATCTTCAATTTTTATTTTTTAACTCGAAAACTTGAAACTTTTTGTACAGCATATTAAATGGGAAAAAGTTTGCAAATTGTAAGTAGAATAGCTCAGAATTTTTGCAGATCGATACCAATTATTTTGCTAATTTATACTTGACAGAACACTATATTCAAAACAATGAAAACAATGCTTTTTCACTGTTTTTACAGCTTTACGATTTGTAGATCGTAAGCAGGATTGGAACTCATTACCTTAAGCTTTTATTTGCATATTGCGTTCCGTGTATTTCTAATACTCCTAATTGGATTTTCTGACGGCTCATCGGCAGAGCGAAGGATTAGCAATCGGAAGGACTGAGTTGAAATTTTGATCTCTGTTAATGGTACCGCGAGAAATATCTGACGATATCAGACGCTATATCGGACAACTACACGGAGAGAAATTTTGTAGTGAAAATTACAAATATTCGAGACAAAATTACCAGTTTCTATGGTAATGGATGGACAGACTGACAATTTCAAACTTTTTACCAAAGTGCCTTGGTAAAATTTTTTTTTAGTTAATTTAAATTAAAAAAATTAACTTTTTTTATCCATATTGATGGATATATAGTATTTTAATATAGAAATAGAAACAGAAACAAGGATGAAAAAACATTAAACTGAAAAAAAATTTTTACGGAAGCGGGATTCGATCCGACGATCTTTGGGTTGAGAGTCCGACGTTCTACCGACTGCGCCACGGAAGCTGTTACCAACAGATATTTGAATCGCCGTTATTACTTACTGAAAATATGTGTATTGTTTTCATTTTAACGTCGCGCACGCCTCTAGTATCAATCTTCTGAAACACAATAATGCGCAGTGCGCATGCGCGAATACACAAATACCAGGTTATTTGGTAAAATTTATCAGTTTTCTTAGTAAAAATTCTTAGGTTATCTTGTAAAAATGACTAGATCTCAATTTTTACCAGTGTGTCTGATAATTTTTATTCCGATAATTTGGTATTTTTTTTAAGTGGTTATGGTAGTTTTTCCTGGGAAACTTACAAATTGTATTAGAAACCTGGGAATATCACGGCTTTTGACAGTCTATCCATGCGCTACCAAGGCACCTTGGTAATTTTTACTCTAAAATTTCTCTCCGTGTATGATTAAATGTAAAATATCGTTCTGTTAAACATATATCGCGCTCAATATGTTAAATAAAGAATTCACAAGGTTACATTAGAATTTAGCATCGTAACAACAATCATATAGTGTCAAAAGTTATTTTTGTCTTCGATTTTTTACAGTTGAAGAAATTTATTTTTTAATAATTTCTTCATCTTCTTTAATTTCATTATGATCTCAGTATGAATTCAATTAACGATAATTGACTTGTAGCATATTATATACGTACCGTATATGTGTATATAAAACAGTGTCGAATGACCTAAACCGAACAGAATCAGTCGTTTTGTGCAAATGCCACTGATTAACTGCGGTACGCGACGAAACTTTCAATCCCTCCCACATGAAAAAAAAAACACCTTCGATTCGCATCCCGAATAGCAAAGAGGCGAGATCAACTCCTTATATACTCGGTAACGCTATACCATGCGAATTCGTCGGCGGAGCGCCGAATAAGAAGCTATTACCCCCGTCGATATATACCACTGGCCGTTATCGGCACATTCCTACGTCGTTTACGGCACGCGAGCCGACTTTTTCGGGGCCAAATTACCGAAATTTACGATCTAAGGGTGATGGGGCGTGGGGGTAGCAATGAGTCGTAAACGCGCCGGCGAGGAATGTGAGGGGAGGGGGGATATTGGGAATAAGTTATGCTAATATACGCGAACGTGTCGTGATGTCAAACGATTATAGCATATAGGTGTATGTATAGTCCCCGCCCCTGGTGGAAATCCAAAACATTTTATAACTAATAAGTGACCATTTATATTAGAAACTTGCTATAAAATAGGAATTTCTCTTGTCTAGTTTCTAGCTCCCTATTAAATGCTTTTTCTCCTACTATTTGGCCATTTAATAGATTGAAAAATAAAATGAGTTTTTCGAATACAAGCACAAGCTTGTTTTTGACTATTTTAAAAGTATTAAAATTGATCAGCTTCTTTAGTCTGGAAATGGATAGCCGTAGGCTTGCTGTTATAGTAAGGAGTGAGAGAGATGCAGAATCAGACGGAGTAATAAAAGTTTTACTGAATTATTCATAGAATGACAACGGGGGGGGGGGGTCCAAAGTTTAGACGACTCACTTGAAAATTGAAGTCAACTATAGACGTGCTCGGTTTCGATATAAGCTATTGCAGATTGTGCAAAATTTCGAAATTCTAAATTACGAAAATCATATTTTCGAATCTAACAATTCACCTACTGTCCAAAACATCGAATTTCATCAATACGATTTCAAAGCAAATATAACTTGTTTCTAATGATTTATTTCGAAATATGTTTATTGTATCCCTATTAAAATTCTATTAATGAAATTCGATGTTTTGGACAGTAGGTGAATTGTTACATTCGAAAATATGATTTTCGTAATTTAGAATTTCGAAATTTTACACAATCTGCAGTAGCTTATATCGAAACCGAGCACGTCTATAGTTGACTTCAATTTTCAAGTGAGTTGTCTAAACTTTGGACCCCCCCATGACAACAACAAATGATTTATTAGTTAATGTTATTTATTTATATTTTTAATGCTCTTTCATCAAAAATAAAATTATGAAGTAAATCAAATACGAATATTCTGTTGTTACGTCAATTTAAGAAATAGGCAAGTAATGGTCGAAAAATCGTTTCATCATAGCTATTAATTAGCCAGTTTTACTAGCTATTTTCTAACTTTTTGGCCATTTCATATAGATGAATTTCTACCAGGGTGGTAGAAAATTAACCAGCTTTTCTGTGTAAGCCACTATAGATTTGCTAGATTTCTTAGCTATAAATAAGCCACTCTGTTATAAGTATAATTTAGCCAAAAACTCTTTAATTTTTGTTGTTAACCTTCGAAATGTGATTTTCATTATAGCCATAAATTAACTTACTTGTCTCCATCACGCGACTACCCTGGAGACCTAGACCGTACGTATTAGATGCGCCCTGATATCTAGATGCAAAAAGTTACGGAGCGCCCCGCACCTAAATATCGTCATCGGCAATCCTGAAGTATTATTGTTCGATACGCCCAAAAAATGACTTGACCAACGCATATCACAATCTCGAACGTTTCGGTTTTTATGGCTCGCGTGTATTTGTAGATAGCGTTATCCCTCGGCGCTGCTATACATAGTAATGTATTAATATGTTACGGGCAGCATACTGAGGTCTTGCTGAATTATATATTAAATAATTATATTAATAAGCGTGGGAGTATAGCGCCCGTGATTGCTCGGTTTGCATTATATTATGTAATGTATACACTGAGAAGGATTTCATAACAGTTAGAATATCTATTAACAGTTAGAATGGGATTCTTGATTTTGGGCGAAATAAGCGCATATTAACAGTTAGAATATCCACTGTTTATAGTAAACACGAAAATTCTTCAAGTACATATTGAAGTTTTGAAGAATATAAACAATTCAAATAATTAATAGTACACTGAGAGAAATGTTGTAGTAAAATTTATTATAAACATAAAAAAAAATTACTATATTTTGTAGGAACGGAGGGACAAATCGAAATTATAACAATTTTTGCTATGCAACATAGTAATTTTTATGAATGACCTTAACGGGATTCCATAGTCCTACCATTACCGACCGAGCAATTCACACAGTTTCAAGCTGATTAAAAATAAAATACGTCGAATCACAAAAAATCAAGAGAACACTCTTCTGTATTTTTTAACGTTCTATCATCCAGTCAAAGTTTGGAATTGAAATATCAAGCCGTTTTTTCAAAAACTTTGAACGAAATTAAATTTCGCTTTGTTCAAAGTTTTTGCAAAAATGACTTGATATTTCGACTCCAAACTTTGACTGGATGATAGAACGTTAAAAAATACAGAAGAGTGTTCTCTTGATTTTTTGTGATTCGACGTATTTTATTTTTAATCAGCTTGAAACTGTGTGAATTGCTCGGTCGGTAATGGTACGAGTATGGCACCCCCTTAAATTTAAAAAAATTAAATTTTTTCTCGTTCTTCCTGTTTTCAGAACTATTTTCAGACTCTAATCATACAATATTTAATGTGAAAATAAATTAAAATGAGAAATAAAAATATTTTTTTTACGAGCGTTGGGATCGAACCTGCAACTTCACCGCGGCAATCGGACGCGCTAACCACTTACCCAAATAGGATTCTTGAGTGTAAAATTTTGGAACTTGTACATGTCAAACCATCGATTTCAAGAAAATTTCAGATAATATTAAATAATGACAATAAATAACTTTGATAACACAAAGAAACTTATCATTAATGTGCATAATATAAAAATAAAATAATTGAAGTAAGGTTTTGAATGTTTTGTAAACTTAAAAGCAAGGCAAAGTGAAATTCCCGTAGAAACATAACCTCAATCAGACACGTGGGCGCCTTGATCTGCGCAGAAAGTACTAATGTTGTAGCAATTTTTACTATGTTGGATAGCAAACTTTCTTATGGCCTGTAGCAATTTTTGAATGTGGCACTTTTTACTATGTTTATAGTAATTTTTAATACGCTACAGAATAAAATTTATACGCTACAAAATAAAATTTAAACACTACAAAATAAAATTTATATTCTATTCTAATAAAAATTAAAAGCATATATTTTAAATTTTATTATATCACAGTTTTTGCTATGTGTATAGCAATTTTTCTTTTATTTCATAATGCTTTCTAATCAACAACTGTCATAAAAATTACAAGAAATTTTGTAATTATTCATACAATTATAATAAAAATGCAGCATAAAGTGTATTTGTCTCACCCTTCCTATACTTTATAGTAATTTTTATTACAGTTATAATAAAATTTACTACAACATTTTTCTCAGTGTACATTTCGACACGAGTGCGGAAGGTGATTATTTATCTTATATAACGTTTTTCGTGTGAGAAAAATCACACATGAAGTAAAAATCTTAATCAATTTAAGTTATGATTTTGAGGTTAGAGTGGTATGTTGGTATGACTGGTATGGTTTTAAACTCTACATATTAACAGTTAGTATACTTAAATTTTACGTTTCAAATAAGCTAGTATATTAACTATAATTAAATACTTCTCTCAGTGTAATATATACCCTACAACGTTGAACTTAACTGAGACTAATGGACCCGGGCATTATATATGCATACGAGCAAGTTTGATAATGTATGTTCGCAGTATTATTTTTTGATAAAAGATTCGTTCGGCAAAACAGAAAGTGACAGAGCATATTTGCACATCATATACGAATGCGCACAATTTGCGCCAAGTTTCAGAACCGAATCGTGAATCATCGGGACTATCCTGCGGACATCGGAAGAGGTCAACGAAACGCGAGTGCCACCGCCCGACGGAAACAGACTTCCCTACTTTTAGCGCATATTTAGATGTGACTTATCGATTCTGGTTAAAATATCTTGCCTCTATATTGGCATACTTCGAATGGATTGAATCGCAGTGAGGTCATCGGCGTTTTCAACGGCAGATCAGAAATTTCATCGCTGATTATACACACGAAAATCGGGTCGGAAGTGGTAACTTCGTTCGCGCCTCTCCGGCACTTATAAGAGATGATATTTTGAAATTTTACACACACACACACACACACACACACACACACACACACACACACCCTGGTAGAAATTAGTCCATTAGAATGGACAGGAAAACAGAAACTGGCCATTGGAAATAGCTAGTTATTAGACACAAGTGTAACGCTTTTTTCCATCAACTTCTCCCATTTTATGGAATGGCCCTAACCCCAAAATCTTCACATTAAAATTTCACAACAATTTAATCACATATTGTAAAACTTATACTCTTAAGAGACAGTTTACCGAGATATAAACAAAATTTTGTAGTCTTTGTACTATTTACAGCTTTATTCTGTAAGATATAAACCAAAATCATTATTTTGCCACGTGACTCTACCTCTCTCACTCATCGCCATAACAAATCGCTTGTTACTAGATTTTTAATGGCTTTGTCGGCTAGTTATTTTAACTAGTATTAAAATGCCAAATTAATAGACAGTACAACATTTTGACCATTTCTGCAACCAGTAAATGTAAAAAATAGGTTAAAAAAATCGTTGCACTTATGGTAAAAAACCGGAGTCCATTTTTTGCCATCTTGGTTCAAACTAGCCATTTACTACCTAAAAAATGATTTCAATTTCCACCAGGGTACCCTTCGCGCTGTTGCCACTATACGCAGCGCGCTACAATATTGTTAATTATTGCACTCTCGCGGGCGCTACCCGTGCCCGTAATATATAACCCGCGCATCGGCTCGCGTTTATTCACACACACCCGCACGCCATCCACATATCGACGATTGCAAATTGAATAAAACGGCGCTGATGCGGTGGCAAAATAATTTGAATGATGCAGGGCGCGGCGAAGAGCGAGGGAGAGTGCAGAAACTATAGAGGAACAACATGCGGCGCGTATTTGCCAAATGAAATCATTGCGGTGTTTGCCAGAGCTCGACTGCGTGCCCCGCGTGTGACTTAATATACGCGCGCGAGGTAACTTCAACGACCAACTTTGTGAATAATAAGGACCATGAATTCTATTTGTTTCTTTTTTGTTCTTTTCTTTTTCTTTACATTCTCTCTCTCTCTCTCTCTCTCTCTCTCTCTCTCTCTCTCTCTCTCTCTCTCTCTCTCTCTCTCTCTCTCTCTCTCTCTCTCTCTCTCTCTCTCTCTCTCTCTCTCTCTCTCTCTCTCTCTCTCTCTCTCTCTCTCTCTCTCTCTCTCTCTCTCTCTCTCTCTCTCTCTCTCTCTCTCTCTCTCTCTCTCTCTCTCTCTCTCTCTCTCTCTCTCTCTCTCTCTCTCTCTCTCTCTCTCTCTCTCTCTCTCTCTCTCTCTCTCTCTCTCTCTCTCTCTCTCTCTCTCTCTCTCTCTCTCTCTCTCTCTCTCTCTCTCTCTCTCTCTCTCTCTCTCTCTCTCTCTCTCTCTCTCTCTCTCTCTCTCTCTCTCTCTCTCTTAACAGCGCATGATAAATATCTTATCCCGTGCGCAACAGCGAACTTGGCATTAGTTCGCAGCGAGCAGGAGAAATTACGCGAATTCAGTTCGGATGCGAATTTTCCCTGCCGCCAACTTGGCTAGATTTTACGCGAACGCTATATATAATATATACTGCGAGCACTGTATAGTCCTCCTTGCTTCCCGTAGTCCGCGCGCAAATAAACTTCCAGATGTAAACAATTATACATATTTATAGTTTTACTTTGATGAAATGAAAGAGGGGGAGAAAGGAAAACGGAGAGGATCAAGACAGCAGTGCATAATGCACTGTCTCGGCGCGATAATAATCTATATTGTTTCGTTGTACGCGAGAGAAGACGATATGAATAATTTTGTTGAAAACTTTGTATGTTTATAATAGTTTCAGGGAGAGCAAAAGACATAGACTTTATCCTTTTGACAGTCCAAAGGAGAATGAAGAAAGAGCAGAATAAACTCTCGTCTCCCTGACTGACGTGAGATGCTTTTTTTTTTTTTAACAATGCCGTTACTCGGGAACAAAGAGCTTGCAAGCTCGCGTACTTTGAACGGCCCTGTATGTAGGCCTGCACCCGTCCCTCTCTGATTTCAATAATCAGTTTACTGACAGAGGAGGAATTGTGCCCACGCGCGATGATCATAAAGACCGGAGTAACACGGCCAAAAACGCAACAACACTCAGCGTCTACCGTCGTCGCACGCATAAATTCGTTTCCCACACTCCACGCTCACTCTCATGCCAATCACAGAAAAGATTACAATATATAGACATTATTTTCCTTTTACAATCGGGAACATCTATATTTATTCCTGCTATAAAGGGAGAAATGCCTTTTAATGCGGCCCCTCACGCGGCACTGTCCGCTGCGTCTCTAATATTTTCCATACCTATTCCGCGCGCGTGCCGCGGCGTGTTTGTATACCGCGAAAATTCAATGTATAACATGAAGTCCTTTGACGGGCGCGCGCGCGAGCGCAAAAATAATGAAAGAGTGACGAGGGAGAAGGTGGGGTTGTAGCTTTTTACTAAATTGCCGTCGATGCATAAAACGCGCTGGTAAAAGCCGCGACGACGACGATGGCACGGAGAGTTTTCCTCTCTCGTCAAAGTCAGACGGGGGTGAGCGCGCGGGGCTAACAACGTTCAAAAGTGGTGACAAGCGCGGCTGAGCCAGGGGGACGAGGCGGTGTTTTACGGGCGATTCATTCAATTTTAGGGGGGAGGGGGGGCAGGGGCGGAGCAATGAGCGATGGGTACCCAGAGGAGGGTGGGAGGAATGGGGGCAGGAGTGACGAGGAAGTTTTGAGAATGGTGTCGTTTAAAATTACCGCTGTCCTGCTGTTGTTGTCGCCGTCGTCGTTTTTTTTTTCTTCTTCAGAAGCGGAAGACGGAACACGTCGGAGTCTCAGTCGTGTTCTATATAGGGAAGTTCAAAGTTATTTTTGGGGAAGAAATTATTCGACGCTGTGCCGATATTTTTATCGTTTTGAATGATGAATGTACGTAACGCCGCCGAAGTGGCGGGATCTATAAGTTATTTTTGTACGCTTGTCTATTTTTTTGTTTGCTCAGTCTGCGAGTTTTCGCGCGAGGTAGAAAAAAGTTGAACTATAAAGAATGTTCCTGTTTAAGAGTTGTTTTACTTTCTTCTCCGTTCATATCCCCGCGACTTGAAGAACAAGTGGTAAGTAATTCGTGCATGATTATCATGTTTATAAAACTGCTATAGCCGCACCGCTAAACTGCCAAAATTTGAAAAGAAAGAACCCTCAGTTACATTATAACGCATTATAACGAGTTGTACAGTAAATAGCGAAGGTATTAAAATTGCGACCTCATGTTCAACTCGCAACATCGAGTTTCTGAAAGAAAAGAAAATAGAACAATCATACCCGAAAACTTATCAGCCTATACCAAAATACTCCAGCATCCTTCGATCCCCTTAACTAAGAGAAAAAAACTTTCAGTTCTTTTTTTGAGTAAAGTAATATAGGAGAGGTCAGAAAACCAACTGACGAAACGTTGCACAATTTAAAATTTGTTTTTTATTATTGATACGGATTGGCCCAGAAACGATCCTGTCCATATCCTGTAAAGTAATATAGTTACAATTATTTTATCATGCATCGAAATCTTCGATAAGTACAATAACCAATGTGTTTGTTGCGCATCCAGATAATATATATGTGCCCAGTTGACATTGCCAATAATGTTAACACGTCAGCGGCCTTGTCTACTTAGACAAGGCCACTGACGGCCTTATAAGACAGTTTGAATTATCGATAACGCTTGGCAATTAAAAACTTTCAATCGCCTTCATGAACCTTATGAATGTTATAAAAGATTTGTTTTAGTTAATTTTACGCTGCAGAACAAAAAAATATTCCAACACTGTAGGAAATTGTATCAGTCGAATGACTCATTGTCTATTATTATATATACTTGATTATCTATATCAACGTCATAAGGTTAACTGGCTTAAAATGTGAACATATTACTCTGAAATAAATACAGAAAAGTAGTTCATACTTATTGTATTTGAGGGATGAAGGTTATTAGTTTTTTATCCTCATTATTTTGTTAAGAGAGGATTAGTAATCGTTGCAGAGTTATCAATGTTTAAATTGAAAAATGTTTTTGATTTTTATAGTTATATTTATATACAAATTTGTATAAATTATTAAAAATTCTGTAGTTATTTATCGATAATTCTCCATCTCTGATACAACTTTGGAATAAACATATTTGTCTGCATCGATTGCCCATAAATAATCAAGGTGATTGAATTATGGGTATTCCACTCTATAATTTAAAATTTTATTTGGTAATTGGCTGTAGACCCGCTCTACATCCTGAAAATTTAAATGAAATTCGATTAAATATTGAATGAAAGGAAAATATTTAAGAAGGCGTTAAATATTCTAATTATAATAAGAGTACTATAGAGATTGACAAAGCGATTGTGGTTTGTTAAAATAAAATTTATAATTTTAGAATACTATTCTTACTTACTTTTAGATTAACAAAATAGTCGTTATCAGACCAAATTATACCTATAAGGTACTTCGATTTTTGATATATCATATTCTGGCGGTTCAATGGTACCATAAATTTCCAAATTTTTATACGGTCCAAAATCATACTGCTGAAAATTGCCGCTATTTTCTTCTTGAAAATAATGAATCCATGTTTTAAATGAAGTTCCTGCTGGTGTATGGTATAATAACGGTAAATTTGTCTGAAAATATTTTTAAATTGTCACTTGATGTTTAATTTCTCAAATTTGAATTTGATAAAAATTGAACAATTTTGAGATATAGATTTGAGACGTTCACGATGGCCTTTCTTTAAGTTGAAAGTTTTACGGAGTCCAACCTTATGTGTTTAATGGTTCACTTTATCAGGGTTAGTTTAAATCTGAATGCTCACGGAATACTCAAGAAACTTTAGCTCTCAAAATTCTAATAATATAAAAATAATTACTATATAAAGTGATATAAAGCTCTTCGATATAAAGGTTATTAGCAGATAGCCGAGAGCTGGCAATCGTGACTACTTGGTGTAGGGTATCTGACCTGACGCGAGGTCAGGCTTGCTTGCGAGTCGGCGGCCCTAGTCAAGCCAGATTCCGATCATTTTTATTACAAAAACTTGCGGTAGCTCACTCGGACACTTCTGCAACCATATTTTATTATTTTTAAACTAAAGTATTATTATAATATGAATTAATTACTATTCGCACTGGTAATAATATAAGGCTCTTCTGAAAAATATACTTTGGCAGTGCTGCCAACCTAAATCAGAGATAAAAAAATTTGCGCGCGAGCTGACTCCTTCTCCAACCGGGCGCTGAGGTGACTCCTACAACCGGGCGCCGAGATGACCCCTTTTCCAATCGGGCGCTGAGATCGCACTTTTTCCAACCGGGCGTTGAGATGACCCCTTCTTATTCGGGAGCGACGATATAAGCAGTGAATTTCAAACGTTCGAAGGACTCTTTACAAAAAGTTCAAATTACAAGACTTGCCATGTTTTTGGTTCCCCCTTTGCATTGGCCTCAAAAGTTTACGCCATATTGGCGTTAGCTAAAATTAATTTTGTTTCAAACTCTTGATAAATCTCCATTATATAGAATAGGATAAAATCGACAAAAAATCTGCGTGAAAAATTAATACAAATATAATATTCCTTAAACGTTTTCATATGTTGAACAAATATTGCTGCAATATTACTTTTAGGCATACACTTATAATATTCCTCACGTATTGTTTAATTCTGTACGAATATTCCTCTAAGATTGCTAAATTAAGGAAATAATCGGTTCATAAATATTATAAAAAAAGAAAATATTTCTAAAGAATTATTTAACCGTGTTCTAATATTACTCCAATATTGCTGCACCGCATCCCCTAATCTATAAGTTTGAAAAAGCAATGGAATAACGGAAATAGCGGTTGGCAGCAATATTGCCTCACGGTTGTATCCATATTTACTAGCATTGGGGGAATATTCGCGAATCTGCCGAATATGACAAAGCAATCTTGAGGCAATATTGCTCCAACAATTAGTGCTATAGGGGCCCGTGCGATCAGCTGTTCGCTGTATCCCCGCTGCTGTGTGTCCGCGCTTCGCAAATTCCGTTGCGTGTTCCTAAATACAAAACTTGATAAACAATTGCCTGTAACTCTTCAGGTTTAAAAAACTTATTAATCTGATCCACGATACCTCCTAATGAAATCCAACAAAGATGAAAATGAGTCTTTAAAAATTGAAATTGAAGCAAAAATGAAAAAGATTAAAGCGATTTGTTGCATCATTTTTTTACATTGACGATATCTACTTTGTTAGTACTGAAATTTCGTTAAAAAAATTTTTTTCCGTAAGTTAAAGTGCCGGTCTATGATACTATGTGGGTTCTCACTTTGCAGTATGAGAACAATTCATTGTAGAATATTTTGTATTTAAGTACTATATCTGCCCATAGAACCACCTTAATATAAATTTAATAAGTGAATCTAACGGCTATTCAGGGCGAAAGATAATAGATAAGGAAGGTAACTAACTTATCAATCACTTTTTTTTTTCTATAATTTAAATTTTTAGAAGCTATTGACACAATAAATAGCAGTCAAAGAATTATGCACAATATTATAATAATTAAAGTGCAGTCAAGAATTTTTAAAGACGTCGCGCTATAAAGAAATTAGGAAATACGTATATAGTCTGTCTCCGTATCCTGCAGCCGCGCGCGCGCACGCCGTATATACTCTGCGGATCACGTACGCGGCAGAGACGCGCGCGTGCGCGGGATCGTCTCCTCGGTATTTATACTACCCATCCTCCTCCTTCTCCAACGACGGCGACGACGACGACTGCAGCAGCCTCTCTATTCTCCACTCTTTACATCCCGTTTTTCTTCATCTCTCTCGCTCTCTAGCAACTGTTCGCTCTGTAAATTTTCCCTCTTTCAACCGGTTGGCTCTTCTTTCCTCTTTGCGGCGCGCTGTCACGCTCGCGAGCGCGCGGATACGACGAGAGGTAAAGTCATTCCTGGAAGTCATGCGCGCGCGCGTTTTGCCAGAAGAGATATCGTGAGTACGATGGAGATGCGCGGCTGACGGGCCGTCGTATATGTTAATTCGGCTCTCCCTCTCTCTCTCTCTCTCTCTCATCCCCTCTTTAGTGTCGTAATTTACCTTTTTCCTTTGTGCTCTACGCTTGGGACAGAAGTGTATGACACTAGAATTATGTTTTTTTTCCTTCCGCTGCTCTCGAGGCGGGGACATTTGCGCTTCTGCGCATGAATAAGCTCATCGAGGCATTGTTTTTGTGTTTTATTTCAACGTCGCCGGCGCGGTACCTTGAAAACTAATTATAGATATGTATATAATTTTCCATCGCAGGAACAACTTGAGCATTGAGAAAGAAATGCACTCGGGATTGTTCTCCTGAAAATCTGCTTTCCGCTCCTTTTCCACAGTAATTAATTAATCGACTTTGCCCACTGCGCGAACGGACTACCGGTAGAGAACGTAATTTTTCAGTCTCTCTCTCTTCTCTCTTTACTACACCACTGTCCGCTTTGGCATACACACGCGCGCACAGGTACACACACAGAGCTGCTCCGCGGTTAAAGTGCACAGCAGCGTGCGCTAGCCAAGTCGAAGAGAGAGAGAGAGAGAGAAGGCTCGGAAATACAAATACAGTCGGGGCGCCGGCCGGAATGAGAATGAGCGAACCGTACAGACGACCAAGAGAAAACGAGAAAGAGAGAGAGAGAGAGGCCGAGAACGGTCTAGAGTAATAAAAAATAAACGACGTATACGTTGCCGGGAGCGTAACGCGCAAGAGAGGGCGCAGGATTTTATCTAAAAATAAAGCGAAGCACGCACCCCGCTGAATCGTCTAACGAGCGATAAAGGAAGTGCCGGTGTAAGAGTGTGCGTGTGTATGCCTATATATATGTATGCCTACAGTTTGAATAAGTGCGGTTGTCGTATCTCTGTCCCTCTTCTCCTCTCCTATCCCCCCCTTAGCGAAAGGGACGAAACGTCTTCGCGGGCATTTTCTCAGTGCGTGTAACAGCAACGAGGCGGGTCGCCGTCTCTCTTCCCCCTTCTCTCTCTCTCTCTCTCTCTCCTCTTCTCTCGTCACGTTAATTACCCGGGAGAAGGAGGAGAGAGGATTTCGCGGGAGCGGGCGTTTATAAGGCCGCTAATTAATCGCCGAGACTCTCGCGACGAACTCTCGCAAACGTCGCCCCTATATATATACCCGACACGAATGGATTGCAGCGCAGCGGTGTATACGGGGTATATATATACGCGGCGATTAATTGGGCTATTTTTGTCCCGCGCGACGGCGCAGCGTTTAGTAAGGTGCTTAACGTGATCTTGGGGAGGGGAGGAGTTTCTTTTTTAGCCGCGTTTTCCGCGGATGATGTTTGACGTTTTATACAGGCGCGCGCGCATACAGTTGTGGTTGGTGAGAGGGTTTTTGATGGTAATTATGTACAGCTGTACTGTTGAAATTTATATAAAGTTATATTTTAATTGCGCTTGCGCTTGAGTTCATTGTAATTGTATGGATAGGGTAAATGCCGACTGCTATATTAACGGGAGGACCTCGTTACTGAAAAAGTATAATATTTCGAGCTAATTATAAAACAATATAATGTTGTATGTTTGTATATTTATAATTAATATAAACCTGTATTGAAAGAGCCCATTTTAATGCAACTATATTGTGTATTAAAATGTTTATCAATACGAATGTTTATACACGTTTTCTCAGATGTTTGTTAAACTTATATTTTCACAATAAATTACTATACATGCAGCGCGGTGCGTTCTGATAGGCTTTGAGATTTATATTTTGCTCTTTGATACCGCACTTCTTATGATTACTTGCTATTACTTACTGTGTTCCACGCAATGAATAACTTAAATCTGACAATTGTACGAATAGCACACTGATTAACATCAGCAGCGATAATTTATTAATGTCTTACGAATGCATATTTCTTAATTATTAGCAAATTGGAACCTACTGGCACTGCGCAGGTTTCGGTATAGGGTGGCTATTTTAGGAGCAATTATAGTACTGTAAACAAAAAAAGAAATTGTTCTCGACGGTGTATTAAGAAATTCCCGAGATATGCCGTGAATAAAGTGGTTTCCCATCGCCTTATACTCACAAAACAAAAGAAATGTTTTCCTTTAATGAGCTATTACATACCACCGTCTCGGCAATATTACCACCGCACAATAGCCAACTATCTTGCCTCTATTTATACTCATTTATACGCACTCCGACGACGTGGCGCTGCGCTATTTAAACGTCACGTAAAATCGTCCCATAAGACCTCGAATAGAAGAATAAATGACAATATATATCCTCGAATTAAGATCTCACTCGCGTGCTCGTTTAAGTATGGCATTCTTCCACACACACACACACACACACACACACACACACACACACGTGTACAGCCATACATACGCGAGCAGAGCCGGTGCGCGCGAGCGCGCGTAACCCAATACTTCCGGCAGGAACTGGCTAATCAGCGTTAATTAGCCACACGAGTATCATTGCGACGGATTGAGCACGCCCGTTCACTAGTTTATATACAACACATTTGCAAGCGCGCGCGCATACGTGTGTGTGTGTGTGTGTAATGCAATGCAATAAGGCAAGTGGACACACGCTGAATAAACATATAACGATCAATTTGCTTGTGTGTTGCAGAACGGCCAATACATGAGCGAGCACGACAATGACGGGCTGGGCTTCTGCCCCTACGACCCGCAGCACAACAGCACCGCCGTATTCGTCGGTAAGTATTCTTGTATTATTCATATATATATTATCCATATTTTGTTTCTCCTCCTTATATATACTTGTTATTCTTCTCCTTCTCTGCGCGTTTTCCATATCCATCTCTATAGTCGCATATGAGAAAATTTATAATTTGTCCACACTTAGAGGGTACGAAAAATAAAAAAAAAATTTGAAGGCACACCTTCGCGACAAATTTCTTCTCATTCTATATAGGTTATAAAATATACGAAAAAAAACTCGTGAACATTAAAAAACGGTCTTGTAACACAGTTTTAGAAAAAAGTCCATTTTTGTTATGGAAATTTAACATGGGAGAAATGGACGAAAAGTAGTCACTGATGATGGGCCAATAGTAAGCTTTTAAATGTGCCAACAAATATTCAACAAAAAGGCGATTAAAGTAGAAGAAAGGAGCTTTAATTTAAGCTAAAGATCGTTAAAATCGGTTTTGCGTAAAGTTACGTGCATTTGAAAATCGCAAAAAATGACCAAAAATGATTGAATTACGTGGATTCGGGAGAAATCGCTCATTTTTGGTCATTTTTCGCAATTTTCCAATGCACGTAACTTGGCACAGAACCGACCGATTTCAACGATCTTTAGCTTAAATTAAAGCTCTTTTCTTCTACTTTAATCGCCTTTTTGTGAAATATTCGTTGGCACATTTAAAATCTTACTATTGGCTCATCATCAGTGACTACTTTTCGTCCATTTCTCCCATGTTAAATTTCCATAAGAAAAATGGATTTTTTTCGAAAACTGTGTCGCAAGATCGTTTTCTAATGTTGACGAGTTTTTCTGTATACTTTATGACCTATAGAATGAGAAGAAACTTGTCGCAAAGGTGTGCCTTCAAATTTTTTTTTTTATTTTTTGAACCCTCTAAGTGTGAGCAAATTATGGATTTCTTCATGTACTACACGGCGTGTTTTATCTGTACTGACATTACCACTGCTATAGATACTGCTACTTCTATACATTGCTGCTAGTGCTATTAAGATCGAGTACTTTATGGCAGCAGCGCCGCGGGGGGCGTAGAGAGAGCCTCTCCTCGTTCTTTTACGACGCGCGGCGGATCGAGTCGAATTCTCCCTTCGTCTGCTTCTTCCGCTGGTGCGGCTCTTCCCCGCGGGAAGAGAACATGAATTCTTTGTTTGCTCCTGCCCGTCGTCTTTTATAGTGTGTGTGTGCGTGTGTGAGCGTGCGCTCAAAATTTATTGTGTTGGGATAATTTGTTTATATTTCGCATAGTTTACCCATATGTTACACCGACGACAATGAAGTTAGCAGATCAGACTTGGCAGCTGCCAGGGACAAATATATGGCTCAGGTGAGCATCCCGAATCAAATTTTTTCAATTGTTGTTATTTTTCACATATTAATAAATCCAATTAATGTAAAAAGTAAGAAAAATTTCTTTCGGGAGCCCCTAAAGCATGTTTATTCCTAGTAGCTGCCAAGTTTTAGCTGCTAACTTCAGCGTCGTTGTTACATCGATATATAAGACTCGTGTTTCAAAAATGGCTCACTAGTGGACTAACTAATGAATTTCATTTCCACAAAAGTTTTTGCAAAAGCCACAACCATTCCCTTTCTCTCAACTCCTGAAAGAAGCGTCAAATATTCGCAGAAATCTACACACGCGCCTGCGCATACATCACCGCAGCGAAATCCTGGTGCGAATGTGTGTGTGTAAGTGTGTGTGTGTGTAGCATCGAAATATTCGCGGGAAGCATTTTAATCGATTACACTCGGCCGGTGTGCACAAAGCTCGATGAATTAAAAGCGAGATAAGCCGCGTGTAGTATTGTGTTTTCGCGCCACTCTGATTTCTGAAACGATGGCGCCTTGCTGCAGTGATAAAATTCGCATGCTGGAAGATTACCAAATAGGGCATGGGAAAAATATGGACATGGGTAGTACATTGGCGTATATAGATTTCTATAGTTCAGAGGTGGCAGTGTGGAGGTATCTAATTCAGTCGCTTTGTTAGTCGAGAATTTAATCGATCGCGTCGGTATATCCGATATTATTGCAACTCATTGATTTATTATTTATTTCAACTAATCAGTCGCAATAATCGCAGTTGTGTTTTGATCCATTAGCATAGTTACAGACGTACACGCAATTTGGGACAGTCGTTGAGAAACTATTTTAATTATGAGAGATGGTCGCGCCGGGGAAAGTTTAGCCCCGCAGGTAATGTAATGAAGTACTGCCAGTCGTTAGCGCCCCAATCCTTGCCGCATTCGCGAACAAGCACTTGAACGTTGTTACTGTACATAAATCTCAAAGTCCAACGAGCTTATTCCGAAATTGTTCAAAACGCAGATAATTATACCTTAAGAATATTATATATATGAACCGTCACTGTTACTCTTTCGCCTCGCTAAATATCTGTAATCCATCCGTGCGTATAGAGATAATCCTTTGCGATACACACACACACACACACACACACACACACACACACACACACAAACACACACACACACACACACACACACACACACACACACACACACATATATATATACTTCGGCCAATGCATTATCACCTCATGCACACACACACACACACACACACACACACACACACACACACACACACACACACACACACACACACAACTCGTTCGCGCCTCCGAACAATACGCGTCCCCGCTGCCACGCGGCATTTACCCCTGAACAAAGCCCCGCGATAGCTCGCGTTTTTTTTCTCCAAACATATACGTGTATGTAAGGTGTATATATGTATAAATATATAATACGCACGTGCCTCTTATATATACGCACGTGAGGTGTCGGTATGAACGGTAATTATAGGAAAGAGCACCGGTATGTTGCACACGCACACGTGCGCGCGCGCGCACACACACACACACACACACACAGAGGGATGATGGCAAAAGTTATATATATAACCACATTTCTCCACTTTTCGTGATTTCGAGTAAATCGAGTTTTTAGTTTTGCATCGGTGCTTTATCAAGACAAATGAGATTAAATGCTACACTTCATCTATCTATATGAATACTAATCTAAATGACATATTTGTTACCATGTGTTAGAAAACGACTTTTATACTTCTATGGTTTTTCCGGGAATAAAAAAAATTTAGTGGAGTTATATGGTTTTTCCTGTTTTTCCAGTAACTTTTTTTATTCTTCATTATTCACGAAGAATTCCATAACCAATGTACTATCACAGTAGCCGTGCCAATGAACGTCTCTATTGACTGTGTAAAGACATCTATGATAATATATATTGTTGATATATGCCGCTACTGGCTACAGAAATTGCATTAAAACGTGTCTACATATGAGGAGCTCAGAGCAAAAACGGGTAACAGTTGTATGTGTAAGCATAGAACTTAACCCATTTTTTGCTCTGAGCCCCGCATATAGTTATATAGTTGATTCCGAAAATAGATTCAATTGAAAAAGTGGTCAAGTGGAGTTGTATCGTTTTTTCCAGGATATTCGATGAAAAAAATAGAGTTATATGGTTTTTCTGGGAGGTAAAAAAAAATAAAAAATGGAGATGAAAGGTTATTCCGAGAACATGTTAAAAAATGTAGTTATAGCGTTTTTCCTTGTATTTATTCAAGACAACAACTGCACTTTAGTCATTTCTGTCATGAATACGTGATGAGGATTGTTCGAAGATAAGAAATAAATTATAAAGCCTGTTTTGAAAAACATGTCACTTATGTGGTTTTTTGCGGGAAGCCACCGATTTATAGATTCTGCATGCGCGCGAAAGTTATCCGGCGCACCACTTATACACACACACACACGCACACATGCACGCACGCACGCACGCACGCACAAACCCTTTGTGCGTTTGTCAGTGTATATATGCACGTGTTTGTAGATATACCGAGAAGTTTCCCGTCGGCCGAATTATCCGGAATGCGACCGTGTCGCGTTATGCGCAACTCGTACTCCTTTTTTCCCTTCTATGTGTGAGTTTGGCAAAAGTTCGAGGCGAAAATCCCCCTGCATGTATATACATATATACGCGTGGGAATTTTGTTTCAGGTAAATGAAATAATACCTGTAGTCGGGAGGGGTGGAGGGCACGGCATTGTTCGTTGCCTCATACGTTTTTTCCTTCCTTTTCCATTTTAGCCGGGCTGGAGAAACCTTGGGAACTGGTAAAATTGATAAAGAGAGAGAGGAATGGTCGGGGGGAGGGGGGGTGGCATACTTGCTGTTTCAATTTTAGCGGTTTTGCTCGTTAATATAACGCGAAAGTGGAATTAGTTATTGGAAAATTAATTTGCCGCCGCAGCCGTTGATTATTATTATGATGATGAAGGCTTTTTCTGCGTTTATATTCATGAGGCATCGCAGGATTACGTGCGCGTGCGCACTAGCGAATTATGGATTTACGGTTGGGAAATCGGGTAATTTGTATGTGCGTCATCGGTCGCGTATACAGTTGCCACGTTTTCGCGTGGGGCTATATGCGAATTTTCGCAAAGTTATCCCATTTTTGTTTCGGCTTTTCTTTTGTTTTTACCTTCCCTGATACGATTTAGCAATAATTTTGATGGAAATGTATAATTTGTACTTGAATTCTGACGAAATTCGTGGATTACATATTACGAAATATTTCATTAAAATCCACTCGACGCAAGTGGAATGTATTGATTTAACATTCAATTCGCAATCACGTATGTGACATCCTCGCTGAAAATTTATTTAATAATAATTATTAATGTAAAATCCGCCTAAGTAATTAATGTATGAAAAAATTCACAAAAAATGTACACTTTAGGCGACCTCAAAACTGGTGAAAATGTTTTTTCCGGACGCGTTTTTCTTATTTCTTATAAGTATACGGGAAAAATCTTGTACAATTAAAAACGTCTTTGTCTCAATTCTTTTTTTAAAGCTTGAAATTTTTTAAGAAAATGGCAAAAATACCCTTTTTGTTAAACCTCAGCCATTTAGTCCAGAAACGTTCTCGTAAAAGTTTCAAAAAAGAAATTGATACTAGAAAGAAAAAGCTTTCATTTCTTTCTTTGAAAATTACAAAATGTTGTTGATTCCTTCAAAAATTGTAAGAGATTAAAGTTAATGTCGAAAGGTATAAAAATGTGCTTAAAGTCGGAGTTGCCAATTTTGCATTTTTGCGATTTAGGCATTTTTATGCCTTTTCAACGTTCAACTTTGAACTCTTATAATTTCTGAAGGAATCAATATTTTCTAATTTTTGAAAAAGGAAAGAAAGCTCTTTCTTTTTAGCTTCAATTTCTTTTTTGAAACTTTTACGGGAACGTTTCTGGGGTAAATAGCTGAGGTTTAAAGAAAAGGGCTTTTTTGCAATTTTCTTAAAAAATTTCAACTTTAAAAAAACCGCTGCCAATTCATTGGCAATTAGCTTCCTCAAACTAAAGTTATTGTTCTAGTACGTTAATTGTTTACATAAGTATAATAAGTATATAGATAAATAATTGTTATTTATCAACGTGCATGTGTTTACATATTTTATTTTTTCAAACTTATTTTACAAAATTAACTTTAACTTTTTATCTTTTAAAAATTTCTTCAACTCGATTCGAAGTAATGAAAAAGCTATCTCTGTGCCAAATTTCAATACAATTGATGGATTTTACTCCTGTTATCGTAGGGGAACCGAAAACGCACCTTTTTAAGAATTTTTTCTAGAAAACAAGTGAAGATAATCTCTTGGAATTTTAGCTAAATGTTGCACTACATACGTGTAATAATAAGTGGTTAATTTCAAGCCGATAATAATAAAATATTTTTTTCGAAAAATGACAGATTAAAGATAATTTAAATATTAAAAAAAGAAAATGTAGGTAATTTAAAGACCTTTCAATAAAAATTTATGATTTTAAGTAATACTAGCTGTAACATTTTTAAAAATCGAAAAAACGAAAAATTCAAAGTCGTTTTTTGGTTATAAGAAAAAAAATAAAAGCAATAAAACCGAAAAATAGGTTATGTCCTTCAAAATATCGTCCGAAATGAGGAAGACAAATGAGCTTTGTCCGATGAAAATCGGTCGAATGGTTAAAAAATTATCGCCCGTACACACACACAGTCGCGAACATTTTCTTTGCTCAAAAACGACGGACTTTAGTCCCAAAATTCTTAAAACATGTTTTTAAACATTTTTTATCCCGCATAAAAAAATGCTGAACTGTGTTCAGGCCGTCTAAAGTGTCATTTTTTTGTGAATTTCCTCCTATACGCTAAAAATTCACACGTCCGGTTTAGCCGGTCGATACGTCGCGGAACGGTAAGTGAGGGAGGGAGGGAGAAAAGGGGGACAGACACAGCTCATTCCGCACGCGTCATCCCAAATAATTGAAACGGTTCGCGCGCGTCTCACCGCTCCTCAACCACTAATTACCACTGGGACGCGCGCAGGGTCAATGCTTGAGCAGGCGCGGTCGGAAATTATTTGTCAACGTCACGCTCGTATTTATTTTTTTTTTTATTTTTTTTTTATCGCCTGTCATATTACTCTTGTGCGCGCCCGCGACTGTATCGTACTTAATGACGGGGCACATTGAATGTAAATTTCGCATTTGAAATTTTAATACGCCTGGAAACGAGTTTTCTTTTTTCTTGGTCATTGATTTTAACGGTGATTCACGTGTGTGTGTGTGTGTGTGGCGTTCCGTTAATTATGGCACGGAATTGTTCTCCGCGGATGACAGGTACATATAGTGAGAGGAAGAAGTAAAAAAAAAATCCGCCACGGGAGGAGATATTAATTTATCGAGTGGCTGCTGATTGGGCGGAAATTAAAATCCGCTGATTAAGTCTGAATATGATGGCAAAAAATGTATTAAGGTTGTATTGGCCGTAAGGTCTCATTCAAAAATTGAAGACAAATATTTTGATCATATAATTCGTCAAAAAGCAGTAATATTCTACAGTACTAAGAGTAAACAAATATGTAAAATATGTACCGTCCAAAGAACTTCACATGGCATTATGCAGCAATATAAGTCGTTGTATCTTATTTTACCTTCCTCCTTTTTAGGCAAGACTCGCGTCTTCTACCAGGAATGGAGCTTAATTGGATTTGTTTTATTACTAATTTTTATTTAATTTTACTTGAGATTCACGGTCTAAGGTTTAACTAATCCACGAATGAATAAAATCTTAATGAGTCTAATCAGTTTCAGAGGCAGTTGCGCGTGTTTGTTAAAAGGCTCTGGTGCGCATATTAGTCTTACAATTGAGTGAACATTGAAAATAAATATTTGAACAAGAATTAGATTTAAAGTTGAACAAAAATAAGAGAAATTAGCTAATCTCAGAGGTAATTGCGCATACTATTCAGAGGCTTTGGTGCATGTATTAATAATAAAACTTGAATGAAACACGAAATAAACTTCAACGAAACTTGAATAATTTTTAATAATCTCAGAGGCAGTTGCGCATAATATTCAGAGACTTTGGTGCGTGTATTAATTAAATAGAATTTGAATAATTAATTCTCGTTATCGAGTTAGGTTAAGTTATACAAAAGGGCAGACTGAGAGGTTAGATAACGTGTAAAAGTCTTTAGGTGCTGTGTCCTTCAACTAAATACACGGGGAAACAGGCGAGTATAAGGTTTTAAAAATTCTCCGATTTTGATGTCGGTACCTCCCCCTCAAATTGATCAAGGAATAAAATGAGACCTTCCAAATTAAAATTGAATGAAAAACCAAAAAGATTAGTATTTCTTACTGAATTTATTTTTAGTGGACAAAATCTACTTTTGCAACATTGGAAATTTGCTAACCAAATTTTTTTTCGTTATGTTAAGAACCCATTTTCGTCTTATATAAGTTTTTAAACTGAAATGTGTAAACAAATCATTGTAAAAAATGTTCATAACTAGACCGCTGAAGCCACCTTAGAAGGACACGGCTGGTCGTGGGACTTGTGCGACGCGGTATTTACTTGTATTTCCCACTGCTCTCTTTCGGCTCTTTTAATTTTTATTCACTGCTTTAGTCGTCCGCAGCTTTTGAATAATTGCCGACGACTAAGCTACAGTGTTACAGTGAATAATTCAACAGCGTTAAAATCGGCATTATAATGTCCAACGTCCCCTCTAAAGCCAACAAATCGACCCCCTTCGAAAGCTCGTTACCGAACACCCTGCAATAAAAAAAGAAACTCATCGCTTAATTTTCAAAAAAATAAAAAAAGAGAAATCAAGAAATCTCCATTACGATCATTCATCGCCATATCATTGTAAACGGACAACCAATAAACTGCGTGTAATAAAAAGCGGCGAAAAAAAAAATCGCGCTCGATGTGCCGTATCCCGGAATCGTCCAACCGAGCGGCGCACCCATAAATTTCGGAGGCGGTATGTTAAACCAGCCGCGAAACATCCGAAAAATTCTCTCTCCCTCTCTCTCTCTCACTCCGGCGCATCAGAATTCATAACGAACACCCGCTGAATCCCTACACACTATAACATACCCCCTCGGATATCGTCGTCGTATAGTCGCGTCGTGGTGGCTCGCGCCCAAAAATACGGCGCGCGATCCATAACCCCACGCCGTCGCATGCAAAACAAGAGCCACAGCAACAGCAGCAGTGTGTGTGTGTGTGCGCGCGCGCGTTCAAGCGCAGTCGTGTCGCGTAATAATGTATGCGCTGCTTTTCTACACGAGGCCGGTATAGGTATATGTATATGTGTGTAATGTATGTATACATAGTAGTCGCGCTTCTTCGCGTCGTGTTGTGTATAAGCGCGGGCTGTAGGAGGGTCGTAAATAACGGGAAGCGCGAGGGGGTGTATGTTGTTGCGGAGGGCTGATATGAGACTGCTGCTGCTGCTTTAGCGGGCGAATGTCAAGTGATTTTGAGGTTTTTAAGTTTTTGGGGCGCACGGGATCGAGTGATTTAGGAGGCAGCCGAGACACGTGCGCTGCGTGAATCAATATTTATGTAGCCATTAGCGCGAAAAGATTTTGTTTTTTTTTTTTTTAAGACGTTTGTAGTATCCGTATTAGAGGCTTTTGTCATGGTGAGTCGTGTGTCGAATTTCTGAAACAACATTTTTAGCCTCATATGGGATTTTTATTAATTCGCAACGTGACATTTTTGTTCTGAAAGTCACGTGATCATCTTATTTTATATTTGCATTTTATTGAAAAATCACATATTACAAATTGGAAAATAGCTGTGTAAACATTCTGGCAATCTCGTATGTTATTCTTGTAAATTTTTTATAACCCTTTCATATCAACGTATCGCTCGTATTTTCATGAAATTTTTAATTATTTACACATCGGCACACAAATATCAGAGTGGTGTGGGATTCCTTTTTTCCATTAAAATGACATTTTTCAAAAAAACAATCTTTGCCTTCGGGCCAGCTGTGTACCAACTTCCTATATACCGCTGGCTAATATTACACAAAATAGTTTTCCATTGGACTTTAAATAGAAAATATTCATTATTCGCTTTTTTTGAAAAAAATATAAAAATATATTTAGTTATTAATGAAAATATTCTATTAGCCTACGGTTTTTATTCTACGGTTATTTCGCTGAAAAATAAAAGAGAACGATTTTTAATTGAAAAATATAGTAAAAAATGGACGAAAAGGAATGTAGAAAACACTGGTACGCAAACAATTATCTTTTCTACGAAAAATTCGTCAATCATACACATTCCTTTCTAAGGGATTTCGCAAAAAATAAAAAATCCAACAAAACCTCTAGCAATGTAATTGGTTGTATTGGCCGTAACGTCCCTGCCAAAAGTTAGTTTTTTCACGTTAAAACTGCAATAAATAATTATGTAAAGGAATTGATCAATTTTTAGTTATCGCGATCAATGTATTAATCCAATTAGAATATTATAAGTTTTAAAAATAAAAAATCAAAGCAAAATTGTAAACTCGGCACTATTTTTTTTAAATCATAAAAATGCACTAATTTCAACGTAATAACCATTTTTTAAAAAATAGTGCCGAGTTTACAATTTTGCTTTGATTTTTCATTTTTAAAACTTATAATATTCCAATTGCATTAATGCAATGATCGCGAGCACTTAAAATTAATCAATTGCTTTACATAATTATTTATCGCAGTTTTAACGTGAAAAACTAACTTTTGGCAGGGAGCTTACGGCCAATACAACCTTAAAAGTCTCCTCAAAATGAAACGCATAACGCGAATCGCTCGAATATTTCGCTTTAAAAAGATTTTTCTTTTCCAAAACTGAACTGGTTGTATAAATTAAAAAAAAAAAAAAAACATGAATCAACTTATTATTTTTAAGTTTGCATGGAAAATTATATGAAGCACTTATTAACTTGTGTTTGATCTGCAAAGTTTAGATCTAATAATTTTATAGAAATTAATATTTTCATAATTGGTTACAAAAATAAAATATTGCACCGTATGGTGCTACGGACTCTTCTCCGCATGTGCAAGCGCCGAACTTATAGATTACACTCGAGATATCCCAAGGGGAAATGCACTCACGGGCCAATACTGGATCAGTATAAATTGCCAGAGTAACAGTACTGACTCCCAATCTTGGCCCATCACTCATCCAATACTGGAATGATAAGAAGGGCCCAGTAAATCCATTCCGTACTGGCGCAATACAGATTGCCATTACTGCCTCTGTACTCTTATTGATCGTGAGAAATATGAATAAATTTCTGTACTGTCGCAGTACAGAATGTTGGTACTAGGCCAGAGCATTGTATATATACGATATTAATTATATATATGGTAATTATTTAAATAAATGCATACGATTATATTTTACACAAAACATCTTTTTTATTTAACATAAGATTTATACATTTTTCTGCCTTAAAGATTTTCCTCTATCTCTGTCTACCGCTCCCGAGAACCATCTTGATATATATGTGACCATCGACGATTTGCTTGAAGGGTATTTTTCTTCTAGCAATTTTATCATCGTGGCAAAGGTGTTCGTGGCGCTGAATTTTTTCTTCGACACCCCATGAACTACTCGCCCACATGCAGAATACTGCAACTGTATGGATTTTGCAAGAATGCCCTTCAGAATTTTTTGCACAGCCTCCCTGAAATTATCTTCGCAGATGATAATTCTGGTTATGTACGCAATCTGTACAAAAATCAAAATTATTAGTGACAATTATATATATATATATATAGAAATTTAATGTAAAATGAGTTCAATACCAAAGCAGATTTGTGGTTTTCATTATTTTGAAGACTTTCATCGAAATTTTGAAAGTCTTCATCACTTTCGAAAGGCATCGGAGGTAACAAGTTCTGAAAATCCACCGAAACCACTGAGTTAGCTGCAAGCTTTTGCCAAAACTCCTTCATCTCATATAGGATGCTACTTTTCATAGAGTTAAAGCTTTTTTTAATTCTTTTTTCCATAGCTAATAAATCTTCATGTGTAGCTAGTTTTCTTTTATTGCTACTATCACCTTCCGTCGGTTCTTGATTTGGTGGTGGACTTGGTGGTGGACTTGCTTCAACGATTACGGGGATATTTTCCAGCTCTCTTATGATGGCATCTGCGTTTAAGTCTAGAATGTTTTGAATTACAATCGGGTCGCGCTGGTCTTCTGACTCCGTTGAAGTGATTTCCGTCGTATTGAAAGCCTTTTCCAATCGCTTCACCCCTTTATTATAGCTTTCTGAAATATATAGGAAATATTTTTATAGTTTAAAATATATTTAAGGCTAGGTTGAATCAACTCGATACCGACGAAATTTACACATTGCGACAAGAAAGAAAAGCAAAATCACAATTACTATAATAATAATTTTTTTACCCGTGTGTCGAAGCTCAAAAATAAAAACTTGATTTTCTTACCGAACCGTGTTACAGTACTTCAAAAGATATCGGCGAGATTGTTTGAAAAATGCAAAATTTAATCGTTCATATTGTGTACTTACTGGCTTGTTTTATTAATTTCACTTCGAAGGAAACCCATGCTTCATCGGGTGGTTTTTCATCCTTAACCCACTCACTAAGGTAAATATACTCGTTTTCGGGTGGGTAACAGCTAAACCACTTGTCCTCTACGCAGTGTAACCACGTTTTGGGTACCAGCTCTACTGCCTTTTTTCCATCAGGAAGCTCGTAATTCTCAAACGCGACGACGACAAACTTAGTAGCTTCGTCCAACGACATCGTGCTTGAGCGACAAGGAAGGTTATATAGGAATCGCAATTAACATACGGAAACAAATGAAAGTTCGAATGTGCATCTATTTTTCAATAATTCATTTGAAGTTAGTACCACTTGATATCAAATATATAATTAGTAACTTGATTATACAGCTCATATTATTATGCACAGTTTCTAATGCAACCAAGCGACGTCCCCAAAGCTGTTAAGCTACGCTGTAAATATACTGCAAAAAGACTCACCGATGTTATTTGATGCATTAAATTTGCTCTTTTCAATTCGAAATGAAAATTCATTTCATTTCATGTGTGGCGAAATGATGCCTTCGTTTTGTACGTTTTCACAGAGTACATACGTCGTCGATTTTTCTCTTCGCATTGAATTGCCCGAAATGAAGGCTGAATGTACGTAGGATATTATAAACACAATCATTGAAAAAAAAATAAAAACGCGATTACAAATTATTATGCAAATAATGACGGGGCACGTCAAAGTACCAAGTTTACATTCTCAGACATTTGATACATTGCAAAAGATATCGAAGTATATAAACGAAAAGAATTGTTAAAAATAAAAGAACAGAACTTCTACCCACTCTCTCTCTCGCCCCCCTCTCTCTCTCTCTCTCTCTCTCTCTCTCTCTCTCTCTCTCTCTCAAGATTACTAGACAAGATTAATAGACTTATAATACAAATAGAATAGATTTTTTAATAAAAAAGCGAAAATTTACAAGTGAAGTAGTTCCATAACAAACAATTTTACTCCAATGTTAAGTTTTATACATTTCTTTGAAATTTCATTGCAGGAATAAACTCTTCGTTTCCGTGATTGACTAGTAACTTTAAAAACTCCAACCAAACGCGACTCACAAGGGTAATCAAACGCATTTTCAATTTGTATATTACAACCTTCTAAAAATAAATTTTTTCTTGCTGAATATAATTTATTTATAACAATCACTTGTCCATCTTTCAAAGAGATTATATTGTCTGGGCTTAAAGATCGAATAGTAAAACAATTAATTTTAATTTCCAGTAGCTCACAGTAATCGGTGTTCTTTCCAGTTGATGTAATTGCATTTTTTATAACAACATCGCTGATTTTCTGAATTTTCGAAATTTTATTCGGAGAAGTTAACTGTATTTCGTTAAGACGTCGAGATACTTGAGCAAGAGGGTTGTTTGGCGTACGTATCAATTTTCGAATAAATCCTAAATAATTTTCAAAGGGATATGCCGAAAATGAAGATAAGGAAGCTTCCATCAATTTTACATCATCTTCAACGTGATGAATATTATGAAAATTCATTATTTGTGAGTCTTTACCATACATAGCTGGCATTAATTTAAAAAATTGCTTTAGCAAAGCTGTTGGATAGCCGAGAAACTTTATTGCTTTCTCTGTATCGAATAATAACCGTACTGCAACAAAAAGCAGGAGCAAGTGTTTATACTTATTAATTGATATAAATTTCTTGAATATGAACGGCATAAGATAGGATAAAATTATTCTAAACTGCGTAGCTTTCAATGATTATAATCTTGCAAAGTCAAACTTTTTCGTTGAAATTCGATAGTTATACCAGGGCAAATGTTTTTTAATATAATTTCAAGTTCTTTTTTTTGCTTCGGACTCAATCTATATTTACTGCTAGTATTCATAAATTTTTCAAAAAGTGTTTTCATAACACCTAAATGAAACAAATGCATGGAGTCAAGAAAAACTTGACGTACTGGATCGAAGTTAGGTAGCCCTACTAACGGTGAAGTCATGTTGGGGTGATGATGTTCCTCTTGCGTTTTGTTAATAAACGATTCTTTTGTTCTTAAAGTGCAATCTGTGCTGGGGTATACTCGACGTTTATTTATTGTTATTCCTTTTATTTCACACCTCTCACAAGCATAAAATCCACCGTGCCCTTTAACGCACTTTATGAACGATCGCGCTGGAGTATCACATATAAAGCCTTTGATTTCGAATGCATAATACTTCCCTGCGATTGTTATGCCCTTATTAATTAACTGTGTCGCTTCATGTACAAAATCAGATAAAAAGTCTTCAACAGAACATGGCTTAGAATCACCACAGTACAAGGCAACAGCTGCTGGTTGACTTGTATATTCTTCGTGGTAAATTTTGATCAAAATTGGCCAAAATTGTTTATTTGAACTCTTGTAAATGTTCATTCCATCTGTATTAACTAATATTTTTATAAAAGACGCATCATATTCACTAGATTCTATAATCTTTGATAAAACCTTTTCGATACCAAAATATGTGTATAGTCCATTGTGTCCTTTCGATGTTGCAATAATTTTGATGTCACTTGATTCGTTATTAGTTTTTAATAACGTTTTTGCATGCTTTGGTAAATCTTTGTAACCTTGAATCCTCAAAATTTGAAGTAAGTCTGTGATTGCGGCATTTCTCAGTGTGAAAATGTTATTGATACACCACAATTGTAACACTTTTTTGAAGGGTAAATCATCAACTTTATTTGTAATCTATCGAAAAAACAGAATATTTTATAATCTATAGATCATGATAATACAAGAAACAATTTACTTGTATATTTGAATCGCTGGCACATGCTCCATTTAGACTTATTTCAGAAGAATAATTGTCACTACAAGTAGCACTTTTTATAGTATACTTTGTTTGATTGGTATTAATACTAGTGCAGCTTGTTTGCGAACTATTAATACTAAGAGCAGCATCGTCATCGTTGTTTGTGGTACCTTCGTTTTCTCTGAATTAAGAATTTAGTAATATATATAGTTGCCGATCGATTTATTTTTATTTTTATTAATTATTGAGTAAATACTATACAAACATGATATTGTCGTTAACCTCCGAAGAAAAGTTTCTCTCGTTGTCAGTATGTTTTGGGGCCGTCTTATTTAAAGTATCGCTTTCTGAATCATTGCTTACTGAGCTTGTAGAAGAACTTTCATAGAGCTTTGCTTTTTCAGAGCTCTCGACTTCTTTACGTAATAATAAGATGACCGTGAAAACATGTTTATGCATTGAAACGTAATCTATGACGTTAAACTGACATATCAGCAAAATAATTTAATTTCAGTCAGTACTGGGGAAGTACCGGCTGACGTTACTGTCCCACTACTGCCGTAATAAAGACATTTGTATACTGCCTTATGGTATTAAAACGGCATTGGATCAGTACAGTTTTGTTATACCGGCCCAGTCTTATCAATCCAGTAACGTTGCAACGCTAAGCCAGTATCGGCTGCCGATTATCTGTCCTTTGGTACATAACCAGTAAAGGCCCGTTATACCACTACTGGCAATTTCCAATTAAAATTGAGGTCATTTTGTTTTGATTTTCATCTCTATCATGACAATTACAGCATTAATTATTCAATTGAATATTATATTGCGCGTATATCTCTGCATTGCTATACAAAATACAGTAATTTTTCCTTCATTTATAGTACCTTTGTTTCATATTTTCCCCCAGTGAACAGGATCCTGATAATATTACATAAAAAATATATTTAATAAAAAATACGTTATCACACTGCACTATCGACGAAAGAGTTATTTAGTAATATAGTAGAAATTCTGCAAGTAACCTTACGCTCTTGTCAGAGTATCGCATATTATTAAGAAATTTTATTACTTTATCGACCACGATGTATTTTAAATAGATTTTATAACATATACCGTTCACCAAAGACATTTTTCGAATTGGGCTGAAAAAAAAAATCCCATCAGAATGACCTACATCGCATCGCGTATGACATACACACACATGCGTGCGAGCGCTTATCTCTTTTTTTCAAACGAAAAAAACGTTGCAAAACAATACTCCAATTCAAACGATAGATTCGAATCGAGGTTTTTTATTTGTTTTATTTTCATTACCCCACGCTTGCGCGTGTTTGTCCCGTGATAAATTTATCTGAACGCTATTTGAAATTCGATATTTGCCCACCGACAAAACTGATGCCGGCTGCCGCTGTGCTGCTAGTTTCATTCCCTATACCTCGCGCGTATATTTCCTTTTGCGAGCGCAGTAGCGCCCCCGGAGCAATGAAAACTATGGTTATTTGTTCTTCGCAAATTTCAATTTCACCCTGTCCTTTTTTTTCCTAGCACACACATATACGTACACTCAGTCTTTTTCTTTCTCTGTTTGCAGACGGCCAGCTGTACGCGGCCACGTTCGCGGACTCGTCGGGCGGCGAGCCCCTTATTCACCGGGAGAAAATTCGAACGGAGCGCTCGGACTTGAATCAACTGAACGGTAAGTAGAGAATGAGGCGCCGCTGCGGCGAAAAAATAACACTGTGCGCTCAAGTATATAGTCGTCTAGAATCGAGCGACGTACGGGGAGGGGGGAGGAAAATTGCAGACGAGAGAGCTGGACGGACATGTGCGCCATGCGCGGGTGACTGGGTCACTTTTCGATCGGAATGAGAGTTGAGTGCGAAAAAATATTGCATTACATGAGCAATTCAACTGAATCATCAAACAACTGGGTACGAAAATTCAAAGAAAAGAATTTTTTAGTGGAACACACGTACCGTACCAGATTTTTTTTTTTTTGTTCTTTGGACCATTTTGAATGTGCGAAAAATCGGGAACATTTCATGGACAATACCTTTGTTTCTAAAAAATGCTCAAAAATTACCTTCTTCAGACATATAAATCGTTGTCAGGGAGAGTCGTCTCACATATCTTTGATGAAAGAAAATGAAACTAGAGAATGCGAGCTTTCATTTGCTTCTTACCGGATGAAAAAGTGTTGATTTCTTCAAAAGTTACGAGTTCACAGAAGAGCGTATAGTACATAGAATTCTGTGAAAATGCAAAGAAGCGCGGACTTTTTTAATTTTTCAATGTATTTACAGTTCAAATTATCTTTGAACTCGTGTAATTTTTGAAGGAATCAATATTTTTTCATCCGGTGAAAAGCGCAAATAAAAGCTCGTGTTCTCTAGTTTCATTTTTTTTTTTAAATGTGTGCACGGCTCTTTCTGTCAAAACGATTTGTGTTTGAAGGGGGTTATTTTTAAGGATGTTTAAAAAATAAATCTATTCATGGTAAAAAGCTTGCCACCAGATTCACCGTGTTCACGATATTTTTTTTTATATATATTCAGAATGGTCGAGAGAACTAAACATGCCCCATCAAAACATTTTATTTAATTTTTGTACCCATGGGTTGCGGCAGTTGTTTGATGATTTATGTAGAATTGCTGATATACACACCTGTTCCATGTCTACAGTTTTTTGAATTTTTTTTTTTTAATTCTTGCAATGGGCTAACGTTAGCCCGATATTTTAATTAGATTTTATCAGAAATTTGGGAATGCTTTGTAATTATAATGAATTTTATTCGAGCAATTGAAATTTGCTCGTCCGAACAGAAGCATATCGTCGCCGCACTCGATTGGATTGATTAGCGTTGATGGATTCAATTTTTTCATTATCGCGTATCCTTCAATTAATCTCTTTGAAACCGAGCGATGTATATTTGAACGCGGCCAACAAAATCCGCTCATTCATATAATATATAACAGTACCGTGAAAACGGGGAACTTGTACGACATATATATAGATTTACTATTAGATTATTTTGCATTGCGCTCTAGATAAATTTTTCGTATTTCCTCCCATCAAAATTATATAAGATCCGTCCCGGTAAACATTTGTTTCCAATCGTACTTCCAATAAAATTAAAACACACAAAAAAAACAAAACAACAACCGCACCCGGTTACGTACACGGAGAAAAATGGTTTAGGAAAAATTACTATATTTATAGTAACCGTGGAACAGACTCAAATTATCATAAAATTTACTACAATTTATAGTAAAAACTCCTGTTTTGAATAATTTTTACTATAAATTGTAGTAAATTTTATGATGATTCGAGTCTGTCCCAAAGTTCCTATAGAATATAGTAATTTCTCTTACATTTATAGTAAATTTTCCTACAACATTTCTCACAGTGTATATATATCAATAAAGCTGTTAACGCAATAGGTGCGCTCTTCCCCGCAAAATAGACCCAAACCGCGGTTCAAAACAGCCCTTTACCGGCCCGATCTCGAGCGATTAATCGGCCGGTTTTTCCGCGATTACGCGTCTATCCACCCTCCCGAACGAGGCCAATCGCGCGGCCGAAAAAGCCCCCTCGCACACGCGCGATAATTGCCCTATCGGCGGCCTACAACTGCGCCCGCGCAGAGGTAATGGTCATTTGCATGGAATGGGGTGGGGTAATGCGATTCTTATCGCTCGATGCGAACGAGCCGATAGCCAGCTCGGAAGCCGCGGTATCGCGCGCGGGGACGAGAGCTCGCCACGGCGCTGATAATTCGCGAGTTATTAGCCCGAGGGGCAGAGAGAGAGAGGCGCAATTGATGACCGAGGGGCTTAACCGGGGACACGCGCGCGGTGGGATGTACCGTACGCGGATAAGGTTCTTTTTGTTTTCGAGAGAGAGAGAGAGAGAGTGGAACGAGCGATGGGAGTTTGTGGTTAGGTGAAAATCTCTTTTTCTACATTGTTTATGGAGAGAGATGTTTTATTGTGATGCTTGGCTTTTTCAGGTCCGAACTTCGTCAGCTCCTTCGCCTACGGTGACTACGTGTACTTCTTTTATCGGGAGACAGCAGTGGAGTACATGAATTGCGGCAAGGTGAGTAGTTCGCTTTGGAAAACAATGTGTGACAATGCTTCTATGCTCCCGACCTCGTCCTTTGAAAACGTGCGCACCGCAGCGGACAAAGGCAAATTGTTGGGTTCGGTGTATCCAACGGCGGAATGCAATTTCTCGCGAGAGTGTACGTTAAAAGTAAATATAACGGTTCGATGCGGTGTAGAAAGCTCACCGTTAAGCGTCAAAAAAAAAATGGGGAGTAGAAATTTGCGAAATTTTTAGAGTATCGAGCGGTTAGTTGGATCGGAAATTGGAAGGTAATGGACTGGTTTTCCACCGTAAAGTGAAATGCTTTTTTCAAAATACTGATAGCCTATTCGTTTGATATTTTCGGAGCTAACCAAAAGGGCCATCGGAGGACGAAGCCACTAACAACCTTGTAGCTAACGAATTTGTAACGGCCAAGAGGGAGAAATAACGATTTATTGTTTACATCTTCCAAAATGTTGCTGTAAGCAATCGAAAGACCATTAAATTTTATTTATTTAGGCTGGGTGGTAGAAGGTACCATTTTGATAGAGTTCTGAAAGCAGCGACATTTTTCGACTTGATTTTTTCATTCGCATCTTTCATCGTTTCAATAAGTATTTCGCTTAAATATACATAAAAGATTTACGTTCACGTAATATTTATTAATTTGAGTATGTGAAATTTGTAAATCTGGAAAATCAACTTGAGTGCGATCAATTGCAAATATTAATAAAGATTTCCATTACTCTTGATTAAATATATTTTTTACACTTATTTAAATACAGAATTGCGACAATGAAAGTATTAATTTATATGTTATTTAATTAAAGTTAGATAAAAACATTAATCAGCGAAATGACACTTTTTTATCTCCCAGCCGTCGTATATTTTTGTAAAGAATTTTGTATGATGATAAATTTCATAAGATTAAACTAGCATGAAAATTGAATGTAAAAATGACTGACATTTATTGAAAAACGTGTTTGAATTATATCACGAAACTATCCATTTTCCATATCCGTTTGCTACAATTTCGTTTAAATTCTAAAACGTTAACTTGATTAATCGTAATCATAATTATATGAATAATGTCTGTTAAAATTCGTTTTTAATATACTACTCTAATTTAACAAACCAAGTACATACAGTACTGCGCACAAATGTTTTTAATAATGTAACGAGTCACGAAATGTAATCCTCAATCAACCTAAATAACATTCTAAAATCATTTTTTTTCTTCCCCGTACTAAATAACACAAAAGAAAAACCGCTGCCAATGGGTGGGTCTAGATACATAGAAAGGCTGATAGTTAGAAGCCTTATCCTTTAGAAAATTAGAAATAGAACACGCGCGTCTCATTAGCAGAAAATGGTTATTTTTACATGAGAGTAAATGAGTGCTATATCAACTGTGACAGAAAGTAATAGAATTACTCATCAAAAAAACTGGACTTCAAAAAGAAAAACATAGCTTAAGGTAGTTCTTACCCAAGAAAACGATCGTTAAAAAAGTATTGTGTATAAAAAATTGCTCAAATATTATATTACAAGTGATAGTAAAATCCAAAAGTAGGTTGCTTTAAGTAACAGAAAAAATTTTCAAATATAAATTATATACATTAAAGCCTAAAAGTTGGTAAATAAGGAAAAATATCACAAAAAGTCATGAATTATTTTTGTTTTTTATTTGATTTTTTTTATTCAAAACACTATTTTGTTTCTGAAACGTTCCTCGATAAATTCACCGCATGAAATTGTCAACAAATCATTTTACACAAAGTTAGAGCTATTAGTTGCTAAGTTTTTGTAATTTTTTTTTAAACAAATTTCTCTAACTTTGTGTAAAATGATTTGTTGATAATTTCATGCGGTGAATTTATCGAGGAACGCTTGAGAAACAAAATAGCGTTTTTAATAAAAAAATCGAATAAAAAAAAAAATAATTCATGACTTTTTGTGATATTTTTCCTTATTTAGCAAATTTTAGGCTTTAATGTATATAATTTATATTTGAAAAATTTTTTCTGTTACTTAAAGCAACCTACTTTTGGATTTTACTATCACTTGTAATATAATATTTGAGCAATAGATTATATAGAATACTTTTTTAACGATCGTTTTCTTGGGTAAGAACTACCTTAAGAAATATGAAATTCGGCTCTTTCTATTAAGTTTATCAAATATGTGTCAAGCCGATCTTTTTAAAAAGATATTAATGATTATAAACATAAATAGCAGACGACGTGCACGAGAGCGAGAAAGACAGAACGACGCCCATGGTATAGTTTGTGCTCTCGCTGAGCAACAAACTGTAGTGCCCGAGGAGAACCCCCTTAATAAAAAATACAAAGCTTCCTTTATCAGGAAGCAATACCTATGTGCCATATAAGGGGAACGTCCCAATACCCGAACAGTGCCCAATACCCGAACAATATTACTTATTCGTCTCTTTCTTGGTTAATAAACGTTAAAACATCTCAAAAATTTTTTCTTAGTTTTCTTTAAAGTTTTAGTTTAGTTAGTATTCTTTTAAAGTTTTTAAGGATACGGTAAACAGTTTATAAAAAAATATTTCAATTAGATAGTATTCGGGTATTGGGTCATGACATTAAATAACATGTCTCGGTACCCGAACAGTACATGGTGTATGTCGTAACCTCAATATTGCAAAGTTTATATGTATTTTAGATTATGTTATGTTTTCCATATGTCTTACATTTTACATATATAGTGTTTATACATCTATTCCAGTAATTATAACAACAAAAGAACATTGTAATAATCAAAAATAATTTAATAAGTCGTTTATTTACAAACGATTGTTCGGATATTAGGACATAAAAATGGAACAATGGGGACTACGTATTTTCTGCGTTCGGGTAAGGGGACAAAGACATCATTGTGCTTTTATCTTTATAATAAACAATTACCTTTATAAAGTAATCTCATTTTGATACCATTTGACTAAGCACGTCATAATTGATCATATAAAAGAAAATATTATTGTTTAAACCTTCTAGAGTAATTATTTTCGTTGAATGTTGAAGGTCAATTTCTTATACACTGAGAGAAATGTTGTAGTAAAATTTATTATAAACATAAGAAAAATTACTATATTTTGTAGGAATGGAGGGACAAATCGAAATTATAACAATTTTTGCTATGCAACATAGTAATTTTTATGAATGACCTTAAATTTCAAAAAATTACATTTTTTCTCGTTCTTCCTGTTTTCAGAACTATTTTCAGACTCTAATCATACAATATTTAATGTGAAAATAAATTAAAATGAGAAATAAAAATATTTTTTTACGAGCGTTGGGATCGAACCTGCAACCTTCACCACGGCAATCGGACGCGCTAACTACTTACCCAAATAGGATTCTTGAGTGTAAAATTTTGGAACTTGTACATGTCAAACCATCGATTTCAAGAAAATTTCAGATAATATTAAATAATGACAATAAATAACTTTGATAACACAAAGAAACTTATCATTAATGTGCATAATATAAAAATAAAATAATTGAAGTAAGGTTTTGAATGTTTTGTAAACTTAAAAGCAAGACAAAGTGAAATTCCCGTAGAAACATAACCTCAATCAGACACGTGGGCGCCTTGATCTGCGCAGAAAGTACTAATGTTGTAGCAATTTTTACTATGTTGGATAGTAAACTTTCTTATGGCCTGTAGCAATTTTTGAATGTGGCACTTTTTACTATGTTTATAGTAATTTTGAATACGCTACAAAATAAAATTTATACGCTACAAAATAAAATTTAAACGCTACAAAATAAAATTTATATTCTATTCTAATAAAAATTAAAAGCATATATTTTAAATTTTATTATATCACAGTTTTTGCTATGTGTATAACAATTTTTCTTTTATTTCGTAATACTTTCTAATCAACAACTGTCATAAAAATTACAAGAAATTTTGTAATTATTCATACAATTATAATAAAAATGCAGCATAAAGTGTATTTGTCTCACCCTTCCTATACTTTATAGTAATTTTTATTACAGTTATAATAAAATTTACTACAACATTTTTCTCAGTGTATGTTCGGGTATTGGGACGTTTCCCTTATACTTCTAAAATTTGCCCAATATATAATTAAAATAAAATAATCCACACGTAAGAATAATTAAAATATTTAAATTATGTATAAAAATACACCGTTCTCAATAAATTATAATTTCAAAAAACTGTTCAAAAAATTTTGAAAATTTTCAATCTTAAATATCTTTGAAAATAATCGATCAATTATGATCAAATTTTTCACACATATTGCCTATCTCAAATGCAAATTCGTCTACAAATTTCAGGATAATCCATCGATCTGTTCTCGAGAAATTATGATTTAAAGAAAAAATTAAAAAAATTTTAACCCCAAATATCTCTGAAATTTATGGACCAATCCTTTTGTCCAAAGAAAACACTCAATTCGTATACAAAATCTACCCCCTACATGGAATTTTAAAGCGATTAAGTAAATTTTACTCTAGTTATGCAACGACAAAAAAATCACCTTTTTTTAAAATTTTTTTTTTTCTAAAAAAATAATCAATAAAAAAAACATGAAAATTTAGAAAATTATAGTACTCAATATTCTTTTTAACCAAAAAAATATTCATGTCAATATCTTTTTTCAATTTCGAAATATAACCTATTTTCAAAAATTGACGTTTTTATCAATAACTTATGACAGAATATAGCTATCGACTTTTTTTTTTAAATGTAGAGAATTTTATCCTGCAAACATATATGCACACAGCTGAGCCGTGTGGTGTGCGTACATTAACGACTGAGCGCTTCTGACTCCTCTGACTCTTTTTTTTTTTTACAGGCCGTCTACTCGCGGGTGGCGAGGATCTGCAAACACGACAAGGGCGGACCCCACGCGTTCAGCGACAGATGGACGAGCTTCCTGAAGGCACGACTCAACTGTTCCGTGCCCGGCGATTATCCGTTCTACTTCAACGAGATACGTGAGTATTATCGAGTTTTAAAAGGGGCGGAAGAAGAGCATTCCCGTCGATTTTCAGATGGACCTGCGGTTTCGGAATACTTTTGCTACAATGCTGGTTAGAATGTCCTTTTTTTTAATTCGATATCACGCAGATTCGAGAACAAGTTGGATTAAAGACACAAGGCGCGTTAATATTAAAATCAATATTCCCGAGAAAAATTTTGCGCTGGGGTATATTTAAAGTAAAATGTTTTGAAAATGCAGAGACATGCTAAGAGCGCTTTAAGGACGATATCGTTGCAATATTACTTAACTGGGGCTTACTGATTTGTTCTAATATATCCATTCCGTAAAGGGATGCATCTTGACCCTTTGAGTAAATGAATAAAATGTTCAAAGAGATCCTGAGAATGTGTGGAAGTGATTCGGTGCACGGAATTGTTAAGATGTACACCATTGGGATTTAATATAAATTAATTGTCCGTAATAAAGCCATTTACAAGCAATAATTAGCGGTTATTTAATGTGAGATTGGTTATGTGTGTATTTGTATGTTCGCGTGACAGCAAGAAATTAGGTGCTCGTGCTCGTGCTCGCGATTCCTTTAATGGAAAATTCAAAATGCAAATTAAATCAGCACGGGGCGAGTATGTGCGTGAAGTAAGCATGTCAGATTGTAAGTAAAAAGTGTGTGTATATGTGTGTGTGTGTGTGTGTGTGTGTGTGTGTGTGTGTGTGTGTGTGTGTGTGTGTGTATATATTGTGTATATAACTGTCTCTTTCACATATAATTTATAATGAAGTTGGGAAGATTATATAAATATTATAAATATAAAAATAATTCAAAAAAATTATTATGTCTTCTCATGGTACTTTATCCGAATGTTCATGCATTTTCAATGATTCGATAAATTTATCCTTATATCATGAGATATTTTCATACAGTATGATCGAATACCTTCACTCCGATTTATAATTAGCGTTTTCTCAGAAAATTTATATAGAGGAAAATGATGGGTCTGAAGTTTGCAACGTTGTAGTTCAACGAAATAAAAAGATGCTTGATTTTACTTCAAGTTTATAGATATCAATTTTGCATGTAGATTTATTATTTTATAGTATCAAATAAGTTTATAACAACAATTTAAATAAAATTTCCATTGCTTAATAACTTTAATTAATTGTAAAAAATGATTGTTTCGACTTCGGAAAAGGATAATGGGAGATTTTCTGACAGGCTACATTTTGTACTTACAAAATCAAAATTTTATTTTAGTAGGAAATCGTTTCTAAAAACCCTTTTTCAAAATAGAAATGCATTGGTTACATTTTTAAAATCAAAGCATAGCTCGCTACGCAAAGTACATAAGCTTTTACGTCATTTTATTATTCAAGTGAGATGGAAGAGAGGAAATTTGATGCTTTAAAACAATTTCATGAAAAATATTTTTGTAACAGTAAATAGAAAACCTATTTGTGTGCAAAGCAGAAGATTTTTCTTTCGAAAATAATATTTGACATGACTATATAATTTTCCTCGAAATGAGTGGTTGTTATTATTACGCTCTGAAAAGCAACCATTTCATATTGTTCATTCTCGTAGTCCTCTTTCTGCTTTGAATTTTCGAACCTGCAGAAATATACACTCTAATAAATGATTCTCAAATTAAACTCGAGTTTTTGAAGGTATCATATCCAATCGCGCATTACAAAATTATTATTATTTTGTGCTTCAACATCGATTTTCGATAAACATTGAATTTTATAACTAAATTTTCATAACAAAACCTATAACGGTAACGTCCGACGCAGAGCAGCGAATAATTGAATGAAAAATAATTGCACGAACCATTTCACAAAAAATATCTATACGCTTATATTCGAAACCAACATCGGGAAATTCATAACCGCGTTTATGAATTCTACAAAATAAATACGAGACTTGATGGGATTTCGATTTTCCAATACGTGATATTAAATTTTTCTCCCTCGCTTTCGTGCACTTTCCGCTCAAGCGAATTCACGATAATGCCGAGGTGACGTTTCGTTCTTTCCGTTCTCCCGCCCGTCAAATGGGATCTGAAGAATTATATGCAAAATCCCGCGATAATGCAGCTCTGCCGCTCGAAACTGACCAGCGCGCCGTACAAAATGGACGAGGCGTATACGTAATGGGTATATATGCATACATATGTGCGGGGACTATCGTGGAACCGGATACGTTTTGAAAATCGTCAATAATAAGTACGTCAAAGAAAAAGAGGAAAGATTATTTAACCGCTGTGTTTTTGCAGTTTTTATTGAATTTACTGAGAATTTATTTCGTTAGTGAAGTACAAATTTGTAGAAAAAGAAGAGTGTCAATGAGGATTATTTTTTGGCCCCCTGTAAACCAAAATAACCCATTTTTTTCGATACTAAAGTTTTATTTGATAAAGTCATCAATTGGAAGACTTTCTCGATCTCCCATACCGAAACCAAGTTCGGTCTACACACCAAGCCGGGTCCGTTCGTCTTCAAATTGATTACTTTATCGAATAAAAGATTAATATCGATGAAAAGGGTATTTTTTTTACAGGTGCACAAAAAATAGCCCTCATAGTTACTCCTCCTTTTGTTAAAAGAAAAAGAAAATATCCTGTTTCACCCCGCGGAAAAAATATTTAGATTAATATCAAAGAACTTGATATTTTTTCAATATATTGATATCGTAGAGGGAACAAGCTCTTTCAAATTTAATTTTTTATCCATAAGTTGTGATGGTAACTTTCTTACATGATTTAAAAGCATTTTCGTACAATGAATAAGAGAAAAACTTTTTATAGATTAATATTATGATGTTTCATCAGTTTAATGAATACGAATAGTTTATTTTAACTATTTATAAAGACAAAAGTCAATATCTGATATTTGATACTCGCTATTACTTTACATGCAAGTATCCGATTTTGCTCTAAAGTACAATAAAACAAATTAGTTATGATCTTTTTGCAGTCATAAGAAAAATTAAGAAACAAAATTACTTATAGATAGTGAATACGTAAGTAGTGACTTGGTATATAAATCAAATATTTATATATCTATAACAAAATTTTATTCACTACGACTTTTAGATAAATATTAGCTTTGAAAACTCGAAAAACAACAAGACCAGGTTATAATTTAACAGTTTTGTTTTTCTTTCATTTTTCACGAGCTGCATTCAGAGTCCATTGAATTGAAGAACTATTCCGGATCACCACCCGCAATCGATATTCGATTTTCGAAAACGAGGAAACGTCGTGTGCTCTCTGAACTGTAAGAAAAGAAAGATTCTCCGGTTCTTTGAGCTCACTCATCGAAGCAATCTTTCTGTATCCTTAAAACCTCTTTCCTACATCTTTTAAATATCTTATCCGCATACTCATGCATATATGAAGGAATTGTACAACAAATCCACAATTAGGCGTTAAAAAAAAAAAAAAGGTACACCTCTGCCACACTTTTTATTTTTTGTTGTCAAGTCATATTATTATATGACGAGAAAAATGATGAATCCACGAAATCGGATTGTGAAACTGTTTTAATTACGCGTCGATGTTTCTTGTCTACATTAAACATGGAAAGAATGGATGAAAAAAAAAATCTGGCAAAAAATCTAATTTACGTAACTTTTCAGGCTTTCTTCATTTTTTGTGATTTTTGTTGTCATCATTTTCATATGCTTTTAACTTTCAGGAGTCTCTGTTTTCAGCGATTCTTGGCTTAAATTGAAGCTGTTCTCTTCTACAGTAATTTTCATGTTTTGCAAAATTTGATCACGCCTTCGTGAACTTAACATTTGCTAATTACTAGTGACTGCTTTTCGTTCATTTATTTCGTGTTTAATTTCCATAAGAAAAATTGATGTGCGGTTGAAACAATGTTTTTTTTTCTTTTTATGTTTTTTTTTCAAACGCTAGAACGTGGATTTCTCGTATTAGGATCTCTCATATTATACTCTTTTGAAAAGAGGTTAACGTGTAACCCTGCGGGTACCGATACCTTTTTCCTCTAGCTCCCATTGAACGCGATCCGCAATGACGTGCCTTCTGAAAATTCCGACGATCGTATACATGGCAGAGAGCATCGAACTGCTTCTATTGTATACGCACATGTTACACACGTACGTTACGATCGAGCTTTGCCAAAGCTTTGAAACGCCCTCAGGCGACTTGTGTACTTTGGCCGAGGGCCGCCTTTTTCTCGGCTTATAGTCGTCGCATTTTCCGTCACTCGCGCGGTTCTCAAAGCCGTTGCTATCGGGCAGAGCGATTGTTCCTGCACTCTTGCTTCGTATGCAAAAGTTATATCAAAACTTGATTAATTATTCGTAAGGATTGTCCTGTCTTTATACAGGCGGTTAATTGACGTTATGTGTGTTCTACATTTAGAGGAGGATTTATTTATATTTAATACGAAAATATATTAAAAATGTACAGAGAAATATATTAATTATTAATATTGCATATTAACTATTAATATCGCCATCCAACCTTTTGATATCGCATATTAACTATTAACAAATAAAGCGAAATCCACTACTTTAATATTAACAATTAACATATATATTTTAACTATAAATAAATTCTTCTCTCAGTTTAAGACAAGCTGCCTTGAAATACCAAAGAAAATGCAATATTAAAACTGTCAATTCTGAACCGCCCACGTATGTGATACCTCCATAAATACCCACACAGCAGTTCGCTTTCACACGGAGAAAAATTTTGTATAGTAACCGTGAGACACTCACATTTTCATAAACATTATTACACAGTTTATATAGTAAAAATTGCTATATTATTTTGTAATTTTTACGATATAAATAACAATTTTACTAACATAAATAGTAGTAATTTTCATAAAGAAATGAGCCTGTCCCACGTTTACTATCAAAAATAATAATTTTGACTATACACTATGTTTCTCCGTTGCAACTATATATACATGTCGGGCGAAAAAGAAAATCGCGGCCGCAATCTTTCCGATTCTCACCAAAAAGGGAGGACATAAGTATATCTCTCATCGTTGCATTTAAGATGCGCAAAGTGGCCTCGTCAACCGCCCGTCCGCCCACCTCAAAGACAAGTGCGCCATATGAAAAGACGCGCACGTATACGTTATATGCGCGTATATTGCTTATATATGCATACGATCCGGCAGGCGGCGTGTGTTCGCCTTATCAGCGCACACACACACATATAGGAGGCGAGGGTGTACAGGTAACTATCTAAGCTTTATCCGAATTAACCCGCGCACAATCTCGAAAGAGGTAGAGGGAAGGAGACCCGAAGAATCGGGTCGAGGCGTAAGCGAGACACCGGGCGAGATAGGGTGGGCGTAGTTACGGAGGGAAGTGGATTTTGGGAGAAGAGAGAGGGGGAGAGTTTGGGAAACGTTTTCGTGGGTGAAAAAGGGTTGTTTTTGAAAGGTAAATGGTCGGGAGGATGCGTTTTCGATTTGTTTTCCGAGGAGAGAAAGAGAGGGAGTCGGGGGCAGAGAAAACGTGCATGCGCGTCGTAAGTAGAAACAGATGGATGTAGCCAGACACTAGTGCACGAATCCTCGAGCGCGCTGCTCATCATAAAAATAACATTATCTCCGCACTTACAAGAGGAGCACTAGGAATGCGGGTTCTGGATTTGGCTGAAACTTTAGGAGGCCCTTTTTTATGACAAATAATGAGACAAGTGTCTCGGGGTTTTTGTGAATGGGCCTTTTGTTCCGAGATCCAAGCTATTTTATGTCTAAGATGAACTATTTTTGATAAAAATGGGGTCTCTTTCTTTAGTTGTAGCTTTCTGAATATTCCGGTTATGTAAACGGATTAAAAAGTTTATAAAAGAAGGCAGAAAAGGCTTTAATTTAATCTTTCTTTCGCTAAAAAACTTTGATTTCTCAAAAAGTTTAGGCTATTAAAAATAGAGTAAGAAGATAGCTTAAAATACCACCCGTTAAATGCTTGAAAAAAAAATGAGAAATTTTTAGTCATTTTCGTACTCTATTTTTGACAGCCTATAACTTTTTGCCTTTTCTGCCTCCTTTTATAAACTTTTTAGTCCATTTACATAACCGAAATATCCAGAAAGCTATAACTAAAAAAAGAGACCCAATTTTTATCAAAAATAGTTCATTTTCGACAAATAGCTTGGATCTATTATTATCTCATTATTTGTTATAAAGAAGTGTTTCCTACAGTATCAGCCAAATCCAGGACCCGCATTCCTGGTGCTCCCCTTGTTAGTACGACTGCCGATCAAAAAAGGCGTAAAAAGCAAAAATCTATATCCGCAGAATGCGCCAAATTAATATTCGACTCCTATAAAGGCGCACGCCCGCTAACATAGCGTACACATCTCCCGCCGTATAGTACGCAGCTGTAGCGGTAACAACCGTAATAAAACAATCTCGGCGCTGTCGCGCGGAAACGGAATACGAAAGCACACACGTATATCCGCATATAATACGCGGAGGAGAGGGGAGATTTACAAGCGACGCGGGTTTTCTTCTTCGCCTCGCGCGCGCAAATTGAAAGGGAGGTGGCCAGCAGCAGCCACAGATGCGGGCGGAACTTATGTGAATGCAGAATTTTGAATTTTCTGATATGTGGTTGTGTGGTGCTTTGAGACGAGTTAATGTTTTTTGTTTTGTTCAATTTCGTGTGGTTTCTTTTTTAACGAGTATTCGGTGACAATCCAAATTTTGGATATTATAACATTTCGATGATTAAAAATTAATATTCATATATGTTTATTATCCAACGCCGAATTATAATTTATATTTCAATGAAATGAACGTATAGCAATACAGTACCGCAAGTCTCAATACGCGCGTTCAGAATTTTAATGAAAACGTCACCCCACACATACAGCTATCGACAAACAATTTCAAACCCTCTCTCGGCGCAACGAATTTCATTTGAAAATCCATTCCTGGCGACGATGATAGTCCCAGCACACCCACGCGTGTGTATATACTCTCCCTACTTTTTCCCCCATCTCTCCCGTGGGAATTTACTAATTAAATCTGTTATTTTTTTTCTCACCCCGCAATGCGCGACGACTTTGCCCATGGGAGTGAGGACGCGCGCGGGTGTATGCACATCGCGGGAAATTCTCGATGTAAAAAGCCACGGTACACTTTGACACGCCGGCAGCTGGAAACGAATCTGCGGTCGTGAAGCTTTCATCTCTCGTTTCCTCTGGGTCTGCAAGAGAGGGACCGATTACTTATATACCAGCAATTTATATTATTGTCGGTCGAGTAGGAATTCCGCGGCTTATAATAAGTTATGCTCACAGTCAGTTATGACTTCACTATCAATTATTGTTCATTTGTGAAATGAAAAAGATATATAACAATGCAGCTCGCTCGCTACACAAATATCGCCATGCAAAATTGTAAAAAATTCATTCGATAAAAATCAACATTGCACTCAAGCACATAATATATATACCATGCATGGCTTAATTGCAGCTTTTGATAAAAGCAAAAAAAAAACACATTCCCCCCCGTGAGGATCGAGCGCAAAAAACTGTGCTAATCGTCTGATCCTGCGAGCGAACTTCAGCTATTTCGGCGAGCCTCGCAGACGCAACAAACGAATTGAAAAGCTTTTTCCGCAAGGCATCAACCCCACCGCCACCACCACGAAATCCACCGGCCCCCCTACCTCGACACAGCACCGGGACAAAAAAAAGAGAAAAAAAAGGTAAATCCGGTATAGCCGGGGCCTCGGTTTGGCACGTTAATGCGCAGGTACACACAGCGGGCCGGCTTCTCCTGGCCTGCCGCCAAGGATTCCCCTCGGCGACGAGCACTATGCGAGCGCGCGCACGATTTATGTATACGCGATGTGCAGGGGACTCGAAAGGCCGGAATACGCCAACACCCTCCACACGAAGGGTAAAAAGAGAAAGAACGAGATCTTAAATTAAAATCTGCGGGTGCGCGCATATGTATGTAGATGCCGATAAATCCGCGTCGGCAAGAGAGACTCGCGCGGCTTTTCTTCGCCGCACGCACGCGCGGAGACGGGGCCGCTTTATGCAGTAGGTTGACGTTGCTATTATATATGCTGAATGTTATCGGTTATGCGACAGGCGTGTGGAGGGTTAGTTCGCGTGGCAGGCGCAGCGCGTTCTGTGTCATATTTATTCAAAATGAAGAAAAAAAGGTGGCTGAATGTCGTGGCCCATTGTAGCAGCGAAGAATGTAACGTCATGTGAGGTGCGAATGGTTGTGGATCGAGTCGAACGCCCGAGACGAAGTGAAGAATCGTGAAGTCTTACTCAAGGCAACCAAGATTTGCTCATTTTCTATATGCTCGAGTCGTGATATTCCTGCGTTTATTTCAGTAATTCGATTATTTTTCCTTTTGGCTGTTTATAATCTCACGTATTTTCAATTCTTACACGGAGAAAAATTTCTAAGTAAACTTACTTTTTTTTTTTAAGAAAATTTATTATTTTCACAGTATTTGTAATTGTAATTTTTATCATTTTTGTAGCAAATCGACTAATTTTCTGTGATATTTCGTTTCAGCAGTTATAAAAAAAATTACTATTTTAAAAAGTTTACTACGAAAATCATAAAATTATTATTTAAAAAGTAAAATTTGCTACGAAAATCTTGAAAATTACTATTTAAAAAGTACAAAAATCCCACATGTCGAGTGTGTCCCAGCGCTACTATGAAAATAGTTTACAAATAAATTTTTCTCCTTTATTTCATGGAGAAACATTTTTATATCCATGGCTCGAACGTTGAAACAGCAGCTTGACGCGTGCTCAACATAAATTAAAACGCCCTTTCCCTCGCATTTTCAAAAATTACTCATGCGAATCCTCTTGCCTCTTCTTTCGAAAAAGCGCGCAGAATTACAAAACTTCCCTTTACCCAGCAGCACGTGCGCTCTCTCTCTCTCTCTCTCTCTCTCTCTCTCTCTCTGCACAAAACAAAGTCACCTATAGCTCGCCGCGACCATTTGAAACCACTTTCTCTTCTGCCTTGCACACAGAGCCGCACCTCACGCGCGAAAAATGTCGGTGCAAAACAAAAAACGAAAAAAAAAAAAGAAAGATGGTACTAGAAGAAGAGATGGAAGAAAACGGGGCCACGCGTCTATTACAAGCCGAAAGATTCAGTCGTCTCGGGGCACAAAGAGACCAAAGGGACGGTGCGCCGAGCATTTTCGGCCCCGAAAGGCGTTACTTACCCGCGACACGAGCTTATATATATATATATAGCTCGCTATAGGACGGGCGAAGCTTTTACCGGTTATGAAGTAGTCCCCCGCGGAAAGGGTAGCTATAGCGAGCGAGCGAGCGTAGCTCTCCGAGCGCATCGAAGCTTTCAACTTTTTAGTGCGCTCGGCCGTTATATACCCACTTCCGCCACGTGTACGTGCGTGTGTGTGTGTGTGTGTGTGCCCCGTGGGCCTCGTACAAGTCGCGCGCGCGCAGGGCCGCGTAAAACGAAATTTCATTAGAGACCGAGTGCGTGCCTGCGTTGAGATACACTTACGGGACACTCGAGAGAGCCTTCGATTGGACGTAAAAACGCGCCTCCCGAGGGGTGGGAAAAATGCCGATTCCCGCGTAATTAAACTCGTGACTGGGAGTGACGATTAAGCTGGGCAGGGCTGCTTTGTAACTAAGCTGTTTGATTTTACAGGTATAATATGTGAGTATAGCGCGGTGTCTTATGCGTGTGAAAAATTTTTGAGAGATTGAGACTGATTGCGCGCTGACCGCGGTGTAAAATTTTTTATTTTATCGTACACTTCCTTTGTGGTGATTTGTCTATACGAAGAAATGATGATGTAAGGTGGGAGGGTATATGAGGGAGACTTTTTTTCTTTCCCCTTCCTCTCGTGGGTGCTCTGCTTTTCCGGGAGGCTCGTAAAAAAATGACGATTTCTGTAGTAGTCGGCAAAATTTACAACCTCGGAATACATTACCCTAAAAAGGGAATTTCATCGTGATTTATGGAAAGGGCTCGTATTACTGGGGGGGGGGGGGGGGGGATCAACGAAAAATCTTAATAAAAGTAGCGGGCATTTTCGTGTGCCTTTATGCTCGGAATTGAATTAAAAGTTAAATAAGTTTATAAAGAAGCTTTGAAATTATATGCTTTGTATGGAAGTTAATTCATATCTTAGTATGTAGTGATTGTTTAATTTCTGGTCAAAATTGTGACGGTAGTTTCTAGCTCAGACTTAGGCAGAATCTAGTTGAGTTTCTATAGTTAAGATTTTTTTTTTTTAATAAGAATTAAACATATGCGAGAGAAATTTATTATAGACAAATAAAAAATTAGTTAACTGATAGTTACATTATTATTATTTGTTATACTATATTTTCTTGTCTATCATTTCAATTAAATTTTTCTTCGTCAGAATGTTTAAACAGCTTATTATTTTCTTTTATTAAGGGGATATATTAAAAAACAATTATTGTACGTAATGAAAAACGTTATTCCGTAACTAAAACTGTATTTTAGTACTAAAAATAATACCAGAAACAATTATTCAGGATTTTCGCCCGAACTTCACTGTCTAAATTTACGCAACACATTACTCAAAGCGGAAATCATATCTTTTCCGAAAAAATGTTTTTTAATCCATCGCTTTTCCTTCTCAGGAAATTAATATATAAAGAAGATTTATGGGTGTATAGGGCCTGGATGAAAAATACGATAATAACCTTAAAAAAAAGTTTACAAAACCTATTTTTATAATAAATTTTTCGTAGAATATAAATCAGCTGTTTTCCTTTACTTCGACGTCACGAATTCAGATTATGATAATAAAATTTACAGTGACGTATTAAAACTATACACATTACGGGATAATATTTAATTACAAATGTCCCGCTAATATTTACTTGACTCTGAATGTCCCGATAATACTCAATTATAAATTGTTCTATTCCACATTGCCAATCTGCTTTACATCAATTAACCAATAAATCGATTTATACTAAACATAACTGAGCGTTACATATAATGTACATAAAGCTAAATGGACGAGACAACATAAGCGAATTAAATATTTAGCGCGAATAAATATCAACAACGGCGTGCATATATATATAATTCAAAACTCCGTGCAAAACGGATCGTCAGCTCGCAACGGATAATAGAAAACATTAATTCCCAGGCGGGAATGCAAAAGCTTTTTCCCTCCGCGTAATACTTCAATCTTCGAAAACGGTACACAGAAACACCTACATGCCTAGAACCCACAAGTATTTGCATAGATTCCAATGCGCTCGCAGCACTTGCATTATTCAAGCATATCCACGTGTATATATACCTTACGACATTTGAATATCGCTCCTATTAATTCAAAATTTTTTCCCCTCCCCTCCCTCTCAATATGTATCGCCGTTATTTATATTTCGCGGGCAAAACTATTGTACACACACACATTATTATTGACGAATGCCCGCAGCCGTATACCTCCGCGCATGTACATATATGTATTATACACATACACGCGGCAATCCCTGGCGACCTATCGCGCGTGATTTGCAACACGTATACACGCGCACTTTAATTCAATACCCCGAGCGAGCCGTGCGAAGGGACGCGAGGGCATTTATCAGGGCCCCGGCGAACCGCCACTTAGCCTTTATTGCATTTGAAAGTATGATGCCCTCTCGGTACACACACACACACACACACACACACACACACACACACACACACACACACACACACACACACACACACACACGCACGCACACATGTGTGTAATGCTTCTTCGTTGTGTGTTAACAGAGTCGACGAGCGAGGTGACGGAGGGTGTCTACAGCGACGCTCACGCCCAGCTGATTTACGGCGTGTTCACCACCCCGGTGAACTCGATCGGCGGCTCGGCGATCTGCGCCTTCTCCATGACCGACGTGCTCCAGGTGTTCCAGGGCGCGTTCAAGGAGCAGGAGTCGATAAACAGCAATTGGCTGCGCGTGCTGCCGGAGAAGGTGCCGGAGCCGAGGCCCGGCGCCTGCGTCAACGACTCGCGCACCCTGCCCGATATCACCGTCAACTTCGTCAAGTCCCATCCGCTCATGGACGACGCCGTGCAGACCTACTTCGGCATGCCCGTCGTCACCAAGGTCACCTACAAGTGAGTACATAGGCGCGGTGTCTTATTGGTTGCCTTTTTTTGCGCTCTCTTTTCAGGCGAGCGTCAAGTTTGAAAGAAACATAAAAAACTGGCTGTAACTGTGCGTATTAGCGAGGCTGTTGCTTTGTCAAAGGGTTGGGAAAAAAAAAAGGTCTCGACAATTTTTTTTTTTGTTATCATTTTGTCTTTAGTCGGTATTAATATAGATAACGTGCCTCCTTAAAAATATTACACCTGCGTATTTCTGATTCGTTCTGGTATTGATTTTTTCAATTTTTTTTTATTTATTTGTTCCAAGGTAGCCATAAAACTAAAAACTTAACATAAAAGTAAATATTATAAGTTTCTAGTACACAATAGAAACAACAAATTTTTTTTTTAGATTTTCTGAACATTTTTTGCCTCGTAACTTTAGTGTAGATTCAGATACCTCCAAAATTCAGCCCGATGTTTTCTTTTATTTGCGAATTATGCATACTACAAAATTTTTTCACGTGCATACATTTTTTAATAATCTTATTTTCCTATTGAGAAACTTTAAAAGTATCGAGAAATACAAAAATTTGAGTTTTAAAATTTTTCAACGTTTTTTCGAGCTTTGAGAAAGCAAAAGACAGCGTTACTGTTACATTAGTTATTTAAATATGTCCGAGTTTTAGACAGAAGAGTTAACAACGTTTCCAACTGAATATTTTATTTCCAATATAGGGTGGTGGCATTAGTGGTTGGCCATACCCTAGTTGTCGGACATTTTCGTTGTAACACTTACACAAAAATAAAATTTTTTAAACCAATAAATCGTAAAGTAAAGTAGAGATTGTTGAGGCTAACTAAAGCAGTAGATGGGCGGTTATGTCCTATAGATGGAAGATTTTCTAACCGCCGATACGGCTTACTCTGTTAATAGATAAACCTTATAAAAAAGTTGCATTAGATCGATTTTACATCCTTCTTTGTAGTGAAATGAAGTATAGATTCGAAAAATGTTGTATTAATTAAATAAACTACAATTCGTCCATCTTCTGGTAACCGTTCATCTACTGGTATAGTCACCCTACTTCGCGGTCAACGCCTTTAAGGTGGTTCTTTCACGGGGATTCCGAGTCAAATCAGTGCTAAATGAAAAGGTTACCTAAGATTTAAAAAACCATATTTTCTAATAATTATAGTTTAATCTAATAATAATACACTAATACTATGAATATAGTGTATTTAACATGACTAAAATAACTTTTTTGAACAAAATATCGATATTTTAGAAATAGCACCAACAATTATTGATAAAAAATCCCTATCTTTCTTGTTTCTCAACCGATTTTAATTATCAAGGTCTCATTTTGTTCCGGAAAAATTTTAAAGTATTCAAAACCCAGAAAGTTATAGCTAATTGAAAAAAAATTATTTTCATAATCTCATTCACGATTTATAAACAATTAGCTATAACTTTCTGGGTTTTGAATACTTTTAAATTTTTCCTTCGGAATCGGTTGAGAAACAAGAAAGATAGGGACTTTTTATCAATAAATATTGCTGCTGTTTCTAAAATATCGATATTTTGATCAAAAAAGTTATTTTAGTCATGTTATATATACTATATTTATAGTATTAGTGTATTATTATTAGATTAAACTATAATTATTAGTAACTATGGTTTTTTTAATCTTAGGTAACCTTTTTTCATTTAGCACTGATTTGACTGGGAATCCCCTTGAAAGAATCACCTTCAGTTAAAAATCGTTTATTTATTTCAGTTGAGAATCGTGAAAGAGAAAGTGGCCGACAACTGGTGCTTTGACCCTATATGAAAATATATATATATGAAAATATATTTTCACATAATTTTAATATATAAAATATATATCAAAATCAAAAGGCATATAAAATATAATATAATTATAATTGTGGGCAGTGTTTAACGAAATATGTGATGTCGATTTTAATCGAATAAATATTAATGGTATTACAATCTGGCATAATCAATATCTTCAAATAAAGTGCGGTCAATAATTTATGTAAGATTAAAATATCGAATTGATTCTTAAGAATTTAATCTTACATATATTATTGGCCGCACTTTATTTATAGTACATTACCTCGCTGCGCTCGGGCCCTAACTTCACGTCGTGCAATAATGGGCTACTTAAGACTCTAGTATCGTACAATATTTTATAGCATAGCCTAACCTAAGCCCGCTGTCACGCCTATCCGTGCGCTAAGCAGTCCTTTTTTGCACCGTGAGGTTAGCGCACGAGCGTAGCGAGTGCGATATACACGGTGCAATAATGGACTACTTATCGCACGGATAGGCGTGACTTAAGTGCGGGCTTAGGTCACACTGTACTATAAAGGATATTCAATATGTGAGACTGTAATACCATTACTATACTCTTAAAAATGTTATTCCTATTTTACACAAAATGTGTGTAAAATATGAATTTCCCTATTTTAAAAAATTATTTGTGTAAATGAATTACAAAATTTTGTGCAAAAATTTTACACAACCCTAGTAGAAAATTAACCATTTTTGTTGGTTAACGTATTAATAAATTGGAAGCATTTTCGACCAAGATCAATATTTAAATCTTATTAAAAGTATCGAAAATTATAATCATATGTTCAAATATTGATGATAGAATATGTTCTTATCAACGAAAATTGAATATTTATCTTTAACAACGAAATTAATGTTAGCGTGACGTTTTTAACTCCAAAATTAACCAACAATTAGCCAACATGTCATTAACGTTTCTACCAGGAAATGTTTGTGTAAAATCGCCATTCTACACAAATATTTGTGTAAAATTTTACACAAAATATTTTACAAAAAATTTAAATTACACAGGGAATAATATCGTAAACAAAATTTTCAACCATGTATAATTTTATTCGATTAAAATCGACATCGCGTGTTCCGTTAAAAACCCAACACAATTAAAATTATATTATATTTTCATGCCATTTGCTTTTCACCCAGAATCCAATAACAATGCGAGCTCTCGTAGCCGCGCACTAATTGAAATCAACTATTGACCATGTTCAACGCTACCATTTCTATTTAATAAATATCGCATATAGAAATGTAACGCGAGTGCAGTTCAAACAACGCGCGAAAACCTTCATTAATATTGCATATCCTATACACTGCACACACCGGCCTCCTCTATCTGCATTATTACGGCTTCGACGAGGTGCTTTGTACATTAATTTATATATCCCCTAGTATAACCATGATAAACGTACAACAAAAAAAAAAGACGCGTTTCCTCTTTTTGCGTCGCCCCACTTCCAAAGTTCGCGTAAATATACACAAACTTTTATTGAATATTATACGTCCGCGAAAGTGGGTAAATATACATATAGCGCCGCATTGTCGCGACGAGTAAAATCCATTATATTCTCAACTCTCGCCGCGGACGAACTAAGACGCCTTCCCCCTCGTCGCAGCAACTTCTCAAGGGGCGGCGTTGAACGAGACAGTATAGAAATGTATACTCCTCTCCGCAGTAGAGAAGGAGAAAGAGTCGCATTGTTGAAGCGCGACGGCAGGCGCTTTGCCATTTCTGAAAATATTTACTAATCAAAAGGACCGCCTCTGGGAAGGGAAGAAGCGGCGCACTCGTCCGTTCTTCTTTCTGGTCCGCGAGGCGCGCTTTATTTCATAACGACCGGGGCAAGTCCTCGTAATGGTATTACATTCATCGAGACGAGTTTTTATTTTTATATATATACACACACACACACACACACACACACACACACACACACACACACACACACACACACACACACACACACACACACACACACACACACACACACACACACACACACACACACACACCGCACTCTCTCTTACCGAGTTCTCGTTGCTTTTTCAGCTACCGATTCACCAGGGTCGCCGTCGACCCGCAGGTCAAGGCGCTGGACGGCAAAGTTTACGACGTCCTCTACATCGGCACCGGTAAGTACCCATTCTATAGTTTGCCTCTCTTTCGCCGTGGTCTCTTCTCTTTTATTCCGCGACACGACTAATGACCGCGCGAGAGAGAAAGAGAAAATAGAGCTGCGGCCCGGCTCCATATAACCGCCTCGTCGATTTTTACAGACGACGGCCGAGTAATGAAGGCCCTCAACACGAGGAGTCCGGTATCGAAGAACGACTCCAATCAGGTGATCGTCAGTGACGTCCAGGTCTTCAGATACGGTAAGCATATATTGTATATCTGTATGTATGTCACAAAATCACGTATATAATAGCTGTACGCCACTGTCATCTCTTCGCGCTCAGCGAACTGGCGTAAAAAAGCGCGATTATATATAGGCATCCGTGCCGCGATGAATTAGGCTTTCGGCTCTTGAGATCTGAGCTCAACTGGGAGAATAATGGGGCCATTATCGGGTTTTCAGGTCGCCTTTTCTTGACTAAGACCCGTTACTATTATCTTTTGTTTTTTTTTTCTGTGAAAGAGAAAATGAAAATAAAAAAGCTTATTTCGTTTTAACGTAGTGAACAGTCTGCGAATAATTTTCCAGAATTGTCTTGGATATAATAATAAATAAGTGGTAGATGCGTCAGAGTTGCGTTTGAAAATTGCGTTTGTTTGTTTCTATAGCATCGCTATTGCATATATATATATATATATATATATATATATGTGTGTGTGGTATATAGCAGCAACAAACTAATTTCTCGAAAAGAAAACTTTGTGGAGATATTAATTATGAAGCAACTATTGGAATTCAACTGATAATGTAATATTTATTTATTTATTTATTCAACCAGAGTACAAATACAAGCAATTGTAGTCTACATATACATAATATATTATAGATACAAAAATACTTCTTGCAGAGGTACAACATATATAAACTTTAAAATTATATAAACGAATAAAATAAAGTTTAAAAGATAAATTTAGACAAATTTAAATTTATAGACTGTGTTAATCCAAATTTTTAATTTACTTTTTGTTGATCTATTTACCTTTAACTCTTTGAGAACGTGTGATAGCTTGTTAAAGACTTTCGTAGCTACCATTTTACAATTTTTAAATGAAATTTCTTTGAAAGCTTTCGATATTACAAGATTTCTATTTCTAGTTTTAATGTTTGAAGATACATAATTATTTTGCAGTTCTGAATAATGGTGTAACGGAAATTCAATTGTGAAGCTTTGTTTAATTATAATAAAGGTCTAAATGGATCTCCATTTTTACTAGAAATTATTCTAATTATTCTACTTTGTAAGACTTCAAGTCGCTCGCTAACATTACCATTGCATAACGTAGTATTACATACACTTGTTATGCACAAAAGAAACTTTAGAACTTTTTATGAATTGAAGCTGACAAAAAACTCGAGAAAATCAATAATAATAATAATAACAACAACAAATGCCTCTGTCGGAGCAGGTCAGGCAATCAAGGACCTGCAGGTGGTGCACCTGGCCGGCGAGGCGAGCAAGCTCGTCGTGATCGCCGACTCGGAGATACGCGCCGTGCCGCTTCACCACTGCGACTCCCCGCTCGCTGGCAGTTGCGCCCTCTGCGTCGGCCTCCAGGATCCCCATTGCGCTTGGGACGCGGCGCATAGCCAGTGCGTGGCCGTGATGACGCGCCTTCACGACAGCGACGCCGACAAGATGCTCTATCAGAACGTCACCGGCGGCAAGCACAAGGGCTGCGGTTACGAGCAGGGTGAGTTTACTTCTTCGTTTCTTTCTTTTCTTTTAGCTGGGTGTAGTGGTATATGATGGCGCAGCCTGAATTAGACGGTTAGAGGGTGTAGTGGAAATGTATGCGGGGTAGAGGTGGAGAATGTATAAGTGGAAAGTGGCTCAGTGGTGGAGAGTTTTTTTTTTATTATTCGCAACGGTGAGCGACTTATCACTTGTTCATTGCTATATAGAGAGTAAGTCATACCTTTTTGTATGAAGTGTTGTTAGGGTAAGGTATAGTTAAATAAATATAGTTCTACCGAAGCTAGCTGTCACTCTTACCATAGTTTTGCTTTTCAAACGAACTGGGAGAATGCACACCTTGGGATCGCGAATTCTGATCGAATTTTGGGATACTTTTTCCGATGTGATATAATAATATGTAGAAAGCCGCGGTAGTTGACCGTAACGTCTCCTGGCACTTGGGTTTCAGAAAATGTAGAAAAATGTCTCTTTTTCAAACGATCGTCATCTAGAATAAAACAGTCTTACATAGAATTTTAAAGAGAGAAAACATAACTACGAAAAGAAACGAGCGTTCATTTCAGAATTGAATTCATGTCAAAGTTATGATTGTAAAAAAGACGAGGAAAGAAAATGCACTGACAATCCGCTAAGATCTGGAGTTCTGAATTAAGCATTTTCTCTGGTACGTTATACTCAGCTTGAACCTAGCATACGACATTTTGACACTAATTAATTATCATTTAAAAAAGGTTTACCAATAGTTTCTATAATAAGACTACAAATGTTCATTACTCAAGTTTTTCCTAGCGTTATACTTAACGTACATACTATTGCAATTTTTTTCATGTTATTATATCCAGAAATATATCCCAACGTTTAAATAAAATCTGTAATCCGAAGGTACGAAAGTCTCCCAGTAAATAGAATACATTAAAATACATAAAATAAACTTTCTCGCTTAACACTTTCAGGACGGCTAATTCAGAAGACAGTGTTTATAATATTTCAAACTTTAAATTAAAATTTGAATCAAAAATAAAATTTTGATTCTTTCTTCTATTTTCTAAGATTTTAAGAAATAGAACAGTCAACCGTAAGAATTTTTTTGGGGGGGAAGCGTTTAAAGAGCACACAAATGAATGAAATTAATAATAATTGATGACCCATGTATGGGTTATGTCGCCCTGAAAGTATTAATAATTTTCTCTTTTTATATTATTTAATTTATTAATGAATCCGCTATAAAAGTCACATTGCCTCTTTTCTTTTAATGCACATGTTATAAAAAGAAACCTTAGTAGTTAATTAAATGATTTTCCTACCATCCAAATGAATTAAGCATATGCCATCAAAAAAAGTAAAACGAGAGCTTCCGAAGCTGAAATTTTAATTTTGTTCTCTAGCGGTTCGGATTAAGATAAAAATGATCCTCCTTTGTCTTCCACGAAAATAGAAAGAAAAGAAGAACTTCCACACCCATTAATTCCCGATAAATCCCAGATTATAATAACTCTTAATGTAATGGATTTTACCAGGCTCCGCGCCTTTTTTTCCTTTCCATTTACACATTCAACTTTTCCGCGTTCCTTGTTTTAGTCTCTTCCTTTCCGACCCAAAGATTATCCACTTGTTATTACGAATTTACGCTCGCGCGCACGTATATAGCAGAGGAAAAGTTCCTTCCATATACTTTTACGAACTGTTTTGCCACCCTGAGAATCCGCTTTTATATAGACACCACAGCTACCAATGCGCTTTCGCCTACCGCTAATAATAATAATAAGTATATCACCCGCTTGTCCATATTTCCGTCCACTGCTTTTACCATACCATTGCATCAGCCTGCCCCTCGTATATAGTTTAACAATACTCTAACGCTGGCACGTATATATAGCACGATAGTTAATGCAAATGTGTAACACAATCTATATTGGCATTATGCACCTCTTTCTCTCTCTGTCTCTTTGTCTCTCTGTCTTACTTCTCATCGTTCTTTCCATTTCACACTGATCTCTCTCTCTCTCTATCTCTACCTCTCACTCTCCTCCGCCCCCTGTCAATGAGTGAACACGTTGCTTCAGAGATGGCAAAGCCAGTGCAGCCGATGGCGCCAGCCCACGCGGGCGGCGGCCGCTTGCCGCAGCAGCAGCATCATCCCGACGAGCGCGATAACGAGATCATCATCGAGCTCGACCGGGACAATCAGTACAGTCGCACCCAGCCGAGAGCGAACGAGCCGCAAGGTAAACCCATCCCCAATCATATTTTTTTTTCACTTTCTTCCTTAGATTTTGTAGAGAGCAGCGACGCGCGTGGCCGAGGGAGCGACGAGCAGCACGATATATATCGTGATATACTGTCATGAATCATTTTCGCACTTTTTTTTTTTCGTCATTGCGGTTGCGGGGATTCAGAGGAAAAAAAACAAGCTATTCTGTTGAATTTGAAAATAAAAGAAAAATATATATTATTATGTACATAATCATAGGTGTATCAATTTATTTTTCCTGGGTAGAGTTACTTTTTTTTTATTGGGAATCGCTAGCTTTTGATAGTTTTTGTATTGAATTTTACAGGATTATGGGACATAATTTTGAGAATATACTTTATCTTTTGTAATTGGATGAGATGATAACAATGAAAATGTATTTTAATAAACTCTTCGGAGAATTAGCTGTTTACACGCATAAATAAGCTTCTGTGTTGTCCGGGGATATTATGGTTCATTACCGCCGCATCATCTGAGTATTACTCGGTCATTACATTGTAAAAGGTATTCAAAATTTCATTTTGCATTAATTTCACTCAAAATCGTACGACGTATGCTAATAATACATGTCTTGTTTATGTTTTAATGGAATCAACGTTCTAATCCACTTACGTACTCGTCAATGTATTAACACCACTACCTGGCTAATGTAATGACGTAATACTAACAAAAACCATGCTCGAGAAATGTTGAATTTTATTTCAAAACTATAGCAAATATTTTTATAGATTTGTTGAGGAGGTAACGTATTAGACAAAATTTAATTTTTCCAATTTTCAATTCGTAGGTTGTTTAGTAATAAAGAAAATTAAATAGCGATTGATATTACCTCGATAGCCTTAAATACTACAGATAGTCAAGAAGAATCGAGAAGACCGATGCACACTCAAAGTATCGTTCTGGCAAATTTTTTACAGCAAACTTATGAATAATCGTTCTCTAAAAGAATGAGCAAAACATAAAAATTCTGGTGGCAATATTATTTAAAAAAAAAGTAACAATGTGTATCGAAATTTCTTATTTTTAATCATTTATAAGTATTCATATTAGAATCTGCCTTTCATTATTGGCAGATTGAATCAATATACACGAATATATTATAGCAAAATTACAAATACATATTAATATATTCATAGTCATCACCGATTGCAAAATCCATCATGCTAATCATAAATTTAGCATACACGAATTACGAGCAAGTATATATGCGCGCAAAACCAAACATTCCACCCGATACACTTTGTTACTTTCTCGAATGAAAATATTCTCACGCCAGCATCGTCACACAACGATCCCGAAATAATTAGCAGCCCGTTCTTACACGAAATCCTTTCTAAACCACAGGTGTGACGGTGACGCCAGTCGTGTACTCGGCGCAGACGCTCACGGGCGCCCTGATCGGCACCTGCTTCTTCTCCCTGATCGCGGGCTTTGCCTCTGGCTTCTGGTTCTCGCAGCGTTTGCGAGGCGCTCCTTACCCCGATCCGCCCGAACAGCGTCAGCAGCTGAATCGCCTGACGGAGACGTCGGAGTCGCCGGGCTTCAACAACAAGTCCATCAATCTCGTGCTGAACGTGCCGCCGAAGAACCCCAACGGCAAGAACGCCAACTCGTCGGCGGAGAACAAGCCCATGCAGAAGGTCAAGAAGACTTACATTTGATACAGAAGGCGACAGGTCGTCTGAGGCTTGCCCCCCGAACCGGCTCCGGTGTCTAGCTCTCCTGGTGAGTTTAATAATGCTATTGGCTCTCTTAGACTCCTGCTTTTTCTTCCGAATCATAGTGTGTAATTGGATCACGTCGATGTATTTTTGTTGTAAATTGGGGCGGACCGACACCTATCAATTTTAAGGATTTCCGACGGTTTCTCTCGATGTCTTTTGCGTACATTGAATTCATTTAGGAGAGGAATTTATCATTGAAAATGCAGCGGAAAATAATAAAGGTTTTAAGATTTTATCTGATTTGTATGATCGAGTTACGATAGTAATAGGAGTTGCGAAGGAAAGGTGTCGTTCGACAGAGAAATTTCTACCAAGGGTCGTTTGTTGTCAATTATGTTTGTTACCACACTGTAACTTGCTCTGGATGAAGGGGGGGTCCAAAGTTTAGACGACTCACTTGAAAATTGAAGTCAACTATAGACGTGCTCGGTTTCGATATAAGCTACTGCAGATTGTGCAAAATTTCGAAATTCTAAATTACGAAAATCATATTTTCGAATCTAACAATTCACCTACTGTCCAAAACATCGAATTTCATTAATAGAATTTTAATAGGGATACAATAAACATATTTCGACATAAATTATTAGAAACAAGTTATATTTGCTTTGAAATCGTATTGATGAAATTCGATGTTTTGGACAGTAGGTGAATTGTTAGATTCGAAAATATGATTTTCGTAATTTAGAATTTCGAAATTTTGCACAATCTGCAGTAGCTTATATCGAAACCGAGCACGTCTATAGTTGACTTCAATTTTCAAGTGAGTCGTCTAAACTTTGGACCCCCCCCAGTACTATGACAAAACACGATACATTGTCTACAGAAGACTACGACACAGATCGTTTTATACACAGTTCAGCGTCAACCAATTACAAGTTTATTTTGATCGAACTTACAGCCAATTACAAATGTCTTATTTTGGCTTCACTTTCCGCTCATCACTTTTTGGAGATAGGAGGATTTTTATTTTTGATCAAAATTTAACGGGGGATGGCTCATTGTCTTCCTTGGGAAATTTCAGAAAGAGGTAACAGGAAAATAATTAAGAAATTATTAAAGCGTTGACCGTGACATACTATTATTTACAATCTTACATTACATATCACATGTATAAATAAATGTACGCCATGCTTTACACATTAATAATTTTTAAATTATTTTCCCGTAACCTCTATCTGAAATTATACAAGGAAGAGAACCAGCTGTGCCCCGTTAAAATCTGATAAAAAATAAGAATTTCCATAGAAAGTTAAAGTGACTTTTCTTTAACCCTTTCGTACCGAGACCCCTTTCCCGGGGAAAAAGTGACTTCTTTTTGTATACTATAATTGTGGAGGCTTTAACTAAGATCAATTGACAGTTTTTTGTCTCCAAAAGTGTCGATAAGTACTATTTTTCAAGTGCGTCTTGCCTGGAGGACGCATACAACCCATACCCGCCAATAGAATTATAATTATTTTATTGAACTCGGATAGTGATAAATTCTTAGTACGTTGCCTCATTAACAAGATCCACCACTCAGAATAAAAAAAAATAACCATTAACTATTTTTTTATTCTAAAATAAACCATTCAAGATCCGAATTTTCGTCAAATCCCAATTTTCATCGCCGAGCCCTTTTTTAATGTACTAAACGAAACGGAAAAAAAACAAAAAAATTTAATTTTAATGGCCAGAGAGGCTTCCCCTTGAATAAGAGAACACGACTAAATAAGTAGATTTAAAAAGTTATTTAATTTCAAATTTCTACAGCATGTTGAACAAAGTGGGTCCTACAGGACCCATTAGTCCGGGCGCTGGTGGCCTCTGAGTATTTTTTTCGAGGTCCCGTCGGTACCTCGGGGTTTTTTTTATGTTTTTTGGGTCGCTGAATCAGAATTTCGAGGGTACCAGGCCGAAAAGTGGTCAGGTTATTTATTATTAACATTTTTTATATTGTTTATAAAAAATGTTAATAATAAATAACCTGACCCAAAAAACATAAAAAAACCCCGAGGTACCGAAGGGACCTCAAAAAAAATACTCAGAGGCCACCAGCGTCCAGACTACATACGGTACGAGAGGGTTAATAATCAATATTTAAGTTTGTAACATTACAAATTTTATTTTAAAATATTTTTCCATCGTACCAAATATCCAAGTATATTATATAAAATTCATATTTTCCTTATTGGAACTATTACAGTCACTATATAAATTTTCATGCAAAAGGTCGTTTTTAGCCCGTGAGCGCCCTTAAACGATAATCATATTTCAGAATTTCATGATATATTTGATATATACGGGACTTACATGAATGTGTAATTTTTGATGGGTCTGAAGTTTGCATCGTTGGAATGCAACGAAATAAATTCTTACAATTAATTTAATTTATTAAACAATGGAAATTTCATCTAAACTTTTGTTATAAAGTTATTTTATTCTGTAAAACACTAAATCTACACACAAAATTAATTATTAATTAGTATAACCATGAAGCAAAATAATTTTTTTTTTTCATTTCGTTGCACTCCAACGTTGCAAACTTCAGACCCATAATTTTTGCACGTTTTTCTTTTTCCAGATTAATATTAAATACACACACACATGCGCGCGCGCACGCTCGCACGCACACACAAGAATGTCTAAGCATGAATACAATTTTTGTAATCGATAGCGACTACCGATAATACCAAGTTGAAATAGTCTCAGTATAAAAGAGTGTATTATGTAATTATAATCAGGTTACAAGAACTTACTAAACTAGGACAAAAGTTACTCATATTATCTTATTAAGTATCGACTATAGCAGTATAAGATAGAATATATAATAATGATTGTACTAAAATTTAAGAGGTCGTCTTTTTATTGAATTTTAATGATTCAATTTAAGTTTCATTTAAGTTTTACTTTTTGTATATTCCATTTTGCGAGAAAATCCACAAATTTCACTCATTTCAAAATAGAATTTAATAAAACAACTAACAAATGATAGTTTAGTCAAGTTAAAATAAAAAAATAATAATTATGATAATCTCCCCCTATGCGAAGTTTCTTAAATAATTCAGTTATTGTTGTACTAATTCACAGTTTTCATTTTAAAATTTGAAAAATTTTCGTAAGCTGGAGTTGCTAAAAAGTTTACCTTTCAATCTAATTTTATCTATTTCTATGAATGATATAGTAGTCGAGATAAATACATCTAATCATTAGAAAAGCGATTGTGTCAGTTTTCTTAACGTAAATATATTATTTAAAGAATGTTTTAAAAAGATTTTACTTCAAAGTTCAATTATTCATTTAAACCGAATCTATTTTAAATAAAACGGCAATTTCCTACTATAAATTGACTTATTTCCTATCCTCACAAGGCAAAAAAAAAATCTGATTGAACTTAATATTTTGTTTCTCTTTCTATGGGAAAAAGTGGTTTGATAGGTATTCATACCCACTATCACCGAAAAACAATTCATAAAAAAATAGGAGTAGATAAGCAACAGGGCTTCTGGATCCCCCCACCACTCGCCCACTGACTCAGAGAAGCGCTCTGATTGGTCGAGACGGACAGGTGCGAATTAATTACAGGTGAGACAGTGACGTCATCGAACCTTCTCGAAGATTGCATGCTCTTACGTAATAGCATCCAAAACGTTTTGAAGCGTTTGCATATGATGTCAAATATGCGATGATGGGTGTCAAATTACAGAATCCAAGAAATAGCAGTTCAAGGTTAGGATATCAAATCTCCTCTAATTATTTGTAATTCAACACCTTCGTGCCCCCATCCCCCATCCCCCATCCCTGCATCGATGACACAGTTTGCGCAAACGCATCCCCCATCCCCATCCTTGATTTGCGATGACGTCATTAAATATTACGCCACCCTATTAAATATTGCAAAATATTATGCCATATACACCTATGCATGTGTGTGTGAATGTGTACACATTAACTTGTAATGAACATATATTGATGCCCACGTATATGCAATGCCCCATCCCCCATCCCCGATTTGCAATGACATCATTAAATATTACGCTTAAATATTGCAAAATATTACACCATATGTGTGTAAAAGAATGTATGATCATCTTGATACATACTAGCGAACGTGTATTGATGCCCACGTACATGCGTTATCTATCGCACCTCCTCTTTGTTCCGATATTCGCACCGCACGATTCTTGGAACTGGAGAGTATTTCAATTGCGCTCTCCTTATCTCTCTTTCGTTTTGTCTTATAAAATTTAGGATTATTAATTTGTTAATAAAAATTTTATTTAACAATGTCAATGGGTAGAAGGCCCGATAATCACGTCTCATGAGGAACCAAAAATTTCATTATTTTTTCGATATCTTGAGCCGTTTACGAGATATAGAATAAAATTAATTTTAGCATGAGTTTATTGGTGAGATTTCGCATACAATTTCTTATAAGCTATTTAATACTTTAATTTACGTATGAGATATGAGGAAAGAAAAATGAAAACAGTAATATTTAGTATAAGAAATGTTTATTAAGCACAATTTTTACATGTATTGCGTAATAATTTTACATTCATTTCAATTTATTTCATTGAACTGCAGCCTTTTATTAAAAATAATTTTTTACAAGGAAGTTTTTCATATTATATTAGCATTACATTGAATGCAATCTCTTCTTAAAGGTGGCACTACAGTTTCCATATAATTGTGCTCTCGACAACGTAGACATTTTAAAATTTCTTCATCACTTTTTAAATCTTCAGGCAGCTTATCCCACGCCTGCTCGAGACTATTTGCTCCGAACGTTGTGAGAAATGCCTTAGGCAACTGAGCAATATCTGTAGGACTCATAAACGACAAATGTTCAGTCAAGATAAAAATATCTTGAGCGATCTTTCTAGTGATGGAGTATTATCATGATAAAATTTTCTGAGCAATAGTACATTCTTATATGCACAATTTGCCTTATAAGCAAGTCTATGATGTGGGCATAGCTGCTCCAACACATCAAACTTGAGTCTCTGTAGTGATGGACAGCGCATGTCACTGATATCATATGCGTTGAGGTTATATTGTTCAAGCCATTGTTTTTTCTCCAGGCCTTTAACATAAACAACACTTGCATCATGTAGACTGTTGCGTAGCACATTTTCGAGTTCTTCATATGGCAATTCGCCAGAGCTCCATGATAAACCGTGATAATTACGCTCCAACCAGCAGTTTTGACTCTTATATTTTGCTGAAAGTCTACACCACGGTGTGGGTGGCTTGAAGGTAAACACCGCTGGTTTCACGTTTCCACTCAGAGGCACAATGGCTAATTCTTTGACAACAAATTCATTGATAGGTTGCTTGAACCCTTGCACATCCAGCACGTACTCCATGTTGACTGACTGATCAGATGGCTTTGCAGGGTCTTTTATACCTTCATCCCCTCCTTAGACTAATTTCTTAATATCCTCACTCATGGGATTATATTCAATAATACGATCGTGTAATATCAAGCAGTAAGCTGATGTCTGTGCTGGAAAATTTTCTTTAGCTTCGAATTCAAGACGAACGTCAACTGGAGCCTGCTTCAACGACTCATTTTGCTTTGAACAATCGATGACAATTAGAGGAGCATGCTGTATATACTCTCCTTTCTTGACCATAGGTTCTGCTGCCTCTTTTCCATAATACACACTTTGAAAGCTTACATACATATCATATAATAAAGCGAATTGATTTTGATCAATGTTAAGATTGAGATTTCCATAAGAATAGTATTGTGAATTGAGAAATAACTTCACATTACTTATATTGCAATGATCAAAGCGGCTAGCATTAGATCCACTTTGTCCTTTACGATTAGTCTGAAAGCCTAGAATGACGAATCGTGGTTTTTCCAGCTGATTCGATGTCTTTACAGTCCAAACATGCTTCGATGTGGTTGGGAGTAATGAATACTCGTATAGCTCCCAACTCCGGAAACTCATAGCAATCGATTTTTCCTTCTGTAGGTAATGAAAGAGACGTATTTTATGCTTGTCAGATAATACCACATACGGCATTAACCATTCAATTTTAATTAGATTAATTTTAAACTCTTCTGCTTGCGTTTGCACGATAGCATTTACATCAGTTTTGGATCTTGTTAGAACAAGCTCATGTTTGCAATTGACTATAATTTTACGATAGTCTTCCGCAAAGCCTAGAATCATACTTAGCGGTATGGACACATCAAAGTAGCCAGCATTATTGGTGATTTGTTGAGTTTCTCCAATATCAATCCAGCCTGCGTTTTCCAAGTTTTGTGTAGGATTGAACGATACCAAACCTTTCATTAGACTTGTCAAGCCAACGTTTTTACATTTATCAATCTCTACAGCATTAATTTCATATCGGATTTCTTCGAAAAGATGACAGAGAGCATTATTTACAAGCTTTGTGTTGACTGCAGCTGTACCATCTGCCTTAGTTAATCGACCATGAATATGTAATGAACTACGTGAAGGTAGTAGACAGAGATCTTGATGTTGTATGGCGATACGAATTTCATCGCTGTTATTGAAAGCGGATGAAGTGTAAGGCTGATGTGCATGCACTTCATAATGAGCGACAGATTCGTTGAATTCCACGGGTGATTGTACGTTCAATATGTCTTCCATCTTTGAAACAGCAGAAAAACAGACAACTTATTTTTTTCCAACGTTTCTTCTGACCTGGAGGCCTAGGCTTACTAGGAAGCGAATACTCTGTGGTGTTAGCTCTTTCACTGCTCGATGATGACTGATCTTCTGGAGACATGGTTTGGTCTTAATATAGCTTTTGCGGTTATATACGATTCCCATGATTATGATGCTGCTTTGATGTGTAGTCTGATTGTTATAATTTCTCCACGAAAATTCACAAAGTTTCCGTCTTGATCGACAATGCGCAACTGTATATTATCGATAGTATGAGCTGTAATTGGTAAATAAATAACTTGTGTTGGAATTTCAATGATCTTATAGCCTGGAGGAACAGCTGGAAAAAATTCATGTATCGTATGTACTTTCTGTCCATTTATATAGGCTCCAGCTGTAATGTTGCACTCAACTCGCAAAGCGTTAACCTTGAGAATAGCTACAGGTAAATCTGATTCGTGAGTGATATTTGCTGAAAGAGTACGCTGTGTAAAACCTAATAATCTTCCAATAGAATCTTGCGGTTGAAAATCTATCGTATGACTGCACTTTATAGTACTGCGAAGAGTATTATTATTAGGTTTAAGGCTGAGTACTATGCCTTTAGGTGTAAGTATTTCCTGTAGATGGCGCTCAATGTCTTCAATCTCCCAGCTACCTGTCGGTAATGTCACTATCTCTTCTCCGACGTAAAACTTGTTATTTCCAATATCAATATTGGGTATTGAATTGAAGGTTAAAAGTTCAACCAATCCTAGAACGTATCTTTTATTTGCCAAGAGTTCAATTGGTGGAAAGTATTGAGCTTCTAGTATAGATGACGTTCCAGATAAACTTAGCATCAATGATTCACCCATGACTGCATAATTAATACTGACTATGTATAACATTTACATTGTTTTATATAGCCTCACACAGAAACTTTAAACAGAGGTGTCCACAGTTGTACGAGTTATAATCTTGATATCTATCGTGATTATACTTTACGGCGCTAACGCCCAGGTAATCCAGAAGTTCTACAGGTGGTTGAAGGTCTCCAAAACTATCAAAGTACACAACGTTACTGCCTCGTTTTCGATAGGCTACCCAATGTGTGCTAAGTCCTCTTTCATCATCGAGATTAACGATCGCTGATTCGCGGTAATGTGGACCTTTTGCTGGTAATGTATTTCGCATGAATATACCTCGAAAGTATGGAATTTGCATAATACGAGCATACTTTATCAAGTCAGCATCAGTCAGTGCTCTATGAGGCAATTTTACATCGAAGTTTTTTTTTTGCCACATCCGCTGTAGGGTTTAAGATGGATACCATAACCTGTTTTGTGTGGTTTAAGGTAGAGACCTTTACCAAGAGCAATAGCTTCCATCGCACTGTTATGTCTTTGACTTTCTTCAAGTTGCCGTTTAGCAGCTTTTGCATCATTTACTGCTTTAGCTATGCCAGCAGCGCCACCTGCCAGTGCACCAATTGCACTTAGACCCGCAAATAATGGAATCAGAAAAGGTAGAAATCCACCGATTTTTCGTGGAATTGGTAGTACACGAGGAATGTGTACTCTGGCTTTACCACCAGCCTCCTTTACAGCATCTCGAGCACTTTTCAATGCAGCTTGAATTACCTTGTGTGAATCACTACTATGGGAAATCGGTTTTGAGGCTGCTTTAACTACTTTAGCGAGTGTAGTGGTTGGACTCTTTTTCAGCCCCATACCGAACTTTGATTTTAATTTCATAGCGTTTGTTACAGTATAAGCTGCTGCTTTCTCACCAATACTTGCGTCTTTAGCGAAAACACGTTTCCAGGCTTTATTTCCTAATACTCTATCAGCAGCGTTTCTAGCCTCAACGCTCTCTCGATTCCGTGAGTAGGCAATGTCGTGTTCTTTACACGCTTGGTCTAAAGGATTAATTCCAGGGTCACCTCGAGCAAGACGCTTTGCAAGTTTAGTCCCAGGTCCGCAGTATTGATAGCCAGGCAGATGTAATTCAAATGGAAGCTTATTGATGACTGTATTGACTAAGCCTCGACCTTTACGCGTATTGCGTTTACGCTGCTTATGCTCAATCATGATGTTAACACCTCGGAGGATAAATACATACTAACTGGAAATGTATATAAGTATGATGTATATATACGTTCAAGGTTAGTTTTCTTTGAGACGTCAAACATTGAACCTGGAGTTTAAGGAGCAACACGTTAAACTACCTGTTGTGAATTTTGATAAATTAATGACGCAACAAAAATCAAAAAGACGTCATGGAGAATTACTTCCCAATAATATTAGAGCTGTATTCTGTGGTCCATCAAACTGTGGCAAAACAAACGCTCTACTCTCACTCATTACTCATCCTAGTGGATTAAAATTTGAAAATGTATATGTTTACTCAAAATCACTGGAACAGCCCAAGTACAAATTTCTCAAGCTTCTCTTGAAGCCTATAAATGGAATTAAGTATTTCCCATTCAAGGATCATGACGAAGTAATATCAATAGAAGATGTACTTCCAAATTTAATTATCATATTTGATGATGTAGCATGTGAAAAACAAGAAAACATTAAAAATTTCTTTTGTATGGGAAGGCACAAAAATGTAGACTGCTTCTATCTATGTCAATCTTATGCTCACATTCCAAAGCATCTAATACGAGATAATGTTAATTTATTAGTATTATTTCGACAAGATGATATGAATTTAAAGCATGTATATAATGATCACGTAAACACAGATATGTCATATGCTCAATTTAGAGATTTGTGTTCAAGTTGTTGGAATAATGATAAGTACGGATTCCTTGTTATCGACAGAGAGGGCACTTGGTAGTGGTCGATATAGAAAGGGGTTCGATCAATTTCTTATAAATATAGCTGCCCCAAAGCAAAACCGATTAGTATGATTTCAATTGTTCATCAGACAATATGGCACACCTCAAGCAAGAGGAAAACGTTCTCAATCAAATTGTAAAATCGAGAGAAGCAATTAAGCGAAAGTACAAGCAGTTGAGGCAAGATAAAACAGATGTAGAAAAGGTGTTGGGGAAACATTTAAGCCTATTGTAAGTCCACTTGAAAAACTCGTTGATGCTGCACAAACAGAGAAAAAGAAAGTAATTAAAAAAAAGACCGAAGAGGAGCAAGAACCAAGTTATGTTCAAGAACTTAGCTCAGATAATGAAGATGAAGAGGAATCACAAAGTGATCTTGATGAAACTGTAAAGACTAAAAGAGTAGACGCATCATTTGAAACAGCTGAAAGCGGACAGGATGATGATGATGAAGAAACAGAATTTTTTTAAAAAACTTACCTACAGACCTTAGAAAAACGCTCCAACTCACTCGATAATATCTATGGGGTACGAATAGAAGATAATGTAATGAAAATTGGTGACTCACCTATAGATTTTACAAAAACATATGTGAAAGTTCAAAATGTAAACTATCCAAAAACAGCAGGTTTACTTCAATTGCTCTTTCAGAAGCAACCTGACTTGATGCACATAGGTTCCAATGATATTGAAAATTATCGAAAAATCGTAGAAGTAACGAATGCTTTTAGAAGAAATTATAGTGAAACTCAACCTCTGCGTAAGAGTAATAGTAACAAATATAAAGACTTCATAGGTCCCTATTTCGATAAATCAATAAACAGAAGTGTTAGTGGCTCAGGCTTCTTACCTAAATATAAGATTGCAAGAAAAGATATGCGTATGGACTATGTATACTGGGATGATCCTAACGAATTAGTTGATCGTCTTCGCTTACTCTTGGCTGAACTGGAAGCTGGCAATCAGAGCCACACAAATGAGATTCATTCAATCATTAAAGAACTCAAAGAAGCAGGTTACATACATTAAGATGTCTTCGAAGAGAGTTCACTTTGATGCTAAACCAGTTATTCATGTGATGCATGTGTGGTCCTATGCCAGTCGAGCTGCACGTCACGGAGAATGGGAACAGATAGCACGTGATCGAGAGCGTTTTCGAATGCGAATTCAAAGATTATCTGGAATTATTACGCCTGTGCTCGTACATAAATATAATACATATTTGAGTATAAATTGATTGAACTCGATGGTATTGCAGTCAGTTGCAATATGAGTGTTGATGTATTCGGGCGTAACCTCGAGCGAGGTGGAGGCAATCGTGGTCCTCCAGGTGTTGGATTCAAAGTAACTTCTGACGGACAATACGACATTGTCAGCAAGAGGTTATGTAACATTGCTGAGCCTACCCAACCAGGTGATGCTGTTAATTTGGATACTGTACAGCGCATAGTTAAAATGGAAATCAGAAGCTTGTATGAAGTAACTGCGAAATTACGCGGAGACTTGGATAATTTAGACGTTATTGTTGAGGCTCAAAAAAATGAAATTGATACGAAAGTCTTAAAATTGCAGTCATCAATTCAGAATATAGAAGTTGTGAAAGCAGATAGTCAAGAAGCTTATATACGCAATTATATATTATCAAACAAGTCAATGTAGATCTTATAAATAGCTCTTCAATTATAAATTTATCGCAGTATCGTTCAACCACTCGTTGAGAATGGATAAATCAAATAGTACTGCTAACAGTAATATACCATACAGAAAACTTTCTGACAACAGTCAAAAAGATAAACAAAAGAGCGAATCACAGTGGAAAAATTTTATGAATAAATTTTCTTCAAAACTTTTTCCTTGCCTGAACGACAAAATTACAAGAGATTTCAATAATTCAGGATGAAGGACATGCAGCAGCAAGTGGTTAAGGAGCTTCATACACCTGCCCGTCGAAATTACCGACGACGTAAGTTTATTGTACGTGGCTTGGATGAACATGGCAAGCTGATCTAGTGGAGATGCAGCTTTATGCTCGAGAAAACAATGGCTATAGATATATGCTCACTGTTATCGATGTATTCTCCAAGTATGCATGGGCTGTTCCTATAAAGCAAAAAACTGCCACTGATATCACAGCAGCAATGGAGTCTATCTTGCAGCAGGGCCGCAAACCAACAAATTTACAGACCGATCGAGGCAAAGAGTTTTACAATGCTACATTTCAAAGTCTCATGCAACGATATGGAATTAATCTCTATTCGACATACAGTAATCTGAAAGCATCTATTTGTGAGCGTTTCAATCGCACCCTTAAGTAGAAGATGTGGATGCAATTCAGCTTGCGTGGAAAATATAAGTGGCTTGATATCTTACCCAATTTGCTAAAGGAGTATAATAACAGCAAACATCGTACCATTGGAATGAAGCCTAAAGATATAACATTGACCAATGAGGCAGGAGTACTTGAAGTTTGCTCAACAGGCGAAAATAGTAAGCAAGCCAAAATTTAAGATTGGAGATATAGTAAGAGTTAGTAAGATAAAGCAAGTATTTGAGAAGGGTTATACACCTAATTGGTCAACAGAAATTTTTACAATAAATCAAGTGATGGCTACTAATCCAGTTACCTACAAGCTAAAAGACTATCAAGATCAACCCATTGCCGGTGGTTTCTATGAACAAGAACTGCTCAAAGCTAAATATCCAGACGTCTATCTTGTGGAGAAGGTGTTGAAGAAGCGTGGAAATAAGATTTATGTTAAATGGTTAGGGTTTGATAACTCGCACAATAGTTGGATAAGCAAATCAGATATGTAAAGGTTAAATAAATAAACATGTGATGTATATATAAGATAAATTCTTTTATTTATAAACCTTCATTTACAATCAATCTTCATTAATTTCAATAGTTTTATAATGCCCCCAAGGTAAAGTATTTGTTTCTCCAGGTATTAAGTATCGCTTATCATCGTAGGGACTTAAAGCTAACTTTTTTTGTCTTACAGTTTGTACTACATGTGCTTTAGATTGTATTACACACTGCTCTCTGCGTTGTGTTGACAAATTTAATAAACAATCAACATAGTCATCAAAAGTAATGGTTCTATCAACAACTCCAGTTTTAACACCTTTAACTTTTTTAACATGATCTTGTCCATTTACACGAATGCTGTACATTTTACTACGCAATCCAACAAATTCAGTCATAATTTGACCATTGCATTCATCTTTCATTAGGCCTACAACTTTCTTATTGACTTGAGGAATTCCAAAAATGTTATCAACTGGGTAGTCAGAAGTATCAAAATTTGAAATGTCACGTTTTATCACTTTATATATATCTTCATCATTTATTTCATATATTAAACTATCAGTATCGGTATACAACAGTTTGCAGCTATCCTCGAATTGCTTCTTTATGTAGTTGTAGTGAAAATCATATACTAAAGTCTTTGATAAATCCAATACACAAAGACCTACATAAATTAGCTTATTCATGTATACTTCTGTCTTCTCTAATTCTATGAGAACAAGGTTTTCATCGATGATTGTACGGCTATGGAATTCTGGTCGCGCAATAAGAGCTTCTGCTCCATATCGACCTTCCCATTTGGTCAGTAATTTAACATTAACTCTTTTTCTTACGTTTTCCATAGTCTTACCAAAAACGGCATTATTCATTAGCTTGTAAAGATTTTTCTCGAAGTCATTTTTAGCTTCTTGTCTCATTTTACTATTTAAATCAATGTATTCTTTAAGCCAAGGTCTCTGATTAAACTGTAATACTCTGTGAATTTTTGTAAATTTTAATCCATTGGCTAAAGCTTGCTTTAAGTTACGATAATGAAGTACGTATCGCGATTTTGGTTCAACAGTTGTAAGCAATTTAGCTTGTGAGGAGCCTGGTGGTTTTTTATGTTCCGGACAAAATGGTAAGTCTTTGTGCGCATCATGTAAATTTTCTGGATATTCCAAATCGACTTCAAGTATATAGCCTATTGGAGCATCATCTGAAATATTAAAATTTATATGCTCTACATCTTCAATCCATCGAAAGCCACCATATGGCAATGACTGTTGCATAGCCCAGCCGTAAAGATTGTTTACATCGAAATACTGTTAAATAAAATTTTTATTAACAAATTAATAATCCTAAATTTTATAAGACAAAACGAAAGAGAGTGGATAAGGAGAGCGCAATTGAAATACTCTCCAGTTCCAAGAATCGCGCGGTGCGAATATCGGAACAAAGAGGAGGTGCGATAGATAACGCATGTACGTGGGCATCAATACACGTTCGCTAGTATGTATCAAGATGATCATACATTCTTTTACACACATATGGTGTAATATTTTGCAATATTTAAGCGTAATATTTAATGATGTCATTGCAAATCGGGGATGGGGGATGGGGCATTGCATATACGTGGGCATCAATATATGTTCATTAGAAGTTAATGTGTACACATTCACACACACATGCATAGGTGTATATGGCATAATATTTTGCAATATTTAATAGGGTGGCGTAATATTTAATGACGTCATCGCAAATCAAGGATGGGGATGGGAGATGCGTTTGCGCAAACTGTGTCATCGATGCAGGGATGGGGGATGGGGGATGGGGGCACGAAGGTGTTGAATTACAAATAATTAGAGGAGATTTGATATCCTAACCTTGAACTGCTATTTCTTGGATTCTGTAATTTGACACCCATCATCGCATATTTGACATCATACGCAAACGCTTCAAAACGTTTTGGATGCTATTACGTAAGAGCATGCAATCTTCGAGAAGGTTCGATGACGTCACTGTCTCACCTGTAATTAATTCGCACCTGTCAGTCTCGACCAATCAGAGCGCTTCTCTGAGTCAGTGGGCGAGTGGTGGGGGGATCCAGAAGCCCTGTTGATTATCTACTAATAGGTAAAAAATGACAAATTTAAGACTTCTTTCTGTACCCTCATAATCATTATTATTATTTTTTTAAGTTTATCTCTAACCATTCCTAAAAAAAAATGATTCACGTTTGAAGCAAGGTCTTTGTAAAACCTTCACTCAGAAAAATGATCCTCCGGTACCAACATAAAATTCCTCCCGAAAAAATCTTCCTGCAATAAAAAGGACTTCCTCCTGTGTGGTAGAATCGTAATTCGATTATAGGAACCGTGGTCTCCTGTTATAGGAGGCCAATCCTCCTGCAGGATGAGAATTTTACGTTTTATTACAAGAATATTATGTCAGTAATGGAGGAATGATATTTTGGGTCTTAGATTCTCAAAACTCTATTTTATAGATATCATTAAATTGCAATGTAAGACAAGTTTTATTGATAACAGATGACACTAGGACTACTATATAAATATTTAAAATAACTAGTCTTTTTATTCCATTCATGTATAACAATTTTATTTTTACATTAATTATTTATTTATTTTTGTGTTAATAATTATTATATATACGGGAGGAATTCCTCTTATCGCGATGCGACATTGTACCAAGCTGATATTCCTCATTCCACAGGAAGATATTCTCTTCCCTATTTTTAACTGAAAATCCTTCTCCAACAGACAGATTCTCGTTAGTACAGGAAGATCGTTTTCTGAGTGTTTATATTGATAGTAAAATATTTATGCAAAATTCGTTAAGTTTTTGTAAATTCGCACACACGAATATCCCCTTGCCATAAATGAACTAAACCATCATTATACCATTAACTCAACTGAAATCCCCTTTTGCAGGCTCTGAGGACAGTCCGGACGGCCGCTGCAAGCCCTCCTCCTCGGCGCCCTGCACGATATCCGGCAGCGAGAGCAGCGCCGGCAGCAGCGGTTCCGACAACAACCTCGAGCCATCACTCGCCATCGGCCAGGATCATCATCATCACCACCATCATCATCATCAGCAGCAGCAGCGCGTGAATAACCGGCAGCAATCCGGCCCAGGGACGACGACGACGACGACGACGACGACGGGGGGTCCACTAATAATGAACAACGGCGGTCTGGCGCCAATCGACACGAGCCTCGTCGACCTCGAGAAGGAGCAGCGACTTGGCTACCTGCACAACTACGAGAGCGCCTATCTGCCCAAGTTCCAGGACGCCGGCGGCGATCAGCAGCTGATCGAGAAGGAGGCCTACATTGATTACGGGCAGCGCGCGGCATCCGGTGACGCCTTCCTCGAGCTCGATTACGACAGACTGAACGCCGCGGGCCTCCTCGTCGACGACCGCGACGATTACTACGAGCACGAGCCGCCGCCACCGCCCCAGCCGCGCGAGCACTACATGCTTCCCACCGAACAGCAGCAGCAGCTGCAGCAACAGTCGTCCATGTTTAATCCGCAGTTCCTGCCCAACTTCAACGACATGATGAGGCTCGTAGCGCACTACGAGTCCACCGCCGCCGAGCAGCAGTCCAAGTTCTATCCGAACGAGTCGGACGAGTACCAGGAGATCGTCGCCGAGAGCGAGCGTCTGCCGTATAGACAGCAGCAACCACCGCCTCCGCCGCCGCCTCCGCTTTCCGTCAGCTGTTTCGCCAACCGCTCCAGCCTCGAGCTCAACAGATGCGAGCGCGAGGATTTCGCCAACCTGCAGAAGACGCAGACTACCGGGCGACGCAAGCCCAAGTACAACGCACGACAGGCGGACGCGAGCGGCGGCGGCAACAGCTTCCTCTCGTAGTCGCGCGCCGTTTATTAAGAAAAATAAAAAAAATCCTCGTATACACTAAGCTCGCACGAAGTGTCGTATAGGATATGTGTGGTGCGGGCGCACCGGCCGAGGGTTCCTCTCTCACGCCGACCGTTTGCTCTCGCGCGGCCGTCTTCACTTCTCGCGTGTTCTTTCCTCTTCGGCGTTACGTCGATATACGTGGAGAAGTGCCGGGATAAGAGTGGCGACACTGACAAGGGACGTGCTAATTTTTTTTTTTTATATAATTATAATAACGATCGATAAGTTGTAAAAATATTTTAATGTTCGAATATTCGAGTGGTAGAAGGTATTTTTGTATCCGTAACGTAAATACATATAGATATATATATATACATATATAAATAAATATAAAGTGTTCGAGCGCTGCCGCTTTTGTGATTTCTTCCAATTTTCTAAGTTTACAAAAGTATCTCATTGACACACTCACACACACACACACAAAACACAAACACACTAACCATACATAAGTGTTATAATGCTAGCTGTCGGCGGTCACGGGTGTCATACATTCGGGGCCCCCGAAATTTCGCGCGTTGATAATGTACACACACACACACATACACACATATATATATATATACATATTATGAAGATATTGGTAATAAGAACATTATGCTTAAATATTCGAATATTTCAATATGCGTCAATGGGAGGGGAGGATCATGAAAAGGATATAATGTAAGGCCCTCACGCGCGCGACGAAGTTATGTATCATCGCACGCGATCGGGACGAAGGTATAACTGCGTATGACGACGATGTACGAACGAACAAATATTAAAGTATTACTGGTGTATTCCGCGAAAGCTGAGAATTGTGGTGTACTTTTGCCGGGACTGAAAGAGGAAGAAACAGAAAAGTATATATAATGTGCTCTCTATACGTAGAATATGAATAAGATCAAAAAGTCATACCGCGAAGACTTTAATATTTTAGACGAGGCGTCGTGCAATTCCACGAAACTGTCCCAGCCCCGCGCGGGTGCGTGAACGATGTGTGCTGTGTGTGTGGGTGTGCGTGTGTGGGTGCGCGTGGCGTGGGTGTGTATATGCGAGCGCTACTCACGAAACATTATGTCGGGGTCATGTTGACGGCACACGTCTACCGCTCGCAAATGAAAAAAAAAATAAGGTAAAAGAAAATGAAACACTTCTAGTTAAGTGCATCCGGCGCTCTATATATATGTACACATGCATACACCTATACTTTCTTTTCCGGTATATAGAGGGGAAACGAGTAAAACGCGAGATTGTAGCGTTGGCGGAAAGCTGTGCTTGACACGGGTAGGTGACACGCGAGTAGTGCGGTGGTGGTAGTGCGCGCAACGAAGTGAGCATACATAATAATGAACCTTTTTACGGATTAGAGGAGTCCCCTGGAATCTAGTTTTATATTACACACAATCGAGCGAACATGTAAAGGCTAAAAAATACCGAGTACGCATAGTTGAAAAACTTATATATACGCATTTAAGGCGGGAGTGGCGGACGTTTTAATCCAAGCTTTAACCAGCTTTATTCATTACGTTATACCATTGTAAAGTTAGATGATTTTTCGGTTAACAATTTAGGCAGAGTGTGAAGATAAGAGAGAAAGAGAGAGAGAAACGGGAAACGAATGTGTATAACAAGAAAGGGAGTGAGAGCAGGGACAGCGTGACGCAGAGAAAGAGAGGTAGGATGTTACTAAAAATGTGATAAGATTAGAGGAGTGTGTTCTTAGTAGTGGCCTGTTAGGTGCTTAGATCCAGAAGAAGCAAACAAAAAAAAAATAAATAAATTACCCACGACGAGGAGAGAAAAAAAAACGTTGCGTAGAAACTATAAGATTCGCAGTCGCAGTCGAGGCGTGCCTTCCATATGTATTTGTTGGCGTTTTCATCTATATAAATAGATTATAAAAGATAAATGAAAGAATTAGAGACGAGAAAAAGCGCGGTCGTAAGAATGCAAGTTTGCGAGAGGGACTTGGGCAAGTGCCTCATTTTCATTTTTTAGAGAGTGTTATAGTAGGCAGAAAGAGTGAAGATGAAGAATAATAAAATGTAGACAAAGTCTGAAGTTTGTTATGTATTAGTCGCCGACAGAACAGCACAGATAGGTGACTCATCGATGCAACTGCCGATGTATTTTATAAGAAAGAAACAAAATGATAAGTTGAGGATATCGTAGAGCGCAGAGAGCAAAAAGATGGAGCGAGTGAACTCGTATTAAAATGTTTATTAATATATTTTTATTTGCTTGTGATATGCAAAAAAGTAAAAAACAAAATTATAATTGTTGTAAAACATCACGATATATATATGAGGCGTCATTGTATACAGATGCTGGTATTTCTTTTGCGTTATAGTCGCGAGGCTAGAAAGAATGATTTCGTAAAAAAGCAAACTTCTCTAATTGCATGCCAACTTGAATGTTTTTTCTTACTTGCGTAGGAGACTGAAATGAATAGACTATGTTGTCTTTGAATAAAAAGAAAATACTCTTGTTAGGCGATTATAGCGTTCGAGCTGATGTACACGTCACATATAAATATATATTTAAGTTGTACAACGATGAAAATTACGCGGATTTTCATCTCAACGATAACGACGAGAATTCGAATTCCGTCTTTATTCTTTTTCTTTGACATTGCGAGTTTTTTGCGATACTCGAAGACGGGCTATATATGTCAGTTATGCTTTTTTTTACGCATGGGTTCCTTATCTTAATGCGGAATTCGTTTTTTCAACTTCAGTGAAAATGAAATGGAATTTCCACTGTATTAAGTGTGAAACTGCTGCCAGAATCTTCTTGTTCTTTTTTATAATATAATGTTAATATTATCAAATTTTGTAAAAATTTTGTAATGAATATACGCACAGAAACTTTAAGATGTTACTACATAATTAAATGTTATGAACTACTAACAATCTCGATACTTTTTTTTAACTACGTCTACCGTAAAGAAAGTTCTACTAACTTGAAATGAAGAAAACGAATTTCGTAAGAGAGATCTATTGAGACTCGCGATTTTTCGCATGATCCTGTAGTGGGAATGCAGTACACACGTAACGGTACTTTTTTACGTTAGTATGGAAATTGAAAAATATGATGCGCGCGGTAAAATAATGTAGAGGCAAGTGAAGGAAATCAACTTGTAAATAGGTAGCTTTAGTCTTGCCGATAAAGCGATTTCGAGAGTACGAGTGAACCTGATCGTAATGTTACTTGTTAAAAAAAAAATCTTTATTGCGAATAAGCACTGGTGCGTGCTTTTTTTTATCGAAAAGAAAAAAAAATCGTTTTGAAGAATTGTAATGTTATTGGCAGCTATTGAACCGTTCTAAAAAATTAATGAAATTCAACTTTTAGGAGAGAAACTAATAAACTCCATTTTGACGCAAGACCAATGATTAAAAAATGACGAGATTTTTTTTATCGAAAATAACGGAGATTAACGTAAATACCTTGTGTCAGATACATATATCGATATGATAGTTATAAAATCATAGTTTTAATATAGAGATGAATCAATGCTGTTTAACAAAAACTTAAAATACACAAACATTTTACTAAATAAATATTTCAACATGAAACATTATGAACAGCATACAATTAATTTGATGCTACTATTTTTTTAATTGCATTGGTATTCAGGTTTATAGCGTACATTCAGGTATGTAATTTGTTGCGATAATGGCGATAACCATGACAAACTTGTGCTAGAACACAATGAAAAATTTGTGGATAAACTTATCGATCAATTTTTTTGTAAAACAAGTATTTTATGCGACTAGTGTTGTAAAGAGATTCATTAATGCAAATGTCAAGTGATTATGTGTAATCTAATGCACATGGCTTGACAAAAATGCTACATTCCAGTAAAGCCAGGGCTGCCAACAATTATTATATACAATAGTGATTCGTAAAAAATTCAATGAATCGAGTAACAATAGTGACATTGTAGATAAAAATATATAGTATAAAAATGAATGAATTATGTAATGTAAGCATTAAATTACTAATTATTGTTAATTTCGTTGATTATAAGTATATCGCGATTATAAATTGTATTATTTGACATTAATGCAAAAAACGTATTTATAAGTCACGCATTTTAATAAATTTTTTATATGAAACTTGTAAATACTCCTTCGACTCATTAAAATGCATTTTTCAATTATAAAAAGAATTTAGTAAATATATGCACTTTAAACAATTTTATTGTGAAAAATATTTATGCTTTTTTTATTACCCTCCTATTATTTTCTTATAAATTAACTATCTTTGGACAATATATAAAAAATATAGATGTTTTTTAAAATTAAGACAATGTTAAAATGAAAATCGTGCATACAAATTTCAGATATAGTTATAAGAACTATCGTTGATCGATTAGCAATAAAATCGACAACTTTAAAAATTCGAATTTTTATCATAAAAATACAAGATTTTGATTTAATGTAAGAAAATAACAAAATATGTGAAAGGTTTTGTAAATAATAATAAAAAGCTCAGTTTAATAAAAAATTATATAATATCAAGAAATGTTTTTTATTTTTTATAATTATTAAAAAACGATTAAAAATTTACATTATATAGAATTGAATACACAAAGTACCAAAGGAATAAATTTCCTTCATACATTTAGAATTTAATTTATACATATTTAATATACATCACACTTTCAGTACAATGAATTTAGGACTTATAAATACCTAAAAGTACTCCATTTGTTACAATATCTGGAAGACTCGTAGACTCATCTACATTTACATATGGATCACATTGAAATGTTAATACTGGATGATGTTGAAGAGAGCTGGATTGCACAATATTTTCATCTTTATAAATTTTTTGCATTCTAAAATGCAAACAAAAAAAGCATGCACTCAGTAAACATTAATCTAATAAAAAGAAAGAAACAAATGAATAGCAAAAGTCAACATACCCTTTTTGGTAGATCTCGGAGGAAGTCCCATCGATACCCAAAAAGTTGAGTACCTGTTGCTTAGTATTCGCTAATCTCAGCATTTTTTGCATGTAAATCTCTAGGGCAGCTCGCCTCTGCTCCAAAACCTTGGGACTCGAGTTACGCACGCGTTTCGGGGGAAACGGAGCTGTGTGGCAGTCTTTTTTCAACTGCAAAAAATTCATTCCAATAACACTTATATAGGACAAATGAAGTTGCGCAGTTAAAATGAGCTCAGTAAGTGTCGACTTACCCTGCGATGCAGAGTGTTGAATTCGCTGTATCTCTTTTCGATTAGATATCTGGCACCGTTACTCGAGTCGAGCATTTCGACGGTGTACACATAATAGGGCTTACCGTGCGATACGTTCGCGAGGCGGTATCCGCTGATAAAAACTTGATACATTTCATTGCTGATGCTCTGTTCCATCGAACGTGATGCTAAACTCGAATCAGCAACCGCGCGTTATTACGAAGAGTCAGTCTCGGGAGTCCAGTTGCTCTGCTTTCATTTTCTGAATTTCACCGATACCCACGCGTATGAGGACGAATAAAAGCACACGTGCACTGGACTACGCGCTCTTTCTCTTTCTGTCTCTTTGTTTGGCGATGATGATGATGATGATGACAAGAATGATGCGGAGTGCTTTTCAGGTTACGTCCTTCATCGATTGTCATTCGCAGCGCCTATATGCTAAGCAGCTGAAAAAATTTTTCAACCACCGAAAGTTAATCAAGGTTTTCTGGATTGACGTAAAAGATTTGAAAATGGAAAAAATAGTAGGTATACAAACTATGAACGGAGAGACGCTCGTTTTTTTACGCGTACTGACTGTTACTAAGCTACACTAAGATGAGTATGGCCGCGGAGATTCGAGAAGCGAAAAATAAATAGAGATCAGCTGGTACTTATATACAGTTATACTTATAAACGAAGAATCTCACATCTTGACATCTGTGCACACATAGATACATGCGCATGCGCAGTGGCTATACGGTGCCATGTGCAATAATATATATGATGAATATAATGCAATAAGTATACTGAAAATCGCATAGAGTGGGTCAGGAAGTGGGTCTCTCTTTATGGAGTGGGTCTAACAATGGAGATTGTTAAAAAATAAATGTAAATGTCGGTACAGTCGTGACACAAAATGTCAAAGATCCTCATTATTGATATGTGGTTTGCGTGAAGTATTTCAATTAATCATCAATTTTTCATTAGCAGTCAATTTGATAAGTGGGAAAATGCGGATTTTCAGTTTGTTGAGGTTAAGTCGGTGTTCCGGCAAAATAATTTTTCAAACCAACGAATTTAAAAGATTTTGTCATGATCATACTAAGAATAAATTAAGAAATGTACTAAAATTACACGAGAGAGGAATGTTTCAGGAAGTATTTCCGGATACAGATGTGTAAGTATTCAATTGTTGAGTTTATAGTACATTTTGACACGGGTGCGAAAGGTGATTATGTAGCTCAAGTGACGTTTTTCGCACGAACGAAGCGAGTGAAAAAAGTCACACGAACTAAAAATCTTCTTACACATCAGTTTCGTACCTTATTTCATACTACGAGAGCCGGATAATCATATTGAAGTTATGATTTTGAGGTTAGAGTGGTATAAAAAATATAACTTATTAGGTATACTTTTATTGTTATGAATACTCAAATGTTATTGATTTATTGAAAATTTTTCAGAGGATACATTGATTCCCTTCTAAAAAAAGAATCACAATGTGTTTATGCTGGGTTTGATCCAACTGCAGGCAGTTTACACGTTGGAAATTTATTAGTATTAATGAATCTTTTGCACTGGCAAAGGGGAGGCCACCAAGTCATCGCTATATTAGGTGGTGCAACTGGATTGATAGGAGACCCAAGTCATCGTACAAAAGAACGAGCAGATATAAATCAAGATGCAATAAATGAAAACATACTGTCTATACAAGAAAATATTGAAACAATATTTGAAAATCACAAAAAATATTTTTGGCAGTCCAGAATAGAATTGTTTCCACTTAGACCACTAACAATTATAAATAATATTGATTGGTACAAAGATTTTAATATTATTTCATTTATAAGAGATGTTGGAAAACACTTTAGGATGGGAACAATGTTAAATAGAGCTTCTGTTCAATCTAGATTAAAATCAGATACTGGTATGAGCTTTACAGAATTTACTTATCAGATTTTTCAAGCTTATGATTGGTTACAGTTATTAAAAGAATTCAACTGTCGATTTCAAATTGGTGGAAGTGATCAATTGGGAAATATATCAAGTGGACATGAATTTATAACTCGTGTGATGAAAAAGAGTGTTTTTGGTTTTACTTTACCACTAATAACTGGAGAAGGTGGAAAAAAATTTGGAAAATCACTTGGCAATGCTGTATGGCTTTCTTCTAAAAAATCATCTAGTTTTCAGTTATACCAATATTTTATTAGAACCCCTGATGCTGATGTAGAAAAATATTTAAAATTATTCACTTTCTTACCTTTAAAATTAATTAATCAAATTATTCAAGATCACAAGAGGCAGCCTGAAAGTCGTCATGCACAACAAATATTAGCAGACAATGTTACTTTATTAGTACATGGAGGTAATTTACAATGTCAATCTCTTTAAACTACTTTTTTATAAATTAAAAATTTACAAACATTATTTAATATTAATTTTTTAGATGAAGGATTGGCCACAGCAAAACAAGCAACATTATTATTGTATGATAAATCTTTAGAATCCTTACAAACAATGACACAAGAGCAAGTGACATTAGCATTTGAAGGTGCAAATATTGTAGATTTAGTTCCTGATGGTGAAATGACTATTTTAGATCTTGCTATGAAAGCCAAATGTTTTAAAAGTGAAAGTAATGCTGCTAGAATAATTAATGCAGGAGGATTTTATATAAATTACCACAGAGTATCTAATTTTAATGATCTTATTACAGCTGATAAACATGTATTACCAAATCACATTACACTTTTGAGAACTGGAAAAAAAACATATTACGTGGTGAGGTGGTTAGAATTACACGAATCAAAAGATATAAAGGTGGTGTAAAATAATGTTGCATATGATAAAACAATAATGGTGATACTTTTAATAGTAAAATATCTTGCGATTTTGTAAATAAAGAGATTTACAAATAGTTTTTCATATTTCTTGTCTTTATGAATTCTGTAATGTTAATAATATTTTTTGCACTTGATTCTTCAATAAAGGAAAATCATGCTGCGTTTGTTGCATAATTTCTTTTAGATAACTGTTAATATCTTGTTGATTTTGCCATTCCTCATTTAATGCTATTTCATTTTTAATAAGCAATTTATATCGTCCATTTTTTAAATCCCTAAGCATATTTACTTTACGTTGTTTTCTCACTAATACTTCTAAATTCTAAAATTTGTATGTAAAGTTATAAGTATTATTAGATATCATAATTATGTTTAAATCAATACTTACATGATGTTTTATTAGTTCTGCTTCTGTAATTTGCTTTTCTATGTCAGGGATAACATCTTCATTTTGTCTTAATAATTTTTGGCCTTGATTTAAATATTCAAGAAGCCTTTTTTGCTCAGCTTCTACATTTTTTATTTTGTTTTCAATTTGTTTAGTTTCCTAGAATTATAATTCATTATAAATCATATAAAAAGATAGAATCATTTATACTAATTTGATATAAGTACTTTTATTATCTGTTTTATTTTTGTCTTTTGATCATCCAATCTCTTTCTAAGAACTATTCTTTGATTATGCTGACTTTTTGGATTTTTCTTTTCTCTTGCCATTGCTTCATCTATAATATTTTCTCTCCTAGAAATACAAAATTCCATATCTTGAACTAATTTTTCTTGAGCTTTTCGGAGGTATGAAAGACGCATTTCCATTTTATGTATTTCACTTTTCATTGTAGCTATGTCTCCACCTGTATTTCTCTCTTCTTTATAAGATTTACTAGTTTCACTTGCTAGTTGAACCTGCATATATAAAAAATTAGAATATTCTAATTTCTAATTGAATTATTAACATTATTACCTTCTTCTCCCATGAAAGACTTTCTTGTTGAGATGATTTTAGTTCTTCCTTAAGCATTCCTTTTTCCTCATTTAACTGCTTCATATCACTTTGTAACTTTATTACTTCCATTTCAGCATCTTTAAGGGATTTGATGTATTTATTTCTGGCAGCGTTATTTTTGTCCTCTAATTCATTTTTTAGTTCTTTTTGAGAAGCTAGTTTAAGATTTATTTGTATTAGTTTTTGTTGCAATGCATTCATTGTTCTATTCATGTTTGTTTCTTCTTTTTTCTGTTTTTCTAGCTCAATTTCAAGTTTCATATTTTTTTGCTCCATCAGCATAATTTCCTTACTTACTATGCCAAGTTCATGTTTTTGTAAATCTCTTTCTTCACTCAAAGTAAACATGTAGCCTTGCTGACGAAGCCAAAGCTGTTGTGCTTTTTTTATTTTTCCCTCAATTTCATCAATATTTTTTTCTATATTTACAATTTTAACATCCAATGGATTGGCATCTTCTCTGTTAGTTGCAGCTAATATCTAAAATCAATTCAATATTATAAAATATTAATTTTCTTTAAAACTTGTATTTTATATTGAATATTTAAAAATTACAAAATTACCTCTTCTATTTTTTTATTTAAAAGAAAAACTTTCTTTTCTTTTTGATGTAATGTAACATCATAATTTTTTATTTCAATTTGTAATTTTTCAATTTCTTTTTGCTTTTCAGCATTTTTTTGTATTGCAGCATCTAAATCAAACTTCTCATTTTCAATGAAAGAATTTAATTTTTCTAACTCAAGAAGAGATTTTCCATATGTGTTTTCAAACCTCGTCAAGTTTAATTCATTTTCCAAATTAGAATCTTTTGCTTCATGTAGCAATTTATTTAAATATCGTATTGCCTTATCATGGCAGACTTTATCATCCAATTTAGCTAAAATATTATCTTCTATACTACACTTTTGGTTATCAGTTTTTGTAATTTCTTTATTTAATGATTTTTCATCATTAATGATGGACTCATATTCCTAAAATATTACATGCTACTAGTTATTAAACATTAAACAACTTTTATTCCCATCTCTACTATAATGGCCATTTTATAGCCTGAAAAGCGGGGCAAAAGTGGCGTCTGATTCCCTCTTTTAATTAGCGGGAATAAAGTACTTTTATTCCCGCATTATGCGAGAATAAAGTAAATTAGCGGGAATAAAGTAACATAATCTAATTTTTTACGTTTATGGTGAATTGAACTAACAAAATTATAACACATAAATATAAAATAACTTTTCAAATCTATGAAGTGGCCACAGTGGCAATGGGAATAAAGTACTACATGTAACACGGGACTAAAGTTGCAGATTATCTGCGACTTTAGTCCCTCACTACATAATGTACTATTAAATGCTATGGCATATTGTTATTTTAAAAATTGTACATACAGTTGATACACTAGTAAACTCTTTTTCACTTTGTTCAACTAGTTTGGATATTTTAACAAAATTTAATTCTAAATTCAAATACTTTTCTTTATCAGACTCATACAGCTTTTTCACAAGCTTTATTTCTTCATTGATTCTTGTTTGCAAAGATGTTAAGCGTTCATTATTTTCCATTTCTTTAGAAGAATCTTTTTTTAATTTTTCTACCTGAGCTTGCAAATTTTGGAGAGATTCCCGAATTTTTCTGAAATGTAATAAATTAGAATAAAACATCTTATTTTACATAATTTTTCAATTACAAAAATAAATTTTAACAAACTGAAAAATTAAAATATAAAACCTTTGTTCAGTAATGATTTCTTCATTAATTTTGTCACGTTGACTAATGAGATTTAAAACATTATTCCATGCACTATACAAAGTTTTGTGTTCTTTCTCTAAACCTTCAAGATCAGCATTTGCATCTGCTATTGTTTGACTTAATCCTATTTTTTCCTGATCTTTAATTTGCAACTGTTCATCAAGATCTTTGATTTCATTCTGAAGTTTCCAAACTTCATCTTCAAGTTTGTATAAGACATAATCTTTTTGTTGCTTTTGAAAAAGTAATTCCCGTTGTACAGCTGCATCTTTTTCTGATATTCTTTGAGAAATTGTCAAATTTCCTGCTAATTCATTTTCCCATTTAGAAAACTGTTGTTGCAATGAATTTAAACTTTCAATAGTTTGAAGCAGTTGTTTTTCTTTCAATATTTTAATTTCAAATTCTTTGTTCACTTTTTTATGTGTGTCTTTCACTTTTTTCAAACGCTCTTCTAGGTTTGCTCTTAAATTTGTAACTTCCCCTAACATATCTTTATAATTTTCAAGTGCTGTTTCTTGTCGAGATGCTTCTTGCTGTACATCGTATAAAACAAGACCTTCTTCTTCACGAATTTTGTTTGCATCTTTAATAGATGAATCCTAATACAAATATATTTTTTTATATTATCTTATTAAATAAACCCTAAAATATTTCAAACAGTTATTATATTTATTTTGAAACTTACAAGTTCTTTGATCTCATCAGAAAGTTTGTTATCAATTCGTAAAAGATGTGCTTTAAATGCATCTTGAAATCTTTTCATCAACGGATCATCAGGATCTAGTAATTTGAAGTTATCCTCATTTAAATTATCCATCCATTGTTGTTTCATAGTAATTGGAATATTTTCATTATATCGCAAAGATACTCTTGATTGATATCCATCATCACTATTTGCCTCTGAAAAGTCAATACTCCCTGCTTCATCATCAGCCATGGTTAAAAAGTATAAGAATAATACATTAATGGCTATATTGAAAAATAGAAAAAACAATATTTAATGAGTTTGACAAAGTACAAAACTATATAGAGAAATCAGAAGTGATTTTAAAGTTTGATCAAAACTCTCATACACTTTTAGTTACCATGGAGATGTAAATATCCATGTGTTGAAATATCATAATATCACAAAATCTATTGAACAATAATTAAATATTGTTTTTGTTACTTTTTATTTTTGCTATTTTTGATATAGGTATTGTTATAAGCATTTTATATAAATTTAAAAATTTTTTTATCATACCAATAGAATTTATTTATTAAAAATACAACTTCTATTGATAGTAAAACAGATAATGAAAAATTCTTGATGTTTCATAAATGAGCCATTGATTAACGTGATATTATACATAATAAAATATGCATAATTTCAATAATAATTGTTTGGTAATAGAAACTATATTGGCAACATTTTTAAAATTTTTACGAAGAGTAATTCTTAATCGAGAAAATCGTACAAAAATAAATTTATTTTGAAGCCTCTGGACTTTAAGTCAAAAGTTTTCCACAAAACATTTATCTGATGTACCTATACGTTATATATATTTACTCGATTATCAAAAATTATATTTGAAAAAAAACTTGTATGAAAAGCGCGTCCGCGCTCAGGCTGGCCACCTACATGTCTATAGTTATACACTGTTACGACCCGAGTCGGGTTCTGGAAGCAGAAGGGCGCTTCTGCAATGGTCGGCGCGTTGACCAACAGGAATTCGGGAACGTTGCTCAATTAAGCGCTGAAGCGCACAGAGTTGCGGGGGCCTTTCTACATATGTGTGTTCTGTGTGTTCTGTGTGTTCCCGACAAAGCAGATAGATCTGTTCCGTTTATGTAAGCCAGAGACAGACATAGAGAGAAGTTGTCTAGAACAGACAGAAACACATATGTAGAAAGGGCCCGGGAGATTCAAATAAAGACTTGAACTCGAGAGAATGAACTTTAACTTGATTTTTATTGAATCAATTAAGAACTTTGTTAATCTTGATAAACAATGAACTTTAGAACCGTGACTCCATACAATTCAATATTGACTGACACTATGACGTGGTCAGGATGCGTGCACTAGTGCAATTGAACAGACTACGAAGCTTATCATGTGTTTGGTTATTGCTTGGTAGCGACTGACTCTGGCGGCCCGGGGCTCTTCGTTTATATCCTGGACGCGGACCTTCGGCCGTTGACGATGATTCTTGCAGGAACGCTATTGGTTGGAAGCTTTAGGTTGGTGGTGGGAGGCAGTATGATGTAGAGGTTGTAGGGCGCCAGGTTGCCTCAGAAGCCTCCCCCACTCTAGAGTCGAGGGCGTGATGATGGAAGGCCCCCTGACTGGAAAATAGGGTCGAGAGCGCTTAGGCAGCAGGTGGGGAGCCGCCCCCGTCAGTGGCGCAGGATGCTGCTGATCCGTGATTGGCCGTTGATGACGGCTCGGGCCGTTGGGTCGTTCTGCGCCACTGTGCGCCGGCTCCAGGAATTGTTTGTCGCTGCTGGACCGTTGACTCGTCCTTGAGGTGACCCTTATTGTTGACTGTCAGCTGTCTCTGGGGGTGCCTCACGGAGAAATACTTCTTGGAAGTGTTTACGCTTTCCGTCTCTCGGAAGTGTTTACTGGTCTCCGTCCGTTGGATTGACCTTGTTGTCGTCCGTCGCTTGCCTTAGGGGTCACTCGTGTTGTCGTCTGTTGCTCGTCCTTGGGGTGACTCCTGTAACAGAGCTTTTCCTACCCGAGCGAGCTTCCCTAATGAATTATTATTATGCCTGCTGTTATCGCTAATTATTATAATGTAATTAATATTTATTGTCCAAGTAGTTATTAACTTAATCGTTAATTTAGTTTTATTGCTAATCTCAATTTGTTCGTTAGCGCGTTGACCTTGCTATTAATAGTTTAATTATACGGGTGCAATTACTATTTGTTAAAGGTAATTAGTTAATAAATTCATTATCACTCCTATTCGAGTTATTGTTAATTACTTGTTTATAACTTATTTAATTAACTAATTAATATATAGATTCTACCTTAGGAATTTTAGATCGAGATTGTTATGGGAACGCATATAATTATTATTATTTAATTTAACTTTTATTTTATTTAATATTATTTTATTTAACTTTTATCAGAAATCAATATTCAAAATTCTATTGTAGAATTGCCTTTATGAGTTGCACGACTCGTTTACGCAAACGCAGTTCATAACAACACAAATCACGGCTTCATCGCGCTCCGGTTGGCAGCGCCTAAATTTTTTCGGTATTTCGGGCATTCGGCGCGAAACCTGCGCCAACGCACGCGCGGCGGCGCGAAAAGCGCGGCAAAACTTCAAGGAACACGGGTGTTGATTGTCCGGGAGAGGTGGGAGGCGGCAGTCGACTCCCATCAGTGAAGACCAGACGCCGCACAGGTCGAATATTCTCATTGTTATATACACCCCAGCCAGTCGTGTACAACGGGCTCTCCATATCCACACCCAGCAATTCAGACACGTAGAGCCGGAAGCTGGGATTCTCGAGCGCGTGCACGCGGCGTTTCGTTTACCGCCAAAGCTCGCGCTCTCTCCCCCTGGGACGACCAAGCGCGGCATTAGCGCGCTCGCAGGCTGCACTAGCACGTAGCACGCGTCAGTGTTTCATCAGTCGTCTCTCGCGCGCCTTTCCACGCTGTTTATGTCCCGCGTGCCTTCCTCAATCACCTCGGCAGTTGTTGAGTAGCGCCTGTGAAGAATATAGGTACACATCCTATTGTGCGCGCTGCGAAAAAGTGTCTTCTTTCGCTCTTGCTCTTTATCTCCCTTTGCTTTCACAAGTGAGCAAACGAACGAGCTTCCATCGGCTTCGAGAACAAACGACCTCGTCGTCGCCGAGAAGCTGCCCGTCTGTGTGAGTGCGTCCCTCCGTCCTCTCGTGACTCTTGCGCGCGCGCAGCGTGCGAGACTGTAAGCAGGGAGCCAACGACAACAGGCGTTTCTCCCAGTGTGGGAGAATTGAAGAGGAAGAATCGCAGCAGCGATGGCGAAGGTGCAGGTGGCGAACGTCGCCGTCCTTGACAACCCCTCGCCGTTTTCCAATCCTATCCAGTTTGAGATTACGTTCGAGTGCATTGAAGAATTGAAAGAAGGTTAGTGAAAGGCAGGATTTTCGCGCGCGTTCAGGGTATTATGTATATTATAGTGGTAAGTACTCAAATGGGTTCCGCACGTCCCAAGCAAAATTCTCTACGGTTCACGACGGGGCGGTTAGGTTACAAAAGCCGTTGCTGGCGAGAGCGAGCGATTGAAATGATTGATAATTGATCATTGTCATGGCGGGACTTGTTTATCCAAGTGATAACACGATACTGTTTGCGCGTATCTCGGGTGTTTAAAAGGGGGAGGGGAGATTTACGATTGAAGTACAAGTGTAGGAGTGGACGACTGTTTTAATCCTTTATCCTTTTATGATGTCTTCAATTAACCTAAACGTGGCGTTTTTTTTTATGAGTACGAGACGATCACAAGTCTAACGGTTTTTTTTATGTTATTCTTGCAGATTTGGAATGGAAAATGATATATGTTGGCTGTGCGGAGTCAGAGGAGTTCGACCAAATTCTTGACACAATCTACGTGGGTCCAATTCCAGAAGGCAGACACATGTTTGTATTTCAAGTAAGTTGCTGTTTATATTACATCACAATAACATTTTGGCTAGACAATTGACTTATTAAGTATTATTTGTAATAACAAATAAATTATTGTGAACATTATTCTTTCAAAAATTATATCTATAAGTTGAATTTAATAGTAAATATAGCTTTCAACTTGTCAAAAGTAATGATATAAATAATATAAAGTATATATCTAATAAAATTTTTCAATTTTTAGGCTGATCCACCAGACACAACCAGAATTCCTGTAAATGATGCTCTAGGAGTTACAGTAGTTTTATTAACTTGTTCCTACCGTAGTCAAGAATTCGTAAGAGTTGGCTACTTCATCAATAATGAATATACAGACCCAGAACTGAGGGAAAACCCACCGCCACAACCACAATTTGATAAAGTACAAAGGAATATTTTGGCTGACAAACCTCGTGTAACTAGATTTAAAATCAACTGGGATGATAGTTCAAATTCAGCCACAAATGCCATCTCTGAAGGCATGGATGCACATACTGGTCTAGAAGAAACAACACAAGATCTTTCTTCAACGTCATTAATCTTCACGGAAAATACACAGAATAGCATGGAAGTGATGTAAATGTTTTTCGTTTTATACTTTTTTTTATTTCAAAGAAATTTACAAAACTTTAAAATTAACAATGTGTTATCTTTCGTGATAATTCAAAAGAAAACACATTACTGGCAGATACAACTTGAAATCATAGTTTAAACTTTTATATATGTTATATTATTCATTACTGCCGTTTTTGCTGTGTCATAATCATTTCACGTTTAATTTATGAATTCCATGTGTATAAACAACTAGACTAGCAAGTCTTTATTTAATTATTACTGAGTTTGAAAAAAAAAGGTTTCGAATTTGGTTACCTAAACGATTATGTAATAATTCCTACTGAATAAAATTATTAGTATTGTATTCTTATTTTCAAATAATTTCTGTTCAATACAGATTTTTTAATAAAACGTTTCTTATAATATATTTAAAGTTGGACTGAAAGATTACATCATTAAATAGGAAAGAAACCTCTTTTTGTATATTTTTCTATACTCAGTACTGTCTAATATTATTATTTTTATTGGATCTAGTTGCCTTTATTTAAAATTAAAAGTCTTATAATGTCTGATGTCATTCGTGTAGTACAATTACTAGATTGTTTAAAATTCACAACTTTTTTGTAAAAGAAAATTCTAAATTCAGGATTTATTTGTTCACCTTTATTAGTGTTTATTAATGCCTAGAAAATAAGATGGAGTTATTACTCTAACAGCTCATGTATATATATACATATTAAAATAGCATTGTTTTCTACTTACATAAGAATTGAGTATTGAACTTATTTTCCCTTACAAATATCTATGAATCTGTTTTTATTGTTTAATAAATAATTTTTTTAATTTACAATGTAATAGATAAAGAAGAGAATAAGTAAGAAAAAAATATCTAATTTTTCATGTATAAACATTTATTATACGCGTATCTTTTAATCATACAAAGGTAACGAAAGGCATACAGGTAGCAACAGCAGTAACAACATTTTAACGGTTTTTCTTGATTAACAAATAAACTTGCACTGTCTGAAATTTGTTTCAGCTATTTGTACATATGCCGTTTGCATACATACATATATATATTTATATATATTTATGTAGTAAATACAGTTCCAACTCGAATAATTACTTCAAATATCATTAACTAACTTATGTGATATATGACTTTTTTACAATACACTTAAATCTAATGCTTTCATGAAATACCTTATATAACACATATTGTTATGACATTTGACCCTGCTGTGTAATAAAGTCTTAGCACCTGCTATATTAATAGATATTATTTTTACTTTCAAGTCAATTAAAACAAAAAATTCTTTTTAAATACAATTTTATAATATATTAGTATAAAATGTTAATAAAATCATGTTGCCAATATTTAATATTTACTCTTTGTTTAATTTTGTACAGTTATTTTATCAATTTTTTTTTTATATTACTACAAATAAATGACTTTTTAAATAATTATTTTTCGAAGTTCAACCTTTATATATAAGATTGATAGATTCACATTTTTAAAATAGATTTTAAAAATTTATATGTAATATTTTGTATGGTGCTCTATTTTAAAAAGCCAATTTGCTTTTCTTTCTCATTTATATGGTTTAGAAAATATTTTTACATTGAAACATTAATTAAATTTTATATTTAGCTGATTGAAAAAGAAAAGTAACAAAATTACTGCAATTCTTTCGAAGGCTCAACAATTTCATATAATATATGTAAGCACTTCTACAGTCTATACAAGTCTAAAATCTGCATTACTATGCAGTAACATTCTTACTTGCTAAAAATGCTTCTTTTATTTTTTGCTTTTGTGCTTTGGAAATTCTTCAACTGACACCTGTACCATGTTTAGATTGTGTAATTACTTGACATTTACTTTAAATGTCAGTAATTGACTAGGGATTTAATTTTTTTTTTCTTTAGACACTGAAGATTTCATTAGCATAAATGATTTTTATAAAAATTAACATTATTGCTGAAATTTTTATGTATTTTCATTCATATGTATTAGTTATTTATTACATATATTTTTAGATAGTTCCATTCCAGTTTCTTCTTTTAATAATTGTAATATATACATAAAACTTTCTTTGATTAGCTATTCATGACTTCTAGAGGCACTTCTACACATTTTATGTACTATCGTTGCTACTTATAAATATATAAAATAAACTTCAAAAGCATAATTGAAATTCTAATCGGTATCTAGTTCTTTCTTTACTTTTGGGAAGACCATTTGAATGGGTATATATCATTAGACTATTGTTTTTCTAAAACCCCTTTATTGTGAACTATATCTTCAAAAAACATTTGTTTTATTGTAAAAAAATACAAACTTGCAGGGTTTAAACTTTATTTGTATCATTTATTTATATATGCATTTTCCATAGCATAGTAAAAAAGGCTTACTTTTACTAATTTGAACTAAAAAAAATTCGAAAACTTTTGAATTTATATTTTTTAAAATGCTAAGTGAAATTATTCAAGTATGATTTTCTTTATAATTGCATGCAATACAGAAAGTTTTATAAAATATTAATATGAGATTTATACTTATTTTGTTTTGTTAATCAGACAGAAATTCACTTTGTTAATTTGTCATAAAGCTGTTTCTAAAACAATAGTTGAAGATAAATTACTTACTACTATTATTACTGGTACAGGTGTGATAAACTTTTTTGTATTGTCTTTGTAACTACTGCAATTATCTTTTTGTGGATAATATCCAGGAGATATAGAATTGAAATGTTATGTTGTTAATACCTAGTTTTGTAATATTTTCCAAGACATAGATATTGAAAACATTCTTATAGGATTTACACATTATACTCTTGTACACAATACTTGTAATAATATAAAATTACCACTAATATGAATTTTTCTGTATGATAATATTCAATTTTCTTCAAGCTCTTCTTCAAATTGTTAGTGATAAACATAATTAAAACAATTTTAGCTTGAGTTTATATTAATGCAGTGCTGCAGGTGGTGAAACATTGACAATACGTACATATTTTTATCAAAATATGAATATATAAGAAACCTATATTATCTTTTGGAATATTTTATCACCTACAGTTCTTCATATTTCATTGCATGGAAGAAGCATTTTCTATACTCGAGCATAAAATTATTAGGCCTGTATATTCTTTACAAAGCCCAAGGAATTCATTAAAGCATATTTTGGCATCTACACAAATTAGTTATAATTAATATCATTATTTTATTAATAAGTAATTTTTCATATAAGAAATCTTTATTTTACCTTTTATTTTAATATAGAATATGATATATTCGTATCGTTAATGACACCTCTCAAATTGTCACTAATAAGTAACTTTAATTTGAATTAATATTAAAATTTGAACATTTAATAAATTGGTCCATCTAAATTTGTTGTACAACTAGTAGCCCAGATAGATAATAATTTCATTTGACAAAATTACTGAATGCTATTTTGCAATTATCTTTCATTATGAAATTGTTATAAAAATTAAATTATTATCTTAATTTCATATTTGTTAAAGTATTACATGTTTTTCGTTGAATAAAGTATATAATAAGTCATAAAAAATTACATTACAAAAATACACAAAATATTTATATGAAAACAAATATTTAGGCTTCATGAAACTTTAGAATTATAGTTTTAACAAACTTGATAACTCTAAAATCTTGCATCAAATAACATTCTAATGTATTATAATTTCATCAAAATTATTTTCTGGGTAGACATAAAAGACAGTTTTTTCCATGTTCAACAATACATCAGTCACACACTTATAAGGATTGCACGTTTTTTCCTCCTGTTGGAATAAGTTAATATTTGGTAAATGGTCATTATAAAAATTTTAAAAACATTCAGTAGCATACTCTAAAAGGCGCTTCAAAGGTGTTTGTTTAGTATCTAGCGATTTTGAGTTTTCTTTTCATTGACTATACAAACATAAACTGGTCTGTAAAGAACTAATGGTGTTTGAGATGTTAAATGATCAGTGCCATCATATACTTGTCCCAAGAGAAATTCTGGGCCAATGTAACATCCACCTTCTACATGTTCTATTGCAGTATCTGTCAAAGTAAAATTTAATTCAAAGGTTTGACTGTATATAATCTATAGATTCTTGACTTTTTTCAATTTACAATATTACTAAATTACTAACCATATTTTATTTGAGGTTGTTGAGTAAGATTTGGTATTCTGAATGGAACTGTTGCAACTGTTATAGGAAAATGCATTTGCATATCTTCACCCGACTTTTCTAATTGAACACATACCTAAATTTGTAAATTATTAAAATTATTAAAAAGTAATAGAAAAATAATGTAACTTATAAAATTAATTACCTTCAATACATAATAAATCTTTATTAATCGGCAAACACCAACTAAAGTAGGTGGACATATAGGTAAAATCATTTTCTTCGATGAGTCCCACTTGATTGCAGTACCTGGTGATACTGGCTCCCCTTTATATTCCATAACAATTTTTTGAAGCTCTCTATTTGTACCAAGGACACCTCGATCAATAAAGAATTCAACATACTAAAAGAAAGTAAACAAATATATCAAAGTATCAATATTTGTACTCCTATTATAAATAACTTTGAATAAAGATATTTCCATTTTCAACATATGTTTAAATTCAAATAAAATTTTATTCGATAATAATAATAATAGCCTTTTAAGTTTGTTATGATTTTACAATTTTTATATTCTTTCTTATTTTACTACTTGATGTAAGTAGTAAAATAAAATTTTAATATATTCTTACTTTTTACCATTTTAAGTAATAAACTTTTTTTTTTATTTATTGAATAATAAATATGTATATTAAAATGAAAATATCGATAAATATTAATTTTTATTAAATAGCATCAATACTTGAGTTAATTTAACATGTAACCATGCTTTTTCTATTCCTTTGTTGTCAATAGCAGCTCGTAGTTTTATACTTTCCCCACAAACATATGCACTTCTTTCTAATTGTGCACTTAATTCTACTGGATTCCTTCGACAACAAAAACAACAGTTTGTTCGTACTTCAGTTCCTATCATAGGTTTCTGCAGACAGCGTATTAAGCAAAGTATAATTATATGATTAGAATATTTTTACAAATACAAGCATTTATAAAAAAGATATAAAGAAACAAAATTGTTAAAACATTTAGATGAAATATTCTTATATTTTATTCCTGATAGTGTGCATAAAAGAAATTTCTTTATATATTCTTAATTTATTATTATAAATTGTATTATACTTGTTATTAAATTTTGTTGTTAAAATAAAAATTGGTACCAAATATTGTTCATCCATGCAGTCTATATGAGGACCAATGAGTGTAAAATATTTTAATCCTTGTGGAGGACTTGCATAAGGCCTGTCAACTGTTGCTTTGACATAGTAACGTATGTAACCAGTGCGAGATTCAAAACTACAGGGTAAAGCACTTTCTGGTAAATTAAATGTGAATGGAAATTGATGTTTTCCTCGTGGTAAGATTGGAATAGGTCCTTCAGATGAATCTATAATATATTATTCATGTCTCATTAATACCAAAACATTATGACATACACATTAAGTTTTATTGCCATTTAATGTCAATTACCATTTCCCCAAACTACAATACGCTCATCAACAAAATATTCGTCATCTTTTACATTTCTTCTATCACCACTGACTAAAATTTTCCATTCTGCATGAGCTTGACCACGCAATGATAATCTCATTGCTATTAGAATATAAATATTATAAAAATGATTAATTTCAGAAATATACTTATTGACTGACAATTACAAGATTTTTACCTGATTAATCAATATCTATCTTATATCTAATAATAATGATTTATAAATAATAAGGGACATAAAGAAATAAAAACACCAAAAATAAATTAAAACACAAATTTATTTACTGTTTCAATATAGTACATTTCGACACGGGTGGGGAAGTCGATTATTTAGCTGGTGTGACTTTTTGCACGAGCGAAGCGAGTGCGAAAAAGTCACACCACCTAAATAATCGACTTACGCACTAGTTTCGAACGGTATTTTATACCACGAACGCCGAAAAATCATATCAAAGTTGTGATTTTGAGGTTAGAGTGGTATAAAATTTTTAACAATACTTTTTCAATTATAAATTAATTTTATGCTAATTTTAAATTATGTATATAACGTATAAAATATATTAAGGTCAACCTGAAATAAATTATAATAAAAAAACAACTTAAGTAATAATAGCATTTAAACATGCATATTACAATTATTGATCACAAGTAGGGTGACTATACCAGTAGTGGAAGTCACCAGTTAACAAACATTTTCTTTATATATATATGAAAATATCAAAGCTTTCTATATATTGTTTATTTAACAGACAATAATTTTCGAATGCTTAAAAATTTTTATTTCATTTTATATAAAGATTCTGCATAAAAGAAATTATCTTGTTAAAAATAAAATCATAAGATCGCCACTATTAAGTGTTTATTCACTGGCAATGTATTCATTCACTGGTGAAACGTATTTAGATACTAAGGTTGTGTGTTCCTTTACTGGTTTTTAGGAGATATTTACAGATTTTCATTAAATAAAATTTTTACTTTGATTCTTTATTCAAAATTTGCTCACCGATGTAAAGTTTGAACATTTTAGAAAATAAATTTCAAAAGGGTTTTACTTTTAATCGATTTTTAAACCACTTAATTAAATAACAAAAGTTACAATTTCCTTATTCGTTCATTCACTGATGAAGTCACCCTATGCATAAGTAACTGAAAAATAATAAATAGAACTCAAAAACTTTGAGCACAACACTTACTCTGTATACAAACATATACATATGTTTCAAAAGTTACATACATCTCAACTTGAAGTTCTCAGTTGTATGCAAGATAACATGACCACGGATGGTTTCTCCAGCATAATAAATTTCCTTTTTCAGCTTGATGTCGAATTCGCTAATGTTATCCATTGTCCTGTGATGTAAATATTTGCAAAGGACCTTGCAGCAGTACTACAATTGGGCACACATGTGCATGATCTACATATACATACGTTCTGGAGGAGTGCACCTTTACTCGATATAATGTGTTAGAAATGCATTTGGAAGACGATTTTGCCACTAGCGCGAATTCGTTATCACTCCTGAAACAGTCGCGAATCGTGACCCAAACAATGTAAGTCCGCAGCTCATCAACAACACAGCCACCCAAACAAATGCTAGGTATAGAGAACGCCGAGAAAGAGACAGACAGTGAGACAGGTATATAATAGCAGTACCTACTTACAGGTAGAGTATAGAATTCGTAAATAGCTGAGAGGGGCAGGCAAAGAACAGAGACCTTGCACAAACACAACTATATATACGAACGAGAGTTTGAGAGTCACATTTACGGAGATATTCAGATAGGAAGTGTCCCGGAGGGAGAGAACCCGTGGAGTCGCGAAGACTTAGAAGCGCGCGCTACCCATGATACTTATAATTATTATCGGTTTATCGCCTTTTCCCTCGCAGTTGCGGCTAAAGGATCTTCAAGTACATGCTCGATGCAATCCCTACCCCACGCAGACAGCAGACTCCTCACTTCGCGATGTGTGCCGTTGTTATCGTCGTCGTCTCTGTATCTCGCGCGCGCGCGCCGCTGATGGAATTAAAACAGAGGGAGGGGTAGTCGCGGCCGCACGCATCCATTCTTGGGCTGTTGATATATTTCTCTTTTCCGGAATCCCGGTCGTCGGGCGCCGTGAATATGAGAGTTATGTGTAGGTACGCCACTAGCGCCGTAGCGCGTGCAAAAAGCTAATCATGATTATAAAGCCACAATGGCGCATTAGAATTTTGGCGCGAAGAGTGTTAAGACAACGGCAATGATCAGATTTTTCGCTGTACACGTGTATTTATGAATTAAACGAGGTACTTATACAGTTGCTTCGCAAAAAATAGTAAAGGGAAAAGGTAAAGCAACGTGAGTAAGATGGAAGGGAATAAGAAGAATGGAAATTCTCCTACGAAACAGGTACATATAATATATAATGGTTTACTCGTCAATAGTTTTAGGTATTTTATTGATGAAGCTGACAGAATGACGATGAATTTTCACGATGGTTTTATATTAAGTACGCTCTCTTTTTAGCGCACACCTCGGCAATTACGAAGTCAAAAAGAAATTGGCATTTATTTTGCCCAGTCGAAAGCTACCATCGATTTATATTCTGTTGAAACAGACTCTTGCGAAAGTAATGATGAAGAAGGAAGCGAAGAGCTACAAACTAATGATAGTGGATTGGTAAAAAAGAGAAAAACTCGCGTTAATGATCCCATGACAAAAAAACTGTCAAAGATTAGAAGAACTTTCGACAGTAATATCTCTTTTGCAGATGAGAATCATGAAAGTTCTCAGGAGACACAAACATCTTCAGAGACGATATCCTCAAAAAAGATACTGCAGGACAGTTTATCATCTAATATAGAATTAACTATCGAAAACAAATCTGTAATAGCAACTTTAGATAGTCATAGTAACAATAAAGAAAATCTTTTGGATACCCAAGGGACAGACACACTGGAAGGATTAGATGATCTCTTTGATGAAGAGTGGTCTTATAAGAAAGATACACAGGATGACCTAGAAGATTTATTTAATGATGAATGGGACTATGATAAAGGGGCTACTATTGATTTCAGCTCACCTACAAGATGTACCATTATCGATATTATTTGGGATAAAAGTGACATAACACTAACAGTCAAAGATTCTAATGACATAAATGCAACAGTAAAGTGTTTTGGAATATGGTAAACAATTTATTTATCTTACTTCCATTAAAAATTTATTATTCAAATTTGTTATATAAATTTTGTGGTATTTGTAGGAGGTACACAAAAATTGAACCAGGAGAAGCAGTAATAGTAAAAGCTAAGAAGGAATCTATGGAAAATAAAAATTGGATTATTGACAATAATTCAGGATGGATCATAAATCAACCAGACACTCTTATTTCTGGCACCTCAGTAGTGGGAGCATTGTTTTGTAATAGAAAAAGCATTTTCATGGAAAAATTTAGACAAATCGAAACATTACCATATAATGATGTAGGTAATAGCTATATGCTTACAGGAAGTTTAACTCATGAACTTCTTCAAACGGTAATAACTTTGAATTGAAATTAATGATATAAATAACATATGATTAATTATTCATATTGTACATTGATATAAATTGTGATGCTATAGGTTTTAGAAAAAGATATTAGAGATATAAAAAAGATCACTACTTTATTGGATGATATTTTGAAATCAAAACATGCTATTTTAATGATGTATGATGCTGGAATTTCTATGGCTGATTGTAAAAATCTAATGCGTCCTTGTATTGCTCAAATTTACAAATTCATACAGCGCTATATAATAGGTATTTTTTCATTACATCTTATGTTAGCTTATTTTTCCTTTGCTTCCTACATATTTGTAAATGAAATCACAGGTATTCAACCAGAAGTGGCTGATCAAAATTATGATGGTAAAATAGAAAGAATCTGTGATATTGAAGAAAATGTTTGGCTGCCTTCTCTTGGTTTAAAAGGAAAAATTGATTTGACTGTTGAAGTCACTGATAGATCTAAAGGTAAATTATTTCCAAATACAGGCCGCAGAATACTTCCTCTTGAATTAAAAACTGGAAGATCATCATTTTCAAGCGAGCATCAAGGACAATTGATTCTTTATACAATGATGATGGATATGACTGGTCGTAAAATAGATTCTGGATTGCTTCTGTATTTAAGGTAATTAAAAAAAAGGTTCAAATTACCTGTATAAATAGAATATTTTAAATAATTTTAAAAATATTTTTTATTGTATTTTTCTGAATTGTTTTAACATAAATCAGATATTAGATCCATAAAGATTTTGTTGATATTACGAAAGTATTATTATTATAAACTTTTTTTTACTAGAGAAAATATTATGAAAGAAATAGTAGGTAGTTACTATGCCCAACGTGATCTAATTACCCTAAGAAATACAGTGGCATATTATTCAACAAGACAGCCAACTATTGTTAAAGAAAAAGATGAAGAGACAATTTTACCCATGGAATTTCCCAAGCCTATTAGTCATTCCTTTTGTGCTAAGTGTCCATACAATGTCTTGTGTTGTACTTATCTTTCAGAAGAAGATAAAAAAGAATTGTATGATAATCATCCTCTCAAAACTGTCAGTGAAAAAGTTACTAGCCATTTGTCTCAGGAACACATTGACTATGTCATGAAATGGGTTTCACTTTTGCAAATTGAAGAAACTGTAGATAATCAAGATGCAGTTTCATGGAAAGATGTTTGGACTTTAAAACCATCAAAAAGGTATTAATATCAGTCTTAAATTTGTTTATTCAAAAATATTAAATTTTTAATTGAAAATGCTGTATTAATTCATGTATTCTATACTTCAGGGAAAAAAGAGGTTCATGTATCTCTCATTTAAATTTAGTTTCTGTTACTGAGAAATACGGACGATTTATACACGAATTCAAACGATCAAAAGATTACGATAAAACGTTTGAATTTAATATAGCAGATTTTTCTGATAAAGAATATGTGGTCATCAGTACAAGTGATAGAATAAACATTTGTTCTGGTTTTATAAATAGCATTTCTACAACTAGTGTTTCAGTAAATTGTGAAAAGTATATAAATCTTTTTGAAATTTTTTAAATCACTATTCAAATTTTATAAATAAAAGATACTTTAATTAAAATACTTTTTCAGAGACTTGACCAAAGTTTATAAAGACACAATATATCACATAGATAGATCTTCATGCTCTTCTCTCTTAACACATAATATGTCACATCTTGGAGGACTCTTAGATGAACACGAAATCTGTATGAGATTGCGTAGGATTATTATTGACAGGTAATTAATTTTAATTCTATCATTCAATATTTAATATATTAAACGTGTTGAAATTTTACTCTGTTTTATTTAATTTTAGGAGACCAGCAGCATTTACAACTGATTTGCCTTCTTCAGTTATGGAAATTGGTAAAGAAATATTTAGTAAATTAAATGAAAATCAAAAGCAGGCAATTTTAAAAACGCTTGCCGCGGATGATTATTTATTGATAAAAGGATTCCCGGGCACTGGGAAAACTCAAACTTTAGTCGCAATGATAGAATTATTTATCAAATTAGATAAGTCGGTACTTATTACAGCTCACACAAATACAGCTGTAGATAATATATTATTGAAACTCTTAGAGCGGAAAATCGATTTCATTCGTTTGGGATCCAGTGCAAGAACACACCCTGAATTAATTCACATGTTAGATGACAATGTTACTGCACATTGTGATTCACCAGAAATGTTACACACGGTTTATTGCAGCAAAGTAAGTAAATTACATTTAGATTATAATACAATAATTACTTTAGGTTTTTAAATATATTCATTCTGTCATAAAATTAAATTAGAAAAAAAATTATGAATTTATGTCATTTTTATATAGAAAGTCGTTGGTGTGACTTGTTATGGCACAACTCATCCACATCTATCAAGACGGAAATTCGATATATGCATCGTTGATGAAAGTACGCAAGTTCTACAACCAACGATTATACGACCTCTTTATTGCGCTTCCACGTTTGTTCTCGTTGGAGATCCCGAACAGTTGCCACCCATTTCTAGAAGTAACGTAGCAAGGTATAGTTTTTCTCTTAGACGCAATCGTTCATTATGATTTATGCATATGAGCAATTCTCCAAAACTTTTAACTTTTAGCGTACTGTAACATGTATGGTTCTCAGATATTTAGCTGTCTAAGTCAATCAAATATTTATAAAATCCACTTCCAGTAACATGTTCCACTAGATAGGACTCACTTTTAAACAAGAATAAGCTCATGGGACATCTGCAAAAGCTTTAATTTAGACATTTCCTCCGTGTACTGAAGATAATTTTAAACTTTTAAAGATCGTTAAAAAAAACTCTGCTAAATTTTCGGAAAATATGCTCCGATACGATGTGTCCACTATTAACAATAGTGCATCATGTAACAAGGGAGAAAAGTCGCTCTCGATCCTCGCGGATATAGTCACTGCTCGAGCGAGCGAGGCGAAGCTCGGACAGTAATCACTCGAGGAAATCATCGACTTTTCTCTCGAGTTACATATAGTACTTTATTCCCATCTTAACTGTGGCCACTTTATTGAATATATTTTAATAAATGTTACATTAAATGTATTCTTTAAAAAATATTTAGTTAAGTTCATATGGAACTTACTTTTTTTCCCGCATTTGTGGGAAAAAGTAAAATTAGTTAAAAAGAGGGAAACAAGTCTAACTTTGGTCCCGCTTTTCAGGGATTAAAGTGGCCATTTTTGTTGAGATGAGAATAATAATATATTACGATACGTGTGACTAAAGTGACTGTTTTGCACAGCGTGAGGTTAGTGCCCGAGCGCAGCGAGGGCGCTAAACGCTATGCAATAAAGAGCCACTAAATTACGAGTATCGTACAGAGTTTTACAGCACTGCCATCCTAAGCCCGCTGTCATGCCCATCCGTGCCCAAAGTAGTCCTTTTCTGCACCGTGAGGTTAGCGCACGAGCTTAACGAGTGTGATAAACACGGTGCAAAAAAGGACTACTTTAGTCACAGATAGGCGTGACTAAAGTGCGGGCTTAGGTCACACCGTGCTATAAAAATATGTAGAGCATTATCTCCGCGACGCTGCATTTTTATAAAAATTGAAATTAAATACTCTTTGCACGTTAGAAAAAAAAACCTTTTTTTCTTTTTATAATTTTCAAGGGTGTAAATTGTTCGTCTTGATAAGGGGACCAATACGTGACCTTGATCATAAGTTAAAATGCCAAAAGTTAGAATTCACGTTAAAACTGCGATAAATAATTATGTAAAGCAATTGATCAATTTTTAGTTCTCTCGATCAATGTATTAATGTAATTGGAATATTATAAACTGTAAAAATAAAAAATCAAAGCAAAATTGTAAACTCGGCACTATTTTTTAAAAATCGTTATTACGTTGAAATTAGTGCATTTTGACGATTTAAAAAAATAGTGCCGAGTTTACAATGTTGCTTTGACTTTTTATTTTTTAAAGCTTATAATATTCCAATTGCATTAATATATTGATTGCAAGAACTAAAAATTGATCAATTGCATAATTATTTATCACAGTTTTAACGTGAAAAACTAAATTTTGGCAGGGACCTTATGACCCATACAACCTTAAATTGTGGTATTCTAAAGGACCTAATTGTGGTATTCTAAAGGACCTAATTGTGGTATTCAGGGACCTTATTGCCCATACAACTTTAAATTGTGGTATTCTAAAAAACGTGACGTCGATGCGCCCCTCGTCTAAAGAATCATCATTTTTTCGTGGTACATATCGACGCTCCCTACGAAAACTAGCACCTTTTTTGGCCTCCTTACGAAGACTAGCACATTTCAGAAAACTGCCACGAAAACTAGCATAACTCACGACTTTGCCGCGAATACTAATAGTACAATTCGTGAGGTTGCTTCGAAAACTAGTATCATTCACGAATTTGCGCCGAATAATAGTACATTTCGTAAGATTGCGACGAAAAGTAGCACGATTCGCGAGTTTGCGACGAAAAGTAACACGATTCGCAAGCTTGCCGCGAAAACTAGCACTTCGCGTCACCGTGTTAATTTACATAAGAGGTAGTGGAATGTGATAGTCTTCGCCGCAATCAAGCGGATCGGGCTAGTCTTCAACGCAAATCAATGGGGCGTGCTAGTCTTCGCGGCCAACGTTGAAATGGACTAGTCTTCGTGGCAATCTGAATCGTGCTAGTTTTCGTAGGGAGCGTCGATGTAGTCCGGGCGCCGGGGGGGGGGGGGGGGTCGAGCATGCACTTTTAGGTCCCCTCGATACCTTCACGTAACTTTATGTGTTTTGATGCGTAGAATCGATTTTTCGAGAGTACCGGGCCGAAAAATGGTTTAATTGTTAATTAACATTTTTTATAAACAATATAAAAAATTTTATATTTTTTATTTAAAAAAAATACCAAGCTATTCTTTGTCATCGTCTGAGAAAAAATGGTCCCTATCAACTTTTCTCTCCGACTCATAGTTTTTGAGAAAAAAAATCCCAAAGTTTGAAAAAACATGATTTCTTGCAACTTTTAGAATTTTTTTCTCGAAAACTATGTGTCGAAGCGAAAAGTTGATAAGGACCATTTTTATTCAGTCGATGACAAAGAATAGCTCGGTATTTTTTTAAATCGAAAATATAAATTTTTTTATATTGTTTATAAAAAATGTTAATTAACAATTAAACTTACCATTTTTCGGCCCGGTACCCTCAAAAAATCGATTCTACGCATCAAAAAACATAAAGTTACGTGAAGGTACCGAGAGGATCTAAAAGCGTATGCTCGCCCCCCCCCCCCCCCCCCCCCAGCGCCCGGACTAATATAAGCAACGGCAAATAGGTCTAATCTGAGTAGTGCTCTTTTTGACGCACATTTTCTTGAACTAATTCCCGATGTATCTAACAAAATTCAGATTTATTTTGAAAAAAAAAAAAATAAATTAATAGAAAAAATGTTGTAACGCAGTTTTACATGCATTCGCTCACGCTTACTCGCACGTGCATAAGCATACAGTACCAAAAATGAACTATGTTTAAAAATGAGATGCACTCCGTTTTAATTGTCATTTGGAGTACCTAGGACAGAAAAAATTAAGTCTAGTAGATGTGTGCCAACATTAAATTTTGAATTTTTTTTTAAGCTAAAAGTTAAAAGTTCCTGAGAAATACTCATAAACAACACAGTATTATAACAAATTCTTTCGTTTTTAAGTAATTATCTAAATTCAAAGATTTAGACAAACGGAAATTTTTATCACAGTATTGACTACAGAAATTTTACTTTAATGTTTTCATAAGTAATGTTTCTTTCATAAGTGTTGTAAATAATTGCTTAATTATTAAAAAAAAATCTTATGATAATTCTAGTTTTAAAAAACTATTTCAAATAATATTTTGTTAAAAAATATTTACATCCTTTAGGCAATTGGGTATGAATGAATCGCTTTTCTCAAGACTAGACTCACAAAACAACACTGTAGCTTTAACACAGCAATACAGAATGAATACTTGTATCATGGACGTTGCTAACAAATTAACATATCACGACCAGTTGGAAGTTGGCAATGAATCAATTGGAAAAGCCACATTACCTATAACTAATGTATCTGTAAGTTGTTTGCACTTTATTGATTTTAATAAAAAAAAACGTTTCTAGCTTAAGTTAATATGTTCAATATTAATTAGGAATTCGAATCTTGCGAAAAATGGGTCAGAAAAGCTCTTTCATTAAGACTGAAAAATTCAGTAATATTACTAAATACATCCGCGACTTATCATTTGACTGTTGATCCAATTGTCGGCCAAGCCAAAGGAGCGTGTAATTACTGGGAATCTTCTATTATCATAAGATTGATTGAGGTTCTTCAAAACGTAAGAAATACAATAGAAAAATTACTACATTCTTATATTTTAACCGAATTTTACGGTGCATTCATATTTGTTGCAGTTGGGTGTCACCGTCGAACAGATCGGTGTGATGGCGCCCTACAGAGCGCAAGTGCGCTTACTGCGCAATCTAATTTCTCACAATATTGAAGTTAATACCGTTGATCAATATCAAGGTCGTGATAAAAGCGTTATTATTTATAGTTGTTCGAAAAGTATGTCAACTGACACGGAGATTCAGGTAAAGAAAAATTCATTTAACCATTATTTTTAGAAATAAAAAAAGAATCTGAAAAAAGAAATAATAATAAACATGATTAAAAATTCATACACACATCATACAAAAGAATTTAATGACTTTTTAAATAAAATAAAAACGTTAAATTAATTGCTAGGAAAGTAAATGCGAAGTTACGTCAATTAATATGATAAATTTGTAATTCAATCAAAATATTAGTTTCTGGTTTATGGTTATAAAAACTTTCAATTTTATTAATGAATTAAGTATAACAAAAAATTCTATTAGAAATTTATAATACTTTTTTTTAAGATATATTTACATTTTATTTTGTTTAAATAAATATTTCTTTCTTTAGGAATTTAATATTCTTGAAGACCATCAACGTTTGACTGTGGCTGTGACACGTGCTAAGCACAAACTTATTATTATAGGTGATATAAATACTTTAGAGCGATTTACTCCATTCAGAAAGTTAATTACAGTATTACGAAAACACGAACGAATTTATGATTTAAAAGATGGAGAAGACGATTTCAGTTTCGACGATCTAATGCGATTGTTAATACTATAAATAACTATGACTCCAAATAAGATAGATTTAGATTTTTACTCTGCACAGTTTTTATACAACATTTGTTTATTTTTGCAAGAAATTCTAAGCTCAATATTTATTTCGTACAAATTGTTTATCTTGAATAAAAATATTTCCAACACGATACAATTTGTAATTTTTTATGCAAAAACTTTATTGTAACGACTTTTAAAAGTACAATAATGCTATATATTTTTATACTTAGATCAAATTCATTTCATGTTTTTAACATTAAAAAAGTTTTCCAGCAATTCATTTCACACAAAAAAGCTTTAAGCTGGGTTAACTCAATGCAATAAAAATGCAAAACTTCATTTCTCATTTAAAAAAGAAAGCCACCAGTTATCAATTTTTTTAAATTGGAATAAACTATCTACTCAATTAAGAGTTTAAATTAAATGTAAAGTACATAAATAATTCAATAGAAATTAATAAGAATACACTTTTACAAAAGAAAGCGTTCTTCTTTACTAATGGAGCCAGCGTCATCCCCCAGCTTATGATACACATGGTTTATTACAACATACGTTAATCCCTAAAAGTTTGCTTTCTTCGTATAAATAGTACAATTTGTATGTATTCATCTTCGGCATAAAAGTCAAATGATACTGTACAAAGTGTCCTCAGCCTGATTCCACTTCTGACGAAGAGGTTTATCGTTTACAAATCTGGAGATAGGTGGCAGGCATCTTGGTGTAAATAAGACTAAATGTGGTTAATCTGCCGAGGTCGTTTCTCGCCTTTTTTCAGCATATTTCTTTGTATATTCTTCGGCATTTTTTAAGAACTTCCTTCTGTCTCTTAAAAATTCTTCAGCTAAATCAGCTCTTAATGGATGTTCTGGCTCCGGATCATTGATTAATGCAATTAATGCTTGTATCACTGAAAAATTAAAATTATTTGTCATTTAATTTTGAAAATAAGCTGTAGTAATATTTATAAATAGTAAGTATTATAAGTATCAAAGGGCTAGTTTTCAACAAAAAAAAACTAATAATAAAAATAATTATAACAGGTTATAACCTTGGTCTGTTTTTGTGGCAGGTTTCCAATTTTCTGCACTGATAATGGCTAAGCATACTTGTCCCTTGTCGTCAACATTGGGATGATATATCTTTGTCTTGAAATTCAGCCTGGGGGGCTTAAAAGGATACTCCGCAGGGAAGTTAATCTCAATTCGGAAAGCACCTTTGTTGTAAGGTGGATTGTCCTGCAAGAAAAACCCAGATGAGAGCAGGTGAATCATTTTGTTAATTGTGAATTTTGATGAATCACTGCCTCTCTGCATGTAACAAAAGTCAAATAGCAGGGGACAACGAAAACGTGGATCAGGACTTACCGGTAATATGAGACCCTGCCAAGTCAGCATGTTCGCTTCATCCACTTGTATGTTTGTGAAGTGCTTCATCGCGGAGGCCCGCAGCTCGCCCAGCTCCTGAACGAGAAAACAAACAGTGTGAGATCGCGTATTGAGAATTCGGAGCCACAAAGTTGCTGTCGATGTCGCGCGAGAAGCTCCGTTAACGGGCCAAAAGAGGCGAGTTTCCTAACGCCGAGGTTCTCGCCCGACGTCGTGTGCAAGGTAACAACAGGAGGAAGTAGGAAAGGAAGGTGATAAAAACACATCATGGAGCTCGAAAATATTTGCCCTTGGCGGTTAACTTCTCCCACAGCCGTCTCTAGAGCAAGCTCACGAGTCGGCTGGATGTCCGTTCGAATTACCTTCTGCAACCTCCTCGTGGCTGCCATTTTGAAAATATGTTAAATTTTCGCCTTTGTGGACACACGCGCGCGCGCGATAACTCGCGAAAAACACGACGACGTACGGACCGACTGGCTGGAGAGATGCTCCCGCGAGACACGGCTATAACGAACCGCTCTCCCGCAGTATACGCCTGTATATGTGTGTATATGTGTTTCGCTGATTATATGTATATATATATACACGTGTGTACTATACGCAGGCGCGCGCGTATGCGTGAGCGCGTTTGAAGAAAAACGAGGCAAGAGGCAACCCGCGCCGAGGCTGACTCGAGTCGCGCTGATACTGCTACTAATCTGCTATATACTGCTGACAGTGCCGACTAGCGTTGCTACCGCCTGCTCGTGGTGCTGCTGCTGCTAACTGCACGGAGTGCTGACCTCCTAGCGGCTGCTGGACGCTGCTTCGCTCGCGCCACGGATCAACCGGTGAACGTAGAGAGCTACGGGATTGAAGAGCGAGCCGTGATTTCACTATAATTCAGCTCACATCGACTGATCGACCGCTGTTTATTATTGTAGTGACTTCTTGCCTCTTGGGTTCTTGTTTCTTGGCCCTTGGTAGCAGCCTAGCGGGTATTTTTTGTTTATCTCAGTTGCGGCCTGGGTCGCCTGTGACGCGCACGGGCGATCAGTATAGGTATCTTATTGAAAATTTACTCTTAAATTCTTTCACGAATACGTAAGTGTACTCCAAATCATTGTAGGAACATAGAAATGAATATTGAGTAAGTATAATTTAAGTTTACAAGTAATATTTTGCACATAATTTAGTCAAGTCAGGTTTTCAATATCATGAATGAAATTACATTTTTGTTATTCCGCGTGCTATACCTAACATTTGTTTTTGTTTATAAAAACAAAAGATGAAAAAGCCATATATGTTGACCAATAAAGGATGGAGAAATACATCTAACAATGCTTTGTAATTGTATTTATGAGAAAAATATCTATAACGAAAATTAACGAAATTTCTTTCCAAGAATTAACAAAGGAGTCGTCGATTTTTTGTCTTGAAAGTTTGTAAAACGATGTATTACTGGATTACGCAGGGCAACTGAATTTATTTAAGACGTAAATCTCTATTCTTTTTTATATTAAATTACTTTTACATATCTCGCCGATAAAACAGTCTTAGTGTATAGTAAAGTACAGTATAGGACACCTTCGAGGCTGTCACACTATACTAAGACTGTTTTATCGGTGGAACATGTAAAAGTAATTAATATAAATAAAAGGATAATGATTTACGCCTTGAACAAATTCAGTTGCCTTGCGTAATGCTGAAATACATCATTCTACAAAGTTTCGAGGCAAAAAAACGACGACACCTTTGTTTATTTTTGGAATGAAATTTGGTTAATTTTCGTTAATTTTCGTTCCAAAAATAAACAAAGGTGTCGTCGTTTTTTTGTCTCAAAACTTCATAGAACGATGTATTAGAGAAAAGGTTATAATGAACCGAAAAACTACTAGCAATATAGCAAATATACAGGAGAATGTGTATACGAAATCTGAACGCGACAAACAACACCGGTTCCGAGTACTGCAGCAAAACGTAAACAAACGATCGAGTTCGTCGGCTGCGAGACGGGGTTCACTGTGAGCGGAGCAGCACGCGCGGTGCGAGGAGACTCCTTCCCCCTACCCCGCGCGAGCAGCGGTAGCCAACCTCCTTAAGTGGGTTAGTGCGATTTGGCGTTTTCTTAAGAATTTCTTGAAACTTGCAGGGTAGACTCTTATTGCTACTATGCACAACATCTGCAAATTTCAGAAAGCCTATCTTTCCCGTGTGTGAGATATAAGCTCTCAAAGTTACGAAATTTAACACGGTGTCTTATGGGCGAGTCGTCATGAAACGTGAAAAAATAAACGTTTTCGTCAATAACTTGGAAAGTTTTCTTAAGACTTGAAACAAAAAGAGATATGTTACTAAGGACAATACTTTGAATGTCTTCTGCAAATTTCAAGAAGCCTAGCTTCACCGTTTTCGAGATACAGTTGTTTAAAGTAGGTATCCTCGGCCGCGCATGTCCTTGTGTGCGTGTAAACAAACGAAGGCTCGCTGCGGGTATGTCTACACAGTCCACAGACCGCACAAGCCGTAGCGCTTCTGTGGGTATGTACGCATAGATGAAGCGGCGCTATGTGTGGGTGGACAGTCTCGCGTGAAATTTTGAGAGTGGGGAGACTCCAGAGAGCGCGAGGCGTACCGCGTACGGCGTTAACCCGCTGTACTTTTGGCTTGTATGTTACCGCACTAACCCCCTTAAGAGGGTGTGGTACTCATGTACTCTGTTTTACCGGCAGAACACGGTAAATTCTATATTATTAAAATAAATATATCGAATTACGTCTTATAAAGAGATAGTTGCCCTACGCAATGTAATAATCTACCAGCCTACGCAGTTTTGAGTTCAAATATCAAAGGCATCCTAAAAAATTTTGCGAACAAAAATAACCGAAATTTCGTTCGCAAAATTTTGTAGGGTACCGTTGATATTTGGGCTCAAAACTGCGCAAGCTGGTAGATTATTACATTGCACAGGACAACTATCTCTTTATAAGACGTAATTCGATATATTTATTTTAATAATATAGAATTTACTGAGTTTTGCCGGTAAAACAGAGTGCATGAATACCACACCCCCTTAAGGGGGTATCGTACTATACTAATACTAATACTAATACTGTTTTATCGGCGGAACATGCAAAAGTAATTAATATAATAAAATAATAGTATATTACGATACGTGTGACTTAAGTGGCCCATTATTGCACGGCGTGAGGTTAGCGCCCGAGCGCACACTGGGGCCGAAAGGTTCAAAACCATCTAGAGGTCATAATTCTCAACCGAATTTGAAAATTCAAAAACAGGAACTTTTGTGACAAAATACCAAAGACCGCTACGAAGCCTAATTTTGAAAATATGAACCTATAAACCTAATTTATAACCTATAACCCCAAAATTTACACTTGTGATTCCCAAAAATGCTACAAAACTTCAATTTATAAGTCCTTGACACATGCTCTCTTAACCTTGATTCATAAAATTGGTCTACAGATTAAGTCTTGGGCCATTCTGTCAGAAATAGTGTATATTTTTAGGATATACATTGTATGTGGTTTAAATAACATTTTTCTCTTTTTTATAGCTGATTTTGGCCTCAGAAGCCACTAGGTGTAAGATCCCCTTAAGACTTATGAGGTTAGGGCTTATAGGTTTAGAGTTTATGAGTGCATGGCTTACTGGATCAAAGGTCAAGAGTTCACGAGTAAAGGGCTTACAAATTAAAGGTTTATCGTATTTTTGGGATTTGCAGGTCAAAAATTGAATTGATTGGTTGATGTGATAGGATTATATGACTCCTTAGATTTATAGGTTAATTTTTTGGAAAATCAGGCTTCGTAGGGCTCTTCGATATTTGATAACGAATGTTCCTAAGCAAAAATTTTGAGATTCCGTTGAGAATTGCGACCTCTAGGTGGTTTTGAACCAAAAAATCCGTATGGCCCCAGTGTGGAGCGTAGCGAGGGCGGTAATTCACGTCGTGTGATGGGCCACTCAAGTCATAAGTATCGTATATTATTTTATAGCACGTTTACCTAAGTCCGCTGTCACGCCTATTTGTGCCTTAAGCAGTCCATTTTTGCACCGGGAGGTTAGCGCGCGAGCGCAGCGAGCGTGATAAACACGGTGCAATAATCGACTACTTAAGGCACGGATAGGCGTGACCTAAGTGCGGACTTAGGTCACACCGTGCTATAATAGCGATTTACTTACCTCTTGAACAAATTCAGTTGCCCTGCGTAATGCTGGAATACATCATTCTAGAAAGTTTCAAGGCAAAAAAACGACGACATCTTTGTTTATTCTTGGAACGAAATTTGGTTAATTTTTGTTAATTTTCGTTCCAAGAATAAACAAAGGTGTCATCGGTTTTTTGTCTCGAAACTTTGTAGAACGATGTACTAGAGGATTACGCAGGGCAACTGAATTTGTTTAGGACGCAAATCGTTGTTCTTTTATTTATATTAATTATTTTGACATGTTCCGCCGATAAAACAGAGTTAGTGGTAAAGTAGGACTAAGGGGGCATCATACCTCTGTACTCTGTTTTACCGATAACGAATTTCGGTTATTTTTGTTCGAAAAATTTTTTAGGGTGCCGTTGGTATTTGGGCTCAAAACTGCGTAGGATGGTAGATTATTACATTGCGCGGGGCAACTATTTCCTTTTAAACCGTAATTCGATATATTTATTTTGATAATATAGAATTTACCGTGTTTTGTCGGTAAAATAGAGTACATGAGTGCTATATACCCCCTTAAATTATGTAAATGTATATTGTAAATTCATATAATTTAAAAGAGCCCATACGTAAGTCTCTATAGGCCTGTTTTATTCAGGAATACTAAATTTTAAAAGTTGACTTTGTTATTGTAATCCCTTCTGCGGACTGCTTGGTAAATTTGCATAAAATAGAACTTAGATTACATGTATTTTATGCAGTTTCATGATTTTTAGTATAGAAATGCAAGTAATTTAAATTTTGTTCTATACGAATTTGCCAAGTGGTTTACACAACGAATTACAATAAAATAAAAATTAAGAAATGATGTATCTCGAAATAAAGTACATCCAAGAAAACAAAATTTTTATACATTGAATACCGTGCGGAAGGATGTTTAAAAAAACAACGGTGTGTACGGAAAAAGAAAGAAGGCTCACGGTTTTTGATATGAGCTTTCACGGCTCGAGCCCAGTGGCGGACTCCTGCAGGCAGAAGAAACGTCAGAACGGAAAAGGACAATGAAGAGGGTAGATACACATAAAAGTCTTTTTTTTTTGTTGTTTTTTTAAACATACTTTCCCACGGTATTCAATGTATAAAAATTTTGTTTATAGCACTGCGTGGCATAAATCCGCATTTATGTCAGGCCTATCCGTGACATGGCGGATTTATGCAGTCAGTGCTATAAAATAATGTACGATACACCTGTCATAAGTCGTTCTTTATGGCACGGCGTTAAGCGCACTCGCTACGCTCGGGCGCTTATACACGCCGTGCCGTAAAGTGCAAGTTATGCCACTAGTATCGTAATGTACTATTTGTTGGATGTACTTTATGATAACTTGACCAATTCCTACTTTTATCTGTCTGTTTTGGATATTTCCTTTAACCTTTAAGTCTTTTATGGCATTTGTTTCCGTTAAATTCTTTACCTTAGTATTTAAGACTGGCCGCTCCTGAATTCTGTATTACAGTAGATTTAAATAAATCATTTTCATTGATTTTATTTCCCTAATTTTCTATTGACTAGTTATACAAAATTATTTGAATATATATTTAATAAATTGGGGACATGAGAGTCACATATGACAATCATATGATTTTTTTTTTTAACAGGGAACCCATGTTAAATCCTATATCTGTGTGCTGTTCCTTTTTCTGTGTTATAGCTCATAGCCCTATTGGCTCCATGCATACCTCGTGGCGACCCCTCGATACAACACCTGGTGTCTTGAATCGGTCACAGCTCTCGGACGATTTGAGCATTAGCTTATGTGGGAAGTTGTTAAGTAAATAAATGATATAACAACGTAACCACAAATAAAATTTATTATGTTATTTGTATAATATGTGTATAGCTATATAAATATATAACATTATTTTATGAAGACGAGTTTCAAATAGTCAACTTATATATATTTAAATACTAATTTTCTGTGTATTTTTGATGTTATTTTCGATATATATGTAGTAATACACACAATAGTCTCTGAAAATGCTACTTTATGCCACCATGGGCACTTCGACCGATTCTCTTATCCCCTCCAACCACATGCACGGAGCGAGTAGGTACGCGAACATCTAGTCTTGTCTAACCTATGCGACGTTGCCACGTCTACGGCATGAGCTCACTCTCCGTAGAAACTGCGAGATTCACTGAATTTTAGGTGATCATAACTTTTATTGCAAGTGGTCAATCATCACCAGCTTGAAGTATGTAATTTATCAATTACTAGATTAGTTTTGCTTAAAATTTCAAAGGTTATTTGAATGGGGTTACACAACGGGGATAAGATTTCAGCTGAATTCACGATGATTTTACAGCCATTGCTCCAATGTTATTCTTACGGAAAAGCTGTAAAGTTTGAGTGCACAAACGGTATGGTAAAATGAATTGAGACTAAGCATACAGATTCATTGCGTTGTGAACTCATTTTGTACCAAATTTGAGCAATAACTTGAATCAACCCCATTTAGGAAACGACTACCTTAACAGCCAGGATGAAAATTCATAAATCATCTTAGTAAACTTTTTATTAATTTAGTTTTTATGCAATTTTATATTAATTCACTGTTTCAGTTAAATTACTCAACTTCAAAATACAAAACTCCTGTTGTACGGATTTTGGATATTAGTATTTTTAATTACCTTAATTTATATTACTTATTATTTCGTATTGCACAAATATCATCCTTACTGAAGTACCCACTATTGAGATCTTACGTCAAAATTTTACCTGTCTTAAAAAACAGAAGAGCACTAAACTTTAATTGAAAAATTGTCTTTGTTACCTTCCAAGTGGTTGTATGGGTCACATTTCTTTTTATTATTCCTTTTAGAATGCAGAGAAAACGTATTTTTGAGTTAATTTTTTAATAAAATTTTTCCTCGAAAATTTCTTATACAAAATCTGGGTGGGACTAGATATATCGAAAGGCTGATTAAGATGCCTTACCCTTCAGAATATTAAAAATAGAACACGCGTATCACGTTAGTAGAAGCACACTATCATACAGGATTTAAAACAAAAAGCACCATTAACAGAATGCAAAAATACATATATTTACAGAATAAATTAATTATATACTGCCACAATTGTAGAAAACACATAGTACCAAAAGTGAATTTATAGAAAATACATAAGACGAATGCCGTACATATAGAAGTAACCATATTTTGCTTCCTCCTAGAGGAAGCTTTGTGATAGTAATTTTTTGAGTTATTGTAAAAACATGTTATAATTGTTTTTCGAGGTGTTAGGAATTGAAATACATGATTTTTGAAAAATGTCTGTATGCATGTATGCGTGTGAGTGTGTGTGTGTGTGTGTGTATATACACCTGGATCTCAGCTTCTACTCGATCGATTTTGACCGGACAGGTCTCATTTTTTTTTGTTTTTCTTGTGTGATGGAGGGTCAAAAATTCGTTTTTTGATTCGCCGACGCGTTTTTGTTTTATTTCGAAATTTCTCGAGAACGGCTCCATGTATCAGATCCAAATTTATAGACAATTTTATATGTGATATAGATAATATGTGTGCGTATTTTCATCAAGATCGTACGATTACTTTTTGAGATATTTGATTTTGAAAATTTCGTATTTTACAAAGTTATTTTCTTTCTCGCATGATAACTAGAGAAAACAAAAATTGGTTTAATCATGTTGAAATTTTGTGGAGATGTAGAGTCTATATATTATCGTATAAATCCTTTAGGTAAAAGAATTGTCTCATGATTTTTAGAGATATTCAAGATTAAAATTCTTTTACGGTTTTTTTTTCAAAATCGTAATCTCTCAATAACGACTTCACGTATCAGCTTGAAATTTATAGACTATTTTGTATGCAATATAGGCAATACCTGTGTAAAATTTCATCCAGATTATATGATTATTTTTTGAGATGTTTGATATTTAAAATTTTAGTCTTTTTGAAAATGACTTTCTTTGTTGTCACACAATATAACTACATTAAAATTGTTTTAATTTCTTTGAAATTTGGTGGAGATGTAGAGTTTGTATATTATTTATTAGAAAAGTTCTTAGGGTAAAAGAATTCGTTTATGAATTTCAGAGATATTTGAGGTTAAAACTATTTTAGCTCTCTTTTAAAATCGTAATTATTCGGAAACGCATTTATGTATACTAGAAAATGGAAATGACATGCGCTATGCGCTATGCGCCGATACACGCGTGTTGTATACCTGCTTTTGTTTTGTAATAGCCATTTATTATTTTTAAGGTTAGAACCTTTTTCTCACGTCGGAAATTCCAGAAAGAGCACACAAATACGGACTGGCATACTACTAGAGACAAGTATTGTGTGAAATTTCACAAAGAAAATGTAATTTGAAGTAAAGGTTATTTAGGAATTTTAAAAGGTTTTGACGATAATATTACAATCAATTTAAAAAAAAATCATACCTATTATTTTATTCATATTTTATACATAATTTAAAAATTAATAATTTTTAATCTTCATAAATGAATGTATTTATTTTATTTATTTATTAAACCAGAGTAAGTACATAGGTATTACGATAATATCAATATACATTTTTACATTACATGCGTAACCCAGCAGAGGAAGTATTTCCTGTATGCTGGTCTGGTGACTTAAACTAACTTAAAACTAAATTGAAGTATTGTCCCTGATTGTTTGTCGATCTTGTATCCCCGTAGCTAGCAGCTACGGAGTCAAGTCGACAACCACACATTATTCATGACTTTTCTTCTATCACCAATATCTAACCAACATTTGTCTTGCTGTTGTAAATGATTCCGTGGATGCGTTTCTGTCTCTTGCAAAGATGATTCTTTCGTAGCTGTTTAGTCTTGTTGGGCAGGTGAGTCCCACTGCACAGGTAACTCTGTAGTGTGGGAACATCAATCTGTGTTGGTTGGCTGAGTCACATTTACATGTTGATGTAAAAACAATGTCGTCTACTACTATGAGATCGTTGTATTTCGGGTGCTGTTCTAGAGTATACATTGAGTTTGTAAATGTTTGTTTACCTCGAATGCCTCTGTCGAAATACAGTAGTGCTTTATTACAGCCTAGATAGTTGAGATCTCCGTAAGACATGCGGTAGGTGTTATCTTGCAGTATAGGCTTTCCCGGTGCGCCACTTGCTTCCATTGACATGGTTTTTGTATTGTTATCCTCAGCCATTTTATCTATCGTACTAAATACAGTTTCTATGGGATTATATTTTTCGTTGTTGTGTTCCTTTTTTATTTCAATATCTTTGGATTTTTCTTTGACAAAGTGTATATGTTTTATTTCATTATTTCCGTTAGTAATACGATAGTCACAACACTTATTGCTTAAAGTTGTATTTTTGTTGCTCTCTGAGAGCGTCCACCTGTTAGCAATCATATTTGCAATTTCGATGATAATTTGTTGATTAATATTGAGTTTTCGGATGTTGTTCCAGTTGTAATTAGATAATCGACGATGAGAACGTTTATAATGTAGTGTGCATAACCCGTGTGCGCATATATATGTTCTTATATCCAGTAACAGTTTATCGGACTCTAAACTCCCCATGGACTTCCAATGTGGGAGGTCTGTGTCCGATATCTTTATTAGTGAATAATATAGTTGCTTTATCTGTTTACAGTTAATATTATTAGTATTATTCATGGGTGTTTTATTATGCTAGATGTTTGCTTTTATCCAGATCTTGATTTTATATTTCAGACTTTTTTTATTCGTTATTGTTTTAAGGTCATTAGGCAGTTTGTTGTAGGTAGTTAGTGCTCTAATGTAGCTGTTTTTGATGCTGATGCGTTTACAACGTTTAGGTATTGGTATACTTTTATTCCTCGTTACTTTGTCGGATTCTATATATTTGTCTTGTAATTCTTTGTAATGAAATATTAGTGACTCAAAGGTAAAAATTTGCTCTATATTTAGTGGATTTCTGTCATAAATAAAATTGTTTTTATTTATAAGTTTAAGCAGTCTGTTTTGCAGGCTGTAAGCTTTTGGTTCTACCTGCGTAAGCGCCTCCCCAGGCTATAATACTGTAGGAGGTGATACTGTGGAACAACGTATAGTAAATCATACGGAGATTGTCTGTGTCCATTATAATAGACAGTTTGTATAAAATGAAAGTAAGGTATTTGGTCTTATTATATATATTTTTGGTGTGTATATCCCATTTCATGTTGCTATCGAAAGTTACTCCTAGGTATTTGGTGTTTTCTACTCTTTTGATGTTTTTTCCTTGTATGCAAATGTTCATATTTTTAGGCGTGCTTTTATAATTGCTGCCGAATTCCATGTATATTGTTTTGTCCTTGTTGAGAGATAGTTTATTTAGTGCTAGCCAGTCGGCTATTTCTTGTAGGTAGTCGTTCATTTTAGTTTCTACTTCTTGCCAGGTTTTACCTATTGCTATGATCGCAGTGTCGTCAGCGTATGACAATATTGTATCTTCAGGCATTGAAGATAACATATCATTAATATAAATAATGAACAGCAGTGGTCCAAGTATTGTACCTTACGGTACTCCCATATAGACAGTTTTGTATTGGCTATAATCATTACCTATTTTCACCCTTTGTTTCCTATTACTTAGATAACTTTTTATGAGGTTATATGCGCTACCTCTGATGCCGTAGTTATATAGTTTATCAAGCAAAATTTGATGATCTACTGTATCGAATGCTTTCGCTAGATCGAGGAATGTAATAGCTATTGGGTCGCTTGCATCTATGTGGTTATAGATTGTGTTAGTTATTTGATATAGTGCATCTTTAGTGCCTCTATTTTTCCTGAATCCAAATTGTTTATTTGAGATCAAGTTACATTTATCTATGAAAGATGATATTCTACTATGCAGTAGTTTTTCCAATACTTTTGCAACATTTGAGATCAGGGAAATTGGTCTGTAGTTTGTTGGCATATGCTTTTCTTTGGCTTTATGTATTGGTATAATATCCGCAATCTTTAAAGCATCAGGCCAAATTTCTTTCTCTAAGCATAAGTTGGTTATGTGAACCAGTGGGTCGGAGATGTGTGATATTAAAACTTTGAGTGAGAGTGTGTTAATACCATCACACCCACCATTTTTATTTTCCATGTTTAATATTGTTTTTTGTATTTCTTGATGATTAGTAGGATATAGAAAAATACTCTTGTTATTCTTAGTAGGCAGCCTTACTCTTTTGTTTGGTGGAGTTTTAATTTTGTCACACAGTTGTTTACCAACGTTGCAGAAGAAGTTGTTGATATGTTCAGAAATTTCTTTTGAGTCGGTTATTTTTTTGTTGTTATTATCCATGATAAAATTAATGTTGTTATTTATTTTACTATTTTTTCCAATTTTGTTATTAATTATTCTCCAGAGATTCCTTTGATTGTTCATGTTTGATTGTATTTGCTTTCTATCATGGTCCTTTTTTGCTTGGTTGATAATGTGGTTAAGTATCTTAATGTAGTTTTTGTAATTTTCTTTTTTTACAGAGTTAGTAGGATCCTTCTTCCATATATTATATAGTTTTTCTTTATTTTTACACGAATTTATTATTGCTTTTGTTATCCAAATTTTCCTCGGTTTCATGTTGTTTTGTTTATTGCTGTGCGTCTTAATTATTGACCTGTTTAGGCATGTTTGAATTTTTTGTATAAGGTTATTTAAGGCTTGGTTGGGATCTGTTATTAATGAGATATCTGCCCATTTTATAGTTCCTGCTGTTTTTTCCAATTTATTGTAGTTAAATCTTTTTCCTAATTTGGTACTGGATTGTTTTTTAATATTTTTTAATGACATCATTATGGGAAAATGGTCGGTAAAAGGTGTTTTTAGTAAGTAGGTTTTGTATTTAATTTTGTCTAGTTTAATGAAAAAGTTATCTATACAGGTGCCATTGCTATTGTTATTAATATCTGATGGTCTCGTTATACTTTTAAATCCTGGGCAGTAACCATTTTCTAATAGTATTTGTAAAAAGTCTTGATCTAAAACATCTTGACTTAATATATCAAAATTGAAGTCTCCTATTATTATATTATTTTTTTTTTTTTTCCTTATTTTTAGAAAATTTTTAATATTCATTAAGAATTCAGTTTTATGTATGTCATGTGATCGGTAAATTGATGATAATGTTATGTTTTTGTTATTTTCAAGTGTGATTTTCGTGTTCATTATTCTAAGTTTATTTATTTGTATAATTTCCGTGGTTTCTGTGATGTCTTCACTTATATATAATACTACACCATCCGATTGGTTTATGTTGCTTTCATTATAGTACATTCTATATTTTGGAATATTAAAAAATTCGTGGTGTTCAAGTTTCCATGTTTCAGTACATACTATAATACAAGGCTTTGTAACAAGCCTGTTTAAGAATACTAATAGTTTATTGTAATTAGCATTTAAACTTCTTATATTAACGCAAAGAATTAATTCTTTGACTGTAGCTAGGCATCTATTTAATTCGGTTACACTATTTGTGATATGTTCGTTGTCAAATATTACCTCTTGAGAATCAAGATTCATTTTCATTTTCATTTTCTAACGTATCAAATCTTGGTTGAGCTGTAGATGTAGGTAATTATAATTATGTCATAAATTGTTGCAAAAATTATAAATTTTGTTATTAAAAATTTATTAAAGGAATAAGCAAATTAAGTTTGAGGAAGTCACGGGCCAATGAATTGGCAGTGGTTTTTTCTATATTAATGTATAACATTTTCTGTATTCGTGACATTCGTTTCATTTATTTTCCATAAATTCGCCTTTCGTACTATGTGTTTTCTACAATTGTGACAGTACAAATTAATCTATTCTGTAAATATATTTATGGGTTTTCGTATTCTGTTAATCGCGCTTTCTGTTTTAAATACTGTGTGATAAGCGTGCTTCTGCTAATGAGCCACGCGTGTTCTATTTTTTATTTTCTGAAGGGTAAGGCTTCTAACTGTCAGCCTTTCGATATATCTAGTCCCACCCCAAAATCTCACTTTTTAATGAAATCAATTTCTGTTAAGAAGTGTACATAGAATGCATTGTACATTCATTTTGGAATGAATTTTAAGGAAATATCTTTCTAACTGCTGAAAAGGTAAAACAGATAATTTTTTTCCCTTATAAAATCTGAATGTTCGAGATAATCTATTTTGTCCTTAAACGATCTGGGGGGAGGTATTTTATCAGAATGGTAAAATGTTAGATGGGTATTTTCTCAGAAAAGTAAAAAAACAAATTAGAATATCTTATGATAGAAGGGTAAATTTTCGGAATGTTTAAAAATGTATAATATATAAACATTCGAAAAAATTTGGCAAGAAGGCCATAATATTTTCATTAAATTATTTTTATATGATATGTGATATCAATTTTTCGAATGCCATTTTTGCCTAACGATTAAATTGTAGAAAATGCAGTGATTTAGAAAAGCTATAACGTTAAAAAATGAGCTAAAACTCATATAGGAATGAATGTTTTACATTTTTTGGAATTTTATTCTTCTAGTAAAAAGTACCTTTATAATTTTATGCAATCTGTTTTCAATTTTTATAGACGCAAATTTTTCTGATATTTTTTTCGAAAGAAATCCCTTGTGTGTTCTGAATAGCTCATGTTCGGAATTTACGGTATCGGATTCGGAAAATATTTTAAACGATTGTATATTTTCTGAAAAAATACCCATCTAACATTTTACCATTCTGATAAAATACCTCCCCCCGAACGATCTCGAATCTCGAAAGGAGTAAAAAAAAATCGAAGAGTGGCTGATTAACGTTAATCCTCTATTATAATTAAGCGATTGAGATTCGTTCGGTTTTCGAGTATCTTCACGAGGTATCTCGAATTTCGAGTCGATCTCGAAACCCGAAAGAAATCGAGAAATAGCCAAGAGAGGGCACGTGTAGCGCGCCAATTAACACTAGTCCTTGTATAATTTTAGCATTCGAGTTCGGTATCAATTTTCGCAACTCGATCTCGAATCTCGTACTATTCAATTGAAGTTTGAGTAGTTTGGTATGTCGAGTAATGAGTTCGAGTTTTCGACTTGACTCAAGTTCGTCGAGTCGACAATTCGCAGTCGAGTAGTTCGAATTCCGAACAGTCCGCCAATCTCTGTAGGGGGTTCTATAGAACCTATAAGGGTCTTTAAGGAGTTACATAAGGGATACGAAGATGCAGAGATCGTAATGAAATTTTACCCTACTGAAAAATCTCATCTGAAATTCTGGTCCGCGAACTGCTAAAATCCCTTTAATGATAAAAAAATCAGTTTCTGGGAATTAGGAGTCGCCTATTACGTTACGCCACCACCCAGATAAGTTCAAAAATTTATGTTTTAAAGCGATTTAGCCATTTTTTACATTTTTAGAAATTTCTCACGCTGCTTCTACGACAAACACCCGGGGTTGATGTTCTCTGGAACCCCGATTACAAAGGTCAAGTTCGCTGTTGAACTCGGCTTTTCCGTGTGCCGGAAAGGCTTAATACTCGCGCTAGCTAGACGCGAGGCATGGCCACTCAGAATGATCGTCGTCTCGGAGTGACGATTCCGCGGAGGCGGCGGTATCCGGGAGAAGGTTAGGTTGAGGTCAAGAAATGAAGAATAGCCTCAGTTACATAGAACAACAATAACAAGGTCTATTCTAAAAAATTTTACATCAAATACGCGTCTCGTTGCGCGCAGACAAGAAGACGGGATCCGTCGCTCGTCGCGGGCGGATCAATGTATGTATTTTCGCGGGACTGGTGAATGCACCACAGGTCGCTCGCTGCAGCGAGCCGAAAACACAAAAAGAAAGAGGCGAGGTCGGAAATAACAGAGTCTTACCGGAGAGGTGTGCACTCCTCTCGTCGCTCGCTCGCTAACCCGCTCCTGCGTGAGACCTTATCCTCCGGTCGACTTCGGAGTGTTCAGGTCGAGTCCTAACATCGAGCGTTCACCTACAAACGCTTCGGACCTCAGGAGTAGCTCTGTTCACCTGCGCTGCTCTTAGTGGACGATTCGCGTGAGTCAGCATTGCACTGCACTGACTTAGACGCACGTTGACCGTTTTCGTCCGACGTTCTAATTCGCATGCGCACTGTTCGACAGCCCGAGAGAATCTCATTTGAAAATGAATCGAGCGCGACTTTGCAACCGCCAAAGTCGCGCTGTCCCCGCGCGCAGCTCGCGAATATATCGTCCGAGTGATGTAAACAAACGCTCGAGATGCACGAATTCGCTAGAACGAGAGCCAAACGAGTTCGGTAGGATACGGAGAACCGAGATTCTTATTTCCTCCGTATTTTATGCTGGAACTTCCTTATAGTCAAAAATTTGATCCCGTTTGGGAAATACTCAACTTTACTAATTTTTTCTCCCAGTCCCATAAGAGGACGTGTAAAAAAATGACAATTTCAAGCGTTAATTTCTCGAAATTTTCCACAGTGACAGGATAAAATAAGGATACCACAAGATTCAGCATATCTTGAATTACTGAAAATGTTATAGCCGAGTTCGTAAATTTCCATGCAAGATCATCCTTAATTGATAAGTTATTATCACGTAGAAAAACAGCAAGTTTATTCAATAATTTATTAATTATGCAAAAAAATACAAGTTATTTAACTTTTGACATTTTGATTATTCTATAACTTTTCAACTGAAATTTTGAATTTTCGATTATTTGAATACAATGATAAAAAATATTCGAGAGTAGCTATCGATTATATTTCTAAAAAAAAGGATCAAACGTTTTCAACCCAACCATATTCTCTTAAATTTTGAAACATCTTTGAATAAGAAAAAACTAAACTTTTTAATATAAAAATAGATTTAAATAACATAACCCATGTTCAGATATGAAGGGCACCGGGGAAATAAAATACCCGGAGTGGACCAAAACTAGGTAGGGTAAGACACCCCGAATAATAAACCAACTATGGTAGATGTGCGAGAAAACACAGTCCCCCAAGTCGGCAAGGAGAAAGTAGTGCAGGCACATACCACGACTGGGCTGAAACCTATTCGATCTAATGCCTTCAAAATAAGGAAGTCCGATGAAAGCACTTACGCCGCCATCCTAGGAATTCTCAAAGGGGCACCTCAGTTAAAGGACATGCAAGAAAGGGTCACACGCATCAGACGCACCAAAGCAGGAGAGTTGTTTTTGGAACTAGACAAGCCTAGCATCGAGACACATGAACTGCAAACACTGGTCTCGTTCACTGTTGCAGGGTCAGCGATAGTGCAAACGTTGTCCCACAAGGAGACAATTGATATCAAAGATTTGGACGAAACAATAACAGCGGAATAACTTCAGTTATCAGCACCGGAATAATGACCGCTGAGAATATCAGACTCAGGGCGTCTTACAGTGGCATACAAGCAGCCAGTATCCTGCTGCCGGTAGCAGCAACAAAAAAGCTGCTGAAAACTGGCATGCTGAGAATAGGATGGGTCAATTGCCGGGTCCAGTAATGTGAAGCAGTGGCTCGTTGCTTCAAATGCCACGAAACCGGACATGAGGCAAGGAATTATGAGAATGCAGTTGACCAGTCGTCCCTGTGCTTCAGATGTAGAATGGAGGGTCATAAGGCAGTGAACTGCCTGACCGCTAACGAGCAGGCAACGAAGGAGGTCGAAACACCAAACAACGATGGCTAAAGTGCTTCAAATCAACCGGAACCACTGTATGGTAGCCCAGGACCTCCTGCCCCGACTGGTTCGAGAGGAAAATGCGGACATAGTCATCATCAGTGAACAGTACAGGGATCTTAGTGAACCAAACTGGCTAAGGGATTGTGCCAACACGGCGGTCATCTGGGTATGCGGAGAACTTCACATATCCAAAAAAAAATAGATGTCCTCTTGCCAAGATTCACCTGGGTGGAAGTAGCTGGCATAAGACTATACAGCTTCTACCTGCTACCCAGCGATTCAATAGAAGAGTTCGAAAGATCTCTGGATTCTATCGTCGCCAGCGCTAGAACCTCCTCACTGCCGGTCGTAATCGGAGGGGACTTTAACACCAGGGCAACCGAGTGGGGAAGCAAGAAGACAAACCATTGCGGGCGCGCCCTACCAAAAAAAAATCAGCTGATAAATCAGATGATTTGTCAGATGATTTATCAGCTGATTTCTCATCTCCAAAAGTCACCTGAGATTCTGACCGGATGCTGCCAAAAGCTTACGTAAATAAAATATCAACTTATCCAGTATTGGAAATTACCTAATAGGATGTCTTACCCCCCCACATGAGTTAAAAAATGCACGTTTGGAAGCATTTTTTCAAATTTTACAAATTTTGTATATGAGATCAGCTGAAAAATCAAGTGATTTCTCGGTGAAATCTCAGGTGATTTTTCATCTGATCTGTCAGCTAATTTGTCAGCTGATTTCTCAGCTAATATCTCATGTACAAAATTTTTATAAATAGAAAAAATTTGCAAAATGTTTCCAAACGTGCATTTTTTAACTCATCTGGGGGGAAAAACATCCTAATAGGCAATTTCCAATACTGAATAAGCTTATATTTTATTTACGTAAGCTTTTGGCAGCATCCGGGCAGAATCGCAGGTGACTATTTGAGATGAAAAATCAGCTGATAAATCATCTGACAAATAATCTGATTTATCAGCTGATTTTTTTGGTAGGGGCGCACTACTCGAGGCCTTCGCGATACTAGAACTAGAGATTACTAACACAGGGACAATACCGACCTACACCAAGGGAAACAGGTCGTCCATAGTAGATCTGACCGAAAGGCTCAAACTGGCGAGTCAGTGATCGATACAATGGCAGCGATTACCAAGCTCTCATGTGCCAGCTCCAGCCGGCGAGCAGGACAGCGCATATGACCCGGATGTCGAATAGAGAGAAATGGGCACCAGCTACTTTTGACAGGGAAACTTTTCTCTGCTCCCTAGAACAGGAGAGGTTAGAGCTCAAAGGAACAGCTGAGCTTAGAGCTCAAAGCCTCTCGCGGACCATTACAGGGGCATGCAATGCTTCAATGTTCACGAAGACAAATCATCGCGGACGCCTACCAGTCTACTGGTGGAACTAGGACATTGCAATAATACGCAAAGAGTGCCTTCGTGCTAGGAGACTGTACCAAAGAGCAATTCGTGGACTGCGGTATGAAGAATTAACCGCCAGGTATGAACAAAAGAAAAGAGAGCTCAAGATTGCCATCAAGACAGCCAAAAGTGTTGGCAGGACTTTTGCGAGGAAGTGAGGACGACCGTACAAAATGGTCATGAACAAAATCAAACCCAGGGGCACTACTTGACAGAGTGGTCCAACATTTGTTCCCAGAACACCGGGAACGACAAACTGGCACTTTTCTAACGGAAAACATTGGTACAGCCGAGCCAACAGAAGTTACCGAATCAGAAGTGAAGATATCGGCCAAGAAGATTGCCATAAGAAAAGCCCCAGGACTGGATGGCGTGGCTGGTTTAGCTATAAAGACCTCTGAATGTTCCTGATATATTCAAGGACACTTTCAACGCATGCCTAAATGAGGGAATTTTCCCGGCACAGTGGAAGGTACGGAGGTGGGTACTCCTTCCTAGGCGAAATAAATCTCCTAATGATCCATCTTCGTATTGACTACTTTACACTGGATGGCCGAGAGTATATAAGCCATGTAAGTCAACTGTTCAAATGACTCTACGAAGAGTCCGAATTACAAGGTTTGCCTTGTTTTTGATAGCCCCTTTACAATGGGGACTGAAAATTTTTCGCCATATCTGCGTTAAATAAATTAATTTTGTTTTAAGGATTTATTTTAAAACATATAATAGAAATAATTTAAATTATTAGATTTATTATTTGATGGGACATGTTATTTGTCATGTGATTTATCACATGATTTATCATATGATTTGTCATATGATTTATCATATGACAAATTATAAGATGATTTTCTCGAAAACATCTCATGATTATCATATGATTTGTCGTATGATAAATCATATGACAAATCATATGATAAATCATATGAAAAATCATATGATAAATCATATGATAAATTATATGATAAATTATATGATAAATCATATGATAAATCATATGATAAATCATATGATTTTTTTCAGTAGGGGCTACCACGTCGCTTGCCGAAGGGCAATTGCGCTGAGAGTGGCCTGTTCCTACCGTACCGTGTCAGACATCGCTCTCTCGGTAATCGCCGGACTACCACCCGTAGACCTAATGGCGACTGATAGAGCTGAGATGTATCGTGAAAGCATGGTTCCAGAAGAGGGTGACTTCTACCAGGGACAACGTCAAAACCGATGGTTCAAGAAGACCAGAGAAGAGTGGCAACGCCGGTGGGATATAGCAGACGAAAATCGGAAAAGGTTATAACTCAAAAGCTTAATGGTAAAATGTTTTGAAAAAAATCATGATAATGCAGAATATAAATAGCTACAATCTGTAAATGTTAATCTGTAAAATTTAATCCATTCTTTCGACTATTTTTTGAGTAAAAAATTGAAAACTGAAAAAAATGAGTTTTCTATGTCCAACGATTACGGGAGTCAAATTGGGTTAATCGCTCTGAAAGGTAGAGGTATTGACTGAGTTCTTTGGGAAAAATGTTTGGTCCATAAATTTCAGAGATATTTGAGGTTAAAATTTTTTCATTTTTTTTTCAATTCGTAATTTCTCGGAAACGGCTTGATGTATCAGCTCCAAATTCATAGACAATTTTGTATGTGATATAGATAATATGTATGTGAATTTTTAAAAAGATCATACGATTATTTTTGGAGATATTTGGTATTTAAAATTTTCGTATTTTACGGAGTCATTTTTTTTTGCCGCATGATAACTCGAGAAAAAAAATTGGTTTAATGATGTTAAAATTTTGTGGAGATGTGTGGAGTTTAAAAATCATGAGCCAATTCTTTTACCTAAAGAACTTATACGATAAATATATAAAAAAAATGTTGACCTTAAATATCTCTAAAAATTATGAGCCAATTTCTTTATCTAAAGAACTTATACGATAAATATATAGACATATTTAAGGTTAACATTTCTTTCTATATTTTTTGCAAAATTGTAATTTCTCAAAGACGGCTCCATGTATCAACTCGAAATTTATAGACTCTTGTGTATGCGATATAGGCAAGACTTGTATAAGATTTTATCCAGATCATATGATTATAATGACTTTCTTTGTCGCACAATAACTGGAGTAAGATTGTTTTAATTTCTTTGAAATTTGATGGAGATTTAGAGTTTGTATATTATTTATTACGTGAGTTCCTTGTATATTATTTATTATATGAGTTTTTTGTATATTATTTATTATGTGAGTTCTTGGAAGGTAAAAGAATTCGTCTCAGAATTCGTTTATGAATTTTAGAGATATTTGAGGTTAAAATTGTTTTAACCCTCTTTTCTTACGGCTTACTCTAATTTCTCGTGGCTTTATATATAGTAGAAAATGGAAATGACGCGCACTACGTGTGCGTGTTCTTGATTTGCTTTTGCTTTTTTATTGTGGTTAATTTACAGCGCGCTTCGCCGAAACATAAAATTCCAGATACGTTGGCCAATTAGAGGCCGTAAATACGTTTAACAATACTTTTGGCTGCACTTCCATATTAATCGTGTTCTCTCTTTTATAAATGGAAACATGAAATTTATAGACAATTTTGTGTGTGGTATTGGAATCTGACATGGGGATGGGAGAGCATCCAACATGGCCGACGGGAGATCGGACTTGAGCAGAGTTTTCAATGGGAAGGATAGGGAATAGTTTTGTTTTTCTTTGATTATGTCAATAATAATAGGTGATAATGTGACATGATATGCAAGTGAAAATCAAGCACAAAGGAAGTACATTGAAGGTGATTGCTTGAAAAAGATAAATTCAAAATTTTATATGGTCAAAACGTAGAGCAATCGAGAACCGGCACTGTAACTTGACTGCTTTCACTTGTCATTGTATACACATCTAAGAGAAATTTCGTGAAGTAAACGGAGGGAAAACGAAATGTAGGGCTTAAAGAAAAGTGCACACACATTATATCTTTTTTAAAATATATCGAAAAGTAAGTTAACTTCAAAAATAGAAAACTGAATTTTCCATACTATTACTCTGCACAGATGCTTGAAAAAGCATCAAAAATGCAAAATTTCAAAAAGTCATTGTACATATAGGCTTTTATTATTATTTAAATTTCAAGAAAAGCTATTTAAGATCTTATGATTCAAATAACTTTACTGCAAAATCCATTTAGAATACTTTTACCGAACAAAGTTGATCCATTATTCCATGTAATATGGTATTTTTTATTTGCAAGATCCAAAATGACTACATTAAGTTTCAAATATAAATAAAAGTCATAACTAGGCTGATAATTAACCGGTACTGGGCCGGTATTAGGCTAGTCATAATGAGAATTCTGGTACTTCGATCGATATTATATGATTTGCCGAGAGATAAATGCAAAAAGCTGAGTATGGTCTGAGTATGAGATGTATGAGCCAGTATTAAGCCAGTCATGAGTCAATACTGGTTTAAGGTGGTTCTATGATGCATTATAGTTTATGCGCTCAGCGAGAACATAAACTATACCATGCGGCGGGTATGCGCGTGGTTCTGTCTTTCTCGCTCTCGTGCACGTCGTCTGCTATTTGTGTTTATAATCATTAATATCTCAAAATTTTTCGTGGCTCCATGCATTTTTTAAGTGATCATTGCAAAGCTTAAGTCTTAAACTTTAACCACCTCTTTTTCTTAACTTCCTCCGCATTCGACTTCTATATTTATTTTGGAAGTTTCTACTCAAAACACATGATTCTATTGACACGGGAATGAATTGCCATGTAAAAGTATACATTTTCAAGAATTTTTTACTCAAAAATTTTCGTGGCAACCTGTATTGAAAAAAATACTAAAAAATTTGTCAGCATCTGTAGAATAATATATTTTTTTTGTAAATGTCCGCATTCAATGACATTTTCATAGAACCACCTTAAGTATTCGTAGGAAATGATAAATGAAAGTTTTTCTTCCATTCTTTTGGGGAAAATCATGATTTTCATATGCCTCTGAAACTAATGAACGAATCTGACTGAATTTCTTTTCAAATCAGAGAGAGTGATCCTTATATGTATTCACCCTCATTCTTGAATTCAATAAAAACAAATGAAAACAATGTTCTTATTATTGATTATTGGGTGACCCATGTTTCAATGTTAATGAAATGAATCTCGGTCGTTGTCAAAGGGCGCGGCAGCGCCCTGCTTGGCGAGTATAAGGAACGAAGTGACAGACGAGCAAGCGGGGCGTCGGCGCACCCTTTATTCTTTGGTGTGATGTTCTAACCCTACTTTTTTTTGTCATATTTACCTTATAATTGTAACGTCCGTGTTACAATGTCGCGAAAACGATAAAGTTAACGCGATAAATGTTCCAGTTTCGGTTTACGCCTACACGTAATAACCACGGGAGTAGGAACGCGTGAAAATAGTTAATCGGACAGGTAAATTAAACAATGATAATTCGCGATACTAATTAAGCGGCAAGCGACAGCGTCAGCGAACAATTAGAGTGACAGAGAAAGAGAAAGGATAGCGATCTACAGAGTTACTTACTTTGGGGCGGTTGCGGTTGTCTCGTTCTCTCAGTTAGCCCTCGGCAGTCTCAGAACCCAAACGCAGCGGGCGATTCAAATGGCAGAAGGACAGGATTGTGTAAATAAAGTAACACTCAAAAATGCAATTATGTGATGTTTATTAATTGCATAAAGTTACGTTAAAACTGTTACACACTGATTGTAGTCGAGATATAATATCAACAATTATTCGCGAGACTACAATCAGAGAAGCTTGACAAATATTTTAAGTTAATTCCACACGAAAATATTCTAAGTAAATTCTGCTCGAAAATATTCTAAGTTAATTCTGCTCGAAAATATTCTAAGTCAGAATACAAAATGTCGGAAATTATTCTAAGTCCAATTGTTACAATTAAATAGTCGTCGGTCAAGGGCTTCGCCCTTCGAAACAAAAAGAACAAAAGCTTCTGCCTCGAGTGGAGGCGCGTTGCGGCTTTTATACCCGCGCATGTATCTAGGGCAGATGCAAAGGTAAGGGAGTGTAGGGTATCTCATCTTTTGCATGGGGTGGCAAGGACGCGGGTGGGGAACTCGGGTTCGAATGTGGCGCTGCCAAGGACAAGGGTTGGATCGATAGGCGGTACGAATACGGGTAAGGTAGGATTCGTTACCATGCGAACTGTGGCTCACGTAGGTAACCCAGTTGCTACCATGTGGCGCCACTGACAGGAAAGAGGACTCATGGTAACATGAAGGAAAAAAAAGGTTGTAGGGTGGTAAGGATAGATGGTAGCACGGGTGTCAAAAGTGTGAGTAGCGGTCAGTCATGCTCGACGTGACACGCCCCCCCCCAAAGACGTGCGCTACGGGGCGGCGCTTGCTGGTCCCTCCGTCCAAGTGTCGCAATTTTAACATACGCTGTATGTCTGATTGTCTTCGAAGCCTTCCTTTCCAAACTTTAGGTGCAAGATGTAACCTCTTTCTGTTCGCTCTGTCTTAGCCTGCTTAGTAGCGGGCGAGGTAAGTAGTCGTCGTTTCCATTCCACGACTTCCTCGTCCTCGGTAAATTTGAAAGCGTATCCATGATTATTAAGCTCGTTTAGTCAACACATATTCCCTCTCTTGCCATGCCGATGGACCGGTCGTCAGTATTGTCCAGTAGCTTCCAGGCATCTCCTCCCTTGAAAAAATTAACACTTGCCTTATTATGAGCAGATGCGGTTGCCTCCTGTTCATCGCCGCGCCCTGGTTCTCCTTCACTGTGGCCATACATGAGTCGTACCACAGCGAACCACAGAAAAATAATTCGCAGCAGCTTAACTGCAGACGGTTGCCTCTGGTTATTCCCTTCGGTTCCCGCTCGTCGACTTCAATGTTTGCCTTTGGAGTGTGTCTACCTTGCTCTACTAGATTTGTGTTACTTCCACATACCTCATAACAACAGCAGTTCGTCAGATAAAGTGAATCCGTAAGGCTATGCGTATCCCCTTTGGTCGTTGACGTCCAAGGTCGTTACATTGCTTGAAGTTCACGATGAGACTTCACCATAGCTGAGCGACGGCATAAAGTCGTACGAGCTGCGCTGTGTCGGCGATTACTAAGTATTAGTGGGCAAAGTGTAGTGTCGTAAGGATGCAATGGGGACGCTGTGGCTGGCACAATAGCTGGCGAATGAACACTCCCTCGACCGCTTGGCTTCAATTTGGATGGGATAGGAATATTAGTAAAAGAAAAAGGAAAATTGGAAGGAAAGTATCGTACCCTAATCGACTTTATCTTTACTGACAAATTTCCTCTACCCAAGTTTACAAATTCCCTATTGATAATTTTTATACTAAAATTCATAATTTTTATACCATATAACAATACCATATTTATTTTCTTCCCCCCTATACTGGCGTTGGAGATGTTCTCGCCTCGCTTAATTCTGAGTAATACGATACCCTTACAAAATTGCAACGCAAAGTAGAGTAATACAGTACTCCTATACAGAATTGCAATCCAAAACTTAATTTTAATCTTTATTTTCAAGTAAGCGAAAGACTAAAGAGATAAATATTTCTACAAAGCTAACAATAATCAGAATAAGAAATACAGAAAGTACTATGTATAACAAATCTTTTGTTGAAATCTCACTTCGAAAGTTAATCACGTGTATACTATGTTAATTTTCGAAGTTTTATTGAATAGATAATTCTATGTGCAAGTTTCATTTCACAATGTCCCAGTCATTATAGACATCGTTGAATTCCACACATTCGTCAATTCGCATTATACAATTCTTTGGAAATTCAATTATTTGACAGTCCAAAATCGGAATTTTATAAACTTTCCGGAATAAGCAACTTCTAACCTAAATTCGCTTACAGTCGAAATAAGCCATAATATTCTTTTGAAAATAACGCTCTTTTCTTTGTGAAAACTATATGTTACCTAAATGGTAAATTATCATAATTAGTTTTTGATAAGATCATTTTCTCACAAGACATAAGATTTTTAACATAACACTGATTTTCACAAAAAAAGCATTTCTTTCATTATATATTCTTTCATTGATTTAAGCATAAATAACAGTTGCCTATATCAGCCACTATCATAAGTATAGTCCGCTTGCAGTTGTATAATAAACTCGATTAGTGTTTTGTTATCCGGATTTAGTCTGAAAAACTAGAAAAGATTGCATTGCGTACACAAAAAGAAGGGTCCCTATTTGTAAAAGGTACAACCAGTTCAATACATAATTCACTACTTACACTGTATTTACTTTCACAATGCAATCGAATAAAATAGATCGAACTTTTGATAGAAAAAACTGTAAAGCTAAACTTTTCGTATCTCTTATGCTTAGCAAAGATTTATTTAATTCCGCCGATGTAAACGAACAGCACCTTTTGGCGATCCAGTAAATCGCATAAGTTCGATACGAGCTGTTTAGTTTTGAATACAATATGCATTAACGCGTATAAATTTTTCAAGCTAAAGTCAAGTTTGACTTTTGTTTTTGTATTTTCCAATCAGAAATTCTTTTACTTTATTATCCAACCTTTCAAACTATTTTGCCATAGCCGTTCTCTCGCTTGTCCACATTGCCCTAATAATTTCTTTACAATTTTCTAACAAATAGCTGTAGGTGGTACATTGTACTCCTCCCCCTTGAGACAACGGCAAGGTCATTAAATAACTCACTCTTTTTCAAATTATTAGTTAGTGCGCTTAAACTATGCAAATCTACCTATATCTAAGATTTTTATTACGTACGTTATCGTGTTATCGGATTCATTTAATTGCTGATACGCGTCTTGTAAAGTAATTTTTCTTCATCCAATTTCGCTGGTTTAAATTACATACTGGTACAAATTCGCATTTTCAAATGCCAGTCCTGGATTGGTGTCGATTGCATAATAGTAAAGTAGCCCATCCCTTGCGCCGATGCTAGAAAGGACAGTAGAAATCCGGTGACTTCGATTAATAGTTTGACGTCCACTGCTGCTCGCTTTAAATTATCATTTGTTCTAAAACATTTCAAAAGAACTAAGTTAAAACTGCTAAGAATTAAAAACCCATTGTATGTACAATTTTGAAGAATCGTTATCTGCAAACATGAAAGTAATATGTTATCTTTATTAGTCCGAAAACTCGTTTCAATTTCAAAGTTGTTGCAAGAATGAACATCTACGTCCTCATCTGTAAACATGAATAAAAATGTTAACTTTCTAACTTACGTTAAGCTTAACTTTTTATTCCTACAAGCTTTCGGAATCTGCGTGCGGTTTAACATGCGACAAGCGTAAGCGATTACTATGCACGACTTATTTTCCTTAATTTGAATTTTTACATTGCCATTTTCCCAGATTTCCATTATTAAATAAGGGCCAGAATATTGATTTTCAAATTTATGCGGTTTTGGCCCGCTCTGCAACCACACAAAATCGCCTATTTTGAAATTCTTATGATTTGATTTTTTATCATGATATTCTTTAGCTCTTTGTTTAGCCGATAATAGTTTTTGTTGTGCGGTTCTTTGGAGAAAACTCAATCTTTCGACCAAAGTTGTCATGTACCCCGCGTAAGTAGGCAATAAATCTTCCGGCTCTAAGGGGTCGCTCGAGGGCACTCTCGCCAGGCGTCCGAACACTAACTCGAACGGAGTATGCTGGGTTCCTTCATGTTTACCCGTGTTGAAATTAAACATTGCTAACTCAACCCACTCGTCCCAATCTAAATGTTTCGTGGCAAACATTTTCAAAAATTCACTAAGTGGCGAGTGCGAGCGCTCTAAAGAGCCGCTAGATTGAGGGTGAAAAGCGGTAGTTTTTACTTGCTTAATTTTAAATCGTTTTGCAACGCGCTTAACTAACTTACTAAGAAAATTGGTGCCCTGATCGGTAAGCATAGCTTGCGGCGCGCCAAAAGTGCAAATAAAGCGTTTGATAAAAGCATCTGCTACAGTAATGGCAGTCTGGTCTTTTAAAGGGACTCCCACCGAGAATTTTGTAAATTGATCCTGCATAGTTAAAATGTACTCGAATTCGTCTTTAGTTCTCGGTAACGGTCCTACGATGTCCAAACTAACCGTGAAAAATGGAATACAAGGGTGGTCCGTTATAATCATTTTCTGTTTTGTTTTGACCCGCACTAATTTTTTAAGCTGGCAAGGAACGCATTTTTGAATGAAGGCTTGTATGTCCTCCTTTAAATGCTCCCACTGATATTTATATTTTATTCTATTCAAAGTTTTAGTTACTCCTTTGTGTCCACCCGCCGCCGAACAATGAGCTTCGTGAATTATATTCGCTCTTTTACTCGGCTCCGGGTGCTGTATGAGTCCACGGCAAATAATTATTTTAACACTATTATTACCTAATTCACGTCTTAAAGAGGCCAAAATATCTTTAAACTCAACATTTTCGATATTACTGCTCCTAGCCATACTAAAAGAAGCAATTTGATTAATATCTAAAAATTTTGTTAACTTCCTAAGTAACTGGGCCAAAATTTCTAAGGTATCCCATAAACTACTTTTACCTTTGCCCCTAAGTGGTAATACAAAATGCATTTTTTTATTGGCCTTAATGATTTTAGGCTCTCCCGTTACTAAATTCTTGAAATGTGGAAGCTTCCCTAAATCCTTTAATTGCCTAGACCCCTCATCGAGCGGTTCTCCGTCCGTGCTCACAAAATAAAGGTAACTATCCTTCCTCATAAACAATTTCTCTCTACAATAGATTATATTGTCTTGAGGACCGACCGCTTTCAGCGCGACACTTTTTTCATTGACCGCGTCCTCGTCCCCGAAAGTCATGTCGGAAAAGGGACCTTTAAACACCGAGATGTTGTTGCGCCCGGATGCTTCCCGGTACGCGAGCTCTCCTGACATAACCGTTTGCTCACTTTCCTCGGGCGCGAACGCAGAGACAGATGGCGAGATTGGTCTGTGCAGCGTTTCTTTTTTATTGCTATCCGCAGCTTGCGGTACGAGAGACGCAGACGTCTCCTTATCTTCGACAAAGGACGCGCATTCCTGAACCTCTTCGACCGCGGGGGCTTCCTTTCTTTTACGCGGCGCGAGAGCTTTAATGGCTTGCTTATACTTTTCAGTGGCTTGGCGGCCCGCACGCTTACGCGTGGCCATTGCATGCAAGGTGGGCGCGCCGTCCCCCTGCTGGGTTTGCCGTTCCTGGGGCGGCTCTACTGTCTGTTCGCCAGCGACAGCATGGCGCCCCTCTCCCCCTATGCTGACTTGTGTAGCTACGCATACTTTTTCTATAATCGGGTTGCGCGACAGTGCGTCCGCGTTCAGATTTAATTCACCTTTCTTATAGAGTACGTCGAATTGATAGTCTAAAAGTTTTAAACGCCAACGCGTGACTCTAGATCCTGGATCATTATGATTGTTCAACCAAACTAGCGGCCTGTGATCAGTAATTAAAGTAAATTTATTCCCGTATAAGTAAAGTCTGAATTGCGTAATAGCGTACACGATTGCTAATGCTTCTTTTGAAAACGTACAATTACGGAAGCCCGGTCACGACATCAGCGCGCAAGCGAGCAACTTAGCAAGCGAGCGAGCAAGCGAGCGTGTTTACGTGTAAGCGAGCAAGTTAGCAAGCGAGCAAGTTAGCAAGCGAGCGAGTTGACGAGTTAGCTAGCGAGTTGGCGAGTTAGCTAGCAAGCGAGTTTGCAAGCAAGCAGCTTGTTGCAGAGCTGTAAATAAAAAAAAATTATATATTCTTTAAAATTATCATTTTTTTATATTGTGTATCCAGCTAAAAGTACTTGTTTGAGAGATTTATCAGTGGAATAATTGAGATAAAAATTTACTATGTGGTCTCATTGTCATGTTTTTTGGAGCAAGGTGTTTTAAAATGGATTACTTTCCCATATAAGAAAAGTAAGTATGAAATAATTTTTAAACAACGATAACTCATATGTAGATATATAGTAAAACAAATTCTATTTTTATTTTATAATGTAGATGTCATCAAGAGAAGAAATTATAAAAAATTATTTCAAACAATGTTACTCTTATAGTGAGATAAGACAAGTTTTGAAAGCTGAAGGTTATAATATAACCTATAGACATCTGCAAAGAATTTTAAAATCTTTAAATTTAAGAAGAAAATGCATCAAAGAAAATATACTTGAAATCATCAAAAGTATCATAAACGAATTGGAAGGTAGTGGAAGTTGTTTGGGATATAAGACATTATGGTTACGTCTAAAATTAAAGTATGGATTAGATGTTTATAGAAACACAGTGCTAGAATTGTTACATGTATTAGATCCAGAAGGAATAGAAGAGAGATCAAGGTATCGCTTAAAAAGAAGAGAGTATAAAGTTACTGGGCCTAACTTTCTATGGCATATTGACGGCCATGACAAACTAAAGCCTTTTGGATTTCCAATTCATGGATGTGTGGATAGCTACTCAAGAAAAATAATCTGGCTCCAAGTGACTACCACAAATAACAAACCAGAAGTGATTTGTCATCTTTATTTGACGGCTGTCAAGAAACTCAAGATTATTCCTACATTGGTACGCTCAGACCTTGGAACAGAAAATAGCATCATTGATAATGTCCATCAAGTTTTTAGATACCATCATGAAGACGAATTAGCTGGTATCAAAAGTTTTGTGAAAGGAAAGAGCACCGCCAATCAAAGAATCGAGAGTTTTTGGGGCAGACAGAAACGCCTCTGTCTTAACTTCTGGATTTCTTTCTTCAAATGTATGGTAGAGTGTAATCATTTCGACCGAGCAAATACAATCCAAGTAGAATGTTTGAGATTTTGTTTTGGACCATTGATACAGTACGACCTAGATTTGATGAGAAAAGAATGGAATCGTCACTCAATTAGAAGCCAGAAGGGTGGAACTGTCACATCTGGAAAACCCAATTATTTGTACTATATGCCCCAAGAAAATGGCTGCCAAAATTGTGGGTTCCCAATTGATGAAAACAAAATTGAAAATGCCTTTCAATATTGCAGTGAGAAGTCAAACTATTGTAACCCAAACTTTCTTCATTTAGTGAATGAATTGCTACCAAATGTTCAACCTCCAAACAATATAAAAAAGCCACTTTGTTGTATCACCAAATACTAAATGAATTGAAGAAATATGAAGAAATATGATAACCGACGCTCAAATTTAAAAATTTCAAATAACCCGCGTAATAGCCGAATTAAAATTCGTCGACTATAGGTATATATGCATTACTGGCGACAACCAATCACGAGTTTAGACAAAAGAACATTTAACCAATCGCAATTGTTTTTTCAGTTTCAGCTTGTCATTATCGATTGTAACAAAGGACTTCCGTTCTGTTTAGCACACGATCAACACTTCTTTCTGAAATTTCGCTCTCTTATACTTATCTGAAGAAGAAAAAAAAAAAAAAAGTTCGCTCTGAAATCTAAATCGATTGAAGATAAGATCACCAGCAACTGGACTCGAAAAAGGACACCTATAATTTCCTATAGATCACAGACCGTGCTGGGCAACCGAGACAACCGGCTCGGACCGACTCGATTTTGTCTACAGTAAAATCCACCGGATAGTGGTTTATAGTTTTACTCGTTATTTCCCGCGATTGTAGGCACATAGCTTCACTTTTACTGTTGGGTAATGATAATAATAATCAAGAAAAAAGGTTAGTCATAATTTTGTTAATGTTATTTACATATATAAATTTTCGGGGCAACGTGATGTGTACAAAGTTCAATTTGACACATGCTTCGATAAAAAAAGTGGTTTGCTAAAGCTTTGTACACGTCACGTTAAATAGTATTTAATACATATAAGTGAAAAGGTTATTTAAACTTCATGTGACATTCAAATGGTCACGTGAGGTAAAAATCGCTTTCTCGCACCAGTATTGAAATGTTCTAATGTATTTGCGACATTCCTAACCTATTCGTTCTTACAACTTTTTAGATGAAAATTAAGGTGATATCAAAGAATAAAACAATAGTTTTTTGTATTGATGCCGAGCATCATTTGAGCCTAGAGTGTCTCAAAGAATACTTTCCAGCAGCAAATGGATTGGTTTATGAGTTAGAAGGAGTAACGGAAGCTCTAATAATACAAACTGGAAATTTAATCATTAATGAAAATGTGGATACATACGCAGTGCATTTTGCTAATGGTGAGGTTTTTTTTTTGCTTTTTTATAGAGAAAGCTTTGTAATAGTAATGTAATTATGTAATAGATATTTTTTTTAACACTTTCAATACTTTTAAATTAACGTTACTTTTAAAATAATATTAATTATTTAATTTGAATTAATATTCCTACTAAAACATAAAAGTTTTAACGAATAATAAATGGATTAATTACAGATGAATGTCCTGATGCGTCCCCAATTAAAAAAGCTGAGATTAATAAAGCAAATCGTATAAATTACTACAAGCAGTTGATTGAAGGTCTGCAACCATCTGAAGAAAAACCACCAATTATACAACAATCTTCAACAAAGAAAATAAAGGTATTATAAATATTGATTCTGTTTATTATTTGATTTACTATTTAAGTATTTTATAAAATAATATATAACTTGTAGATCTCAGATATTCGCCAAATATCTCAACCTCAAATTAAAAATAAATTGATTAATATTGGATGGAAGCATCGTATTAGTCAGAAAAACAGATATAAGCAACAAAAAATTCCGCATGGAGGAAAGGTGGACTTGGAATTGGATCTATCTTCAAAGTACTCTGTGCCAGATATAATAGATATGGCTATTAAAAAGTATAATGACAATATAGCTGTTGAGATTTTTAATCAGTCTACTGTTACATTAGGTTTTTTCAATAATATAGAAATAGACAGTTTTTCTTTGTCCAATGGAACTGAATGTGGAATATGGGATTATTATAAACACAAGAATATACCGATGAACAGAATCAATTTATATTTACTAAGTACACTGAAGGAAAAACCTTTTGATGACAATGACTCGGATTCGGAAGAAATTGAAATCCAAAATGAATGTAATAGTAAGTTAAAAACAAATATGAAAGAAACTGAAAATATTAAAGAAAGTGAAAAAAATAACTATTGTGATATGGAGAAGAATTATGATTTAGAGAAAAAAAAAAATGGAAACTGTGATGAAATGTGCCAACAAATTCAAGAGAAGGAATCGCATGTTCCTTTCAGCGGCTTAACCAATTTTGCAAACATAAGAACAAAAAAAAATGATGACATAACAGCCGAAGTAGCAGAAGCACTACTTTCTTTAGCAAATCCTTCTACAAATGAAAAACCTGTAGAATTGGTAAAATGTGCTTATAACAAGGTAGATGTTTACTACAGCATCGTCAACTCATCAAAATACGGTGAAAAAGCTACTGTTACACAAGAGAAAAATAAATTTGCCATTTACTGGCAAAATATTTACGACAACAATGATGATGGTGATAATATGCCAGAGGTAGAAAACTTTGACCCAGTTAATTTTGGACATAAAATTTGTAAAATTGTTGTCAATGGAAGTGTGTTATTTCACATGCAAATTGATGAAGAAACTGGAACAGATTATTTTTTTGCAGATTCAAATAGCGATGATCATTCAATTGTTCATGACATTGATAAAGTCTTCGGATTTTCAGCAGAAAATTTAGGAATTGGTGTTGTACCAAATGCACTTTGTCATGTCAGCGAATGGTATATTGGTATCATAATAATGTTTTATATAATCAGGGAATTATGATGTTTTGGCTGCATAATATTCCAGTAGTAGAAGGTGGATCGACATGGTATTGTCAAATATCGTGCAAAGGGAAAAACAAATTTGTTTCGAAGAGAGTTAAAATAATGGAACAACAACCGTCAAATTTGACGTTAAATATAATTTCAGTTTCTGAAGTTAAAAAATCTGATTTTGAGATTTCAAAGGAAGTTCTTGGATTAGGCTCTCAAGGCACAGTATACAAGGGACGTTATGGCGTTAATGATGTGGCTATCAAGACAATAAAAATTTACTCAAGAAAAACAAAAGATATTGAAAGGGAGATCGATGTTCTAAAGTCAATAAGGCATAAAAATTTCGTTACTTTGATGTGTGTTTGCAGAGAATTGAAGAAAATACATCTCATCATGGAGTATTTTCCCAGTAAACGTCTTTCAGACATTATTCACGATGATGATGTTAAACAAGAGTACATTTTTAACCAAGAAAAGAAACTTCATGTCTCCCTAGAAGTGTGCACTGGTATAACTTACCTTCATTTACAAAATAATCCAATCATTCATCGGGACATAAAACCTGACAATATATTGGTGAACAAAGACGGTCAAGTTAAAATTTGTGACTTAGGATTAAGCAAATTTACCGTAATGATTACTTGCTTGCAAACTACAACAGGAGGTCGTACAGTAGGTACAATTATGTATATGGCTCCTGAAGTGTTCATGAAAGTGCACGAGGCAACTACAATGTCCGATGTATGGTCAACAGGATGTACTATACTTGAATTATTTGAGGAAGAAACTGTCTGGGATGCTAACACTCAAAACGATATGGAGCAGATATTCAGTAATCGCCAAGTCCCTTGTATAAAAAATGTACCTAATGAATATAAAGAAATCTTGTTAAGATGTTTATCTTACGAAGAAAATGAGAGACCAGAGATTTTTGAAGTATTAAAGGAGTTTTCAAAATAATCTCCACATTGATTAGATTTCAGTTTATTTGCAGTATTTACATTTTTGTAACAAATATTGTGATCAAAGTCAAAGAAAGGCTAAAAATTACTATTAAGATAGTATGCGACTTATAGATTCATATTATGTTAAAAATGAGAGAACACAGATTGTTCAAGTATTAAAGGAGTTTTCAAAACAATCTCCACATTAATTAGATTTCAGTTTCTTCAGTATTTCTATTTTTGTAACGAATATTGTGATAAAAGTCAAAGAAAGACTGAAAATTACTATTAATATAGTATGCGACTTATAGATTTATGTTATTTATATTAAAGAATCACTAACTTTACAAAGATAGAAAGTTTAAAATAACCTATTAATATTTCTAATTTACAATAAAACCTTTGTTATTACTTTGTTTCCTACCAAACGTTAAAAATGACTGTACTAATATAATCAATAGCATTATTTTTAGTTACATTAAAATATAAAATAAGATTGTTGTAAAAAATAAAATAATAATCATACTTTTTGTATCAATAAACGTTTATTTATCAAAATGTCTGATTAAAAGATTTCTCTACATTTGCCTGCTAGGTATCATTCATCTATACTTCCACTTAAGTCACCTTTATATTTTATTAAAATTCACTAAAATAAAGTTTATAGCACCTTAAAACATGCTACTTTCAGACAAACCAATCCGAGCGAGAGCGCAAAAAAAATTTAAATAAATAAGATTTATCTTGAAAAATATAAAAAAAATACCAAAATATAAAAAAATGATAATTTTAAAGAATATATAATTTTTTTTATTTACAGCTCTGCAACAAGCTGCTTGCTTGCAAACTCGCTTGCTAGCTAACTCGCCAACTCGCTAGCTAACTCGTCAACTCGCTCGCTTGCTAACTTGCTCGCTTGCTAACTTGCTCGCTTACACGTAAACACGCTCGCTTGCTCGCTCGCTTGCTAAGTTGCTCGCTTGCGCGCTGATGTCGTGACCGGGCTTCCGTATACAATAATTCTTTTCTGCTTGATTCATCGCGCGCGACACAAAGGCTATGGGACGATCTTTTCCAATTTCTCCTTGCGATAAAACTGCCCCGATTGCGTACCCGCTAGCGTCGGTAGTTACTAAAAACTTTTCTTCGAAATGCGGATGCGCTAAAACCGGTGATTTGCATAATTTATCACGGAGAGTCTCAAATGCCGTTTGCGCGTTCTCATCCCAAACAAAAAGTTGTTCTTTTCTAAGAAGGTCAGTTAAAGGCTTGGCTATTCGTGCAAAGCCATTAATAAATCGCCTATAATAACCAGCTAGTCCTAAAAATTGTTTAATATTTTTCTGATTTCTAGGCACTGGAAATTCTTTAACTGCTTTTAGTTTTTCCGGGTCCGGGCGTAAACCGTCACCGTTAATTTTATGTCCCAAATAATTAATTTCCGGTTTAAGAAATTCACATTTTTCCGGTTGCAAAACTAAATTAGCATGGCGCAGTTTTTCAAACAACTTCTCAATTGTTTCTATGTGCTCGTTAAAAGTTTTAGAGTAGACGCAAATGTCATAAAAAAAATGAACCACGTTTTTCATACCAGCAATTACTTTAAGAACGAGTGACAAAAATACCGGAGCGCTTGTCTTTAATCCAAAAGGCGATCTAACAAAATGAAATAAACCGAGCTCACAAGAAAAAGCTGTTTTTTCTCTGTCCTCAGCTTTAATTTTAATTTGATGATAACCCGCGTATAAATCGAAAACTGAGAAAAATTTGGCATCACCGAGCTGATCCAAAATATCCGCTATGTTCGGAACCGGATGATTGTAATCGGGTATAATGGCGTTTAACTTTCTAAAGTCTACTACTACCCGAAATTTTTTCTTGCCGTCGGGTCCCGGTTTTTTGTCAACACAGAACACGGGCGCCGAGTAGGCACTTGTTGAAGGTTCGACGATGCCTTTCTCTAACATTTCTTTTACCTGCCTATTGATCTCTTCTTTTAGAATAGGTGGGTGTCTAAATTGTTTAATTCTAATTGGAATATTCGTTGTTGTGGGTATTTCGTGTTCAATTACATTTGTCGCGGGCATAATATCTCCCGCTAAATAAAATCGATCCGAAAATTTCACAAGGAGTGACTCAATTTCGGCTAATTGATTAGGTGACAAATGCTTAAGACGTAAAAGCTCTCTTAATTTAGTCACCCTCTCATTTCCTAAAAGGAAAACCGTGTCTGACATGCACATAATTTGATGGTCGCGTGGCTCCCCTATTTTATGGCTCCGCCTTTCTACCCTAATTTGGCTACTTAAGTGCGGAGGGTGCGGCCTATGCTTCCATACTGACCAGACTACTCCATTTATATTTCTTTTAATTTGATGTAGCATCTGGCGTAAAGTGCATAACATGTCAGAGGTCACCTCGTCCTCCGACACGCGATACTCTCTCATTTTCTTAAAAATAGGAATGGCGGTGAAACAAGTAACATTTAAAGCGCAAGAGTATAAGCGTAATAATGAACTACTTTTCCATGCTTGCAAAAAGGTTAACTTCTCTAGCTTGACACGCAACCCCTCAAAAAGGTGCGCCAGCTGAAAGTCTTCTCGAACTAAAGCATAAGACAATGCGCTGGTTAATTTATTACTTCCGCCTTTCTCAATATTGCCGGACAACGACAACTTTTGCTTCCTCAATAAATTACTAATTTTGCTAAAACTATTCCTTTTAATTTTAGTTCTTTTATGAGTTTCATGCTTGTATTTAATACACGTAAAATTCCTTATTTTATTACAAACAAAATTTACTTTTCTCCTACTTTTATTCAATACCGTTTTTGCTCTATAATTTTTTATATTCAATCCAACATTTCCCCCTTGAGTGCTAACACTCATACTATTTTTACAAGCTAAAATTTCCGAATTTTTCTTATTTTCTACCACAATACATTTATTAACTTTACTTTCAAATTTAGCCCAATTTTTTACAAGAAGATCTTGACTAACTCTATTTTTCCAATTTTTATTTAACAAGTCCAAATACTGTTGAGATACGCTATTTTTTAACGTTTGCTCTCTAAATAAATTATTTCCGAATATAATCCTGTTCACTTTTTCTTTCAAACTTTTATTTTTACAAAACTTAGTTCTCAAATTTTGCTTTTTAGCTATTTTAACTAACCGGTTTTTAGTTTCACAATGCTTAACTTTCAAATCTTTATTTTTATCAATTTTTAAGTTTAAGCTTTTATTTTTACAAATTTAATTTTTCAATTTTCTAGTTTTTTCAAATTTCAAATTCAAATTTTTGTTTTTACAATTTTTACTTTCCAAATTACTAATTTTTTCAAATTTCAAATTCAAATTTTTATTTTCATCAATTCCATTTTTTAAATCAATTTTTTCCAAAACGTGCACGGTACAAATTTCAAATGGGGCGATACTTTTAAGCGAACAAAGACAAATATGTGAAATAATTTTCTCATGCGAAGCAGGTAAATCGCTATAAACGTTCTGAGTGCTACACTCGCCTAAAACAACACTGGATTTGTGCGACCGAGTAGTTGCAACGGGATTTTTCGCGTGTCCGGAATTGCGCTCATCCCCCCGCATCGTACCCTGCGTTACTTCCTTATGTCGTTCGGCTCGTGCCAAACTTACACTCTCTTTGTTTATTGGCCGCGCGAAATCTACACTACTCGAGCACCGTAAACTGATTACGTGAGAAGCTATTTCCAAAAAATTTTCTTCATAATTAATTTTTGCCCCGTATTTTCTTAACATTTCGCTGCCGATTAACCCGTCCTCTTCAATAGGGAAATCGTCAGGAACCAAATGAAAATACAATGTTAAATCGCGGAAAATCAAGGGTATTTTCCCGCGCGAGTTAATCGATTCCTTAGTAATACCTTTAAGTTCAAGAATTTCGTTTTCAAAAACAATGGCCTTACTAGGTTTTTTACTAATTTTAAGCAATGACGGGCCTGCCCCCGTATCTAACATTAATTTGAGCAATGCCTGATAATTTTCAAATGGCAATTCTATTACAGGTGACTTACTATTAATACTCAACAAAATGGACTTTCGTGCAAATTTTAATTCTGATTTGTGTTTGATTGGTGTGGGCGCGTGCTTTCTGATTGCCCCCAGGTCGCGCCCTGTGCCGCGGGGCTGTTCGCGTTTCCCGCTTCACGTTGCAATTTTTCTCTACTTTTTCTTTCCAATATTTGGCATTCATTCTTCCAGTGTCCCTCTTTTTTACAATAATTGCAAATTTTAACAAAATTATTGATTTGATTCGATTGTGCCACTGCAGGACTGTGCGATCGCGGTCTATATTGATTTTGTGAGACTTGGGGCGTGGCTGGCCGCGCGCTAGCCAATGGGTTCGCGGCTGGTGCCGAGACGCGCGCTTGCGTAGCTACGGGCTGCGCCCATGTAGTCGGCTGTGTCGCGGGTTGCTGTGTACCCGGGGGTAACAATGATTTTAAAGTCCAACAGTTTTTCGCGATGTGATTTCTTTTGCCACAATATTGACAAATTTCTGTCGGTTTATTTTGAACAATTTTAACTTCAGCTAATTCTGCCTTCAATTTGTTATTTTCTTGATTTAATTTACTTTTACGCGTTGGTTCGGTTTTCTCTAAATCTGTAACCTCACGCTCTATTTCTATTGCTTTTTCTACGGCTTCCTGAAAAGTTGCGGCCACCCCCATGCGCCTCTTAATTTCCATACCGCGTACAAAAAATTTTAATTTATCGGCTTCTACATTTTGTATGAACCCCGCATCATCCCTTTTTTCTCTTTTTGCGGCCTCTTTTAATTCTATTGCGATACGCCTAACTCTGTTTGCAAATGTTATAATGTTTTCTTTTTCTCTTTGTCTGGCCGCGGCTAATTCCCCCATCAAGGAGTGATGTGTTTTATACGATCCGAAATTTGCCTCAAAATATTATCCGTCATATTAAAAAAAACTATTTCCTCCATTGACTTTGCTGCTTCACCCGTTAGCCGTCGTCTAATTAATTTTACCAAGTCGGCTTCGTTTGCTGCCGGAATCATGCTAATGGCTTCTCTTAAACCGAATAAAAAGGTACTAAGTGGAATATTGTTACCGTCAAATTTTGGTATGCAGTCTAGTGCATCTTTAATCGACAAATTTTTTAACGGAGTTAAAGTTGCATTTGGACGAAAAGAATTCATTGTTGTTGGCAGTGTTGTTCTAACATTCGTAGCTAAAGGCGTACTGTGCCCCTTCCCCTGCTACGTGCGGAGTATAATTTGCCGAATTTAATAAGTTTGTATCAAAATTCACTTTATTTTGTGTATTATCCCCGTCTATTGTGTTTATTACCGTTTTATACTGCGTAACTTCACCGTCTTCAGTTAATTCTTGGTCGAATTTGACTAGAGCTGGAAGTTTTTCAGTAATCAAATGTTTATCCACGCTCGAGATTGCTTCCATAATTTCAATAACACTAATATTGTGATGCATAAATTCACGTAAAATGTCTATCATAATTTCGTCTTGACAAATTTTTTCAACTAATGCCCTATCCACGGTTTCTGCGAGAGACAACTGCAACTTCTTAACATCCCGAATTCTTTCCGGCTTTATTTCCGATGCCGATTGATATCTAGCCCTGAGCACTGCTACTAACTCGTTGAGCGTAGCCGTTATTAATGTAGGTTCCTCTACACTAAGGTATTTCCGCAAAATCTCAGTTGCTTCTGAATTCCTAGCGACCGCACCGTTTGAAGCTGCCATTTTAATAATTTATTTATATTTTTCTTTTGAACGCAAGAAACGAAGAGAAAAAGAAAATTTGTATAACTGTGGTATGTATGTATATAAAAAAAAAAAAATCCACTATTTTCACTTTTATCCCGGAGGTGGGCCCCCAATTGTAACGTCCGTGTTACAATGTCGCGAAAACGATAAAGTTAACGCGATAAATGTTCCAGTTTCGGTTTACGCCTACACGTAATAACCACGGGAGTAGGAACGCGTGAAAATAGTTAATCGGACAGGTAAATTAAACAATGATAATTCGCGATACTAATTAAGCGGCAAGCGACAGCGTCAGCGAACAATTAGAGTGACAGAGAAAGAGAAAGGATAGCGATCTACAGAGTTACTTACTTTGGGGCGGTTGCGGTTGTCTCGTCCTCTCAGTTAGCCCTCGTCAGTCTCAGAACCCAAACGCAGCGGGCGATTCAAATGGCAGAAGGACAGGATTGTGTAAATAAAGTAACACTCAAAAATGCAATTATGTGATGTTTATTAATTGCATAAAGTTACGTTAAAACTGTTACACACTGATTGTAGTCGAGATATAATATCAACAATTATTCGCGAGACTACAATCAGAGGAGCTTGACAAATATTTTAAGTTAATTCCACACGAAAATATTCTAAGTCAATTATACTCGAAATTATTCTAAGTAAATTCTACTCGAAATTATTCTAAGTAAATTCTGCTCGAAAATATTCTAAGTTAATTCTGCTCGAAAATATTCTAAGTCAGAATACAAAATGTCGGAAATTATTCTAAGTCCAATTGTTACAATTAAATAGTCGTCGGTCAAGGGCTTCGCCCTTCGAAACAAAAAGAACAAAAGCTTCTGCCTCGAGTGGAGGCGCGTCGCGGCTTTTATACCCGCGCATGTATCTAGGGCAGATGCAAAGGTAAGGGAGTGTAGGGTATCTCATCTTTTGCATGGGGTGGCAAGGACGCGGGTGGGGAACTTGGGTTCGAATGTGGCGCTGCCAAGGACAAGGGTTGGATCGATAGGCGGTACGAATACGGGTAAGGTAGGATTCGTTACCATGCGAACTGTGGCTCACGTAGGTAACCCAGTTGCTACCATGTGGCGCCACTGACAGGAAAGAGGACTCATGGTAACATGAAGGAAAAAAAAAGGTTGTAGGGTGGTAAGGATAGATGGTAGCACGGGTGTCAAAAGTGTGAGTAGCGGTCAGTCATGCTCGACGTGACATAATTAAAAAGTATAAAATAAAAAAAAATAATCGACTTAGAAAAACACACTAAAAAGTATAAAATAATCTATACAAAACGCACTAAATTATAATCCATAAAAAGAATGAATAATCGATCAAAACACTTTTAAAGTCGGAGCCGTATTTAAAAATACATTGTAATCGATAAAATACAACGCTGACTTCAAAAGTGTTTTGATCGATTATTCATACTTTTTATCGATTGTAATGTACTTTTAGTGCGCTTTTTTATAGATTATTTCATACTTTTTAGTGTTTTTCGAAGTTGTTTTTTTTTTCGAGAAATTTTTTTTATTTTTTAAGTTAACCAGTGGATTTTTGTGCGCGCGACGCGTGCACATAGTCCTGTCTATTTTCATCTTCTCCGTCACATGAATTTATAAACAAATAACGTAAATTATAGGCTAAACTTTTTAGATAATTGACCAATCAGAGCGCAAAAATAAAAGCGTTACATTGTTACATTCAATTTGAGATTTATCGCGTTGGTTCTTTTATAAATGGATTTTATTTTATTTTTACATGATCAGGAAATAAAACAGAGTTTAAGTCATGATAAAGTGAAAGTATTAGGTCAACGTAAGATAGTTCTTTTATGACACGATTAGTCAAAACAACAACATTTATAATATATTGTTATATAAGAAAATAAAAATCATGAAGATTAATTAGTCTTAAAAGAAAGCAAAAAATTGTGGTACACTTCGTTATTACTATGATTTCCTTTTTTGCAAAGAAGTAACTTTTAATTACTGATTCGATTATACTTCTCGATATTTGGCGTCATTATAACCTAAAAACGTGGATGCGAGTTAAAATATCTTTTTAAAACTACCGGCAAGGCAACAGTTTTCTGACATATTTGAATTCTGCGCAAATAAAAAATCTACGTTTTGATTTTCGTACCGACAAGAGATTTCTAGAAATTTCAATTACCACATTACATTTCTCAGTGTACAGAGCATTCTGAGCGTTACTGTCAATAAAAAATATTGATTCACTTCATTAAAGATATGATAAAGAAGTACCATCATAAATTTACGACAGTACACACACACACACACGCACGCACGCACACGCACACACGCACACACGCACACGCACGCACGCACGCACGTACATCCATACGGACATTTTCTAAAAATAGTGTATTTCGATTCCAAATGTGCTAAACAACATTCCTAACACATTTTCTCCAAAACATTTTTTTTTTACTATCACAAAGCTTCCTCTAGGAGGAAGCAAAATTTTTCCGCTAAAAGCACCTACATATATGCACACATCTGAGCCGTGTGATGTGTATACATTAACGACTGAACGCTTCTCTGACTCTTTTTTTTTTTACAGGCCGTCTATTCGCGGGTGGCGAGGATCTGCAAACACGGCAAGGGCGGGCCCCACGCGTTCAGCGACAGGTGGACGAGCTTCCTGAAGGCATGGCTCAACTGTTCCGTGCCCGGCGATTATCCATTCTACTTCAACGAGATACGTGAGTATTATCGAGCTTTAAAAGTCGATTTTCAGATGGACCTGCGGTTTCGGAATACTTTCGCTACAATGCTGGTTAGAATGTCTTTTTTTTTTTAATTCGATATCACGCAGATTCGGGAACAAGTTGGATTAAAGACACAACCGGCGCGTTAATATTAAAATCAATATTCCCGAGAAAAAATTTGCGCTGGGGTATATTTAAAGTAAAATGTTTTGAAAATGCAGAGCCTTGCTAAGAGCGCTTTAAGGACGATATCATTACAATATTACTTAACTGGGGCTTACTGATTTGTCATTTCTAATATATCCATTCCGTAAAGTGATGTTCCCTTTTTTTAGTAAATGAATAAAATGTTTAAAGAGATCCTGAGAAGGTGTGGAGGTAATTCGGTGCACGGAATTGTTAAGATATACACCATTGAGATTTAATATAAATTAACACGTGTTGTCCATAATAAAGCCATTTACAAGGGATAATTAGCGGTTATTTAATGTGTGATTGGTTATGTATGTATTTGCATGTTCGCGTGAAAGCAAGAATTAGGTGCCCGTGCTCGCGATTCCTTTAATGGAGAATTCAAAATGCAATTTAAATCTTGTCTCATGTCTCAAGCGCGAAAAAAATCGTTGGCCGAATTCTCATACATTTATAGTTTATGGCAATAGAAAATTATACAGAAAAAATGACCATAGATTAAAAATTATTAAGATTGCGGACATTATGTGAAAGAGAGTTATATACACAATATATACATAATACTTTTTATTAAGGGACTGTCTACATAGCGTCTCGTGTGCCTTGTCTCTTGCCTCATGTCTCAAGCGCGAAAAAAATCGTTGGCCGAATTCTCATACATTTATAGTTTATGGCAATAGAAAATTATACAGAAAAAATGACCATAGATTAAAAATTATTAAGATTGCGGACAACGATTTTTTTCGCGCTTGAGACATGAGGCAAGAGACAAGGCACACGAGACGCTATGTAGACAGTCCCTTAATAAAAAGTATTATGTATATATTGTGTATATAACTCTCTCTCTTTCACATAATTTATACTGAAATTTGGAAGATTATACAAATTCTCTTAAAAAGTTGTGAAATCTATCTAAAAAAACATATTACAAAAGTTTAAACTAAGGCAAGTACCTATTAGTCTCTCTCCCACCCTATCTCTCCCTCCCTCTCTTTCCGACCTCTATCTCTCTCGCTCTCTCTCTCTCTCTCTCTGGCTCTCTCTCTCTATCTCTCCCTCTCTCTCAACATCCGGCAAACTGAGTACCAAAAACTTTAATGAGTGCTTAAATATTTTTTTAGAAGAATCAACACGTTTTTTAAAAGCTAATTTTTTAATAAAACTTTCTACGAAAGTATAAAATAAGGCAAGTATAGACGTTTTTTCTGGATAATCTATAAAAAACAACACAATTTATCTAGTCCTTTTATTTCTTCGAATCTCATCTATTCAATAAACACTCTCTACAAATGGTAATAATTTTTTTCATGGCTGTACAAATAATCTATAAAATAATAATATTTATGATTTTGTAAAAGAAATCAAATAAATACGAATGAAAAAGTCTTTTAATTCTTTGAGTCATTGTATGCTGAATAAATTATATGTAAGTACATTCAAAAAATTGTTCACTGCAAATCAAACAAACGAAAGTTGTGAAATCAATTATCGATAGTCAAGTAATGCAAACAACTCTCGGAAACTAGTGTATCACTGTTCTCAGAAATATATTCAAATTTGTTCATCTTTCTGAGCTATAGAAATTAAACACAAGAAAGTACTGAAATCAATTTATTGTAGTCAAGTACCGGCCATAAGTTAACTTGACGGACATAATAGAACTTTTCGTATGTAGCGTGTAAAATTACATTTTACGCCCACGTTGTAACTTCAAAATTATTCGGGCATAAAATACTACTTAGCGCCCAAGAGGCCCAATAGCTCACATACTCTTACAAAACTTTATAGAACCTACGCACTTTACGCCCGTGTGGGCGAAAATTATTTTAATTATGTAACTATAATGCCTTCTCTTTATTTCTAAAATTCATAAGAATTTTTTTAGATATTTACGAAAAGTCAAAGCCTATATAAAAAAATTACATAGTTACCAACACATCACTATTTTTCATGATTCTTTCTCAATTTTGAACTTTCTATAATATTACGCACCTTGGGAGGAAAAGAGAAGTCTAGAGCTGCTCTAGCAGGGGTGGTCCTCCGATCTCCCATACGTACTTGGCGGGCCCGACGATTTGCAGTTTAAGGTGTAAGACATGGTCATTTTCATATAATTATTCATATGTTTAAAGATCAGATAAAATGTATAAATGGGTTGCTTCTAGATATTAACTACTGATCCGTGAATCTATCACTCTGTTTTTAAATAGAAAGTGTAAACCCGCCTGAAAGTATCATATCAGATCTCATATGTAATCCTATAATATATAAAATTGCAGATGACATCGCATATGAGATCTGATACGAGATATGCGATGCCTGAAATTCTCATATGAGATCTTATATGATATTTACACGCGGGAAAAGGATACACAATAGGTTGCTTATAAAACGGTTAGTAAAATGTAAAGCACTTTTAAGTAGACTATAAATTTATATGAATTTTTTATTTTATTCTCGTTTAAAAAGGACGGACACAAAGAAAAATATTGTGGGTAATAAAAGTAAATCATGATTCTGCACATATAGGGATGTTGTACTTAACGGTACCAATTAAAAATTAAAGCCAATGTAATTATTTATAGTAGACTTATAGGTATAAATATTGTTAATGAATTTATGCAAAAATTTTGTATTCTATATTTAAGTAGCCCACCGGTAAACTGCAAATCGTCGGGCCCGCCAAGTATGTATGGGAGATCGGAGGACCACCCCTGCTAGAGCAGCTCTAGACTTCTCTTTTCCTCCCAAGGTGCGTAATATTATAGAAAGTTCAAAATTGAGAAAGAATCATGAAAAATAGTGATGTGTTGGTAACTATGTAATTTTTTTATATAGGCTTTGACTTTTCGTAAATATCTAAAAAAATTCTTATGAATTTTAGAAATAAAGAGAAGGCATTATAGTTATATAATTAAAATAATTTTCGCCCACACGGGCGTAAAGTGCGTAGGTTCTATAAAGTTTTGTAAGACTATGTGAGCTATTGGGCCTCTTGGGCGCTAAGTAGTATTTTATGCCCGCTGGCTGAATAATTTTGAAGTTACAACGTGGGCGTAAAATGTAATTTTACACGCTAGATACGAAAAGTTCTATTATGTCATTCAAGTTAACTTATGGCCGGTACTTGACTACAATAAATTGATTTCAGTACTTTCTTGTGTTTAATTTCTATAGCTCAGAAAGATGAACAAATTTGAATATATTTCTGAGAACAGTCATACAGTAGTTTCCGAGAGTTGTTTGCATTACTTGACTATCGATAATTGATTTCACAACTTTCGTTTGTTTGATTTGCAGTGAACAATTTTTTGAATGTACTTACATATAATTTGTTCAGCATACAATGACTCAAAGAATTAAAAGACTTTTTCATTCGTATTTATTTGATTTCTTTTACAAAATCATAAATATTATTATTTTATAGATTATTTGTACAGTCATGAAAAAAATTGTTACCATTTGTAGAGAGTGTTTATTGAATAGATGAGATTCGAAGAAATAAAAGGACTAGATAAATTGTGTTGTTTTTATAGATTATCCAGAAAAAACGTCTATACTTGCCTTATTTTATACTTTCGTAGAAAGTTTTATTAAAAAATTAGCTTTTAAAAAACGTGTTGATTCTTCTAAAAAAGTATTTAAGCACTCATTAAAGTTTTTGGTACTCAGTTTGCCGGATGTTGAGAGAGAGGGAGAGATAGAGAGAGAGCCAGAGAGAGAGAGAGAGAGAGAGAGAGAGAGAGAGAGAAAGAGAGAGAGAGCGAGAGAGAGAGGTCGGAAAGAGAGGGAGGGAGAGATAGGGTGGGAGAGAGACTAATGGGTACTTGCCTTAGTTTAAACTTTTGTAATATGTTTTTTTAGATAGATTTCACAACTTTTTAAGAGAAAATAATAATTACATAATGTGATAACGTTATGAGAGTTTATTATAGTATATTTTTAATATCATTATTAAATGGCTGTATTGTTATTCATAAAAGTTTTAAATTTGAAGAAACAGTCAAATTTTTCTTCAAGGAGCTCTATAAAATGATTATATTAGTTAAATTTTTTGAAATAATTTAATCAAACATGTATTTTCTTAGGTATGATGATAAATTAACAATATTATTAATTGTAAAATCATATGAAAGAAAAACATAATTCTTTTTATTTTTATAGAAAGTTTTTATTTGTACAGTCATGAAAAAAATTATTACCATTTGTAGAGAGTGCTTATTAAATAGATGAGATTAGAAGAAATTAAAGGACTAGATAAATTGTGTTGTTAAAACGTAAATAAATTTTTTTTTTTTTAAAAACGTGTTGATTATTTAAAAAAAAATTTTTAAACTCTTATTAAAGTTATTGGTACAGAGTTTGACGGATGTTGAGAGAGAAAGAGAGAGGGAAGAGAGCGGGAGAAATAGAGGGCGAGAGAGAGGGGAGAAGAGACGGAGGGAGAGTAGATTATACAGAAAAAATGTCTGTACTTGCCTTATTTTATAACTTCGCAGAAAGTTTTATATCAACAATATTATTATTTGTACAGTTAATAATTTGTAGTTAATTGTCGCAAATGGCAGTCATAGTAGAAAGTTAAGTAAGTTAGGAAGCTGATGGTTCTACTGCCTAGGTAGTAATTAAATAAAAACAAAAGTTTTTAAAAAATTTATTCCGACGTTTCGGACGGTTTATTTCCGTCCCTTTTCAAGGTCTGTGAAAATACACACAAAATACAAGTTTATTAACATAAAAAAAGACACTAAAATTGATAAACACTCGCTTAACAACACTTACCAAAAAACTATATATACAAATATAAATAAGTGGACACAATAAGAGACCACTAGTCAAAGTGAGACGGCGCACGCAATTTCCCAGTATTTATCATCTCTAGAGTATGTATAGGAGGGGTAAGAACTACGAAACACTTTAGCCATAAATACACAATAAGATATGTAAACCTATAATAGTAAGCCTTGTTTATATCAACTTATTATTATTAATAAAAATTTTATAATCTGACTTCAAAAAATTAGTGTCAAACTGTCTATTCAAACTATTGCATTGGGAATGGATATGTAGCATTTCAGATAGTAATCTTTTCTGTAAATTAGGCTCTTGATCTAAAATTTTAATATTTTTGAAATCGATTTTATGATTAGTATTCGCTATATGTCCGTGTAAAACTGACTTGTCTCTCTTAAATTTACAATCGCTAACATGTTCTTTGCTTCTTACAATCAATTTTCGAGAAGTTTGTCCCACGTACGACGCATCACAATCGCAACAATTAATTTTGTATACAACTTGAGATTTTTCATTTTTATGGTATCTATCTTTTCCTAATCTAATTATATGATTGAATTTATTGGAGATTGAATTAATCATAATTAAGTTGTAACACTTACAGATATTTTTTAATTCCGGGTTGATATATTTAATAAATGGGAAAACTAAAATGCTATTAAAATTTATGTTCTTAGAATTACAAGTATTTTTATTATTATTTTTAATGTGTAATATACGTTTATTGATATGTTTATTAATGAAATCCATAGGATAATCATTCTCCAATAATAAATCTCTAATTAGATTAAGATTCTTATCATGGAAGTGTGTATCAGCTAAATTAATACATTTGTCAACTAAAGAACATATTATACCAATCTTATTACTAATCGGGTGGTGAGAATTAAAATTTAGAAATCTACCAGAAAAAGTTGGTTTCCTATACCAATCCGTGGAAATTTTTTGTTCGTTATGAATAATAAGAAGATCTAGAAAACTTATTTTATTGTTGCTTGGTGTCTCGACTGTAAATTGTAAATTCTTATCAAAACTATTAAATAAATTTGCTGTATAATCTATCATATTCGCAGGAACACATACAATAATATCATCAACATATCTATAGTAAAACGGTACAGGAAAGCAAATTTTTGATAAGGCTTGATTTTCTAAGTCTTCCATGACAATATCAGCTAAGATTGGACTTAAGGGGTTGCCCATGGCAGCTCCAAATATTTGTTTGTAAAAAGTGTGATTAAATACAAAGTAATTGTTGTGTAGGATAAACCTAAGAACATTTATGAATTCGCTACAGTTAAGTTCGCAAAGATTATACAATTGATTCCAACGTTTTTCTATTGAGTCGAAAATTAAATAATCCGCAACATTTGTAAACAAACTAACAACGTCTAAGCTGATAATGGTATATCCAGCCGGTATAACTATGTTTTCAATTTTTTGTTTTAAGTCTAAACTATTAGTAACGTGTGAATTAGGCCTTTTTAAATTGTTAAAGAGAAACTTAGCAAGCATTTTGGATAAATAATATGTAGGAGTGTTAATAGCAGAGATTATCGGTCTAACAGGAAAATTGATCTTATGTATTTTAACGAGACCGTAAGCTCTGGCTATTGTACATTTATTCGAAATAGGTTGTAATTTTTGAAAAAATGTTATTTGTCTTAGGTTTTTTATAAGTGCGTCTGTGTTTTTTTCCAAAGAAGGGAGAGGATTTTTCTTAACCATACAATAATATTTAGAGTCAGATAATAAATTAATCATTTTTTCACAGTATTTTCGTTTATCAATAACAACAGTACTATTCCCTTTATCTGCTCGTGTTACTAAAAGATTATTGTCGTTCTTTAGAAATTCTTTTGTTCTTTTTAAATCGATCTTGAGCCTTTTATCGAAAAAATCTAAACTAAATTTTTTATTCTGATGTTTACTTAAAATATTCATAATCTTATTTCTTATATTCTTAGAAAATTCAGAATCTACAGTTTTGTCATTTAAAAAGTATTCTAAGTTTTTTATAATTTCTAAAACATTATTATTCTCTAATTTCTCCGTGAAGTTGAATTTATCACCGAGCCTTAAAATGTCAATTACAAACGGAGGTAGTTGGACATTAGAAAGGTTCACTAACCATTTATCATTAGATATATTATGCGAAAGTTCATTGACATGCGTATTGTTTTGGTTGAGGTCAATAGCCCTTGCGTTATATGAAGTATCAGATCTATATGTGTTTTTAGTTAAAACTGTATTGTATCTTTGTAAATATAAATTTTCTAATTTACTATCGAGTTTCTCTTCAACTTTTTCCATTATAAACATTAGTTTTGTATTATAAAAATGCGTGAACAAGTTAGTCAGATTTGGATTCGTGTGTTTATTTAATAAGTTCTTAAAGTTCGATATTTTATTTATAAGAAATCTCTTATGGAGGTTTATGTCTGAAATCTCTATATTTAAAATTCTTTTTTCGGTTATTCTAATAATTTTTTTTCAGACTACGGAGTTCTTTACAAGAATGCATCCGAAGATAAGATAAATTTTTAGAACTATTACTAATATGTGTCGGAATTAGATCATAAAATCTGCAATTTATTAAGAACTTACATTGGCAACACGATTTCTTATAATCGTATAGTAACACACTGAATTTATAAAAGAGTTTTTTTATAAAAAAACCAAACTTCTTAAAGATTAAGTGTAGAACATAACTCAGTTTAGAGTCTAATCTTTTTGTAAGAATTTCCTCTAAAACCATCTTGAATAAAGAATGGCTATCAATTTAAAGTGTCGAAAATTTAAGTAATAAAACTTGCGTAAATATTAGTGACTCGCCATACAATATCTTGCCAGAAGTCAAAGAATCCTCCACTGTTAAGTTGTAGTCATCAATGAATGGCGATCCTCCAAAGTTAAGTTGTAGTCATCGATGAATGGAGTATATCCGAAGCACATTGAAAGTATATTAAAGGCCGTGTTGAGAACCCAACGGCGAAGTATATGTAGTTAATTGTCGCAAATGGCAGTCATAGTAGAAAGTTAAGTAAGTTAGGAAGCTGATGGTTCTACTGCCTAGGTAGTAATTAAATAAAAACAAAAGTTTTTAAAAAATTTATTCCGACGTTTCGGACGGTTTATTTCCGTCCCTTTTCAAGGTCTGTGAAAATACACACAAAATACAAGTTTATTAACATAAAAAAAAAAAAGACACTAAAATTGATAAACACTCGCTTAACAACACTTACCAAAAAACTATATATACAAATATAAATAAGTGGACACAATAAGAGACCACTAGTCAAAGTGAGACGGCGCACGCAATTTCCCAGTATTTATCATCTCTAGAGTATGTATAGGAGGGGTAAGAACTACGAAACACTTTAGCCATAAATACACAATAAGATATGTAAACCTATAATAGTAAGCCTTGTTTATATCAACTTATTATTATTAATAAAAATTTTATAATCTGACTTCAAAAAATTAGTGTCAAACTGTCTATTCAAACTATTGCATTGGGAATGGATATGTAGCATTTCAGATAGTAATCTTTTCTGTAAATTAGGCTCTTGATCTAAAATTTTAATATTTTTGAAATCGATTTTATGATTAGTATTCGCTATATGTCCGTGTAAAACTGACTTGTCTCTCTTAAATTTACAATCGCTAACATGTTCTTTGCTTCTTACAATCAATTTTCGAGAAGTTTGTCCCACGTACGACGCATCACAATCGCAACAATTAATTTTGTATACAACTTGAGATTTTTCATTTTTATGGTATCTATCTTTTCCTAATCTAATTATATGATTGAATTTATTGGAGATTGAATTAATCATAATTAAGTTGTAACACTTACAGATATTTTTTAATTCCGGGTTGATATATTTAATAAATGGGAAAACTAAAATGCTATTAAAATTTATGTTCTTAGAATTACAAGTATTTTTATTATTATTTTTAATGTGTAATATACGTTTATTGATATGTTTATTAATGAAATCCATAGGATAATCATTCTCCAATAATAAATCTCTAATTAGATTAAGATTCTTATCATGGAAGTGTGTATCAGCTAAATTAATACATTTGTCAACTAAAGAACATATTATACCAATCTTATTACTAATCGGGTGGTGAGAATTAAAATTTAGAAATCTACCAGAAAAAGTTGGTTTCCTATACCAATCCGTGGAAATTTTTGTTCGTTATGAATAATAAGAACATCTAGAAAACTTATTTTATTGTTGCTTGGTGTCTCGACTGTAAATTGTAAATTCTTATCAAAACTATTAAATAAATTTGCTGTATAATCTATCATATTCGCAGGAACACATACAATAATATCATCAACATATCTATAGTAAAACGGTACAGGAAAGCAAATTTTTGATAAGGCTTGATTTTCTAAGTCTTCCATGACAATATCAGCTAAGATTGGACTTAAGGGGTTGCCCATGGCAGCTCCAAATATTTGTTTGTAAAAAGTGTGATTAAATACAAAGTAATTGTTGTGTAGGATAAACCTAAGAACATTTATGAATTCGCTACAGTTAAGTTCGCAAAGATTATACAATTATTCAAATTATTATTGCCAAAATTAATTGTTGCGATTGTGATGCGTCGTACGTGGGACAAACTTCTCGAAAATTGATTGTAAGAAGCAAAGAACATGTTAGCGATTGTAAATTTAAGAGAGACAAGTCAGTTTTACACGGACATATAGCGAATACTAATCATAAAATCGATTTCAAAAATATTAAAATTTTAGATCAAGAGCCTAATTTACAGAAAAGATTACTATCTGAAATGCTACATATCCATTCCCAATGCAATAGTTTGAATAGACAGTTTGACACTAATTTTTTGAAGTCAGATTATAAAATTTTTATTAATAATAATAAGTTGATATAAACAAGGCTTACTATTATAGGTTTACATATCTTATTGTGTATTTATGGCTAAAGTGTTTCGTAGTTCTTACCCCTCCTATACATACTCTAGAGATGATAAATACTGGGAAATTGCGTGCGCCGTCTCACTTTGACTAGTGGTCTCTTATTGTGTCCACTTATTTATATTTGTATATATAGTTTTTTGGTAAGTGTTGTTAAGCGAGTGTTTATCAATTTTAGTGTCTTTTTTTATGTTAATAAACTTGTATTTTGTGTGTATTTTCACAGACCTTGAAAAGGGACGGAAATAAACCGTCCGAAACGTCGGAATAAATTTTTTAAAAACTTTTGTTTTTATTTAATTACTACCTAGGCAGTAGAACCATCAGCTTCCTAACTTACTTAACAGTTAATAATTACATAATGTGATAACGTTATGACAGTTTATTACAGTATATTTTTACTATCATTATTAAATAGTAGTATTGGTATTAACAAAAGTTTTAAATTCGAATGTTCTTTTAAGCTGCTTTTTCTATAGAATGTCTTGTGGGTTCTTTAAATTTGACAGACGTGTAATTTATGTATTTGTTAACAGTTCTACTTATAAACTGTTCAATCAAGATCTTCTTATCCATATTGTTCATACGTTCTGATACTCTGTAAAAATAAAAACAAAATTTCACAAAGTAACAATACTTATTATTATATTAATAACAGTTTTCTACTATATAAAAGTTTGCTACTTATCTGAATAATTATATTTTCATTTCAAAGTACAAATATACTTCTGATCTTGCATGTAATAATCACTGTCGAAGAAAATGAACCTACTATGGAGCGCACCACCTAGACCTCGTCAAAGGCTACTTCGAACACCTGGACCTCCTATTACATTCGCCCTGACATCTAAATGCAAAAAACTACGGAGCGCACCACCTAGACATCGTCATCGGCTACCTGGAACACCTGGACTTCCTATAAAATGCGCCCTGACATATAAATGCAAAAAGCTACGGTGCGCACCTCATCGACTACCCCGAACACCTGGATCACGTATTAGATGCACCCTGAGATCTAATCGCAAAAAATTACGGAGCGCACAACCTAGACTCCATTATCGGCCACCCCAAAGACCTAGACCACGCATTCGATGCGTTCCAATACCTAGAGGTAAAAAACTACGAAGCGCACCACCTAGACATCGTCATCGGCTACCTCGAACACCTAGAATTCCTGTAAAATGCGCACTAACATATAAATGCAAAAAACTACGGTGTGCACTATCTAGACATCATCCTCGGCTACCTCGAACACATAGACTTCCTGTAAAATACGCGCTGACATATAAATGCAAAAAACTACGGTGCTCACCACCTAGACATCATCCTCGGCTACCCCGAACACCTGGACCTCCTATTAGATGCGCCGTGACATCTAAATGCATAAAACTACGGAGCGCACCACCTAGACATCGTCATCGGCTACCTCGAACACCTGGACCTCCTATTACATTCGCCCTGACATCTAAATGCAAAAAACTACGGAGCGCACCACCTAGACATCGTCATCGGCTACCTCGAACATCTGAACTTCCTATAAAATGCGCCCTGACATATAAATGCAAAAAGCTACGGTGCGCACCACCTAGACGTCATCATCGGCTACCCCGAACACCTGGACCACGTATTAGATGCACCCTGAGATCTAATCACAAGAAACTACGGAGCGCAGTACCTAGACTCCATCATCGGCCACCTCAAAGACCTAGACCACGCATTCGATGCGTTCCAATACCTAGAGGTAAAACGCTACGGAGCGCACCACCTAGACATCATCTTCGGCTACCCCGAAGGCTTTACCTCGAGTTCCTCGGGTACAGTTCGGATGAGCCTCGAATTCACCTGAAGTTAGCCGCGGGTGTGCCTCGGATTAGCCTCGGCAGCACCTCGGCTGTACCTCGGCTCGAGCCGCGGCAAATCCGGGGCTGGAGCCGAGGTCCGAGCCGAGATCCCAGCCGAGGTAAAGCCGAGGTCCGAGCCGAGTACTCGATCTATACCTTTGTAAAAGTCTACATTGTTATGACTCATCTCGCGCAATTCGATCTTACATATGAAGTGTCATGACAGAAATTTTAAAACGTCGATTTCTCGAAAACACGTACAAGTGGGTTAGGTCGTTATTCCAGGATGCCACAGATATTATGTTCATGTTTATATGTATGTGCATATACATATATAGAGGTATATACATAGAGAGGTTATGTACTAATAAATATATATACTGTATATAATAAAAAATATACATATGTTTATGTCTCTTCTTCTCTCCCTCTCTCTCTATCTATATTTTTATCTTTCTTTTTCTCTTGTCTTTCTTTATTATTATACGGCCATTATCACTACTTAACTCTTCATGGTCATTAATTCCTGGTGATTGTATGTGTGTGTATATATACATAACATATATGACGTCACAGGAAGTCGGGAAAAACCGGATGCGAGGCTGAATACCATAGAGAAAGTTAAGAAATCGGAAAGCCGACAAAAAAAAATTCAGTCCCTTATATCTTTTGAATGAGATAATCTTTTTAAATAAAATCTTTTGATTTGAGTAGAGCAATGAAATGGCTTTCGATTAAGAGGGATATGTTATATAGTTAAAACTAGCGCAATAGGTGTATAAGCTCATAGAATTTCTCGTATACATCCATTTCAATGTATATCATCACGCGGTCGTCCTAAGGCTCTTCTATACTTGCCTTCGGAACGCTCCCGCGTTCCTTGATATTATATAAAAATAATTCAAAAAAATTATTATGTCTTCTGATGGTACTTTATCCGAATGTTCATACATTTTCAATGATTCAATAAATTTATCCTTATACCATGAGATAATTTATAATTAGCGTTTTTCAGAAAAGTTATATAGAGGAAAATGATGGGACTGAAGTTTGCAACGTTGTAGTGCAACGAAATAAAAAAATGCTTGATTTTACTTCAAGTTTATAGATATCAATTTTGCGTGTAGATTTATAATTTTATGGTATCAAATGACTTTATAACAACAATTTAAATAAAAATTCTATTGCTTAATAACTTTAATTAATTGTAAAAAATTATTTCTTTGCACTCCAACGATGCAAACTTCAGACCGATGGAAAATGATTGTTTCGACTTCGGAAAAGGATAATGGGAAATTTTCTGACAGGCTACATTTTGGACTTACTAAATCAAAATTTTATTTTAGTAGGAAATCGTTTGTAAAAACCCTTTGTCAAAATAGAAATGCAATGGTTACATTTCTAAAATCAAAGCATAACACACACACACGCATGCACGCACGCACGCACTTCTATAACGTCTACTTGACCGACTGCAAGTGTTTTACTTTTAGACATATGTCGTTACTCGTAAGTCGGTCTAACAGCTACTTTTACAGCGAATCCACATTGCATGCCATATGCCGTATGCTCTATGCGCTATGCCCTCAGAAAAATAGTTGTTATCCGAAATCGATAATATTTATAACTCTATGGTTAGGCCCTAGACACATAAGCGCGTTTGCTCGCGTTTGGCTGCGGGTGGCCGCGGTCGGCCGCGGTCAGTCGCGGTAAGAGCGCACGCGCTCGCTTCTCTCATTGGTCGTCGTAGGCGTGCGCGTCCGCTGAGTCCGCTTCCAGCCAATGCGAGAAGCGAGCGCGTGCGCTCTTACCGCGGCTGATCGGCGTCGTAGGCGTACGCGTCCGCTAAGCTCGCTTCCCCAATGGGAGAAGCGAGCGCGTGCGCTCTTATCGCGTCCGATCGTGGCCGACCGCGGCTGACCGCAGCTAAACGCGAGCAAACGCACTTATGTGTCTAGGGTCTTACAATTCCTATAGGATTTATAACCATAGAGTTATAAATCCTATAGATTTCAGACAACAACTTTTTTTCTGACGGCATAGCGCATAGAGCATACGGCATGTGGCATGCCATGTGGATTCGCTGTAAGAATACCTATACTTAATCTAAAACATTTTAAATATATATTTTAAAATATTAAATTATTACTTATATTGTGATTGAAAACGATTTTAAATTATTATAAAACAACAGTTGAACGAGTGTATCTTACAATTAGATAAACTAATCTATTAGATTTTTATTCTATTAAACTGAAAAAAATTGAGTGTTTTATGTAGATTCAATTTAATTATTCAAATATTTATTAAATGTAATATTAATACGTTTCATACAAGAATTATTTGGAGTTATTGCATTCAATTTATACGAAAAAATAATTGTTAAAGTACGCTCACATTATTTTACAACTTTTTTACTTACTATTCTGTATTAACTTGAGACGGTGGACAGTCTAGCAACTCACTTTATCAATGCAGAAGAACGACGTAGCTGTGCTTATTTCTACCGATTGAGCAGTATTGGGCAAACGATAGTGCAAAAGTGCCACAACCTATCGATTATCGAACGACGAAAGCGCCCCGTGGCAAACGGCGGATCGGAGACGAAACTCTCTGCCACAGCAGCCGCCCCGGCGGTGCGGCCGGGGCAAATTGAGCCGGAGCACTCAGAGCAGGCGAAGCAGCAAATACTCGAGTATATAGCCTGTTGCAGATAACTCAAGGAGTAAAAAAAAGAGCAACAAATACTCATTATACAGTGATGTGTTTTGTTTATCAGCGTATGCAGGTTATGGTTGCTCTACTCCAATTTAGAAAAATTGATGGAGAGAAAATTATAGATAAGTATTATTTATTATTCAAATTATTTTGTGTATTTGGATAATTCTCAAGGCAATAAAATACTTTTGCATAATCATTCAAATACTCAAAACATTCTTGAACAAATATAATGAATTATTTTTTAAATAGATACTTTCTGTGTATGTTTTTTTATTTCAGGAGATGGTACATTCGCAATGCATATGGACCAAAGAAGTGTAAACTCAAGTTTATTAATTCAAACAGACAACCAGACATGAAGAAGACAATAAGGATGTTCATTAAGTTTACAGTCCTCAACCATCAAGATTTCTAAAGTATAAAGTTTAAAAAATATAATTTCATGAAATGTATTGGTAGTTCTTATTTTTTATCATACCTTTTTCCAAACATAATTTAATAAACAATAAGAAGTAAAGAACATAAAATAAGAGAAAAAGTTTATTTAATTGTTATTAAATATCTTGAATTTATAATTAAACTTGTTCATGTCTATTTGCTTTGAATGGTGCTCTGGAACCCCTTAAATTAAAAACTACTTATGCTTATTTCATCACTTTGTTATATTATAATTACACAATTAGAATTAATAGAAATTATTGGCATAAATGACTCATCAAATTATTATATATTTAATTATCACCTGCGTGAAAATGATATATGAGACCGTTATACGAATTTCAAATGTACGATATCTATATGAGATCTCATATGAGATCTCATTTGCAGTTTTAATTAATTAATAAATAATTTGTTTTTAATGTAAAAGCATGAATAAATATTATATTTCATTGTATCTTTGAATATGTAGAAATATAATGAAATAAAATATTAGCATTAATAAAATGTATTGATAAAACTTTATTTGTCTTTTTATATATTTATTAAAACATAGTATCTATTCATGCTTTTACATTAAAAATAAATTATTAATTAATTTAAATTGCAGATAAGATCCCCATATGAGATCTCATATAATATTTACACGCGGAAATTAATCATATATATAATTACAAATATGAAAATTTTTATTTTTATCGTGCGGCCGCTCTCTTTCGTACGTACAGTATTAAGTACGAAGAATCGCGTGAGTTTACTCCTGACGGTACATTCATCCATCGCCATAGTTAAGGGAGTTCATCCAATTTTCAGTTTATTTAGGAAGTCTTTGAAACTTTTTTCACATGTACCTGACATCATTATCTATATGATATCCTCACAAAAAAGAGCCTAGCTTCACCGTTATCGAGATATTAATTGTCAAATTTGTGCATTTTAACACGGCGTCTTATGGGACGCACACGCGCGAAAGATCGATTCAGTCTATAACTTCAAAGATACATTTAGCGTTTGTCTGAAAAACTAATATGTTATTAAGATCAATAATTAGAATATCATATTACAAGTTCAGAGATCCTAGCTTCACCGTTTTTAAGATATTGTAGTTGAAAGTATGGAAGTTTAGGTGTACGGCAGCGCGTGCAGACGACGCTGGAGCGGTGGGGGAACATACAGACGAGCGCCGCTCTGTGTGCACGCTCACAGACGGCACGAAGCTATGGTATGTGTCAGTCCCGTATAAACACGCGCTCTGACTACAAGAGTGGGGGGCCCCATCCGAGCAAGCCTGTGCGCGCGGTGCGGGGTGACATTGATTCTTGATACGTTCCTGGTTGGATGAACCCCCTTAATACTTCGCATTAGGGATGGCGATATTAAACAAAAATATCGATATTTGCGTATCGATAATATCGGTATAGCTAATATCGATAATTTCGATACATCGGGTTAAAAATATCGATATTCACAAATATCGATAAAAAAATATAAAAATAATTTTAAAAAATACTTTATTAATTTTCAAAATAATTTTAATAAACATTTGAAACTTTACAAACTATAGATTCCAATATTTTAATGGTAATAAATTTAGAAAAAGTAATTCTTGAAAGTGTTGTGGGGTTAACCGATTCCTATTCTGAACACTAAACGACACTAAAAATTCGAATCGAAAACGAAGACGAACACGAACTGAGCCGCCGTTGCGGTTACGGTGTTGCCAACGTCTAAGCATCTAATATATTCGAAAATCTCTGATAGACGATAAAGGTCGCACAAGCACATTTGCTTTTGCGAGTTACGATTTTCAATTTCAAATAGCGCAAAATATCCTCTCTTAAAAAAATGATGGCCGGAAGTACTGGCTCATTTAAAGACTCGATGTAATTGGTTATTTGAAAAAAGTGCGAGTATTTGAATTTTTTAGATTGAACATGTGCTAGATTTGAATTTTAACACTCAAATATTTATACAACTAATAAATAATTAAAATAGAATAAAAACATTTGATTTATTGATTGAAAAATGTATCTAATTATCATTGAAACTAATTAAAATTAAATCATAGGGAAAAACAGTGCACATAACCCCAAAAATAAATTAGTACGCGCGAAGCGCGTTTGCATTTTGCTAGTAAATTAAAAATTTTTATTTGGCATAAGTCTATTGAATATCGGAAGCCGATATCTTAAGTATAATATCGATATTCCGATATTATCGGTGACAAAAATATCGGTTACAATTATCGATATATCGCAAGGGAAATATCGATATTTATAAATATCGATAAATATCGCCCATCCCTACTTCGCATTTTCGCCTTCATCGTCTTCCAGACCCTACTGAAAAATTTCACGTGAGATCTCACGCCAAAATCTCATGTGAAATTCTGGTTCGCGAGCTGATAAAATCCCTTTAATGATAAAAAATCAGTTTCTGGGAATTAGGAGTCGCCTATTAGGTTACGCCACACTCCAGATAAGTTCAAAAATCTATGTTTTGAAGCGTTGTAGTCATTTTTTACATTTTTAGAAATTATACACATGAGATCTCACGTGAGATTTCACGTGAGAAATTTGAAACGAGATTCCACGTGAGATCTCATGTGTATAATTTCTAAAAATGTAAAAAATTGCTAAAACGCTTCAAAATATAGTTTTTTGAACTTATCTGGGGGGTGGCGTAACCTAATAGGTGACTTCTAATTCCCAGAAACTGATTTTTTATCATTAAAGGGATTTTATCAGCTCGCGGACCAGAATTTCACATGACATTTTGGCGTGAGATCGCACGTGAGTTCTCACCTGGGATCTCACGTGAGTTCTCACCTGGGATCTCACGTGAGATTTTTCAGTAGGGGTAAATGATGCTTCAGGAAGCAATGAACCAGATACAATAGAAGTAGACCATTAAAAATCTATCATGATATTGAGTAGAATGCATGTGTTCTTTACTTATATCAACGCAGCTTTTTTAGGTGGACATGCGGCGGATATTTAAAAAAACAAAACTCCCACACTTGAGTAGCCAGAGGTCACAAGTTCCACGCAAAAAAGGGGCAACAGAAAGCGAATCGAATATTTAAAAAAGGCTTAAATTCAATTAGCCGGGGGACGCAAGTTCCACGCAAGAAAGGAAGTTACGTAGACCAGCAACAGTAAGCTAAGACAATTAATTATAAAATTCGTCAACCCATATAGCAGAGGGACGCGAGCTGATCCACACAAAAAAAGGAGTTAGACAATCGTGCGGCAGTAAGAGAGTCAATTACTCAAAAAAAAGTGTCCTAAAACCAGTAGCCGGGAGGGGGGGGGAGGGGGGGTCCAGGCAAAAAATGGCACTGAAGTGCGATAATAAGCGAGTCGATTATTTTAACAAAGTCTTAAACCTAAGTAGCCGGCTGACGAGAAGTCCAGGCAAAAACGGAGTATCAAGTCGATAATTAAAATGAGTCTTAAACCTAAGGAGCGGGGGGACGTGAGTTAAACACAATAAAAGGGAAAGTCGCGCATAAGTGCGATAACAAGCGAGCCGATTATTAATAAAAGTCTTAAACGTAAGTAGCCGGAGGATGGGAAGTCCTGGCAAAAAATGGAGTCTCTCCACGAGCCGACAGACGTGAGTTTAACACAATAAAAGGGAATCACGATTTAGTGCGATAATAAGCGAGTCGATTATTTTAAAAAAGTCAAACCAAAGTAGTCGGCTTACGAGAAGTCCAGGCAAAAACGGAGTTACGTATACATGATCCCTACTGTTTTTTCAGTAGGGATGCGACAGAAAGCAAGTCAATTATTAAAAAGAGTATTAAACTTAAGGAGATCTCACATGAGATCTCACGTGGAATCTCATGTTTCAAATTTCTCACGTGAGATTTTTCAGTAGAGACGGTTTAAAACTTTTTTTAATAATCACCGCTCGTTCTGTCACACGTCTGCGTGACACCCTTTTTTGCCTGGACCTCCTATTCTCCGGCTACTTAGGTTTAAAACTTTTGAAATAATCGACTGGCTTTCTGTCGCACGATGATGTAACTCCTTTTTTTGCCTGGACCTCGCATCCCCCGGCTACTTACGTTTAAGACTTTTATTAATAACTGATTCGCTTAATATTGCACTTATCAGGGTTACCGCAGATGGCGATCTTCTACCATTTTCTATTATTATATTTTTTAAACTTTATACTTTAGAAATACTATGCAGGGAATTCATCATCGGCTTATCCATCATAAAACTAAATTGTATACTTACTACATATATTCTTATGCTAGTCTTGTAATTCAACATAAATAAGTTTTTTCATTTTGGATGTTGAAAATACTTTTACGTTAATATACTATAGTCACTAAAACAATAATGGTATTTGTACCCAAGCACAATGTGAAGTGTACAACCGTACATATTTGATGATTTGACTTTAGTATTTGTTTTAGTACTTGTGAAAATAAAGTTTATAATTTGGTAATGCTTCTATATAGTTCCAATTAGCTACATAACATTTCTTCTTTTGGCGCTGACAATTTCAATTAAACTGATTTATTCCTACTTCTTCGACAAAATGTACAGATAAACTTTTGTAATTCAAGCTAGTTATAGTTGTATTGAGTCTCCTTTATCACCATAAATTTTGATCAATTAAGTGAGCAGTTGGACTCAAATAAATAAAAAGTAATCGATTAGGCATATTTTTTCAATTCCAGATTATCATTAAAAGCAAATACACATTTACAAGTGTCATAGATTCAAGATATTTGATACAATTAAAGTAGCTTTTACTTTCTGTTTTAGTTAGTCTCTTATTGTATGTAAAATTATGTTTGATAGATTTTATGAAAATAAATTTTTTAAACCTACTTTAGAAATACTATATGACCAATCCCTTATCCATTCATACATTGTATTATATTTATTACATATTGTTAATGCTATTTTTGTAATTTAAAATAAAAATACCTATGCTAGTTTATTTGGTTCATTGAGAATATGTCAAATATTAACGTACTAATAATAACACACTAATCAGTCACTAAAACATTTCTTCCTTTGGCGTTGGCAATTTCAATTGAACTGATTTATGATCCTAGATTTTCAACAAGCTCTTGCCAGCGAAAGCTTAATCCAAGCCAATAGTTGTAAACGAGTCTTCTTTATCACTAATAACTTTTAATCAACTAAGTGAACCAGTTGCAACTTGAATAAAGAAAAAGTAATCAAATAAGTATACATTTTTGTTTAAAAGACTCGAAAGCACCATTAAAAGCAAAAACACATTTCTAAGTTTGATAGATTCAAGATATTTAATACAATAAAAATAGCTTCTTCTGGTATTTTATTTTAGATAGTCTCTCATTGTTTGTAAAATTATGTTTGATAGATTTTGTAAAATTTATTTTTTAAACACTTCAGAAATACCACACATTAAGTTCATCATCTATTAACACACCATTCTATTATATTTACTACACATTGTTAATGCTATTCTTGTAATTTAAAATACGTACCTAAGATACTTAATTCGATACGTCAAATATTAACACACTATATAAAACACTAATCAGCCAATAAAACAATGTTGATATTTGTATCAAACCATAATGTGAAGCGCACACAGTACATATTGTACGTTCCCATATTTTAAACAAAATATAAAGACAAAAACTGTTGCACATTTAAGCTTAATCTATGCTAGAAGTTGTGGACAAGTCTGCTGCATCACTTAAGAGCTTTTAAATTTCATTTATAGATTTTGCTCTAACACAGCACAGAGTATAAAATTACTTTTCACTGTAACTGGTACATATCGCAACTGCACTTGGTTTATTTATTTGTTTTACATGCTGTTCTTCTTGTTTCTAATATTTTCTTCTGCACTATCCACAAAACTATTTTATAATTATTTAACAATCTTGCTGGTTGAGGACTGTAAACTTAATGTCTGGTTGTCTGTTTGAATTAATAAACTTCAGTTTATACTTCTTTGGTCCATGTGCATTACGAATGAACTGCCTTCTGAAATAAAAAAAAACACACAGAAAGTATCTATTCAAAAAATAATTCATATTTGTCGAAGAATGTTTTGAGTATTTGAACGATTATGCAAAAGTATTTTATTGCTTTTAGAATTATCCAAATACACAAAATAATTTGAATAATACTTATCTAATTTTCTCTCCATCAATTTTTCTAAATTGGAGTAGAGCAATCATAACCTGCATACGCTGATAAACAAATCACTGTATAGTATTTGCTGCTTCGCCTGCTCTGAGTGCTCCGGCTCAATTTGCCCCGGCCGCACCGCCGCGGCGGCTGCTGTATCAGAGAGTTTTGTCTCCGATCCGCCGTTTGCCACGGGGCGCTTTCGTCGTTCGATAGGTTGTAGCAGTTTTGTACAATCGTTTGCCCAACACTGATTCAGAGATTCAGTTTCAGATTCACTGACGATTTTATCATTGCCTTGTCTTTAATGTGTTGTCGAGAAAAAAAAGTTGCTTTATCCGTAAGTAAAATGCTCAACTATGCTTCAATGAGATTTTATGCATTTCCTGTAGTAATATATTTTTTTTTCTTCAAACTCATTTCAAAGAGGTAAGAGGTTATATTAAAGGAGTGTTTTGTGGTCATCAGCCCGTACGCCATTTTGTCGTCATATTATTGTTCTCAAACGGCTCAACTGCTCAAACACTAAAAAGTTGTAAACGTCGTATACAAGGTAAATTAATATTTGCTTCACAATTGAAATAAAATGATTGATTTTACAAAGAAATACGATTGATATAGAAATATAATTAGAAAGTTATGCCTTTTATTGTTACATTTTTTATATATGTACTACCTTTCTGTAAATGTTAATAAAAATATGATTTCACATAATTTGATCATTATTTGAAGAAGATAATCATAGAAGATACACCTTTATTATTTGGAGTTATCGAAATATTTTATCATTAATATTAAATAAAAATGTAAAAATATTTCTTGGAATTGAAAAAAATTACAAAATCATAGATTGAATGTAACAAAACCGAAAATGTAATGCCTGAAGTAGAAAACGTATACTAATAAAAATGGTGAGAATTAATGAATGTGTAGCTTACTGCCATCTGTGCACTGACCGTCATATTTCACGAAAAATTAACTGCGTGTTTTCATTATTGGCATAGCGCCATCTAGACAACATTCCAGAAACGCCTACGAGCAATATCTAACAGAGAAACTGTTTATATATTTATTTATGTTTATATTAACATCATGCTCTGTGCAATTAATCAATTTATTCTTCCATTTAATATTTCTCATTTACTCCTGATATAATCTTGTTTTCGTTTCATAAATAGAAAGATAAATGTTTATCTTGAACTTTGGATTTGTAGTCGGTGTAGGGGCGTCAGGCGGAAAGACCCCCTAATATTATATCGACTGCGTTGTAGAAAGTGGGAGTGGGCTGCGCAGCTGCACAATACTCGTACGTTGCATGCCCACACAGAGCGAAGTTTCAGCAAAAACGTGCGGCGAAAGCGTAGTGGAGAAATATTGTAACTGGACTCCAAGTTACCAGTAGTTTTATGTTACGTCACAGATAATGTTTTTCTTATAAAAACAAATTGGTATATAGATTTTCTTTAGAAATTTGATAAGGACTAGTAATTCTCACTAGCTCTATTGATGCATGACGATTCATTCGGCCATTTTGTTTTGGATACGTGACATGAACTGCATAGTTAAAATACAGTATTTAAAAATAAATATATGCATATTCCAATGATTAAACCTTTAAATTTGATGGTTTAAACATCCTTATCAATGAAATATTTATAGATACTTGTTAAAATGAATGTATTACGTTAAACAAAGATGTAGATGTGATATAGTATTTATAATCTGTAGCCTTAAACAAAGGCATAGTTAACCGTAACCTCTCTGTTAGTTTACAACTTTTTTAAAAACCACGCGTACAGAAACGTCAAAATGTTGCTATATTATTTACAGGTACTGATTTTCTCTTATGCTTGTTATTTTTGGTTCCAATCTCAACAAAATGTCAGTCAAATCATAGAACCCATGCAAAGAAAAAGACATTATTTAAAGTAACATACATACACATCACTATACACATTTGAATGTTGTTTTGCAGGTTATGATAAACTAACCTTAAAATACTTTAGAAGTAAATAAAAGAAGTTCAATACAGTGATTCACAAAATATTGATTTTGAAAATGATCATTTATTTCAATGTATAACTCTTTACAATACATTGAGACATATTATATACTTAAAATGACAAAAACAAATCAATAAAACAAAAGCTCCATGTGATTCAAAGTACTGCAATAAAAATAAGTTCAGTTACGCGTTATAAAATGGCTTACATGCAGTCATTTTGTCGTGTTCATGTGAAGTGTACCTTAACCTGTAAAAACATTAACAGAACTAGTTATGAGTGTCGAATAAGCAATAATTAGTGATGGTACAGTTTGTCTAGCTATTAATTCATTCAATAAATAATCAATAAATCGATTATTTAACCATAAAAAGGATATCACGACAGATACGCGAATAACGCACGCCGCTGTTAGGCCTCGCGACAAAAAGATATTAAGGTTATGTGATATGTGCAGCTAGGTCTAAAGAAGACCTCCATCTTTGTTACATTCTCGATTGGCGTTTGGCGTATAACGAGTGTGTGTGTGCGTTGCAACGAATGAGCGAACGCGAAGCCTGCAAAGCGCGCATCTGTGTATGTACGTGTACGCGCGTGTGTCGCTGTCGCCGCTCCGGCTCCGCTGGGCTCAGTCGGCCAGAAGCTCTCACGGTTTTCTCGCCAGCAGTCTTGCTACTGCTGGCAACCAGCTAGGGTCGCGCAGGTCGGAGAGAGGAGACCGCCGCGTTATTTTTTCTCTCTCTCCCGCCGCGTTGAATCTCGATAGAGTGTATCACAGCGGCACCTGCAATAACCGTAAGTGAAGGACGGAATCTTTTTTCTCTGAAAAATTGCTGGAAATCACCGGGAAAAATGTGAAGCGGTCAGTACATAGGTTCGCGCGCGCGCACACCGCTGAAAAACACGCGCGCTTCCCACACGCTAGAGCCTGCGCGCGCGCGCGCACACACAACATTGAAAAATCATAGCGTTTCCCCCCGAGCCGATGATAGCTGCGTGGTCATAGGAGCACGAGAGAACGGGCTGAGAGCGTGGTGAGGCAGAGAGGGAGAGAGAAAGAGCTCTCGCGCGGGGCTTTACCTTTCCTTTCGTTCCTCTCTCACTCGATCCTCCGCCATTTTAAGCTACGTAGTACGTGAACTACGTCCCGAAAGAGTGTTACTTACTGAGGACAAGGGAACTGTCAATTTCTTATAGTCTTGAATATTCCAAGCTTGACGCGCGCGCACCTGGACCGTTACTCCGTTCCGTTTCTTCTCCCCTCTCTGACATCTGCAAATTTTTTCCGATTAATGTGCTCCATTTTTACTGTATTTAAATTTTCGCTCCTACTTTGATAATTAAATGCTGCTTTTCTGGTGATAAAATACATATCCTAGAGAGAATGATATTGCGTTGGCTTATATTTGAGAAGTTACCTTTTGTGAAAAGGCTTAAAAAAAGTCATCTACTGTTACAAGGTTGTTTAGTTAATGAACAAGATATAGTAATAGTTGTTAGTAATACAACTAACCAACAATAATTATTTTTCTAATTTTTTTATAATTTTTTTTTATTTATAATAGTGCACAATGGAGGGTGAAGGATTATAGGAATCAAAGGCAATGCTAGGATTGAAGAAGGTGGTGTCAAGAGGATCGAGATGTGGCAGCTGTTGAAAAAATGAGGTTCTCAGCTGTTCAGGAGGACGGTTACGGTGTAGGCTTGGGGCAGGAAACACCCCCCAATGATGTGGACGAGAACATAATGGCTGCCACTGGAGATGATGTAGAACTAGGTGGCAACAACGGAGTGGAGGAAGGTTCTATGATATCCAACCTTCCTCTGCTATTTGCCAATGGATATCCCACATCTTTAGACAAAATCACACTGGTATGTGCTGTGTTATTTAGCAAAAATGGGTATGAGTTTGTACAGCAAACTTATGAGGAAAAGGCTAAATGTGATAAAGATGTTATGAAAATACTGCTTTGCATCACAGCCGGAGCTGGAGCGGTTTGTAACTTTCATGGTTCAGTGTTCTTTGGGACATGACACAGCAGAGAACATCAGAGAGCCACCATGGTGGCCCAAAGAAATCAAGTTTGCTACTCCATTAGTGAGGCCCAAGAAAATCAATGAAGTGAGTATTTTACAACTACAACTTTCTGAAAATACGGCTCAATTTAAGCATGCATCTCACTAATCAATAAACACCAAAGATTTTTCAATTTACAACTTTTATTTTGTATGTAGTTAAAACTTTCCCCTAAAGATATTAAAATAAATTATTGTCCTTTTTGAAGTTGAAAATAATAGGGATAAATTTAAATGACTTGATATTAAATTTTTAATTCAATAATTTTTACTTTATTTAAAATTATTTAGATAATTCAATTATTTTGTTAAATAATATTGTTAATTGAATAGTAAGATTATGGTATAATTGGTAAACTACTGCCCATATCAGCTAAAAACAAAGTAACTTTCACCACGTAGCCATGTAGACAGTCCTCTGCCATCTTGTGAACATGAATTCATTGTTTTTTTGAAACACAGTAATAGTAAGAATATACAATAATTTTGAACAAACTTTATTTTAAAATTATTTTTCAAAACTAACAATAAAATAAGATTATAGAAATTAAAATAAATTTACAAATCTGGATTCTATTTTATTTCATAATGTTAATTTATCAATAAACGTACTTAAAAAAGTACAATTATTTTTTGTAAATAAGGACATATATGTACAATGTTCTTGAAGTTTTTTACGATACTTATATTGTATTTATATTCATGTAATTGTTTAATTTATTTACTACTAAAATTTAAAAAATCTCTTACGACAACTTATTTAGTATTTGAACAATACCTAGTACCTGACCAACTTTGAATGTATCTTCTGTAATTAAATATTAAAGTAGCTCATAATTTTCTTTAAATTCCCTTCGAAAATTTAACATACATTTTACAATATGGTTACAAAATCAGTAATAACACAATATTATTTTCTACAACAATATATTAATTACTAAGTTAATTAGCGCGCTACGCGTGCCTACAGGTTCGTCTTCTTTTTTTCATTTTGGCTCCTTTTGAAATTCGATTTCAATTTCGAGAGTTCTTGGATTGCGTGATTTGGCGCTCAATCACGTAACGCGATACTTCTTTTTCTTCTTGTATTATGACTACTAGCATTAATCAGCGCGCTACGCGCGCCATCCTTCAGCTTTTTTTTACTCCTTTCGAGATCGATTTCGAGATTCGATATCGTTCGAGGGAAGAATAGATTATCTCGAACGCTCAAATTTTATAAGGGACGTCTTTTCGCTTCTACGCTATTGTTATTTTAAGGAGGTTCGATACCAAAATGAATAATATAAGATCACTAGCGTTAATCAGCGCGCTATGCGCGCCACTGCTTCGTCTTTTGTTTCTTTCCTTTCGAGATTCGAGACGGATTCGATTATTCGAGATTTCGAGATCGTTCGAGGGCAAAATAGATTATTTCGAATGCTCAATTTATATAAGGGACTAGCGTTAATCAGCGCGCTACGCGCGCCACTCTTTCGTCTTTTGTTTCTCTTCTTTCGAGATTCGAGACGGATTCGATTATTCGAGATTTCGAGATCGTTCCAGGGCAAAATAGATTATCTCGAATGCTCAATTTATATAAGGGATTCCAAAAATTTAATATGTTGTTCTTTGATTGATTTTCTATAAGTGTGGGGATTTTCAGATCGTTTGTCAACTCGGTTATGAAATTATTGAACTTCAAAGTTCAACTCTTATACACACACGGGTTCTTATGGAAGTACCTTTGCTAAAACACAAAACACTTTCCTATTGAAAAAAATCACGTAACAAAATTACGCGATTTTGTTACGTAACAAAATCACGTACTTACGTTAATCACGTAATATTTTGTTCCAATATGATACGTGATTTTCCAAAAATTACGTAACATATGTTAATGGTTTTATTCGAAAATCACGTGACGTTTGCGTAATTACGTGATTTTTACCGAATGTAAAAATTTTGAACACTTCTATCATAAAAAAACCGTGTATATTAAAATGTATTAGCCTACGAGCAAAAATTACGTGATTTTTAATGTCTAAAATTTTTTACATTCGGTAAAAATTGTTACGTAACAATATCACGTAATTTTTCAATAGGGAATTAGGATGCGATTCTTTACAAAATATAAGAATGATCCAAAAAATTATTCGCAATATAGCAAATATACAGGAGAATGTTAGTACGAAGTCGATTCATACGTTTGTAGACGTCGATTCGTACGTTTGTTGACGTCGATTCTGAGTTCTGCGGTAAAACGTAAACAAACGTTCGAGTTCGTGGGCTGCGAGAGGGGGTGCGCGGTGAGCGGAACGGCGCGCGCGGTGCGAAGGGAAACCTTCCTCCTTCCCCACACGCTGAGAGGTATCTATCCTCCTTAACCGAAACGTGTAAATTAAATTCACGCACACGATATTAAAAAAAGTTTTTCTACACTACAAACAGGGCTCTAGGTATACATTTGTCCGAAAATTTCCTAGCGGTAGTATATATAGCAAGTCACAATATAAGATATTGACGCGTCAGTACCGTCGAGGGCGTCTTTAGGTGCAAGGCTGAGCAAACATTAAAGTTGAGCATACTTAGTTGTACGTATCTAAGACTTATTATCCATGACGACGACCCTGTTGAAAAACATCACATGACAATCACTTGATCATCATCCCCGAAATCACGCCAAAAAGACAAATGATTTTCATATGATTTTTATATGATTTTTCGTATGATTGTCATTATTCTCATGTGACTCATGTTCCCAATTTGTTAAATATTTATTCAAATAATTTTGTAAAATTAGTCAATACAAGATAAGGAAAATAAAATCAGTGGAAATGATTTACATAAATCTCTACTGTAGATCCAACCGATAGAAAGGGAACTGTAGAGGATGAACGTGACGACGCCCCTACTGAAATAGCTCAGCTGATTATCAGCTGATTATTAGCTGATAATCAGGTGAAAATCAAGCCAAAACGTCACCTGATTTTCAGGTGGTTATCAGCTGATTTCTACCTGAAAAGAATGTTAATATTTTCATTCATTATTAATTATTATTATCATTTATTATTGTTAATCTTAAATTTTTTATATTTAATTTTTCATTCCTAAATTATGACAACTAATGCAAAACTTCTTTGCCACCATTTACATTACATCAACATGAATTAGTTAATCGTACATTTAAGTAAATGAATAATAATAATAATTAATAATAATTATTTGAATAAATATTTAACAAATTGGGAACATGAGAATCATATGACAGTCATATGAAAATTATTTGACTTTTTGGCGTGATTTCGGGGATGATGATCAAGTGATTGTCATATGATTTTTTTCAACAGGGGAGGGTTCTTTTTTTTAAGGTGGTAGTAGTCGTGCTATAAACAAGCCCAAACATATTTGATGCAGCGACTCGAGAGAATGCGTGTAGGAACCTGATTTTTTTCCGCCGGGGAGGAAAGTTTTAGCGATGATACCGCGTCCCCTATACTTCTCCATACCACTCTGCCTCTCTCAAACCCATTGACGCACCTATACTTATGTTGAAAGCCAGAAAGCATCACTTTCAAATAGTATTTCTTCAAAACTGACTTTATCTTCACACTTAAACTTTTTGATATATTTATGAATATTATATTCATTCTTCGATCGTGAAATATAACTTAAAAACTGAATATCTTACATACTATGACGCTAAGATCTACCCAACCTAACTTATAAATAGGGTTTTAAACTTGTAAAACCTAAGCTAAAGTACCCAATCTCGCGATGCATTCTTTAGGGCACTCTTATAAATTGTTAGTTTAGGTGTTTTCTATTTTTTACCCTAAAATAAAGTTTATAAAGACTGTTGAGACGAAAAATATGAATTTTTAAAGTGTTGGACTGCATAACGGGACATCTTTTTTAAGGAACCGTTTTATCGGGACATGATTTATGTTTCTCTGTGCATCAAACTGCAACGGATATGCAAACCTATGCCAACGTTTGCAATGACTGTAATAGACAACTGAGGGAAACTATATAGTTTACCTTTCCATATTAAGTTCCGCGGAAAAATAACCTCAAAATATACTTACATATAGGTATAACCTAAAATCAGGTTTTTGACTTTGTCAGAGCAGGAAATGTACACGGAAAATAAGTTTCCATTAAAAATTACTATCTTCTATGCTGTGGCTATTCGCATCAAAGTTATGTAATTACGTCTCTGTAAGAAGAACTTTACGTGATTTTAACCTAACTTTTCACTCGCAAAGGTAAGGCACGTAAATTTTCCAGCCACAATTACAAACACATAAATTACGGAGACACTTTACACTTTCCGTCAACGTTTTTTTATGGAAGCTTATAGACTCGTTAAAGCTTACCCTATAAAAAAAATCAGCTGATAAAGAGATGATTTATCAGCTGATTTCTCATGCCAAAATGTCATCTGAGATTCTACCCGGATGCTGACAAAAGCTTACGTAAATTCAAAATCAGTTTCTTCAGTATTGGAAACTGCCTGTCAGGATGTTTTATCCCCAGATGAGCGCAGGATATTTAAAAAACACAAAACTCCCACACTTGAGTAGCCGGAGGTCGCACGCTCCACTCAAAAAATGCACGTTTGGAAACATTTTGCACAATTTTTCAAATTTTACAAATTTTGTACGTGAGATATCAGCTGAAAAATCAGGTGATTTTTCAGTGAGATCTTAAGTGATTTTTCATCTGATTTCTTAGCTGATTTCTCAGCTGATATCTCATGTACAAAATTTTTAATAATAGAAAAAATGTGCAAAATGCTTCCAAACGTGCATTTTTGAACTCATCTGGGGTTCAAAACATCCTAATAGGCAATTTCCAATACTGAAGAAGCTGATCAGATCAGCCTGATCTTTAATTTACGTAAACTTTTGCCAGCATCCGGGCAGAATCTCAGGTGGCATAAAAGCAGGAGGTCAAGTCATCATAAAGCACATCCAACAAAACAAAATTTTTATACATTGAATACCGTGGGGAACGATGTTTAAAAACATAACAAAAAGAAGACTTTTATGTGTATCTACCATCTTCATTGTCCTTTTCCGTTCTGACGTTTCTTCTGCCTGCAGTAGTCCGCCAGTGGGCTCGAGCCGTGAAAGCTCGTGTCAAAAACCGTGAGCCTTCTTTCTTTTTCGTTGTTTTTTTAAACATCCTTCCCCACGGTATTCAATGTATAAAAATTTTGTTTTGTTGGATGTGCTTTATGATGACTTGACCTATTCCTGCTTTTACCTGTCTGTTTATTTTCTTTAACCTTTAAGCCTTTTATGGCATTTGTTTCCGTTAAATTCTTTACCTTGGTATTTAAGACCGGCCGCTCCTGAATTCTGTATTACAGTAGATTTAAATAACTCATTTCCATTGATCTCATTTCCCTAATCTTCTATTGACTAATTATACAAAATTATTTGAATATATATTTAATAAATTGGGGGCATGAGTCACATGAGAATCATATGACAATCATATGAAAATCAATTGACTTTTTGGCGTGATTCATCAAGTGATTGTCATGTGATTTTTTTTAACAGGGGCAATTTTTACGAGTCAGTTTACTAAAATTTGATAGAATTGTAGAAATTTCTGTGAGTCACTTTACCAAAAATTACGAGACCTTCTGCTAACGACAACATCAGCAAGTCGACATAACCTTATAAAATTAATTATAATATATAACCTGCAAATTTTTACAACTATTTCTTAATTTAGAAACTCGTGTACTACATCCTTCGCGAAACAAATAGTTAATTAATTTATTAAGGTGTCGAATTTTTCCTATTGTGGAACTACACAAGCTGTAGCATATGTAGACAAGTCGAAACATCTTTCGTGTAAGTGTTCTTCTGTATGCGTGTACATTCTTTGCTATACTGAAAAAAATTTGGCACGGTGTCTGTTTCCATCACAGTTCGTCAGCACCCCCTTCGCTACGTGTGTCAAACCACCCACTTTTGGCACAGCGTTTGTCCCGAACGGGACAGGAGCTGTGCCAGTACGGGGCGCGCGACGCTTTTACGGGACGGGAGCTGTGCCAGTACGGGGCAGGAGATGTGCCGAACCGCGGTACAACATTCGACCCTACTTTCGGCGTAGCGTATGTACTCATCGGGTCAGCTGGAGTGTCAAATTTTTTTCAGTGTAGTGTTCGCTTTGTTCATACATTGTGGCGACCTCTAGATGCGACGCCTGGTGGCGTGAATCGGTCAAAACTCCTGAATGATTTAGCATTAGCTTATATGCGAAGTTATTGGGATTTAAAGTGTCATGGCGGACCGAAAAGTGGGGACCGTTGTTTGATGGGGAAAGTGCAATTTACTGCCTTGCTTCGTCCATGATACTATGTCTATCCTTTTCGCACTTGTATGTTTTAGATGAGGATTACTGCCTTGCTTCGGCCATAACACTTTAAATCCCAATTAAATAAACGATATAACTGCGTAACCACAAATATAATTCATTATGCCATTTTCAAAGCTGGATCAAGCCAAAAATAAGTGTTAGTTCAGCCCTTAGAGCATATACTTCTGGAGGAAGCATGTCGTGTTAAAAAATCGTGGTCGGTTTTCGTACGGTGCAAGAGAGACAGAAGATAAAGTGTCCCTCGTCTGTCTCTCTCACACTATGCTGTGATTGGTTGTTCTATCATCTTAGTTCGCCTCTCAAAATAAATGAAAACACGCATTTGAGCGTTTTTAAATCTTTTTATTCGTGTTTATGTTTTAATGAGAGTAAAAAATCTTACGAAAAGTTAATACAAAATGGTTAGAAAGTGTGTTGTTCCTAATTGTAAACTTGATGAACAAATGCAAGGTTGTGAAATACTTGGTTTTCGAAGGTTAGTATCAAGGAGCGCGGGAGCGCTCCGAAGGCAAGTATAGAAGAAGCCTAAAGGAGCGACCCGTGCTACATATACATTGAAATGGGTGTACGAAAAATTCAATGCGCTTTTGCGTATATTGTGTTAGTTTTTACTATATAACATATCCCTCTTAATCGAGAGCCATTTCATTGCTCTACTCAAATCAAAAGATTTTATTTAAAAATATTATCTCGTTCAAAAGATATAGAGAGCTGAATTTTTTTATGTGCTGTTTTCTTTCCGAACTTTTCTTCTCCTTGTTCAGATATCCGGTTTGCAGCTCTTACGACACTTCCGGTTGTCGTCTATTTTACGCTTGTATATCTATATATATTTATATATATAGTACATATACACACCCGTATCTGATCGACGCCTAAACTTACATATAACATGTCAGTATTTTTATATACAAATGTTATCATTTAGTGAGTTAGTTAATAATAATATATTTCAAAGATCTCAAGAAATCAACTAATTATGAGAAGAATTATGTGTATCAATCAACGGGGAAAATAACTTTTATTAGTTAGATAAGTACTTATTATATATATACATACAGATACATATACAGATTATTTCATTTTGGATTTGATTGGAAAAATATAACCTATATAAGCAGCTGTGAATATCAACGGGCAATAGCAATATGTTATAATCAGATAAATAGCAAACTTTTATTATAAAGTTATAAATCAATAAAGTTTATAATAAGTATTGTTACTTTGTGAAATCTTGTTTTTATTTTTACAGAGTATATCAGAAAATGTAAGGATTATTACCAAGTAAATCGATCACTGTTAAAAAATAGTTTTTAACAAAGAAGAGTTTATTAATTATTATTAATTATTCAAGTTCATCGAAAAAGTAGAGTAGGCTAACCGAATCTTCTGTATGTCCATGAGTCTCAAGAAATTTTTAAATCTTCAAGTGGATTGGAAAATAACCTGTGTAAGCAGCTGTGAATATCAATGGGCAATAGCAATATATTATAATCAGATAAGTAGCAAACTTTTATTATCAAGTTATAAATCAATAAAGTTTATAATAAGTATTGCTACTTTGTGAAATCTTGTTTTTATTTTTACAGAGTATATCAGAAAATATAAGGATATTACCAAATAGATAACTGTTAAAAAATATTTTTTAACAAAGAAGAATTCATTAATTATTATCTTACAGATATTATACCAGATTTTTTTCGACTCATTTTGGAAATATGGAGATATATGTAATATAGCCAATAATGTTGAGTTCTAATTGTGTACTGTCTGAAAAATCTAATTTTGAATTAGCAAAAATGAACGAGTGCCCTCATGACCCTGGTGGTTAATTAATTATTAATGGACAAGAAAAATTTATTTTAATACAAGAACAGACGCTTAAGAATAGAATAATTTATATTAAAGAAGATAGTAAGAATATAGTCTACTCAAGAAAGAAAAACCAAACCAATATTATTATGGAAGAGCAGGCAAATACTATTTACGACACAATATTTTTCAAGATGTATCTATATATTCTCAACATGAAAATTTTTCATATGAGATATAATTTTAGAAGAATATTAAAAATTTGTCTTCATATTTGATAGGACAAAGAGAGTACATGGATATCATATTCTTCATATCATGGAAGAAAATATTGCTGAGTGATACACGAGGTTATAAATATACAATATAATTTTCAGTGTTTTGTGTAATAATAAATAAAATATAGTATGACGTGTTACATGAAGTGTTTATAATCAAATTTTAAAACTTCTATTAAAAATCAGTTTCAAATGTTTTGAGAATAGAACAAGTGTTTATTGAATAATTATGTGTTATGAGGCTCATAATTTTCATAATAAGTTTTTGCATAGAAGAAAATATTGCTGAGTGACATGTGAGGTTATAATATACAATATAATTTATGATGCCGATTTGAAATATTGGTCTGAGCCTTGATTTAAAAAGCATCTGTCATCTTCAAAAAACTTAGTCGATATCAGTGCTGTGCTGTTGTACATATTTATTCAAGTGCCAATAAAAAGATTATACCTAATGAACATGGGAATACTGAAAAAAGTAAAAATGATATGTTATTGTGAAAATTTCAACAAATAAAAGTGCTCAGTTAATCTAATATATGATTTCTCACCATGGGAGACGTCAAAATGTTTCAGAGTTCTTAGTAAATATTTTTCTAGACAAGATTCAGATAATAATTTCAAAAAGTTTTATCTATACAAGAATGTCAAGAAAGCTTTTATTCTCAGTGATTCTTAGTTCATAAACTGCAATGATGGGTTATTAATTTAAGTAGTTTCAATAATAATTTCAAGAACTTATATCTCTACTATAAAAGAATATCGAGAAAGCTTTTTTTCTCACATTTTACAAGTCGTGTAGCAATGATGGGTTATTAATACAAGTGATCTAATCTAATCTACTGAAATTTGTGTAAATCCACCCGGATCCAGTTGGATTTCCCATGTGACATAGATCCAACTCGGTTTCCTAGCTGGCTATTTTTGACCGGGTTCTAGTGATAATTTCAACAAATCCAAGTGTTGAGAATAATATAATTAATTATTGGCTCATGGTGCCAATAATTAATTGCGAAGCTACAAAAATAATTAATGATATTATCATATAGCAGTCTTATAGTAGAACTAATTTAAGGCTTTAATAATCAATTTCTAGTACAAAAAAATGAAAATACTTATAATATACTCTGAAAAAAATTATACTCGTCACAAAATATGAACTAAAAGCTTCGTTTTAAGATCTAATTTGTTCAAAAAAATATCGATCCCTTTATTATTTATGTAATTTGTCTTCTTAATAATAATCTTTGAAAGTATAAAATAAGGTATGTATATAAGTTTTTCCTGCAAACTGAAAACATAAGAATGATATTTTCATATGACTTTACAATAATTAATAGTATTGTTAAATTATCATCATACCTAAGAATATACGCGTTTGATTATATTATTTCAAAAAATTTTACTAATGTAATCATTTTTCGAGCTCCTTGAAGAAACATTCAAATTTAAAACTTTTGTGAATAACAATACTATCATTTACTATAATGATATTAAAAATATACTATACTATAATAAACCCTCATAATGTTATCACACTGTGTAATTATTATTTTCTCTTAAAAGGTTGTGAAATATATCTAAAAAACATTTTACAAAAGTTTAAACTAAGACAAGTATTAGTCTCTCCCGCCCTTCCTCCCTTTATCTCTCTCTCTCTCTCTCTTCCCCTTCCCTCTCTCTCCCTCTCTCTCAACTTCCGTGAAACTGAGTACCAAAAACTTTAATAAGAGCTTAAATATTTTTTTAAAACAATCAACACGTTTTTTAAAAGCTATTTTTTAAGTTCGTTAAATTCTAACACAATTTGTCTAGTCCTTTTATTTCGTTTAGTCTCATCTATTCAATAAGGACTCTCTACAAATAAATAATTTTTTCCATGATTGTATAAACTCTCTCCCTCCTTCTCTTTCCCACCCCACTCTCTCTCCCTCCCTTCCTCTTTTTCAACATCCGTCAACCTGAGTACCAAAAACTTTAATGAGAGCTTAAATATTTTTTTTAAAACAATCAACACGTTTTTTAAAAGCTGATTTTTTAAGTACATTCTATAACAACATAATTTGTCTAGTCCTTTTAATTCTTCTACTCTCTTCTATTCAATAAGCACTCTTTACAAATGGTAATAATTTTTTTCATGACTGTACAAATAATAATATTGCTAATATAAAACTTTCTACGAAAGTATAAAATAAGGCAAGTATAGACGTTTTTTCTGGATAATCTATAAAAAACAACACAATTTGTCTAGTCCTTTTATTTCTTCGAATCTAGAGAGTGCTTATTGAATAGATGAGATTCGAAGAAATAAAAGGACTAGACAAATTGTGTTGTTTTTTATAGATTATCCAGAAAAAACGTCTATACTTGCCTTATTTTATACTTTCGTAGAAAGTTTTATATTAGCAATATTATTATTTGTACAGTCATGAAAAAAATTATTACCATTTGTAAAGAGTGCTTATTGAATAGAAGAGAGTAGATTCGTTTTAATATGAAATAAAATATTTTGTTTATAGTATATAATGGTGTATATTTATTCATGTTAATTTAATAAAACTTTTTTTTGTCCATGACATTTTAATCCGTCTTCTGGTATGCATACGTTGAAAATTTCAGTTATGCCTTGGTTTGGAGGGGAGCGCGAGAGCGCGAGTAGCCAATCACAGCATAGTGCGAGAAAGACAAATGAGGGGCACTCTTTCTTTCTCGCACCGTACGAAAACCGACCACACTTTTCTCATTTAACTTACTACCTCCAGGAGTACATGCTCTAAGGTTCAGCCCCCCCCCCATCAGGCAGCCGGCGCTACGTTCGAGCTATGCTCGAGCATAGCCTGAACGTAGCGCCGCCTGCCTCATGGGGGACTGAACTAACGCTTATGTTTGGTTTCACGAAAATGGCAGATCCGGACTTCTATACTTAAAGATAGTATATTCTATATTCTCTGGTCGAACATTGGCATATTTCTATGCAACAAAAAATTATCTAGTATAAATATTTATAAAAAAATAGATAATTTTCAATATACTTTTTACTAACTTCTCTACGGAAAAGAGAGTACTAAATCAGAAGAATGGTTGTATTGGTTATTTGGAGACTGTTCACACGCTGTGCTTTGTGCCCCACGTAAACAAAATCGTTCATGTACACAAAAGCACAGTGTATAGACGGTCCCTTATTTTAAAGTTAGGCGCAACATACACAATCATAGTGTCAAAATATAATAGTTAAAAATAAAAACGGTATAAAATGTAAATTAAGTGTGGGCAAAATACGACGTATGTAATTGTTATTTTTGTAAAATAGTTAGATAATTTTGTTTATAATAGCAATGTTATAGTAAACTTACTACACTCCAAAATGGTAGTGGCTTCCTTCATATGCGAATAAGAGAGCATAATTATTAACAAATCTTAAGTTATACTATGAATTAAAATTGTGCACTATATAGTTATCAGTTAAAATAATATTTAAGAGATACATTAATTTGGATTCAACGCCAAAGATGATTCAGGTTTTCTGTCAAGTATCTCCGACTTTTGAATGTTGATCAACAACTTGTCCTGAAAGATACATTAATTATTACCCAAACACCAGATCTTACACAGAAGCTCGATATTATCGAGGTTACGTGTATCAGTTTGCAGTGGTCTTATTTTTTGCTGCTTAGTTAATTATATTCGTATTTACTGATAGTCATAAGGAAAAGTGAAAAATAAAAATAAAAAAGTTTGTGTCTTCATGAAAAGCTGTGCTAACGTTCGCTCAGGAGCTAGGACATAAAAAAAATGGATCAGTCGGAACATAGTCATTTTCAACTTTCCGGTACAAGAATAAACATTATGTTTTCATTTTTTATAATTAATAATTACACAAAAAAAATTTAATTTAGGATTATTTAAGGTAGTACTCACGGTACTGCACTAGTCAAAATGTGTTCACTGTTTTCTACTTTACATTTCTTATTTGCTAATGAGTTAAAGTTTATTTAAACTATTACATAAGTAAACTAATGCTCATTAACCATAATACATTGAAATAAAACAGTTTTAATCATCAAAATTATCAATAAAAAGTAGTTGATTTGACTTTGTTTTTGAGGTTAAATGTATCTTCTTTGTTTGAATAAATTCGTTTTTTCACCATACCCTGGCCGAAAGACCCAGTTCGGCCCGGGTATGGTGAAAAATAGTATATGTACCACGGGAGGAAAATTGGCCAGCCCACATCTCGTGTTTGCCACCCTCGCCTTCGACTTGGATGTCAATTTACACGAGCTGTGGACTGTCCAAGTTTTTTCCTTCCTATGTGCGTAATATACTGTTTTTGTTAAAAGTCCTCAATGACATTTTTGAAAACCAATTAATGTTCGTTAAACGTTTATCTTTTACGACAAAAGTTTTACACAAACTGAATGGTAAATGTTGCAATATACACTTGAAGAAATAAAAGCGATAATAACTTTTCTCACGGGCCTTCTAGTTTTGCAAAAATTTAACTGAGTAAGTTTTAGGCTAAAATCAACCGGTATTCGAAGTTTTCCCCAAATTTGAACGGTAATTCTATAAGCGTAAGTATTACCTTAATGGTTAATATTATAATTTATACGCGGAGAGAAGTTTCCAATAAAAATGATCACAAAGTTCACGTTAATTCAGAAACAACAGACGATTTTTTTTCAAAATTATTTTTTTTTCTTTTTCAATGAAGTACGTAAATCTTTTTTTCATCATCCATGTCCGTAAAATATGTACTTTTCGGACGCGTATCCGTAAAGTAAAATACAACTCTACAGCCTCAAAACAGGCCGTAAATTACGTACAAAACAGGCCGTTGCATTTTACGGCCTAGGGCCAAAAACTACTATTTCGTGCATGTTTCGTGTGCGCGAAGCTCTTGTTTCTCGCATTCATTTGAGAGCGGGCGTGAAGAGTATGAGCAAATGATTTTTTTGCAATTGTATGCGTAAAATTTATGTGTGAAGTAAAATTTCCGATGCGTGAAGAGGAAAATAGTGTGTGAAGTAAAAACCCGTGCGTGAACTACACTTCACGCAATTAAATGCCACGTCCAGCATCAACTGTACGCAGACAATTGCAAAAAATATTTTATGCAACTTGGGCGTGTACGTCTTGTACTAGCAATAATCGCAAGGCAACACTCATGCTGGCTGCGCCGGCACGGGTGCGCAGCGATCATTGCTCTTGTGTGAAGTATACTTTACGCTCTTGTTGCATAAACTACTATTATGATACTCCGTGCGGTAAGTAAACGCAAGCATGTTCATAAAATTCACTTGACGCACGAAGTCTCATAAAATAATATTCCATACACGTGATAAATATTATTTTTGCACTAGTATCAAAAAGTACTATACTTGGCACACGTTTCGGTATTCTCACACTTATAAGAGCGTGCACGAAGGAAAAGTGTACTGACATTAATTTATTTCGTCCACATAATGATTATTTTTTTTCGGCTCATATGTTGTCAAACATTATAATCGTCGAACGTGAAAAAGCTAGTTTCACTCACTTCGTTGAAAAAAAAATGAAGGTGATCCTCGCACGGCTGTTTTTATCGCACCCATTTCGCTCGGGAGAAATACACCCGTGCATCAATTATATACATGCTAATTTCAAGATTGATTAAGTTTAATTTATTTTAACAACAATATGACAATAACGGTTAATAATTGGGGGTCGAAGCCTACCTAATCGTATTCCTCTCATTTCGGCATATCGATTAAAAAAAAAAATGATCACATTTGGAGTTATAGAAGCCGAGATACGACAAGTTTAGATCACGCGTTCATTTTGAAGGCGCGGTTTCGGAATTCTCTTTTACCTGAATTTCATGCCCCGACATCCAACTTCGCAATGTTTATTATTTTTTTATTACTAAAAGAACGTGTCCAATGAATTCAGAAATTTGTATAAAAAGAGTTCTTGTAATATCCTAACAAGACCAATTTTGATTGTTGTTAAAAAGCAAATAGTTTAACGATAAACACTCGTCATCTTTGGAGACTTATATGTATGTTTATAATATTTTTTTACTTGCAAAATGGCAGCGTAAAAGTAATTATTTATAAGGAAAAAATTTCCGAGCATTTAAAATTGCTTAAAAAGTTGTTAATAATTATAAAATTGATATTCTGATGATGCCAGGCGATAGTTGGGAACATTATGAGTACGTAAAAAAATCAGGACCGATTTTAAATAATCGGTTTGGCTCTGGCATTAATGCAAAAAAATAGTGTTTTTTTCCACCGAGTTTAGTTAACAAAAGAGTTGTGCGAAAACTATTCGACTGATCGAAATCAGCTTTGGGGGCTTTATTTATATTGCTTTGAAGTACTTACATACAAATTTTCAAAAGGATAGGACCGGCCCTTAACAATTCTACAAGTGCTTCAAAAATACCCTATTTTTCATGCTTTTTTTGCGCGTTTATTGCTATTTTGCAACATAATTATTGCATTTCCATTTTTTGATTCAACTCTACCTTGTAGAAAATTTCATGGGAAACAACTTTGGTCCTATAAATATTTTCTCTAAAACGCATCGTTAAGAAGTTATTTTCAATAATATATGAGAAAAACCATGATTTTGACGTATTTTTTCACGTTTCGATTTTTCCTGCAAATTGCATAACTTTTTTTTTTGGTGTACCCCGATATTTTCGTTTTATATGTTATGGAGAAGCTATAGCCAAAAAAGATAATCTACGTCAGAACGCATCCATGTGAAAGTCTACTGCTCCTGGCCTATATATTCATTTGAAATCTAAAAACATGGTGTATTTAAATGAAAGGCAAATTTCCTTACTATTATATAATATTCATAACCAGTACGTTCGTATATGTTTTGTATGAAATCCATCAATTACTTTAGCCCAAATGCAGATTTCTTAATAGTTAATGAATCTTCCTTTGCGCACACTTCCGCAGGATTTAGAAGGCTTGGCTCTGTCGGCAATGCAGAACACGGCGTAGACTACTGAGCTCCCGAAAACATATGGGCGGCCTATACCCGTTTTCCTCTCATGCTTATCACCTTTGTTTGATGTTTTTCGCGGCGCTCGGCATCGAAAACCGAGGTGACAAGCAGCGAGAAAGAAGAGGACGGCCCGTCCATGTGTTTTCGGCTGCCGAGCACGCACGAACTTGCATAGACGGCACGCTGCTGTGCGGCGTACTTATACCGTTGTGTTCTTATGCAGGCGAGCGCACCGTCTTTCTATGTGTTATCGTCGTCGCCGCGGACCCGCGGTTATTGTGCGTGTATAATGTGGGTGTGTATGTGTTATGTATGTGTTTATGGCGATCTCTCCTCGCATCTCTGCATGCTGTTCTGAAGGTTATGTGTGCAGTGACGGATACACTACTCACTATAACTGTTAATACACCATGTTATTAGATATTAATCCACGTGGATTAATAGTAAAGGAATATTCATTTGTCGAAATTTCAAACACCGGTGGCTTAAGGGGATGTGAGTACCGACGTTATTTTTCAAACGAGTACATCTCACGAAAATACCAATAGAATCATCCAAAAAAAATTGTGAGTATAGTATTTACATATACGGAGCGCTTGACAAACGTGTTTTTCCAAAAAAATGAGAATTTATTTAATTAAATAAAAACCGTACTATCGGTAAGTAGGAATCTGCATTTGACCTACTTTTCAAACGAGCATAGCTAACGAAAATGCTAATAAAATCGCTCAAAAAATTTTCTGAATATAGTGTTTACGTGTACGGAGCGCTTGACATCCGTCTTTTTCCAAATAAACGTTTGAATGTTGATTTAAAAAATATTCAATTTAGGGTTTCACATCACCTTAATAGTTAAGGTCACGCGGCTTACAATAAATGAATACTTCTATCAGTGAAGTTTTCACAAAACTATTTCTGCAGCCATTGTATACTTCTGTAAAATCTCAACATATTGTATTGTAGCATCTTTTTAGTTTTCTTTTACTTGAAGTTTGTTATTTACGTAATAAATAATACGAAATTTAATCACTAACTGTTGAGATTGCTACATTATTCTGTGGATTCCAAATGTAAGCTTGTATGTAAAGAATATGTGAACGTGTGCGTGTGTGCGTGTGTGCGTGTGTGTGCGTGTGTGTGGTGTGTGTGTGTGTTACTAGTGTTTATTATCAAGTTCCCAAAACTAACATAACAGTACCGACACAAAAATATATAACTGATTTATATATATATATACAAAGCGCATTCTAATGTGGTGAAGACTCCCCGTGTAAAATTCAAAGATTAAAAGTTTGTTAAATGTCCATTATGAATAGTAAATGAATGAAAACATACCTATGTTCTACAGTGCAGGGTGTTTCCATGGGAAAACGTTACTTTTTTGGTGATGCATGGAAACTGTTAAAATAAAGCATGTTATATGTAGCCAGTTTCAATGGGATGTTGTTAAATTTCAAAACAACGTTAGTAAAATATTCATTGAGAAAAAAATTATCATTATTTGTTGGAATTGTGTAATATAGTAACTATCATGTCTACTCGGCTTAAGGGAGTACTACCGGGAGTACTACAGGGATTGACGCCTTAGAAAAATCAGAAATTTGGCAGATAGGTAGATTTTAGTTTAAAAATGACTCAGTTCAATTTTTGTGATCTTTAGGAGCGTCAGAAAGAAGTTATAAACATTTCAATATTCATATATTTAATACAGGGCTTATGGGAAATCGCACATTTTTCTCTTTCGTTCTAAATTGTACAACATTGGCGGCTTCGACTTTGCTTAAACTTGGCAGGGTAATAGTGAAAAAACTAACGAACAATTGAGTGCTTGATAATAAAGATTAGGAGCCTATGAGCGTAGTTATAAGCAAATGAAAATAAAATCTGACGAGAGGTTAGGAACGCGCATGTGCACTTGTTTGACTAGCTACCTACCGTTAGTACTCCCTTAAACCGAAAATTCCGGTGACTACGGAATGTTTGATGTCGCAAATTTGTGCGTATCAATTAAAAATTAATTGGTTGACAGTATGGGATACAGTCAGGGTGATAGTACTGAGATACAAAATTGACTCTACTTGATTCTCTACATCGACATTATCAAGTTGTCTTTACTGAATTTTGTGGTTATATCCGCTTTAATAATCGGAAGACTTTTCTGAAAAAAAATAATTCATAATGAAAAAATTGAGTTTGTCAATTTTTCAGATTTTCAATATTTTTCGGCATCAATGAATTTTTATTTCAGTTCCTACTTACTTTTTCCAAAATCTGCTCCGTTTAGTCCATAACAGATATGTTGTAGAATATCTGTGAATTTTTTCAAGCCATTCCGTTCAAAACTCTCTTCAGAATCATGTGGCCAAGCAATTTTGGACATATAAGACCCGTAGAATCATTCCAGCTATCCGGAGGAAAATTTGGTACTTATATACTACGCTCCGTTCGCAACATCTCCATGCGATTAACGCATGAGCCATGCGTTATTCCCATAACTCTGATGCTAGAATCGCACGGAGCGGTTGCGAATATAGTATGGAGAGCCGCGCCGAAGAATAGTAAGCCGCTCCATGCGATATTAGCTACAAATTTCTCTCCGTGTACTTCCGGCCATCATTCTTTTATAAGAGGAATTTTTCTTACTCAAACTGTAAAAATTATTGTAAGTTTAATAAATAGATCACTTGTAACAATTTGTGGTCGGCTTCTGTGCACAGTATGGTAATTTTTATTGGTAGCTCTTATAATTTTTCCTCTAATCTTTTCTCAGTGTAGAGGTTAATAAAGACGCGATACCTTCTATTTGTGTTTGCATAAAAGAAATATGAAATAGCGACGCATGCTGACAATTAGAAGTTACGTCTAATATTATTCAGAACTTCAATTTGATATTATATCGCAATGGTTTTTATAAGATAAGATAAGAGATGTTCTACGTCGTTGGCTTGCTGGTTTTTTCAAGGTAACAGAAAATGGTTAAAAATGATAATGAAGCTTCTTAATATAGAAAAAATAGTTTTGCAATAAGATTGCAATGCTACACAAACCGTGTTTCTTAAGAACAATTATAGTTTACATAAAGTTATGAATGAGATTATAAACTACTTCTAAAAGTGCTAAAATGAGTATACTTACGTAAAAACTTAGTCTTGATGTTATTTTAGGATACTTGACAAAATGAAGTATCTTAAGGTGATGTCGTAGTCACGCTGACTGGTTGAAATTTTCCTAACCTCAAAAACAATATCATAAATAAAAAAAGTATACAATCGTAAAGCACAAAAATGCGGTGACCGCGAGATCTTTTTATAATAAGGAATATTTATAAACGTTATTCAGCATTTAATAATTTTTAGTTAAGACAAACAATGGGAAATACGACGCGAGGTGAGGATGCCGTTTCACATAGAAAATTGTAAGATGACCGTCACTTTTACGTAATTCCACGCGTCAATTTTAAGGATATTGCATTATATAAATTATTAAACATGTTGATTATTGAAAATGCTGTGATCCCGTATTCTTTACATGATAACAAATTGTTAGCAACTTAATTTTCAATATCACGAAGTAAATTTCGCGTAAACAATGGGAAATACGGCTCGAGGTGGGGGTCACCATCGGTAAAGTTCGCTCCTACATCCCCTTAACTTCATATAGCCTTAAATATATTGATATCTCGTCATTGATGGCACTTTGGATGTTAAGGGGGTTCATCCAACCAGGAACGTATCAAGAATCAATGTCATCCCGCACCGCGCGCACAGGCTTGCTCGCATGGGGCCCCCACTCTTGTAGTCAGAGCGCGTGTTTATACGGGACTGACACATATACATAGCTTCGTGCCGTCTGTGAGCGTGCACACAGAGCGGCGCTCGTCTGTGTGTTCCCCCACCGCTCCAGCGTCGTCTGCACGCGCGGCCGTGCACCTAAAATTCCATACTTGCAACTACAATATCTTAAAAACGGTGAAGCTAGGATCTCTGAACTTGTAATATGATATTCTAATTATTGATCTTAATAACATATTAGTTTTTCAGACAAACGCTAAATGTATCTTTGAAGTTATAGACTGAATCGATCTTTCGCGCGTGTGCGTCCCATAAGACGCCATGTTAAAATGCTCAAATTTGACAATTAATATCTCGATAACGGTGAAGCTAGGCTCTTTTTTGTGAGGATATCATATAAATAATGATGTCAGGTACATGTGAAAAAAGTTTCAAAGACTTCCTAAATAAACTGAAAATTGGATGAACCCCCTTAAAAAGAACAATGCTTTATTAGTTGAAATCAGCTAATGAATCATATTAAATAATCACTCCATTTTTGCAGATAAAACCATTTCAAAGTTTATATATTGTCTTTTTTTTTGCATAAAAGATTGTTTACAGACTGAGACAATGTAGTCGTATATTTTAAGGTGTTAGAGTTGACTGTGATAACAAAACTGGAATGAATTTGGCTCCGAACGTTAAAAAATTGTTAGTCAATGGTAAATTGATACTATAAATTTGCATTGTATTATTTTATCAATGTTTCAACGTATTGCTAGGGATAAAGGAATGAGAGAAAAGGTGTACGGTAGTAGGCTTTCTGTAGTACTTATTAAAACCATTTTAGGCATGACCACTGCTCGGGAGAGCCTTATAATTTTACTGGAGCGAAAATTGTCGGACTTTAAAAACTAACAATTTAAGATATAAAAACTTTTTCACCCAAAATCAGCGCGGTTTAAGCGTTTTCTGGGATGTATGTATATCTGATGTACGTCTGTATGTACTCAAGTTTCTCGATTATCTCAGCGAAATTTCGATGGATTCAAACGAATTTTGGGCCAGATACTCGTCTAATTATTAGTACCGGACAGTTCTATATTGAGCCGAATCCATCGGAAAATAAAAAAACGACAGAGCAAATAAAAATTTGAAAAAACAGATTTTTAAGCTTAATGTATCGAAAATGAATTTTCAGTATAAATCTAGCACATGCTGCTGCTAAAACTAATTAAAACACGTGTTTTTGATATTGAACATTTTTTCTACGAATAATATTTGTAAAGGCAGTAGTAATATAATCGACAAAATAATCGATTTTTTCTCGTTACTTGACAAGATTTGATTTTACACAAAAATGATAAAAGTAAAAGTTATAGATAACATTAAAACAAAACTTTTTTCCATTTAACATTTCCATGTACAATCAGTTCCTGACGAACTAAACTTATAAAAACGATTTTTAACTCCTAAATACACCTGAAATAGTCAATTTTTGCTTATCACAATCACATTTTTGCGTAAAATAATTTCTAGTAAGTTAAATTTGGAAGCACGATTAAAAATACTTAAATACAATCAAAATAGTAATTTTTGGCCATTATAGAAAACAAATCATTTTTCGTGAAGGCGTTACATTTTTCGTCAAAATATAATATATAAGTATTTGAGATGTAACAGTTTTTGTAATGTCGAAGATATAAGGCTCTCCTGAATAGTAGCGGTTGTGCCGACGTGTTCTTGTTTATGCACATACTGATTGTGCACATATTAATTGTGCACACTTTAACATTGGTATATATCTATATATATAGATCTGTACCAATGCTATATGTGCACAATAAATATGTGCACAATCCTTATGTGCACAATAAATATGTGCACAATCCTTATGTGCACAAACAAGAACATGCCGTCGTGCCTCATATGAAAACGAAGTTTTTATAGGCAGCGGGGGCTTTGCGCGTGAGAGCGAGCAGAGGGCGCGGCCTCCCTAGTTTACTGATATTAAAGAAAAGCAAGCCAGTCAAAATGAACAGTTTTGATCTTGATCATATGTAAAAACAATAGAAATTATTGAATAATTTGTCAATCGAAAGCTATACGATAATGCTGATCTTTTATTAGCCATTCTTATTAATTAAAAATATTAAGAAAATTTCTACATATTGCTACAAAGAATTTTTCATTATTTTGATTCACTTGAGAATTTTTGAAAATAATTATTACTGCCATCGATTGTCTCTATTGACACTTTGAAGAGTATTCATTAAAAATCAACGTTTTTTGAAATACATTTTTCTATTTAATTAGCATCCCCTGTTCTTTTCTATTGAGAATAGATTACCGTTGAATCAATCTATCAACATATCAGGAAAGAATATTTTGTTTTTTAGTGTATATAAGTTTTGTACAAAAAATATATCTAATTGAAGTGAATGAACTCATAATTCGTGCATAATTGTAAGCTCACCTATTCTAGAAAATAAATCGTTGATAAAAAGTTTTGATATAATAGTTGTTAAGTTGAAGAACAGGCTTTATGGATCCTACAATAATACATGGAAACATTATAGATGTTACATCCTTCATGATTAGAATTTTCAACAGTGTATACACTTTATTAACGTTATCAATGGTAATCACATAGAGAATGAATAATTACGGAATTTAACATGTACACGAGCAATAGATAATACATAAATCTGAAATGAGAACCTCCGTTTGATTGGAGAGAATCAATTTCAAGGTAAAACAACTACGTGTTCAGCCCTGACGTCTTCTTCAGATGTCGTAGAGAAATAGAACGATATGGTGTTCGACCTTTGCAGGCGAGCCAGCTTGCAAGTCTATCGGCGAGTCACCTACAGAAAGAAGGCCCAATATATAAATGATTTGCCAATGCATTTACATGACTCATAAAACATGGGTCTGAAGTTTGCAACGTTGTAGTGCAACGAAATAAAAAAATATTTTATATTATTTCAAGTTTATAATAATTAATATTAATTTTGTCTGTAGATTTATTGTTTTATAGTATGAAATAATTTGATAATAAAGATTTAGATAACATTTTCATTGCTTAATAACTTTAATTAATTTTAAAAAATTATTTCGTTGCACTCCAACGATGCAAACTTCAGACCCATCGTAAAATGAATATGGGCAGAGAACTATCTAAAAATTTCTTTGAACGAATGTGACTGTTAGACCTATATGTGTAATTATGTGTTCTTTTTTTATGTAAGCTACAGTTATGCTCGGATATATAGAACGCTTTCTACTATTCTGTTTACTCGGTGGGTCTTCATCGCCTGGCAAAGGCGAGTTTCTGCATTCTAGTATTTGAAAGTGGATTGAATCTTCGTTAAGTAATAAGATTCAGTATCTATGAACCGATCACTATTAATATACCACGGGAAAAATATGGGTCAAAATGTTTATGTCTTTTTGGTGAAATCGCCATGTCCTGTAAAAATTAAACATAATTCCTAAGTCAGCGTTGGTTTACCACGTCTGGGTTTTGACATGCCTAACGTATAAGATTTTTTATATATCTTAAAAAAAAAATTTTTTTTTATGAATTTTTTTCTCCAAAATAATGTAGCACCGTTTGTGCCCTTTAAAATCAACTTTGCATCATTTTTCTACGATTTTTTTTCTCCAAGATCTAAATGTATAAATTTTGAAACAAAATATGCGAGTTTTCAAAATTTACGCATTTAGATCTTGGGGAAAAAAACCTCGGAGATACGGTGGTCTGGTCTCTGGCGCATACCGCTTTTTCCTTTTTGCGGGTCTATGTCATGTTACTGATTATATTTTATTGAAAAAAAAAATCCAATAGTATCGAGGAACAGAGATAACCATTAATAAACTTTGAAGAAAAGATTGTAAAAATATAATGACCCTATAAGTACAAGTAAAAAAAAAATTTGTTTATTACATGATTGAAAAATACAAAATACCAAATGTACGACATTTCTTCAATTAATATTTTTATATCAAGCTACGATTCAAAAAAACTTTTAGAGAAAAATCGTCAGATTGTCGTGCCATTCATCTAGGTATCAGGCGATTTTACAACCTCTATAAACAACTATCTGAATTTTTACGACTTGAGTATACGATTAATAGCACATCATTTCCTAAATTAAATTTTCATTAAATATTTATAGGTTAAACGTGTTTTTCTGTAGGACAGTAGGTATGAACCTTTAGGTTTGCTAATGAAGAAGAGGTATGACAAACTAAAATTTTAAGAAAAACAGTTCAATACCGTGAGATAAATCTTGGACAATGTCATAATTAAAATGTTATATATTTAGAAATTTAAAGAATTAATTTTTACAGATTAATTCTAAAAATTCCGTGCATTTTCATAACTTTTCTCAAAATGATTCCACCCCACAAAGCGTTTCATATATCTTCATTATCATACTTGTTTTACTTACAAAACAATTTTGTATTTGTAAACCCATTTAATAATGATAACTTTGATGATCACGGCATTTTATTTCACATTCTCGTCTATAGATCTTTTAATCGAGGGGGAATGCTTTTCGTGCCGCCGCAACAGTGATCTTAAAAAATCAATGAGTCTCGAAGACTTTAGCAGTGGTTCTCATCGAGCAACCTCGCTTATTTCAGTAATTCTAATCAACATAATTAATACGTTATCATTTTTATCTTAATCATCGTCGACATTATTAATGAACTAACTTGTCTCGGAAAATAACTTCGAAAAATAACGGAAAGTATTTTTTTCTGTTAATGGGAAAAGCTTAATATAGCTTTAAAATCAATGCTTCCGTCCACTTGAATTGTTAAAGCAATGAAAGTTACATCAACTTCAAAGAGTTTCTTTTATAGCTTAGTATGACGCAATAAAGTCTTCATATTGCGAGATCTTATTAAATTTTGAAGAACATTGTGATCTTTAAAAACATTATTACAGCCTTTTTTCCAAGTCTCTTTTAAAAAATTGTGGTTTAACAATTATATATCTGTGGTTATACTCTAATGAATCGAAGATACTACAGTTAATCGCTTGAACATCACCGTTATTCACGATAACTTCTTTTAAACGCCGACAAAACACGTTTGACGATGCGAGAACTTTCACCTGGCATTCAAGATTGACCATCAGAAATATCGCAAAAATTCGAGAAGATTTTTATAATAAATAAATAACGCTGCAACCTGCGAAAATATCGCATCCGATCGTGGAAACGTAACTCCCACCTTCTGCCAAACGCCTCAACGGGTATAACTCGCTAAAGCTAGCCATGAAATTCACTGTACATCGGGACAAAGATAAAGTGGAGTGGCCTCTGCCCCAAAAAATAGGCGCGTCCGTGGCTCGTGTCCCTCGGCTATCGCGTTAAACAAAATGGCCGACAGCTGGGAGCCACGAAGCCGCCTCACGCGTCCCGCACACACATACAGATACGTCAGCAGCGCGTTGCTGCGCCCGCGTTTCTTCCTCCCATTCGCGCTCTCCCCTCGGCATGGCAGCCGCGAAGAAATTCCCGTCGCTCACGTTCTAGCGACTCCGAAGCAACTTCCGAGCTCTATATATGTATATATAAATAAAAGGGGGGCCGTCGCCCGGCAGCATCTTCACCACTATCCTCGTAACGACTTTTCGCGATTACCTAGCATGCTTCTCTTACTCTCTCTCTATCTCTCTTTCTCATTCTCCTTCTCAGTTTTCGAAAAATCGATGCAGCCAGTGGCTGGTCGAAGAATCGCGAAATTTTCGAGGAGAGGAAATAAGAGTGGCACGGAATTCAGGCTTTCGCGAGATTTTTCATTTATTTTTTTAACCGCTTGCGGATGTACCGTTACTCATGGGTCGAAGGTTTTTTTATACTGGATTAATTAAAATAATTTGCCATAAATACATTTTTATCGGTTTTAAAATTAAATGTATTTTTTATGAATATGTAAGAGTATATTTCTTTTCAATAACATATTGTTCAACAATTTCAATTATTAAAAGTTTTGTAAAAAAATATTTTTAAAGATTTTCAGTATACCGTTAATAATGGAAAAAATGTGATGAAATATAAAAAAAATACTAGAATTTTATTTACATAAATATCAATTTGTTTGTTATATAAGACACTTTATCTTTTTTCTTCTGAGATTGATCATTAGTTTAGTATTTTATTTATTTATTTTCTTATTGAACAATTGAAACTGTCTTGTCTATAGTTAGATAAACAATTACGCGAGTTGTATGTACAATAAAAACACAAAACGTGCGCGAATTCTTAATTTATTTGATATTGGGACTGCACAATTTGTTAGGATTATTTACAACTGTTTATGAATCATAGAAAAGTACTGTATATTCTAACATTTAAAAAAATACTAATGTCAAATTATCATAAATTAACAGCATCAAAAAATGTCAATAAAAAATTATTTTTAAATAAATATCAATAAAATTAATGTCAAGTACAGAAAATTATATATTCTATAATAAATACAATTTTATAAAAAAAACTTTGATTTATTTGAAGAATTATTGCACAAATAAAAACTATTTCAATACAAATATAGAATTTAATTCTTATGAAAGGTGTTTATTTAAAATAATATTTTTGTATTACAAATTAATATGAAAATATTAAAAAAATCAAAACACAATTGACGTTAATTAACAGATACAAATTTAATTTTATATAATAATCTTAGAATTAATAAAGATAAATGTTACTTTTCAAAAAGTTTATATTTTACTTTGTACTTAGTTGTATGTTTCTTCTAAGTCAAAATTTTGAGATCATTGCAACTATGTAACTATTTTTATCACTAATAGTTTTGGACACTGAAGGCAGTTTTAGTGACTTTTTTCTTGTATTCCGATTAATATTCTGAAAAACACTTTTTAACTTACTATAGTGATAACATAATGATTTGAGGGTGAACATTTCATTTACATTTAGTGGTATGTTGCCCTCTTGAAATTTATTTTTGAAAATTATATTTAGTAATTTATTTTGGTTTTGCTGTGTCATATTAATTTGTGTTACATAAGCTCCACCATAAGCAATAATACCATAGTTGATTACTTTATGGAAAAAGGTGTAATAGATAATCATCAAAGCCTTTGTATCCATTTTTTTTTTTTTAATTTTGCAAGAACGTATATTAAGTATTTTGTTTTGTCAATCAGATATTTAATGTGCCTGTCCCATTTCATGTTGAAGTCGAAAATTAAACCTAAATATTTATATGATTCAGTTCTTTTGATTTGCTGATTTTGAATATTAATATTTACATTAAGTGGAACAGTATCACGATAGTTATCAAAAGTTATAATTTGAGTTTTTTGTATGTTTAGAGATAGTTTATTTAAAGCTAGCCGTTCTAGCACTTTATCTAATTGTTGATTCATTTTATCCTGCACCCTTGACTACATGTTATCACTAGAAATGATAACAGTGTCATCAGCGTAGGACAAAATGGACCCTTCAGGCATATTTCTCAATAGATCGTCAATATATAATATGAAAAGTAACGGTCCTAGTATAGTTCCTTGTGGCACCCCACAAGTTATTTTCTTATATTCACTAGTATGGTTTTGTATACGCACTTTTTTTTATTTTATTTATTTATCCAGAGCATTAAATACATTACATATAGGAACCCTACAGAGGAAAATAAATTCCCTGTTTGCAGGTCCGGAGTATAAAGTTACTTAAAACTAAAACTAATACTAAATCTTAAAACTAAATAAAACATCTTTATTTTATAACATTATAATAAAATTTATGTAATAAATATATATGTTATACGCATTTATCTAAGTTTTAGACTTGAATTCCTATAACAAAATTATATGATCAAATCAGTTTCAAGGAATATTATCCACAATCCATTTTTTTAACTTGTACATAGCAGATTTTTTATCTATTTCTAGAGTTTTGAGCTTATAGTAGATTGAAAGTCTTTATTGCAGTTATATAATTGTTTTTTTCACCTACTCTTTTGTCTATTTTAGGTAATATGATAGATTTATTTCTTGTCTTACTATTTGAATTTGTAAATATATTTTTCATTTCGTTGTAATGATATTTTAAACAGTCCAATGTGAATAGTTGTTTAATATTCATTGGTTTATTTTGCTTAAAAGTGTTTTTGAAAACTAGTTTAAGTAATCTGTTTTGAATATTTTGGAGCAAATGTTGATTATTTTTGTAGACACCACCCCAAGCAATTATCCCATAATTAATCACACTATGAAAAAACACATAGTATATAACCTTTAAAGTATTTGCATAAATTTATTCATTTTGTAGAAGATGAAATTTAGAAATCGATTTGATAGGATGCTCGTTAGAGTTGATAGGGTTTTGAACATAAATGATCGCCACGAGCCAGACACTTTCTTTATCCAAACACTTTATTTGTCGATGTTTCGGCTCTCGCAGAGAAGCCCCTTTCAAGAGTTATAAAAATCTTCGGTTAGATACACATTCACAGTCACAAAAGTTAAAAAAGAAATATTCCGCATTGACAAACTAAAAAAATACAATTCGTTGTATTATGTAAAATTGTTGTAGCAGACATTAAATAGTCAAAAAGATTGACTCGTCACACAAGATGAAATTTAAGTAACTTGTTTTTTTGATTAGGTAGTTAATATGTTCATCCCATTTTAGATTATAATCAAAATTAACCCCTAAGTATTTACAGATGTCCACTCTCTTTAGTTTTTCTTTATTAATAAAAATATCTAAATTTTTTGGAACACTGTCATAATATTTCTCGAAAGTTATGTACACAGTTTTACTTATGTTTAAAGTTAGTTTATTTAATGCGAGCCATGTTGCTACTTTCTCAAGATATTGATTCATTTCCTTCTCAACTTCTTTCCAGGTTTTACCTGATGAGATAATTGCTGTGTCATCAGCATATGATAAAATTGAGTTTTCTGGCATTGTTGTCAGCAAATCATTTATATACAGTATAAAAAAAAAATAACATTTATCTTTAATTCTAAATATAACTTCATATGGTTATACATCTGTACAATTAAGGAATAATGACGGTTATAATATTAAAGTTTTGGCAGATAGCTACAAAATTTATAAATCATTTTTTACATGTTAAAGTTTATTGTAACGTTTTTCTTATTACTCGATGAGTAATCCTTAGTTTTAAGTATTAGTATGTAAGATTAGATATCTATATATGTAGAACCAGACTATTGTACAGGTAATATTGTTTACCTCTAATAATAGATTTACTGTACATTTTTTCTGGTTAATAATAATAATAATCATAATAATCATTAACAATAGATTTATAGGTTATTTACTTAATAAAATTTTGTTTAAAAATTATGAGTAGAATTGTTACAGTATTATAATGGAAATAAGAGATTCAGATGACAATAATTATTAAGATTTAGTTATATGTATTTGAGTGTCTAAGAATTTTGACAAATACTTCAGTCAATTTAAAAACAGAACCCCTAATGAATTAGCCACTTTAACATTTGAAGTATTAATTCTGGTCACTTTTGTTATTCTATTAATTTTGAGACTAAAAAGGATATGAATACATTTTTTTAAATATAATAGTAATTAGTATAACTGTTATAATAACATTAAATAAATTATTATATCCTATTACTATAACCATATTTAATAATTTTAATGTTGTTTCAGAGTTACATGGGTAATTTAAAGAAGCTTGTTTTTCGGTGCTACACGTACCACAGAAGCGAATACTTACTTCGCTTCTGTTCGTACTTAGCACAATATCCACATGACAAGCTAGAGTACGTTAATAATTGGGATTCAACAACAAGTTTATACCTCAAAACCACTGGAAAGCTCTTGGTCACTTTCCGTAACGAGAATATGGTAAATTGTTATTTGATTTTATTTAATTTTTAATAATAGTTAATAATAACCAAAATTATAATTTAAAAATTTTATGTTCCAAAAATATAAAAAATAAAAATATTTTGTAAAATTATTTCAATGATAAGCTAGACAAAAAAGGATTTGGTTATTTTATTTGTATTCTAGTTTTTTTTTTCAAATCTCAAATCAAAATTTTTGGTTTTAAATGTAATAACAGCATTCGCACTTACTTTTCATACAATTTTATTTTATTTTACAGAACTATGACAGAAAAATTGAACCGTCAAGGAAACAGCTTTTACTAAAAAGGGCAAAAGACTATCCCAATGGCACAAAAAACCTGCGAAGGCGTTCAGCTCAAAAGCAGGCTCCATCTCCAGCCATGGTTGAACCAGCTATTGAGGATATATATCTCTGTGATAACTGTGATGCTGAGTTTGTTGGTCTTCGAAAAATGAAGGTATAAAATTCATAAATTTGAAATAATTTATTCAGAATTCTTAATAGAAACATATGAATAAACATATGAAATCTACTTAAATTTACTACTGCTTAATCATAAAAAATGAAAAATTATTTAAAATACTAATGGAAATAAATAAATAGCTATAACAAAAGCTCATTTTATAAATAATCATTCAGTTCTATGCTTTTAAAAATATTTAGTTATTGCAAAATAGCTCTCTGAAAAGGAATTTACAATTTTCTGTAATTTCTAGGAACATGAAAAACTATGCTACCGCGTAGAGCCAAGACCACCAACCCCAGAAGCGGAGGAGGTGCCCGAGATCAAACAAGACCAGTTCATGGAATACTTTCATCTCAAGTCCTCGAACACCGATCCGAGCCGGGGGAGCAGCGCATTAAGCTCCAAAGACGGCGTATCACAGAATCGCTCATCGGGTCGAATCAGGGGCTCGGTAAACCTGACGCGCTGTCCGACAATACCGTTCTCATCGCCGGCTGGCCTCGCCCTCGGCAAAAAGTCGAAAATGATGACGGAGGCCATACAGCAGGAGCGCCTCGAGAGGATCGAGCGACACCTCTGCGCTCCACCGCTGTCCACGTCCTTCAAGCCGAAGTGGCTCACGAAGATCCACGACTTCGACCGATGGTCCATCACCTACAAGTCCAGATGTGACAAGGCGCTCAAGAGCGACGAGTACGCTCACGAGTTCAAGTTCGGAAACTACAGCGGTAAACCTGGTAGGTGACGTTACACGGTGTCATTTTGCGTTTTCAAAGTGAGAAGAAATTTTGCAAATGAAGATTACGGTTGCTCACGTTAGAGTTTTAGGAAATAACTTTACTAACTTTTTATCGAAAAAAATAATGTTTATTTATAAGATGACTATCGACAAATCAATTCCCCAAGTCAGTATAAAATAATGTTTTTAACGAAACATCCAAATTTATTCGTGCATAGTAATAGATACTCTACTGCAGTGTCTAATGCATCAAAGGTTTTTCTTAATTATATTACTGCTCCAAGTTTATCTTTAGAAAAAGAGAGCTATAGATTAACGTTTAAAAACCCATAACAAAATCAACTCAATGTTTCAATTTTCTGAAGTTTATTGAACCCCGTACTTTTTCGTTCTCTTTTAGCCCTAGATCTGCGATCTCAATTACTATATATAGCCTGCAAACCCATCTATGCCGTGGTAAACAAACTGACAGAGGATGAGCTGGAGGAGCTGCAGCGCGACCCATCCAGGTATCGCAGCCCTGAACGCAAAGTACCTCGTGTCAGACTGCGGAAGCCCTCGATTGAGCCCGTGTATGAACCAATCTACGACGAGTCCGTTCCCATTGTCATCGATCTCGTCGACGACGACGACGACGAGTCGGCCCCATCGCCAACACCAACGCCAGCAGCCCCATTGCCGTCGACTCAGCCTCTGCCCACTTACCGACCGCTAGTGCCGATGCCGTCGACTCAGCCTCTGCCCACTTACCGACCGCTAGTGCCGATGCCGTCGCTGTCGTCGACGATCACCTTCACACCGCTATCAGCCACCAGCCGCGTCTCGTCCCTGAGATGCAAGCCCACGCCGACACCATCGCCCATGTCGATGACACCTACAAATATGAAACGGCCGAAGCCCTCGAAACCTGTGGTCTTCGTTGATCTCTGTTCGTCTGACGAGGAGGAACAGCAGTCGGACTACCCGACCCCGTACTTAGCCATCGACGAGAACCACGACCCCATGCAAAAAAGAAAATCAACGACGACGGCGATAGAGACGACGGCGACGACGGCGAATAATGTGACGCCGATGGAGGTGATTATCGATCCGAGTTTCGACAACACCTCGCTCTTGTCGCCGAACAGCAAGATCTCCGCCAAATCTTGCATTTATCCGGCCGACAGCAGCACGGTGACGGGCAACTGGCTCACGAGTCTCAACGTCGACGGCGCCTCGACACACAGGGACAGCCTGTTAAAGAACAGCCCGCGTTACACACCCTGAGGTCCCTTTCTGGACGGCGAAGTGACAATGATGATACCGTGGCTCTCGTCTATACAGTCTGCTGCTGCTCAAGATTTGCCTGGGACTCCGTCGAGCTCGTGTCTGTGTGTATGTATGTGTGCTGATGCGAAGTTCAAATGTAGGCGATTAGTTAGTAACGTTCTAAACGGTGTCCTTGCGATTATCCCGCTCGTCCTCGTTTAGCAGCGAATTCACAACAGTCTGTCAATTTGTCGAATTTAGCCAATCATTGATTATATGGGAAGACGCGTGTATTTTGTTTAGGGAAACTTTGTTGGCGTAACAGATTTGTCTTTTATATTTTAAATAACTATGTTTTCAGGTGTTTCGATGATCTCATCAAACCACCAGGAACGTTTGTATACGTAGATATGATTACACATTCAATCTCAAGTTTTTTTTTTTTTTTATATACATAAAAAGATTGAATTGTTTTTAACCTTTGGTAAGCCGTTGTGGATTCGCTGTGTACGGTGACGGCCGATCGACCGCGCGGATAGTAGGCATGAAGTTTTGCAGGAGTACAAGTTGGACACGCCTTCGGGCACTTCTTAAGTATAAAAGCAAAAGAGCAAACGCATTGTATTTATTTACGAGGGACATTTCAGTCAGCAGATACGCGATTCTACGAAGTTATACGAAGCTGTACAGATTATTCCAGTAATTTCCCATTTATGTTCGTTCTCTTTTTTTTCCTCCCCCTTATTGCTACTCAAGAGTATGAGCGCATAAGTACGTGCGCATGACTTCGTTCTTGTCGTTCGTAATAAACTTTATATGTAATATATATAGACATGAGACTGCAGATAAAAGCGCGTGAGGCGATTCATTTGTTTCGTTGTGTTAAAAAAAGTGAGTTAAATTCATTTATAATTACCACGCAATATTATATAGATTGTAGAAGTTTAGCGAGACATGAACGGTCGTTTTAAACATTTAAAAAAAATTATTGATTTGTTACAAAAAAGAGAGAAGGAGAAAGGGAGAAAGAGCGCACGCCAGTGAGAATGAATGCGTAAAATGCGAGAGAAAAATGCGAAAAAAATGCACGACGTGTCTCCTAATACTTGGTTTTTAATTCAGAAGTAAGAGTGGGAATGCTAAGATCCGAGAGAAAGATTTGATTTGTGTATGTGCGTGGTGCGTATGTGTGTGTGTGTGTGTGTGTGTATACATGAACGTGTCTAACGATATCAGTTATACCGTCGAAAAGAGCCGAGGCAAGGGTAGATTTTTCACTCTCCGTATTTTTATATAAATTTTACTTGGAGCCGAATCGCGCGACCGTCGTATGTCTTCTGAACTTTTTCTTTTCTTTTCTTCTCTGAACGACGAAGCTATCCGGTGCGTTCTCGGCGTTCGGCCTGTGGTTCATTTATTAACACTTGTAAACGATTATATTCATTCGACTTACAGTAAGAATCATTGCTAAAATTGCAAACCTTTTTCAGTCTCTTAACTTAAACATATGATATACAGTTTTCTTACGATAAACTTTCTATTTCAATTAAAGTAGCCTATCTATCATTTTTATTTAAAAATTCTCTCATCTTCACCATCCGACAATTTAAATAATCATCATTATATAGTGTATGAAAAATAAAAAAAAATCAATAAAGACTGCTCAATATAACAAAAAAACAAAAAAAAAAAAACAAAAAAAAAAATTATATATAATTCGAGGCGCGACCGGTTCAAAGCATTTTTGAACGCGTGTAAACTATTATCGAGAATGAAAAAAATGAAAGTAAAGCGTTTACTTTGTAATTTTTCTCATTCATCACATAAAAAATAGTATGGATATAAGTTAAAATGATCTAGGAAGAAATTTTAAAAGTATTCAATCTACAAGTAATATGAAAGGCTAAGACGTTAAACGTAAGGTTTTCGCGTTAAAATTTTCCCAGCTGGACTCGCGTTTGTTCCCATTTACGATTTTGTAGGCGGCTGCCGTCGCTTGCCATGCGACTATACTTTTGTTGTAATGTGCAAACTGCGTGATTCTCTGTTTCACGTTCACAAAAGTTCACTGTGTATGTAAAAGACGAATGGAATCTTGTAAAAAAAAAAAATATATATATAAATATATATCTTTTGTCGTCAATTTTCGTCTTTTAGTTGTTACAACTGGAAAATTTACGAAAGAAAACTATAGTAATAAAAGAAACCATCATGCTTCCGGAAAAAAATTGAATTAATACATCAGTGCTTTCAATTTGTGCATACCCTCTCTCTGCCATTGCCCCTTTGACACCATTTTATTCGTAATAAGGCGACAACCAGACTATCGAGAAGTGGCGTCAAAAGAGTTGCGATACAACCGTTAAAAAAACTAATCAAACCATTGCTGTTGCATGCTTTAATAGTATCCATTAAAATTGAGTTTTGAAATTACCTTAAGCATTTTTTAACATGGAAATATCAAAATTAAGTGATGTTTGATCATTGGCATGAGGGATTTTTAAATTTTATCAACAGAGCTTTAGTAGAAATAATGTGTTTATTTTTTTCATATAAACATAGAATTTCTTATTTTTATTTTATGACATTTCACTTTGTAAGTTTGAACTTAATTGTAATGAAAGGATTGTTAAAGATGCTCTTTTAGATAGCAATTGTTATTGTTAGAATCACTTAATAACTACTTGTTATTAAGTCTATTTTTGTTTTGTTCAAGTTTACAAAATTTCGCAATAATTGAGTGAAACTTACCAAGTGTAGCTTAAGTGACATTTTTTGAATTTTATCAGTATTTCATATGTAACAATCAAGTTAAACCATCTTTTATAATATACGTAAACACTCAAAATATTATAACTAAAATAATTCAATAAAATTTCTAAAAATTCAATATTGTTTAATGGACAAATTTTTTCAAAATATATATATTCAAATAACAAGGAATTTTTAACGAATATTATTAAAGCATTATGAAACAAATCAAATTTTTTATTTGTTAATTGAATAAAAAAATAATCCATTTATTTAAGAAAGGTTTTTTTGAAGAAAGTTATTTTTCTTGAAACAGATTTAACAACTTTTTTCAATGCCTACTCAAAAAACGATGAAAAGATTTAAAACATCTTTTATTGTATTTTAAAGGTCACATGTACACCATATATTCGTAAATTGTCAAGTAATTTTTAATGAAGCGCATATTTATTAAAAAGCGATATATTTGTTTGTTTTTATTTATTTTTTTTTATACAATAAACATATAGACACATTTCGTATGAATTGCTTTGAATTCATCAGTAATATGTTTGAAAACCATTTACGCAATGTGCGATGGCATCGTTTTTTTCATAGTTTGTTAATCACTTGCATGATACATATAATTTGTTAAAAAAAATGGCTCGGCTAATGGTAAGAATCGAGCTTTATCGTGTGGAAACTTTTGTAGAAATAAACGAAACTTTTTTTATTATAAAATTATTTTTATTAATTTTCAACATTTTGACAAATTTCCCTACAAATATTGTGTTCCTTTGGCATCTTCATTGCAATTTTCCTTATTTGTGTTAAATTTTAATGATGAACACTTCCTTTCAATAATAATCTACCTACCTATCGGAAAATTGCGAATTGAAAAACGATTATAATATATAGAGTATATTCCGTTCCAGCTTTGCAAAGCTTTTCAAATTTCGGTTTTCCCGCTTTGAAGAGGAACAGCCGGCAGTGGCATATCAGTGTCTTCAGGAGCCTTTCTCTACAATAGCTTCAGTTCCGTCGAATACATTGTGAATATATATGTATATAGATATATTCACAATGTATTACACGAAACTAAACAGCTAAACTGAATCTATTGTGGAAAGGCTCCAGGGTAAGTACGCCACCGACCATTTGTGGGCTTGTGTGGCTCTCTATACTATAGTCTTACTTCTGGTGTTGACATGTAGTCTCCAAAAACACTTGGGGACTGTCTCCATAAGGGCTTGGACACTTAGGGACAATGTACATAAGAGCCGTGTCGTGCTGTCTCGTGCTGTACCTTGCTGGGCCCTTTCTACATATGTGTGTTCCGTCCGTTCTAGACAACTTCTCTCTATGTCTGTCTCTGTCTTACATAAACGGAACAGATCTATCTGACTTTGTCGGGAACACACAGAACACACAGAACACACATATGTAGAAGGGCCCCTGCAAGGGCAAGGGCTTTTAGACCGCTGCCACATAAGCACGTATGCATCCGTATGCACCCGTACGCACATGCACACATCTCGTGCGGGCGCGCGCGCTCGCTTGTCTCATTGGTTGAGAGCGAGCTCAAGCCTTCGACGATCAATGAGGGTAAGTCCAGAATAGATGCGTACGTGCGTTTGCGTTCATGCGTTTACGTTCATGCAGCTACTTCGAGCAGAAGTCAGGAGGGTGTACTCTAGCTAGTGCCAACTGCGGGAAAAGAAAATGCGCCAAGTACGTTATAGCGAGATACCATTTGATTTTTGCAGTTTTTTTCCCGCAGTTGGCACTAGCTAGAGTACACCCTCCTGATTTTTGCTTGAAGTAGCTGCATGAACGCAAACGCATGAACGCAAATGCACGTTCGCATCTATTCTGGACTTACCCTGAGAGAAGCGAGCGTGCGCGTCCGCACGAGATGTGTGCACGTGCGTAGGGAGTCTCTACAACCTTGCGCGTGCGTGTGCGCTCGCCGTGTATAAGGTATACCTATATATAGGAGAGCGCTATATATAGGTATACCTTATACACGCGAGCGCACACGCACGCGCAAGGTTGTAGAGACTCCCTACGTACGGATGCATACGCGTGCATACGGATGCATACGTGCTTATGTGGCAGGGGCCTAAACAATTTGCGACATCATACGCGTATGAATCATTGCGACGCGTATCGGCGTATAATATTGTTATGAACTGCGTTTGCGTGGACGAGTCGTGCAACACATAAAGGCAATGGAACCTTGAATATTGATTTCGGATAAAAGTTAAATAAAATAATAAATTAAATAATAATAATTGAATGCGTTCCTATAACAATCTCGATCTAAAATTCCAACAGTAGAATTTATATATTAATTAGTTAATTAACTAAGTTATAAACAAGTAATTAACAATAACTCGAATAGGAATTTGCGATAAACGAGCGATAATGAATTTATTAACTAATTACCTTTAACAAATAGTAATTGCGCCCGTATAATTAAACTATTAATGGCAAGGTCAACGCGCTAACAAACAAATTGAGATTAGCAATAGAACTAAATAAACGGTAGTAATCTGCGATTAAATTAATAACTATTTGGACAATAAATAATTACGTCATAATAATTAGCGATTCGATAAATGACGGCAGGCGTAATAATAATTAATTAGGGAAGCTCGCTCAGGTGTGAAGAAGCTCTGTTACAGAAATTCCCAAGGACAGCCAGCAGCTTGAGAAACAATTCAAGGATAAACAAAAGACGTGAACGCTTCCGAGAATCAATTAGCGAAGGGCTCGAGGAAACTTAATCCACTTCAAGGTCAAGAGTTTCAGGAATGCATCAACGATCGAAGCAGGAATGCGTAAACACTTCTCGGAATCCATTAGTGCCAACGGTCACCCAACGTGAACACAAATAATTTCAAGAAACAGTGAATTGGCTCGAGAGACAAACAATTCCCAGAACTATGGCGCAATAGCGTAACAAGCTAACGGCCCGAGCCATCGTTAACAGCCAATCACAGACTAGCTGCGTCCTACGCCACTGGAGGCAGGCGGTCCGTCACCCGCTGTTCATCGTTCTCGACCCTGTTTTCTGGTCTAGGACCCCTCCATCGTCACTCTCCCCACTTGGGAGTGGGGGAAGGCTTCTGAGGCAACCTGGCGCCCTACAGCCTCTATACCATACTGCCTCCCACTACCAACCTGAAGCTGCCGACCAATAGCGTTTCTCCTAGGATCCTTGTCAACGGCCTGAGGTCCGCGTTAGGGGTATAAAAGAAGAGCCCCGAGCTGCCAGAGTCAGTCGCTACCGAGCACATGAGACGCTTAGTAGCTAGAGCTTGGGTCGTTATCAATATTTTTGGTACTTTGCTGCACTTTGTACATGTTGCGCCCAGAAGCTTCAAATAGTCAAAGTCATTCTACGCATTTTTGCAATTGTATAGAGTCAAGGTCAAAAGTCTATTTGTTTGTTAAAGTTCATAAAGTACTTAATTAATTTAATAAACCTCAAGTTAAAGTTAATTCTCTCGAGTTCGAGTTTTATTTAAATTTTAATTCCCGCGACTCCTTGCGCTTCAGCGCTTAATTGAGCAAACGAATTCCACGTTCCGACTGGTCAACTTGGCGACCATTGCAGAAGCGCCTTTCTGCTCGCCGAGCCCGACTCGGGTCGTAACAATATGTCGCAATGATTTCGCAGATGTCGCAAACGTCGTAATCAATTAAAAACGCGCGAAATTTAAAAATTAAACAACTAAATATTTTAATAGAGTCCTTTGTGATATAGATTTATTGAAAAATAAATATAAAAAATTAAAATGATAAATCAACTGTAATTAATTTGCTTTTTTCCCTAATGTTACACATTTTTCTATGAGTCTGAAGTTTGCAACGTTGGAATGAAACGAAAGAATTTTTTAAATTAATAGTAATTAATATAACCTTGAAGTAAGGGGCAAAATGAATGTAAGCGCCGTTCCTTGCTGCTCAGCTCTGGTCCATAATCCTGCTCCGTTCCTAAAACCTAAATAGGCGGGGGAGCGAGATCCGAGTAGAAAAGTAGAGTCGCGCAGATAGGCTACATGTAAAATTATCAATTAAATAATTCCTAAACCAAAATAGGCGGGGGAAACGAGATCCAGGCAGAAAAGTGGAGGCGCGCAGACAGACCACATATAAACTTATTAATCAAATAATTTCTATAAGGCCAAAATAGGCGGGGGAAGCCAGTTTCGTCTAGGAAAGTGAAGGTACGACGGCGGACAACCGATAGAGCTTTTAATAAGATATTTCTTAAACCCTCAAATAGGCCGGGAATGCGAGATCTAGGCAGAAAAGTGGTGGTGCGTAAACAGGCTACATATAAAATTATCAATTAAATAATTTCGAAATCAAAATAGGCAGAGGAAGCGAGATCCACGCAGGAAAATATTGAAAGTGTCTCCTACTTTAAAAACTAATCACCAACCCGTGCTCTTTGTCTCTGGTTCACCCTTGTGCTTGTCCCCGAAACTTCTTTGGGTTTTGGGTTACTTTTTATTTTTCTAGATCGTGTATTCCCACGTTCTTGCATAGAACTCTCTTCTCCTGCCTACCTAGAATCAGAAATTATTTGATTAATAATTTTATATGTGGCCTGCCTGCGCACCTCCACTTTTCTGCGTGAATCTCGCTTCCCCTGCCTATTTGGGGCTTAAGAAATATCTTATTAAAAACTCTACCTGTTGTCCGCCAACATACCTTCACTTTTCTTGGCGAAACTGGCTTTCCCTGCCTATTTTGGTTTAGAATTTATTTAATTGATAATTTCATATATAACCTGTCTACGCGCCTCTACTTTTCTGCCTGGATTTCGCCTCCTCCGCCTATTTTGGTTTAGACTTATTTCATATCCCCCCCCCCCCCCCCCCACGAAAGCTCTGGATCTGCGCCTGATGCTGTCGAACATTGGATTAATTTGTCAAGCATTGTCAATAAGCTGAATTGTAAAACAATAATGGAAGAAACTCTTACGAGAGTTTTCAATCCTATAGCAATAATAGCTGCAAATGTTGTTCATCCAACGTACAGAGGAAGAAATGCATTAACAATTCTTGATTTTGGAGATAAATGGATCCCTTTCGTTATTGATAGATTGGATGAAGATGAAATGATAAGTTTTTTTGACTATCAAGATAACAGTGACATATTTGAAATATGGTCAAAAAAAATTATTCTTCTTATCAAACGTTTTTGAAGGCAACTGGAAAAAAGCACGCAAAACTAACTACTTACATTTGCCGTAAAATTATTGAGGATTCCAGCTTTTTCTGTGGATAAAAAAGTTAATATTGAGAGTAATTCAGAAAATACAAAAAATTTGGAACTTTTTTATTTATTAAAAATTAATGAATAAGTTTATTTAACATTATAATTTTATTACTTATTATTAAATAACAATATGTAATTTAGTATAACGAATTACTTAATAAAAGTAGTTTTAATAGAATATTTCGAATTTTTCATTCATATGCGTATTATACGCGCGTATCAAATTCAACTGCGTTTGCGACGTTTGCGACACTGATTTGCGACGTGTCGTAAATACAAATTACGACACCGCGTATTATACTTACCCACCACTGAGCGCCACACGTCGAACGCAGGTATAACGCAGCGCACGCGTTTATGTGGGAAGGGCCTACCACTCGTACTTTTCGGCCGCGTACCGAGCGCCCAATCGGCGAAGAGCTCTAGTGCGCAGGCGCCAGACTACAGTAGCATAGGATCGACGCACTGAATTCTCAGTTCTCAGTCAGTGTTGCGTTGATCGCTCGTCTGCCCGCATCTGGCGTGGGCTACGATATTTTTGCTCCTTGTTTTACCCAAAAAAATATTGTTTTTCCGGCCCGTTTCGTACCTTGAATTCGCGTGTATGCTGTGCACGCATAGTTGACGGTGAAATTTGCTAAGAGATGGACGTGGAGAGTGAGGAAGGCGAGATAAAGCGGAGCCCCGGAAAGGATTCGTAAGTACAGTGTGTGACTTTTGAGGTTAGAGAGCTACGCGGTATATAGTTATTATGTATTTTACAATTATTCACTTAGATAGCGAGTAAGTAACATTGAACGTATCGTTTAATTAAAAAGGAGTTTCGATTATATTATTCGTCTATTTGTTCGCGCAATAGTGAGAAAAGTATTCACTAAATTGTTGGGGAAATTTTTGAATGTGCAACAGTTGTTAAAAAAGCTTTAATCGATGCAATCCTGATATCAAACAATCGTGATATATATACATATAAAATGTACATCAATGAAATGTGCGTCAATATATTGCATATTTTTAATTTTTTTTTTTAATTTTTTGTTTATATCATGTGATTGTTAGCGGAATAAGCAAGTAATTTAAATTTATTAGCCATTAAACTAATTTATTTTTTAACGCTTTTAAAGCTTCTTCAATGCTTTTAAATTTATCGGAGCAACGTTCGGTATTCAACAAAGTATGTTGCCTTATTTATTACATTATCGATATTTTTATTTATTATGTATTTCAAGATGTAATTTTATATTTATGAAAATTGAATACAAAATTACGCTATGAATCTTTTGGAATTGAACATTCATTGATTTATAACTTAAAGCGAGGATGTATTCGAAACTTTTTAAAACAAATAATGTACCCACACGTCAATCTAACGCATACCTATAGTACGTTAGTATATATATTTACTCATATTTTACGAATTACGATCGATTTTTGCAAATAGAAGAGGGTGTCATTGGTAAGGTAGATCGCTGTACTCGAGTACCGGCAGTCGCAAGTTTACGTCCTTTTCACATGGAGTGCGTCGTGCGCCGTGCGTGAACCTTTCTACAATAGATTCAGTTCAGTGTTCAGTTCAGCTGTTCAGCTGTTCCGTGGTCTGAACGGATCAAAACGTGAGTTTTCCGTCTACCTAGTATTGTATTACCAATGATCATCTCTACAAAAGCGACATCATCTTTAAGCTAAGAATCTTCGTCTTCTCAATCTCGACATTCTCGACCAACTCCGAAATTCCTTCTCTTGCTCCGCGGAGCCTTAATCTCAAGATAGTTCTCTCTGTCTGATATATACTCATTTTATTCGTTAAGCAGAATAATAGGTTTAATTTTTCGAATTTTTAGATACCTGCAGAAGCAAGTTGTTCTTGATAAGCAGACAGCTCATTACCATTTTCGTCTTTCGAAAAGTAAACGGATTGCATGCATGTTTCTTGTAAATTTAGTATTCCATTATTTCCAATATAGTATTAAATATATTTAATGATGAATTGAAGTAAACTTTGTTACTAAGTAATATATGGTGTCTGATTATTATGAAGGTCTGATTATCTGTTAAACTTTTTTTTTTATTGTATTACCTTTATATCCATTGTTTCTTAATGGTCTTATCACTATACACAATAAGTACTTAGGTATTTTTATAGCTTTGAAAACACATGATTATTTTATAATTTTTTAAATAAATAACATATTTATCAAATTTATTTTAAAATAACAATAAATATAAATAATGGAATTCTAAACAGATAAAAAATAATTAATTATCATAAAATTCATAATTTTCTTTTTATAAAAAATTAAATTCCCAACTTCACCTGGTATAAACGCTATATAACTAACCGCATAGAACTTTGCGCCAAAGCTGCACGTAGTAGTATAATTAATTTAATGATCATTAGTAATACAATACTAGGTAGACGGAAAACTCACGTTTTTATCCGTTCAGACCACGGAACAGCTGAACTGAACACTGAGGGACTCCCGGACTCGCCACAAATGGACCGTGCCGTGCCGGGGCTTTTCTACATATGTGTGTTCTGTGTGTTCTGTGTGTTCCCGACAAAGACAGATAGATCTGTTCCGTTTATGTAAGACAGAGACAGACATAGAGAGAAGTTGTCTAGAACAGACAGAACACACATATGTAGAAAGGGCCCCGTCGCCGCCCGGGCCGCCCCGTGCCATAGCGTGCCGAGTGCTTTCCGAATCGGAGTGCGCCGTCTATCAAGAGTATTGCTTCCGTGCTCCAAGCCCTTTTGGACATATGAGTTTGCCATCTGCAATCTTTGTTTATGACGAAAAAAATCAAGCATAGCCTGGATTATTCCGAAATATTCTGCAGGTAAAATCATTGTTAAATCATTGTAAATTTTGCTTATGTCAACATTATGTTAATTTTACGGTGTTATAACACTTTTTTTTTGGTTTAATACTGTTTAATAATTAATTTACAGAATGGACCAAAGTAAAATGGAAAAAATGTTAACGTGTTGTAAACTACATGTGACAGCAGTATCGTTATTGATAATAGCTAGAATATTAAAAAAAAAAAAAAAGAAAAAAACTCAGGAGATGGTGGGTTTTTCTGTATCTACTAAAACATGAACAATAATATATTTTATTACAAACGAGGACACAACAGTTCCATGTGACATACAGTAGGTTAAGAGTTCCTTTTTTATTTTAATCTATGCTATTCCATGCTATTAAACAAAAAAAAAGTGTTATAACACCGTAAAATTAACATAATGTTGACATTAGCAAAATTTACAATGATTTAACAATGATTTTACCTGCAGAATATTTCGGAGCAATCCAGGCTATGCTTGATTTTTTTCGTCATAAACAAAGATTGCAGATGGCAAACTCATATGTCCAAAAGGGCTTGGAGCACGGAAGCAATACTCTTGATAGACGGCGCACTCCGATTCGAAAAGCGCTCGGCACGCTATGGCACGGGGCGGCCCGGGGCGAGATCATGAGGCTGTCTCACCGTCGAGACAGAGCGTTTGGTGACACATAAGGGTGTGTCCAGAATAGGACGGAAACTGCTCGCGCAAATCTATGCTTTAGTAATTTCTAGTGAAAATTTAGGGATATCTGGTAATTAAGGTTCAAAATCTCCGCCTTTTGAACCTTAATTACCAGATATCCCTAACTTTCCACTAGAAATTACTAAAGCATAGATTTGTGCGACCATTTTCCGTCCTATTCTGGACACACCCTAACTCTCTCACCAGAGGTGATGTTTTCAGATGGACTTTAGTGTGGAACATAGGAATGTAGCAACTGTAGACTCTACAGACTCCACAGTCTATAGTTCCTACGTTCCTATGTTATGGGTCTGAAGTTTGCATCGTTGGAATGCAACGAAATAATTTCTTACAATTAATTTAAGTTATTAAAGAATGGAAATTTCATCTAAACCTTTGTTATAAAATTATTTTATTCGATAAAACACTAAATTTTCACAATAAATTAATATTAATTAGTATAACCATGAAGCAAAATAATTTTTTTTTTTTTATTTCGTTGCACTCCAACGTTGCGAACTTCAGACCCATCCTATGTTTCACACTAAAGTCCATCTGAAAACATCGCCCCTGGTGAGAGAGTTCTGTGTCACCAAACGCTCTGTCTCGACGATGAGACAGCCTCATGACGTCCTTTCCACATGGAGTGCGTCGTGCGCCGTGCGTCGCGTCGTGCGCCACGGTTCCGATCGCTTGAATACAGCAACTCTATGCTGATTGGTTAATTCTCTTTTACCATCTAGTTTCGTCAAAGGGATTAACCAATCAGCATACAGTTGCTGTATTCAAGCGATCGGAACGCGGCGCACGAGGCCCTTTCTACATATGTGTGTTTTAGACAACTTCTCTCTATGTCTGTCTCTGTCTTACATAAACGGAACCGATCTATCTGTCTTTGTCGGGAACACACAGAACACACAGAACACACATATGTAGAAAGGCCCCGACGCGACGCACGGCGCACGACGCACTCCATGTGAAGGACGTTAAGGGTCTGTCTACACGCCACCACACACCACTACAATACACCCCACCACACGCATAGTCCGGATGTTCCACTCCGTTCCTCCCCGTATACCAAGTTACCGATTGAGTACAGAATAATAACAAACGCGACTGCCTCTTTTCTATTACGCTGTCAACGCTGTATTCTTGATTGCAAATCCCCGAGGGAGCGTCTACAACCTGCCACCCAGCGTCTGGGTTTCGGTCGAGGAAAACTAGATAAAAAGTCCCTAGAGCGCCAAGGGAGGGGGTTCGTACCAACTTCGTAAAATGACAACAAAACAGAACGCCATAACCTGTACAAATTTCGGAGCACACAGAAGAATTCTTTTCATCTCTGTTTGCATACAGCTGATCACAATAGTTCAATAATCAATAGCCAAATAGTGCATTTATTTATTGATTGCTATTAAAATTGTAAGTTCATTTTTATTATTATTTATTAAATATAATTCTACTGATTTCTTCAATTAAAAATATTGGTTTTCTAGATGTATGAACCATCGCCTATAGAAAATTTTGGCCCTACGTGAAACATACTCTTATTTTTATTAAAAAAGAATTCTTATTTAGATAAAAAGAATTCTTCTGTGTGCTCCGAAATTTGTACAGGTTATGGCGTTCTGTTTTGTTGTCATTTTACGAAGTTGGTACGAACCCCCTCCCTTGGCACTCTAGGGACTTTTTGTCTAGTTTTCCTAGACCGAAAACCGAAACCCAGACGCTGGGTGGCAGATTGTAGACGCTCCCCGAAGAAAGGTGTATAAGTATAGAAAGGTGCATGTAAATTTATTGTTTTGGAGAAGATGAATCAAAATATAATCATCATTTATTGTGCACTGTAATCATATCAGGAGCTATGAAAATTTAATTATTCCTTATGTCAATTGCATACAAACGCGACTGCCTCTTTTCTACTAGGCCTATTTTGATTCATCTTCTCCAAAACAATAAATTTACATGCACCTTTTTATACTTATACACCTTTCTACGGGGATTTGCAATAAAGAATACAGCGTTGATAGCGTAATAGAAAAGAGAGGCAGTCGCGTTTGTTATTCTTCTGTACTCAATCGGTAACTTGGTATACGAGGGGGAACGGAGTGGAACATCCGGACTATGCGTGTGGTGGGGTGTATTGTAGTGGTGTGTGGTGGCGTGTAGACAGACCCTAACACGCGCGCGCGCCAAACGGATCCGCGACGAATGTATACCTATATATGTAGTTATGTATGTATATATGTATTTAACGTTTTTGGAACGTCAGTTCTCTCCATTGCTATTTCAGCGAACCTTGTCGGGCTCGCGAAGATGCCGGTGGGCAGAACTTCGTTTCTCAGGTACCTCGAGAAGATCGGCGCCGACTAGTGTTCCTCCGCCATCGTCCCGTGTATTTACGTGGTGTGTCCGCGCGATCTCTAGTGCATAGTTAGGTTACATATGACGATGCGTTAGTGTTCGTTAGCATATAAGAACTATACAGGCTACAGAGCGAGTGTACCAAGCGAATGAACCCTTTCGATTTGCAACGCATGCCCTATAATAATATAACTAAAAAAATTGCGAGTATAGATACGTATAAGTATATATACATACACATGCAACCTGCCAGATACTAACAAGTGCGTGTGTTTGTCTCGTGAAGATACTCGGAGGGAGAAGGCGCAGACACGGCGGACTCGCTGGAGATAAAACCACCGCAGGCGGTGGTGCGGCACCGCAAGGCCACCAGTCACCGTCGGGACAAGCACTCGGAGCGGAGTAACGACCGTGGCGGCGGTGGTGGTGGTGGCAGCAGGAGTGGTGACAAGGAACACAAATCCTCAAGGCATCATGAACGAGGTGGAGGCGGCGGCGGTGAAGATAGCAGCAGCAGCAGCAGCAGACATAGAGACAAGCACAGCAGGCACCGCAGGCATGATATTGAACCCACCGATAAGGTCAGGAGGTCTGATGCTGCCAAGCGAGACAGAGAGCCCTCCAGGCACGAGAGGAAGGAGAGGAGTACCGGGGATAGAGTTTTGGAGGACCTGAGAGAGAGGTAACAAACTTACTTGCTCTTTCCATGAGGTTACACAATCACTTCTGTTTTGTTTTTATGAATGAATATTATAGCTTGAAGTTTAAAGCCCTTCTGCGCTCTTTACTTTAAGTGTACTAATTGTATTTCAGAGTGCGAGTCAAAGTAGTTGTTCAAACAGCTAGAGTGGTGGGTTTAGGTGGGTTTATCGCTTAGTTTCAGCTTTTTAATAAATAATGCTAAAATAATTTTTAATAAGCAAATGAAATATTGTAAAATTATGAAACAGTTTGTGTTTTTTATCCACTGCTACTAAACTTATACTATAATTATCTATTTTTATTGTCTGATAACTACAGAAAACAATATTAATCAATAGATTTCAGAATAGTTTACATTAAAAGATAAGCTTTATGAAAGAAAAGTATGTATACATCCTTCAAGTTGTTTGCAAATGCTTTGCATATTATAAGGTTTTTTAATTTAAATTTTTAAGAAATTAACAAAAGTGTGATTGTGCTTTTTACTTCAGCTGCAAAAAAAAAACAGCTTTGATTGTTACTATTTCAATAATGTTATTGAAAGTCATGTATCAATAGTGTCTTCTATCGCCAATTCTTAAGTAATTTTCCAATTTAATTTATATTTTCCATGTACAAAGATATAGTTTTGATATTTTTTTTCATTTTGTTCTATGTTCCATTTGTAAAACTTACTTTGGTCGTACCAATGCTAGCTACAATCAAAGCAGAATGACCAACAGGTATTAAGCATGTAATATCTATATTAGCACTACTTCTTCATCTAACTTTTTTGCTCGCATGTTACTTAAAATTTCTTTACATCATCATACATTTTATTCATGCGGCCTTCTTATTTTCATTTTGAAATTTCAGTGCGTCTCACAGTTGTTACATTCTTTTTGCCTACTTATATTTTCATGCAGTGTTTATTCTTCTATGGGGTAGAAGAAATGCTTCATAGAAAAATGAGATACAGTTTCAACCATCTTATACTAAACAATCAGCTCGAGTTTCAAACTTCAGAACAAACCTTTAAATCTTTTCATTCCTACATTTCAGATTACTGGACAAGCGGCGCGAGAGACGCGAGGAACCGCGTGAGTACAACATGGAAAAGTCGTCGTCTCGCAGTCGGGATGAGGCTCGGGAAAACCGCGGTGAGCGTCGGGAGATCCGCGTGGAAGACCTGCGCGATCGGCGAGAGATACGCCTCGCCGAGGAACAGCAGCAGCAACAGCAACAGCAACATCATCAGCGCTCGAGTAGTCGACATATGCGTATACCCGAACAACGCATCATAGACTATGGCGATGTGGAGATGATAGAGCAGGAGCAACAGCAGCAACAGCAGCAACAACAGCAGCAGCAACAGCAGCAGCAGCAGCAGCAGCAGCAGCAGAGGTCGTCGTCTGGAAGGGAAAAGAGGCACAAGCGCTCGCATAAGCACGACAGGATGAGAGACCGCGAAAGAGAAAAAATAGAGAAAATGGAAAAGGAACTTCTGGGTAGGTAGAATTTGATTGTACAGCGATGGTGTATATGGAAATTTTTCAACGATGTTGTGAGTTTTTTTTTTTTTTTTTAATAGAAAAATTGATAAAATTTATTATGTTCCGAAGAATTATTAATTTATTGGCTCATATATGTACTGGTTGCATCAGTAGGACTTTCCTTTGACAATATCCAGAGTTAGTGATGTAGATCTAGAAAGTCATTCAGCTTTTGTGGTTTTTTTTATATAATAACATTGTTAGTATTTGAGGTGTAACAATTTTCGCTCTGATGAAAGTATGAGACTCTCCCGAGTAGCGGTCGTGTCTATCGAGTAGCAGTCGTGCCTAAAAACGTACTTAAGGTGATGCGAGGCCCCACAGTTACCGACAATTACAGGGACCCGTTTTTCTCATTTAATTTTGAATTTTGACAAAAAATCTCTCTAAAAAGTTATAGATTTGATAGTTAACTGTAACGTACCAGAGCGATATTTTTTTTAAATTCAAAATTGAATGAGAAAAACGGATCCCTGCAATCGTCGGTAACAGGCGGCACTCACATCGCCTTAATAAAGAACTATAACGTATCAAAGAGTTTTTTCCTTAAAATTAAAAATTGAATGAGAAAAACAGGAACCCAATTTTGAGTAATAGCGTGGGTATCGCATCACCTTAATTCTGTATAAGTATGGACATCTCCTTAGCAGGGTCAGCCATAAGGTCAAATATTCAAAAATCTAGTGCTTTAGTTCTATTTTTTGTTGCTGCCATATTTTGTTTTGTTACTATTGTTTTTATTGGCGCTTAAAAATAATCGTTGACGAAAATTCGTGGATAATTAGCTTTAAAATTGTTCAAAATATGGCTTATTTTAGTATTATTACGAGGGTATGTATAATGGGGCGAATTAAAATGAATAAGTCGCGTAAAACATATGCGGCGACCGAACCCACAGATCTGAAGTTTCTCGTCCTGTGCTCTCATCACTGAGCTAAGTACGGCCGCAATGTTTGCTCGAGTGCATCGCGAGCTTCTTCTTATTGTTATTATTCAATTAATAACTTAACTATATTATAAAGTGATGACTACAACCGGGTCATTAATTTTTTCCAGCTCACCGCGAAAAACATGCACGGGAACAACAAGACATGGAAGTGTACGAGGAATACGAGCGCATGGAGGCCATAGTCGAACAGCAGCACCACCAGCAGATGCAGCACTTCGCTGCGAAAGATCCGAAAGAGATGACGGAGCAAGAGTTACGCAGACAGCGGCTACTAGAGGCCGAGCGCGAAATGTCCAGGCGCAAAGAGAACTCGCGAATGGAGCTGGAGGCTCGGCGGTTGAAGCGCGGCGAGAAGCGTCAGCACAGCCCCCAGTCGCGCGATCAACATTCCGTCGTCGAGGTGTCTGATGAGAGCGTACACATCGCCGGCAGCGATGGCTCCGTCGGCAGCCCCAAGAGCACCCACTCGCACATATCCGATGAGGAGATGCACGAGGCCGGCAAGGACCAGTCCGAGGGCAACGTCTCATCGGATTCCAGCGACTCCAGCTCGGATGAAGACTCGAATGATTCGAATGACTCGAACGATGAGTCTAACGATAATTCAGATTATAATAATCCCAGTCCACTATCCGTGGATCAGCTGGCCAAGTCTGATAGATCAGACGGTGATTCACCCGGGCACGTGGATACTAACGGTGCAACGAAGATCATGGATACCGAAGAGACAAAGAAGCAGATTTTGGTGGAAGTGGTCGACTTGCCACCGTATTTCCCAGCTATTCAAGGTATGACCGATAATGTAATTTTTTTTTTTAAGTAACACGTTCTTTCTAATCAAGTTATTAAATATGATTTTGTTGTTGGTCAGGTTGTAGAAGTGTAGAAGAATACAAGTGCTTAAACCGAATCGCAGAAGGTACTTATGGCGTCGTATATAGAGCAGAAGATAGGCGGACCAAAGAAATCGTGGCTTTGAAGCGCCTCAAAATGGAGAAGGAGAAGGATGGTTTCCCCATCACCAGTTTACGCGAAATAAATACTCTTTTAAAAGCGCAACATCCAAATATTGTCACCGTCAGAGAAATAGTAGTAGGCAGCAATATGGACAAAATATTTATCGTCATGGACTATGTGGAACACGATTTGAAATCTCTCATGGAGACCATGAAGGCGAAGAACCAGTTTTTCATCCCGGGAGAAATAAAGTGCCTGATGCAGCAGCTACTACGAGCAGTAGCGCACTTGCACGACAATTGGATTCTGCACAGAGATCTCAAAACTTCCAACTTGTTATTGAGTCATCGGGGTATCCTGAAAGTCGGCGATTTTGGTTTAGCCAGAGAATACGGCTCACCTCTTAAACAGTACACGTCGATTGTGGTGACACTGTGGTATCGAGCGCCAGAGTTACTGCTTGGTGGAAAAGAGTACAGCACGCCGGTTGACATGTGGTCTGTTGGGTAAGTCTCATCTTTTTCTCTTAAATGTTAATATTACGATAATATTTTAAATTAATGATAGTTCTCTTCTAATGACACATGAGGGAACAAGTTACACAAAAAAATCTTTCATATACCCTGGACTATAAATCACAGAATATTTTAGAACCCAGGTTGCCAAATCAATTTTTTAGAAAAAAAAATTCTTTAAAATGTCCGCTTTTACATCCATTTTTATGAGAGCCAGATGTAATTTAACAATATAATAATTATTCTACTTAAAGTATCGATCTCAATACGAAAAAAAAGCTATCCTCCTGCTCCTCTCTTAAAAAAACGATGGCCGGATGTTGTGAAGCACTTAAAGAGTGATTTTAATTAGTCTGTAAGGAATAGGCGCGAAAATTCGCTACTTCCGCTACATTTGAATTTTTGAAATTGAATTTTTATTCTTGACAATATTTAAAACTAATTAAAACTAAATAATTAAATCAAATTAGAATAAAAAGATTAATTTTGTCATGCTTTGAAAAATGATTTGATTATGCTATCATTTAAACCAATTAAAATGAAATCATAATGAAAAATTATATATTAATAACCTAAAAAACAAAATAGTACGCGCGCAGCGCGTTTGGATTTTAGTAGTAAAAATAGAAAAATTACATGCTATTGGTTGACCTAATAAAACGTACTGTGGCGAACATTTTAAAAAGTTATTGGACAACATGGACGAAAATTAAGTTATAATTCGTGTGTATATAAAAATTTTTTGCTTTGATATTATTTAAAAATTATTGTATGATTAAATAAATAACGATCGTTTTGAATTTGTTATAATCTTAAAAGTGTTAAAAATTGTCATTTATCATTTGGGACCCCTTGGGTGCCTACAAAAATCGGTTGTACGTTAAAGAACTTTATACCACTCTAACCTCAAAATCACAACTTTGATATGATTTTTCGGCGCTCGTGGTATAAAATACCGTTCGAAACTAGTGCGTAAGTCGATTATTTAGGTGGTGTGACTTTTTCGCACTCGCTTCGCTCGTGCAAAAAGTCACACCAGCTAAATAATCGACTTCCCCACCCATGTCGAAATGTACTAATCTTAAATTAACTTGGAAAACAGTAATGCAAAATCTATTTTAGTAAAATTAAAATCACATCGAGTAATGTCTGATTATTTTATCTTTTCAGATGTATATTTGCTGAGTTACTGAGGATGGAAGCCTTGTTCCCTGGAAAATCAGAAATTGACCTCTTGAATAGGGTATTTAAAGAATTAGGAACTCCGAGCGATCGGATATGGCCTGGATATAGTAAACTACCTATGGTCAAGAAAATTCCCTTCGCGCATTATCCTGTAAATAATTTACGACAGCGATTTAGTTTATCTCTAACAGACTTAGGAATTGAATTTCTTACAAAGTAAGTACTTATCTGCTTATTAGTATTTATTAAAATTAACAAGTTATTATTAGGAGTCTTTGTTGTTTAACACATTTATCACTTTAAATAAGCTTAATAGCTCTTGAAAAATCGTTATATGAACAATGATAATCTATCTTAAGTGACTTCTAGACAACCTCATATTGTATATAAACAAATTATCACTAAAATTTAGTATTTACCCTTATTTGACACACTTCTGCTGATCCAAAATCCCACTGGGGTTTGAATAGCTACCGCAAACGGACTAATGGTCCTAGCGTAATGCCACTGGCTTGAAGGGATAGTGACTTTATCAAACTTTTTTTATGTCGCTGTAGACCTTTTCCCCTTAGGTTTACGTATTTAAAATTAAGGAAAAATGGGCCTGGGATGGTTTGCACGTTGCATCCCAGTATGTCAAGTAAGGGTTAAAACACTAAAAAAAGAGAATATTACAAATAGTATTAAAATAAATTGTATAGTTGTTGAATAAGTTGTATTAAAATCAAAATGAAAAACAGTAAATCGGTTCAAATCTCAAATTGAATTTACTTTTACATTTAAACAGTTGTATTAATTAAACATTTATGAAAACATATTAACGTTTGAACAAAAATACAGGTCGTAAAAGAAATCAATCGTTTAATTTTCAGATTTTTGACGTACGATCCGGTCCAGAGAATTACAGCTGAGGACGCGCTCAAGCAAGGCTATTTCACGGAGTCACCACTGCCAATCGATCCGGCTATGTTCCCGACGTGGCCAGCCAAGTCGGAGTTCGGCGCGCGTACCTTGAACGCCTCGCCGAAACCACCAAGCGGCGGTAAGGAATTCAAACAACTTGGTGACGACGACGAGGACGGCGCCTCGGGCTTCCACATGGGCTCGAGAGAGGCGAGTAGACAGCTGCCCGTCGGCGGCGGTTTCCATCTCAAATTTTGACAACGAAAAAAGCGATGCGCTGATGCCGCTTAACCAATTCCAACAGCCCCTCCTCTTCTCCCTCTGTTGTGTACACCGACGAGAGAGAGAGAAAGAGAGAGAGAGAGAGAGAGAGAGAGAGAGAGAGAGAGAGAGAGAGAGAGAGAGAGAGAGAGAGAGAGATAGAGATAGAGAGAGAGAGAGAGAGAGACGAACATTTAGATGATAAGATTGTACAGTTAATAGATATATTAATAAACAAGAGACCATTAGTAGTTGATGTAATTTCTTGAGGATAACCCTTGTGATGTACTGTGTACATACTTTTTTACGTGATGTAACATGAAATGTATCAGTGTATGATTTTGTTTGTAAATCTAGAGAGTTTCAAATGAAAACTATATGTGTATTTTGTTCTAGAAATTCAGTGATTTTAGCGTTGAACGTGCGACATTAATTTAAGAAATTGATTATATTTACAAAATGATTTTGCTCATTACTTTTTTTTTAAATAAAATGCGAATATATAATCAAAACTAAAAACTTTTTGATTTATTATTGATAGATTTAAAAAATATTGAACTAAATTAAATTTATGCAAATTATACGAGTACACAATAACATAAAATAGGATTGAACGCAGAATATAAGTAGACGATGTTTCTTAAAATGAAAATATTTTTCACATTTTTATTTGATGGTCAATGGTCAACAAAAGCTTGACATAACAGAAAAAATTATGCGGCTATAAGCATGCTTTATTGCCGATAACTATATGACAGATCTTTATTATTTTACACGTAATTGTTAGATAGACATTGCGAAAGCGTTGCTAATGCCGGACATCTGTGCGTCGTACATTATTTTCCGGCGTTGTTCATGTTCTTTGGTAGGCCCAGCAGCGAGTTTATCAGCTCCGAATTGCGCTTGGAATGGCACAGCCGCTGCGGCAGAACGAGCAGCCTCGCCAGAAAATCAGCGTCCTGAAAGAATATAAAGTTTAGAAATTTTAATTTTCTTTAGAGGGTTATTATTCGTGGATTGCCATTATTCTTTTCGCCAAATCAATCGTAATGAGAATTTCCGAATAAAGTAATTCTAAAATGCATTTTTTTTACCAATGAACGTCCGTACGGGCCGTTTGAAATCATGTTATTGGCTGTTTCCTCCATAGATGCAGCAGCGCAGCAGATGACCCCAAAAATGATGAGGGCTTTAAGGAATTGACTCATCCAAAGTTGCATTCTCTTATCCTGAAAGTGAAATGTTTATTTTTAGTAGATTGTTCGATAATTCAATGAAATTTTCGATATCTGTGGCTTCGAGGAATAACGACTTAACCCACTTGTTCGTGTTTTCGAGAAATCGACGTTTTAAATTTCTGTCATGACACTTCATATGTAAGATTGAAATGCGCGAAATGAGTCAACAATTTAGACATTTACAAAGGTATCTAATATCTTTCGAATTCCTCTATCAGCTGCTAGAATACATTTTTGTTCTTTGTATAAACAAACAAAACAACGCAGTTAAGTCGTTATTCCGGTAACTGTGCAGTTAAGTGGTTTAGGGAAATTGTTCAAATAAGATAAATAACATAGTTATGTCTACACTTAAAACAGAATACGATTTTTTTTTAAATATTCATTCCCGCACATGCGCCTCCCAACGGAATGTGCGTGAAGTCAACGGAATTCGGTAAACCGATTACCGAACGTTACTCGGTTACTATTTATGCACACTCGCCCCATCGCCCGGCAAAGCTGTTGTGTTACCTTCTATTATCTATTGCCTTTGATTTTTGTCGCTATAAAAATAGGTATATCATAATCTGTTTATTGCATAGTATTAACTTCAAAACGGTGCTTTTAATTAAATATAAATATTCAGTTAAGTGGTTTTTCCGGGCACAGGTGCAGTTAAGTGGTTATGCACTTAGCTGATATTTGCTCTTTGAACGCGTTTCAGATTTCCGGACCAAGTCTATAACATGAAAAAGGGTATAGTTAGAAGGTATAAATTCCGATGCTAACTCAATTTTGACCCTCAAGTGGTTTAAGTCGTTATTCCTGGAAGCCACAGATATTACGTTAGTATTTCTTATACAGCCATTAATGATAAAATTATTCGCAATTAGTTTCAGTCACGTTGCTGTTAACCCCCTTTGTGACATAGTGGTAAGTATTCTTACCACAGGTCTCGGAGATCCAAGGGTAATTATTGCAATGTATTATTTTTACGATTGTTATAAACAAATTGAGTGATAAAATACGTGAAAAATCAAGGAATAATGTTTAACTCGATGAGTTAATAGGGTGATACTCAATTTGTTATACGTATTGTGTTATTTACACAATTTGCCAAAGATATAATAAAATATTAAGAGAGAAAAAAAAACAAAAAAATTGACTTTGTTTTCCTTCCGTCTTAATACCTATACTCTATCGGCCTACAAAGTTTCAATCCAATATTTTAAAATAGCTGTCATTAAAACCGAATCTTCAAATTGTGTCTCACTTTAAAATTCTGTTCTAATGCCATTCTCAAACGTTTTGGAATACCGACTTCGCTGAGAGAAGAAAATCTTTATATTACTTATCACGTCATTGTAACTGTTAAGATACACATGTTCACAGTTACAACGCCATGTTAAGATTAAAGATTCCTTCTCCCAGTGTTGAAACTTTGTAGGAAAGTGGAGCATATCATTGCGGAAAGATTTTTTTTTATATCGACAAAACAAATTAGGTAATGAGTTCAATACGTAAGAATTAAGTATTAATTTTAACCATTCTACATTTATCGCGGAATCTATATCAATCTATCGCTACTCAGACCATTCAAATCCCTCACTTCAGACCACTACATATACTTACGTTATAACGTTAACTGTTATTATTATTATTATTATTATTACCGACGAGCGAATCAAAACACAAAAACTCTTACACTCTTTGTACACACGCCGACTGCTCGCTCCACTATATTCTACTTGTCTCTCCTGTAATTCGAGCGCGACTTGCAAGCTCCCGGTACTCAATGATCGAGCTCGCCCTCGGGGCTGGCATCTTATATACCCCTAAAAATCTCTCAGTTGCAGCAATATTCTGTCGGGGACGTCGTCGACGACGGGCGTCTTTCTCTCTGCGACCGACAGCGCGCGGGAGTTGCATCACTACGTAGACGACGCGCGTCGGGAAAATTGACAATTTACGCGCGAATCGTTCCGTATTGCAGCGCCTGGCGCAGATTTTTCCTCACCACGGTTGAGCGGGGCATCCGAAGGTGGGAGGGAAAAAAAATTATGGTACGTAGGTTCGTTAGGGTGGATAATCGACCCGGTTTGTCTATCGGTTATACGAGTGGGCGGCGGGTGCTGCTGACGACGCGACGTGGGTGGTTTGTATAACTGCGTCGTTTAATGGGTCGTTTGAGTAACTCTTGAGGACGGTGTGATTTTTCTCTGCAATACGTGCAATTCTTCCGAAAATCTCTCTTTAATCGGTTATAAAAACGACGAAAAAATAATTTTGAGGCACATCTTTGCAATAAGTTTTTTTCTTGTTCTATATACCACACAATACACGAAAAAACTTTGGAACACAGGAAAACTTGTGATACAGTTTTAAACGCATGTTTAATTTTTCTCATGGAAAAATGGACGAAAAGTAGTCAGTGACAATTAACCAATAGCAAGCTATTAAAAGAGCCAAAAAATGTTCCACAAAAGAAGCGATTAAAGTAGAAGAAAGGAGCTTTAATTTAAGCAAAAAATCGTTAAAATCGGTCGGTTCTATGCAAAGTTACGTGCATTTGAAAATCGCGAAAAATGACAAAAATAAGCGATTTATCCCCAATTAACATAATTTTTAAGATTTTCATCATTTTTGATCATTTTTCGCGATTTTCAAATGCACGCGTAACTTTATGCAGAACCGACTGAATTTGACGATCTTTAACTTAAATTAAAGCTCCTTTCTTCTACTTTAATCGCTACTGGAATATTTTTTGGCACTTTTAATAGCTTGCTATTGGTTAGTCATCAGTCACTGCTTTTCGTTCATTTTTTCTATGTTAAATTTCCATAAAAAAAATTGATATGCGTTTAAAACTGTGTCACAAGACCGTTTTTTTGTGTTCCAAAAATTTTTCATGTATTGTGTGGTCTATAGAACAAGAAAAAACATATAGCAGAGGAACTTATTTTGAGATGTGCCTCAAAATTTTTTTTCGTCGTTTTTATGACTGGTTAAAGGGAAATTTTCGGGAGAATTGCACATATGTATCTTTTAATGTTCGTTAGTATTTAATTGAATAAGTTATATATACAAAATAGTAAATTTCAATAAATTCACTAGAAATTCCGATTTCCAGTTGTATTCCAAACAGCTTTATCACTTCTTTTTTTATTTCGTCGTCAGTCATTATACCGAAATACAGAGCCAACGTACATTTCAGGAAGAGTCATTCAAAATAGACCCATAACTTGTTATCCCAATCGCACTATACACACTTCTCTCAAAATGCTTTATTATTATAGGAGCTATAATCGTCAAATAAAACAGCTAAAAGACACTTACGTGATCAGTATATTCGAGAGCCTCTCGCTATACGCGTAGCTTATATATATTATAATGTGCGACTCCGGGCGACGATTGCGATAAGCGAACGAGGTGTCGGCTACCCAACGATGGAATATTCCTCTTGTAACGCTTTTAAATAATGGCTCTCTGTCGAATTTCTAATATATGTATACGTGTGTCAGGATGGAAGGCGAAGTGGACGAACCATAGCTGCGCATCGCTTGACAAAAGACTCGAGGATGCCAGATAATTCGTCGGCTATTATATAGGGGAATTCGAAACTTGCCGGACGTCACCGGGGTAAATCGAATTACGACGGACACGCGGCTATGGGCTAATTCAATATCTTTTATTTCACGCTTGGAGGAATTCGTTAAAGGTCGTTATATACATATACCGTGGGTGAAAAGGTCTCAAAAAGGACATGTATCTAGTCTCCTTATTTTGCATCGCAGCCAAATTTTCCTATACAAAGCGTTTCATACACTCATCCTTTACATCTGCGCATACGTATATACACCAAACTCGAAATCCTCCGCTCGCCCTTTTTTTCTTCCTTTTGGCCCTGCGAGGCTATTATGGAGAATATATGCAAATGCCTCTCTCGCGCTTAAGGACTCCGAAAACCTGATTCCGAGCCGGATTAGGCGCGCGCGCACGAGGAGCAAGCAAGAGCATCATGAGAGATAAGCGCGGTCTGAGTGGGCCTAAAACGCGTGCAGAGGGCAAAATAATAGCAGCGCTGTGATAGGCAGTTTTTGGGTCGACGACCGCCCTCTCCCCTTATACATGGACGACAGCGAAAGTTTGCTGTGTATATGCGAGCGGTGAGGTTTCGCCGCGGTGTGTTGGGATTTTAAGGAGGTTCGGGGGTTTCGATTGACGTCAGATTAAGAATTTTTTACAATGATTTTTACACATACCATGATACAAGCAACGACATAAGTACATTGAAGGTAGAGGTGTTAAGATGACAAAAAATTTTTTTTTTAATGACATTTAATTATTTTTAAAACTGGTTACCATCACCTAGAAGAAAATTCAACAAAATATGACAATCATTTTGACTTTTTATCTAATTTAGATTTCAAAACGGTCATGTTGTTCCTTGTTCAATTTCAGGGGTAGTCACCATAGGAAAAATTAGAAAATTATCTAAACCTGCAAAGTCACAATCAATTGTTTATGAGAGACTTTCACATATTTATAAACAATTGATTGTAACTTTGCAGGTTTAGATAATTTTCTAATTTTTCCTGTGGTAAACTACCCCTGAAATTGAACAAGGAACAACATGACCGTTTTGAAATCTAAATTAGAAAAAAAGGCAAAATGATTGTCATATTTTGTTGAACTTTCTTTTAGGCAACGGTAACTAGTTTTAAAAATAATTAAATGTCGTTAAAAAAATTTTTTTCGTCATCTTAACACCTCTACCTTCAATGTATATCGCTGCGTGTATCATGGGATGTATAAAAATCATTGTAAAAAATTCTTTACTTAATTCTTCCCGAACCTCCTTAACTTCGCGAATGTTTATAGAATTTGGTGAGCACCGATAGATATAGGTATCAAACGGACGGTGTATGGAATTTCACGGCTACTCGCATGTGTATGGGTGTAAGATGTAATTTACTATATGTAGCGTATGATGGTTCATCAGTTCTAATGGATTTTAGTAAAGTATAATATATATACATAGGGTAGTGGTCCGATTAGTGTGCCTGTCCATATTTGTGTGCCCTAGCTATTATTAAAACATATCCTAGAAGTGAACGAGTAAAAACGTAACACTAAAATATTTTTGTTCATAAAGTATAGTTAATTAAGTTTAAATAGAATTAATTACTTAATTTGTTTTCATTTACTATAACATTAAAAAAGAACTTTCAAAAATATGTTTCACGGTTTGCGGTGTGTCACGGTGTTTCCTTGTCCAAACCTGCTAAGAAATGACATTTTTAAAAGTAACATTAAATAATGTTTCGGAAGGATTTTAATGTGGGATACAATTGATTATATCATAAAATAATATTATGTTATATAATAATAAACCTTAATATAAAGGTTTTCAATTGATTTTAATATTTAATTAATGGTGTCTACTAATAGGGCCAGTGAAAAACGACTTGTCCAGATTTGTGTGTGCACAAATACAATACGAGCATGCTCGTATCGGCGCTTGAACAGAAAAGTTAGGTTAGGTTGTCTGCGCACAAACGTTTCATATTGCATTGACGACCTTCAGCAGTTTTTACCGTATTGGAATTAATTAACATTCAATGTAAACAAAGGTTAGAAATTGATTATAAATGCAAAACAAAACAATTTTGTTGGCAATGATAATATTATCAAGACACACTAATGTGGGGCACACAAACGTGTATATCCACATTAATACGGGGCACACAAAAATGTACTTTGATGTCTGCTAGGGCACACAAATGCGTACAAACTTTTTTTTTTATATTGCTTGTAACTTTCGTAAATATAAATATTTTTCTATAAAAAAAATTGTTTCGTGTAGATTATTACTTTTATTATCTATATAAACCACCCGGAATCTCTGATACAGCTTAAATAGTCTATTATTATGCGACAAAACTGAAGAGTTTCTTAAACCCACACTAATATGGACATCTACCCTAGTGTTTGAACTACAGAATTGTGATAAATGAAATTGTAATATAGTAAGTATTATAATATATTTGTGGGTGCCCGGAAAAACGACTTAAGTCCATTTTTTTTCAAATTTGAGATAATATTACACTTCATACACTTAAATACCTATCTTTCATATGATGCAGTCATAATAAGTAAAAATGTCCAGGAATCACGAGATATCGCATATAATAGTGCAAAACACCTTAAGTTCATTTCGTTACAAATTTTTCCCGGAAAAATGACTTTAGTCCACATTCTATACATAAATTACTTTTTAATACTCTTAATTGATTTAACTTTGTATACTAATTCAAAAATAAGTAAAGTATTTAACAAAAAAAGAGGCTTTATTTTGCTAAAAAAATACTTAATTTGAATATTTATTTAACTGTATTGTTTATTTCAATACATATAACATTGAATAAATAATTAACAAAATTTGAAAACTGACAAAAATTGAAACTGATGAAAAAAGCTATTTTTTATTTAGTATGACTATTGCAAAGGTACCCAATACTACACTAAGTGAGCATAATTTCGAAATCAGTTTCGATGAATTTGCATTCATCGATCTAGCGTTTAACTATATATTTTCGGCTAAATGTAAGTATATTTTATTATTGAAGAATTTTAGTTTATTAAAATTAGAAATCATAAGCCTATTTATATAATAGCAAAATATTAAAATTAATAAGACAATCAAATTGAATTAAATTAAATTCAGAGAGTAAAACGTTATCAATAATTTTCCAAAATATTTTTTTACCAGTCCGGACTTAATGGACCTTTATCATGCAATTGTAAATTCGGATTCTTAAAATATGTAACTTTCGTTTCGGCAACATCAAACGTCTTCATTAATTAAAGTCACTGCAGGATACTAAACTGCTTCGAAATCTACCGGGAAGTAAAAATTCCTGATAAAGTGAAATATATTTTTCGGTATAGGCCCTTCTTTTCAGAGCGTCGAACGAAACGCAATGGTCGGAAATTATAAAAAAAGCGAATGTAAAAGAAAAAGGTTTTTTATACGCTTTATACTTTTAAAATTGCTTTCCTGTTCATATTTTTATGTTGTTATATTATAATAATACATAAGGCTATAGTGTAAAAAAAGCCACATCGACTTGAGTTTTCGTACTTATCAACATGAAATCTGAATAGTAATATAATTACAGTGATTATTGATACAGACATATTTACATATTTCTCATAATGTCTCTCTGTTTAATTAATCATTTACAGCTACTAGCAATATTTTCGGAAGGAATCCGCTATTTGATGTTATAACTGTGTCTTTAGCGGGTTTCTCGATTTTTACATATAAGTAGACGTTTCGCGCGCGCGCGCGTGTGTGTGTGTGTGTGCGTGCGTGCGTGTGTGTGTGTATGTGTGTGTGTGGGTGTGTGTGTGTGTGTGTGTGTAATAAAAACTAACAGCAGCCGCATGCGTGCAAATGTTTCTGTGTACTGCGCCGAATCTTTTTCCACGCTATGAATCGTAGCCTATTATTATTATTATACACTTATGCATAATTATGGACGCTATATACTTCCCCACTATTTCTCCTCAGATAGCAAGAAACGTTTGAGAAACGTTTCGGAAACGTTTCACTGGAAACGTAGAAACGTTCCCCCTATTAAGACGGAAACGTTTCTACGACGTTTTACAAACGTTGAAATGTCCGACTTATGTTGTAGGAACGTCTTAGAAACATTTATTAACCATATACAAAAACATTAAGATTGTCAAGTGTTTGATATCCAACCCGCCGATAGATGGCATAATTCATTTCATAAAAGAAAAGCTATTTCCAGGGTAAAATAAGGGCCGTTTACTCTAGCAAAGCATACCCAATACTGTTTGAAGTAATATCAGTGTTAATAATTGACAATGTAAATTATTATAATTTCGTTGTAGAAACGTTTCTGCAACGTTTCCGGTTACGGTTTCCGAAGCGTTTCTTACAACATGATCTTGCAACCAAGTCGGACATTTCATCGTTTCTCAAATGTTGTAGAAACGTTTCAGAAACGTTTCTCAAACGTTTCTTGCTATCGGCCTTGTCTCCAAATTACCAATATTCCAGATTTTACCTATACTAAGCAAGCAAACAAACGAGATCAGATATATCGCATATTGACAATTATATCCAGACTCCTCCTCGTCAAATATCTGACCATCGCTATGAAGTTCCCTATAAAGAAGAAAGAATATTTTATTCGCATAGTGTGGAGGAGAGGAAAGCATATATACAAGCTGCCGCGCGCGACTCGCGATTCTAACAAGAGATGCAGGAAAGAAAGAGAGCCAGTCGGCCGGCCAGGCTCCTGTCGGACGCGCGGGTCACTAACCAGCGTCCCGGGTGGCCTTGAACCAGGTCTCTCGGTCTCCTCGTACACACACACATATACATGTATATACGCACGCACATCACGCGCGCATCACACAGCTTCAGGGTCGCACGAATTTCGCGCGTTAGAATTCCGCGATGGATCCTGCGTACCTCGCGCTGTACGATATGTATACCGTTGCGCATGAATGAAGAGTTCTGGGGAAAAGAAAGAAAGAAGGAATTAAAGGAGTCGAGGTGTGCGTGATGTGGTCTTTTTGGAGGTTCGCGTAAGAGGTGCTGGGGTGATGGACTGTGCCGTAGATTTTAGGCGCAGGTGGTGATTGTGTGTGCGGCTGCGCTGGAGACTTTCCTGGTACCTACATGCGATAATCGGCGTGTATGTGAGCGTGTGTGACACATCGCGTGCGTCAATCGAGAGGCGCGGTGGTGGGCGCGAGCTGATTTGGATGAATTGAGAAACGGTTCTTGACTCGAGGCGAAAAAGTGTAGCTGCGGCGAGGTATACCTGTCGTTTGAGCAGGGCTATTTAAGATTTTGCGAGGTTTTTAAGGTATGTTCATGCGAACGTTGGATTTAATGCTACAATTGTTGCGATTAGTACATGAATATATGGCAAAAGTATAGTAGCAACCATTTGATAAATTCATAAAAATGCTGCACAGAAAAATATACAGACATATTGAGTGAGTGAACAGAGTAAGAGCGCACTCGCCGAAAAACGGGTTTCAATTGGACTTTGAGGCTCGATTTCTCATTTCTGGAATCGAAAAGCGAAACAGTGTTCGTAAGTCCGTCTCATTAATTCTTTTTCTTGAGATACGTGCAATTCTTAAAAAAAAAAAAAAAAAAAAAAAAAAAAAAAAAAAAACGATGAAGACAAGAGTCGAGACACACCTCTGCGATAAATTTTGTCTTCTTCTATTATAGCATACATCAGACTAAAAATATTTTGAACATAGGAAAACATTTTTTCTTATGAAAATTTAACATGCGAAAAATGGCGAAAAAACGTCACTGATGATAAACGAATATTATAAGCTTCCACAGTCGCCAACATTTTTTCCACACGAAAAAAATTAAAGTAGAAGAAAAGAACTGTAAACTAAACTAAGAATCGTTAAAATCGGACGATTCTGTGCAAAGCTGCGTGCATTTGAAAATCGCGAAAAATGATAAAAAATTAAAATCTTAAGAGTCATGTGTATTCGGGAAAATCGCTTATTTGTTTGTTATTTTTCACGATTTTCAGATGCACGTAATTTTGCACACGATTATCCGATTTTAACGATTCTTAGCTTAAATTTAAGCTATTTTCTTCTATACTTTAAATTTTTCGTGTGGTAAAATTGTTGGCACCTCTGGGAGCTTAATATTGGTTAGCTTAATATCAGTGACTGTTTTTCGTCCATTTTTCCCGCGTTAAACTTTCATAAGAAAAATTGATGTGCGATCAAAACTGTGACAAGACTATTTTCCTCTATTCAAATATTGTTTCGTCTATTGTATGACCTACAGAACAAGAAAAAATTTATTGCAGAGGCGTGCTTCAACTTTTTGTAAAATTGCACAATCCAAATATTACGCTTTATTTTGTTAAAAAATTGTGCATCTTTCATTTACTGTCACTTCGCAAGTATTTGTCACTTTACATGTTACACATATTACGAAAGCGACCAAAAAGGATTATTGTTATGTCAAAAAACATTAATTTATTAGGAAATTATAAGCATGAATCAAAGGTAGCGTAAGAAAATGGTTAAAAATACGACCCGTAAAATCGTTAATAAAGAAAGGAAATTTCATTTCAACCATTTTCTTGCACTTTGATTGCTTCAAATTTTCTAAGAAATTAATATTTTTCAACGAAAATAAGCTTAAAATTTAGCTTTTTCGCTCTATCGTTACAATCTTCTTTGCTTTTTTTCGTAACACTTACAAATTGACAATCACTGAAAGAGACATAATTTCTTTTCAACGCAATAAAGAATATTTCTGAGTAGACGACCTGTCTCAAGAAAAAGGGCCTCTGCCATAGGTTTACGAATACTGAGCTTTATTTTTAGAATTCTACCACCAGAAATCGACTCTCAAAGCCCCATGAATTCCCTTTTCCGGAGCATGTGCACTCCTCTTGTATATACGCATACGCAATAAACCCTGATGAACGTTAACTTATATTATTCAAGATAAACAAACCATACAAAAAAAAGTCAACGAACATCCTCCGTTTGCCCCGTACCGCCTACACACAGCTACGCAAACAATCTCCTATATATAGGTAAATAGTCATGTAAAACCGAATAAATTCAAATATCGCTGCGCACCACATTATATCGTCTCCCATTACGTTTTGCGCACGGTGCGAATCCAATTACCCGCGCGTCTATAATAAAAAAAAGAGGGACCCAACGAATCCTAGACGCCCTCCGTATAACCGCCGTTGCGTAACGAGCTTGCGAAGCTTTGGAAGTTCAGCGCGGTGAACGAGAGACCCTGTCAGTGGCACCGCGGCAGATGCTCGTGCGATAATGTAACGCTGCGCGCGGCGCCCGATCGTTCTGGCGTGGCTCCTTTTTCTCGCTGCTCGCGCGTATGTTTATTGCGTAACATATTATCTATATATAAGGTATACGTTATGTGATGTTATACGCCTATATATAGATTCCAATAATGGGGAACTCAGTTGCCGTTCGTTAGATGGACACTGTTTTAGAAGCATTAGCGCAGAAGATTCCTTGATATTGTTCAGTCTGTAGAAATGAACATGTGCACGATTCGAAGGTTGCGAATCATTATTCCATTGATAAAATTTTCAGTTCTTTTTTAATCAAGTGTGTAGCGGTTAAACATTCGTGTATCCTCGAACCTAGTTTTAACAATATAACTATATATTGTCATGTTGTCTTAAGTCCATTGATCATTGGAAATTTTAGTTAACATAACGCTTTCGCACACGCATTATATAATAGCAAATATAGAATTTTTATTTCATAGAAATATATACATAGATACTTCTAAAGAATCTTTAGCACACATAAAAATAAAATAAACTATACATCTCTGAAAAACTTTCGAACCCAACTCACAAAATTATCGTCTCTAAGAAACGATTTTTATAGCCTTCATCGAAAGGAAAATCCCGCGCTGCGACATAAATTTTCCTATACGATCAAAATCTTCCAGCCAATTACAGGTATATATATAATATACTTTCGATCAACAATAAATCTCGCGAACGAACGCCTCCTCCTCACCTGCATGCGAGCGCACAAAACAACCACGCAGAGCGCGGCATTCGCCGCACGATGTGTAAACAGCCCTTTTTTAACGAAAATAAATTAATCATCGCGGCTCTCCTCCCCACAATTTGTTCTCACACACACACACACACACACACACACACACACACACACACACCCACACACACACACACACCACCTACGAGTTAATATTGAAAAACGAGTTTCATCTTTGACGGGTATATACTCTTTTGCTATATGTATATATTTCACACCCACCTGTACATCATCCTAATATATACCTGCGTGGTGAACAGCACATGGCGAGGCCAACAAACGCCGCGCGCGCTCTGTGCTTCAATTATGATTTGCGCGCGCCGACGAGTAGCTCTCTCTCTCGCGCGCGCTGGCAATGGAATATAAATAACGCGCTACCCCATAAAGATTCCAGTCGCGTGTGCGACTCGCCTCACGCTCGAAGGCTGCGTGTGTATAGTTTGTATCCGTACTTACTAAAGAAATAATGGACCCTGGGGTTATAGACTCTAGGTCGGGCCGCATAAACCCCTATATTTAGGAATATTATGAAGCCCGGGCCGCATAATCAAAATCAGGCTCGATAAACCCCTATATATAAAAAAACGGGCTTTATAAACCCCTTTAGAGATATGTGTGTGTGTGTGTGTGTGTGTGTGTGTGTGTGTGTGTGTGTGTGTGTATGTGTGTATGTGTGTGTGTGTGTGTGTGTGTGTGTGTGTGTGTGTGTGTGTGTGTGTGTGTGTGTGTGTGTGTGTGTGTGTGTGTGTGTGTGTGTATATATATATATTCCAGGAATAACCACTTATCTCCATTTTTCATTATTTCAAGTAAATCAAGTTAGTTTTGCATCGGTGTTTTAAATCAAAACAAATGAAATTTAATGCAACACTGCATCTATGAATACAAATCTAAATAACATATACTTTCTACCATAGTAACTAGACAAAATAGCGTTCATGTCTTAGAAAACGACTTTCACGTATGTGCTTATTTCGGGAATAAACAAAAATTTTAGTGGAGTTATGTAGCTTTTACGGTCTCAATGGCAATTATATTGTTTTTTCGGCAGCTATACATGATAAATATGAACGCGAGCTTGTAGGGGGAAATGTGTGTATACTCTTTCTAATACAGCTACCTTGCTATGGGTACACTTTGAAGAATAAGGAACGTCTGTCTCTCTCTTATTGGAAAAGTGGAGTTGTATCGTTTTTCCAGGATATTAGGTGAAAAAAGAGTGGAGTTATATGGTTTTTCCGGGAGTTATTCTAAAAAAAGTGGAGTTATGTGGTTATTCCGTGAGTTATTCTAACAAAAATCTAAGAAAAAACGGAGTTATAGCGTTTTCCCTTGTATTTATTCAAGACAACGAGTGCACTTTAGTAATTTCTGTCACGATTCCGTGATAGAGGACTGTTCGAAGATAAAAAATAAGGCATAAAACCTATTTTGAAAAACATGTCACTTACGTGGTTTTTCCAGGAAGCAACAGCATTGTTGTGTAGTTTGGGCAACGAGAAAAAAATGTTTAAATTGTAAGTGATGTATATGGAGCTCGAATTAACGTGTACAAGTGCATATAAAATGTAGTAAAAAATAAGATTGGTATTATACCATCGCATAATCAAATTATATATCTCATTGGAATAGGAAATTATATATAGGTGTCTTCCTTTAAAACTTCCTGGCTTCAAAATACATCGATTAATTTTTAAATGAAAAATTAAATTGAAATAAATCCAGGGTAAAACAAATCCTCATCGGTTAGCTGAAGAACGTTTTTCCTTGATCGACGTATGAAAAAAAGAGCAATTATTATTCATGCCACATGTTTCTCATATTCCAATAAACTCCAAAAACGAAAAAAGCAACTCTCAAAAGTAAAAACCATAACACACTTACACGCGCACCTTCTCCCTCTATATATCTATATAGATACACGTTTGATCAATTACCAGCGTGTATGTATAATCTCGATACACATCGCGCCTGTACCACCCCGCGCGAGATCTGTTCTCTACCCATCATATTTATATATTCGCGCTGCTCCTTGCAAGTTCTTCTCCGTCGCCTTGACTCTTGCCCTCTCTCTCTCTCTCTCGGCGAATATGTATATACGCACAGCCGCGTCGATCGCACATGCGTACCAATGCTCTACGAGGCTGTGATTCACTCTCTTATACTCGGCTGCCGCTGCATTCATAAGAGAGTGAGAGAGAGAGAGACTTTGTCCGCGGGGAATGCGAAATCAGGTGTTTGAGGAACAGCCGAGGACGCGTTATAATGACGACGAGTAGCGTGTACACTGTGTGTATATAATGTATATGTATATGTACGTATGTGTGCGGGTAGGTATATATTTGATGCGGAGGCTGGAGAATGGAGCGCAATTTTCGCGAAGGGATGTAAATAGCTGATGTTATATAGGAGTATACCTCGTTGCCGTGGTCAAATTATGCCATCAATTTTAGTAATTGCAATATCAATTTGTCGTGAATACTTATTGGGTATCCGCTTTACGCTTAATCGCCAGCATTAACAGTTTTTATTTGTATTTGTAGGGAAAATATATATGAAATAATAAATAAACTTAAGTTAAAAAAATGCAATTTTTTATTTGAATAATCGTCAAGGTGCGAACTGCTTGAAAATTGGCAGTGTTCTGACATTTGCTTGCGCTGCTCTCTCGATCATCGGCGTGTCGTCAGGGCAACATGATTTTCTTTTCTTTTGTTAAAACAGTAGAGAATGGAGAAAGCCAATTATACTATTCTATTTTACTGATTTTTTACCATAGCCAAACAATATTGATCAAGTTTTTAGCCAGACGGCCTCGGTTTGCTTTACGGCATCCCGTGCACGTGGACCCATACAACCAGAAGGTAAAACTCCTCACGGGATAAGACAGTCTCAGGGTAACTCAAGGTTACCCCTAACTGAGTGGCTTCTCGTCGTTGCGCTCGACACGGCTTGACCAGCAGGTATTTAAAAAAATTTTTTTTTTATATATTTTTATTCTCTTGGCCTTCGTTCTTTGCTATTTAAACAATTACAAATTTTCGCAAATTTTCTTTTAACGAAACATACAGTCGGCTTGCAAACATTGAGAATTCGTACACCTGTGTTCTTAAAGAGAATCGCCATACTGTATATATATTATGAGTAATTCCGCCAAACCTTTCAAATTCCAGTAAAAAAAAATCAAGCACACTTTTGTAAGATATTTTTTTCTCCCTTTTTGGGGTTTAAATAGTGTAGAAATTACACCGTTACTCACTTTTTTTACAGACATTTTTTTACCGGATAACTCATGTGAAAGCTTTGGGAACATCTAGCTGTTCGTGATAATCTTTTCTGTATAAAAGTCGACAGTCTTTATGTAGTAAATCAAAAAATACATACTTGCCTATTTTGACACTTGATATGCGGTACCCTACTGAAAAATCTCACGTAAAATCTCAGGTGAAATCTCACGTGAGATCTCACGCTAAAATCTCATGTGAAATTCTGGTCCGCGAACCACTAAAATCCCTTTAATGATAAAACATCAGTTTCTGGGAATTAGGAGTCGCTTATTAAGTTACACCACCCCCGAGATAAGTTCAAAAATCTATGTTTTGATGCGTTTTAACCATTTTTTACATTTTTAGAAATTTTATACATGAGTTCTCACCTGAGATCTCACGTGAGATTTTTCAGTACACGGAGAAAAATGTTCTATTAAAAATTACTATGTTTTATTGTAACCGGGGGACAGACTTGAATTCTTAAAAAAATTACTATGTTTTATAGCAAAAATTGCTATAAATGTAGTAAAAATGACTAGAAACATAGCAATTTTTGCTAGAAAACATAGTAATTTTTTTAAGAATTCAAGTCTGTCCCCCGGTTACAATAAGACATAGTAATTTTTAATAGAACATTTTTCTCCGTGTAGGGTATCTGTTTTTGAGAGGAATAAAACGTATCGATCACGTCACACAAAAGTTACTTTTGATTGACGTTATCAGTGTGCCATAACTCGTTTTGTAAAACGAGTTATGCAAAAAAATGTAAAATAAATTCTATAAGCAGCAGACTGATGAGTAACAAATCATTTTATTCATTATACAAACCAAAGGTTTTAATATTATAAAGACCTAAAAAAATGCAAAGCCATTTTTTAAAAAGCCATATAAAGAAAAAAATTTAATTTTTGCAAAAATCTGGTAACCCTTAGATAATTAATTATGTTTATTAATAGGCACATATATTTGGAGTTGACTTTTTGAGTTATTTTCAAATCATTTAAAGAAAAACCATTTTCTTAATGGCATAAAGAAGATAATACTTTGTACGAGTATCACTTGAGTATGTCTTTAATTTTAGTCTTTCTCCTGACCATACGTAATTTGTACGATTTTGAATCGGGTTTTCAAAGAGTAACCCGAATTTGAAAAGTTCTGCGGAATTACTCATGTAATAATTGTTGCGATTCAAGTTATCGTATATATATCGAGTGTCGATATGCACAAACACAGCGAAGAAGATATCTTGCGAGAGGCCACTGAAAGACGAAAATGCTGCGGTAAAAGTAATTTTTATTATACAAATATATATTTTTGCTTTTAATTTAAACATATCTATAAGTAATTGTCTTGCAGCTAACGGCCAATTTCCTACCAGTATGGTATTTAGTTTTCAATGTTTAGGAATAATAAAATAAAATGACACCATTTTTTATACTAGTTCAACGTTTCAGACTTTATATTTCCCTCATCATAATTTATACGTCCCCAGACATAATTTATATGTCCCTCATCAGGAATAATAATTTTCCATAACTTGTCACAGTTGTTAACGGAAAAATAGTCCGCTCGTCAATTTGAAAACTAAACACCATACTGGAAGGAAATTGGCCGTTAGCTGCAAGACAATTATTTCAACGAAAATCTACCATTAGCTGCATTCCACAAAAAACATATGTATAAGATTCGATTTATTTAATTTAAGACTATTGCTTAGGCGTCACTTCTCTTCATTGTATTATAATTACTTCAATCTCTGTACGAGGGCCTATGACCCGTCTATTATTAAATAAATAAAAAAATAAAATATAGATACGTCGAAACTTGATTGACATTGAAACAGAAAAGACATTGATCGATTTATCAAAATAATGACTTTTAATGGAAAATCATCTTATTATGTACTATGACTTTTTTTCGAAAAGAAGAAAAAAAGCAGCACCATCGATTCCAAGAATAATTCTCCAAACTGCCTTTAAGAAGTGAACAATCCAATCGACGCGTACAACCTCCGCATGATGATCCAGCGAAACGGCGTAAATACCTGAAACGCCGGGGCACGGAAGCGAGCAGTTGCTACCTATTCTTATAAATACGTGAACTGCTTTTCGGATGAATGACCGCCGGAGCGTATGAGCTTCTTTGAGGAACGTAACAGCACCATGCACACGTCGTGTTGCGCGCAACTGCAGCACACCTGCGAGGACCGAGTATGCACGTAGCAACCTAAAAAACAAAAGAACGTGACGCGCGCTGTCCGGCCTGACATTATTACCGATGAGCGCGCGGGGCGACAACAAAAGCAGGATTGAAAACTATCCTGATTTCGTTTTTTTTTTAAAGGTAAAGCGATGAAGTTTTTTGGATTGTGATACATTGACGACGGTCGGATTGGAAATCGTTGATTCTATATTATGCACGACTTAATGGTATACAAACATCGAGGGTGTATATATAGAATGAACTTATTTTTAGTGTCGGTTTGTAAACCAGTTCCGAGAAAATCATGATCGAAATCCCGCGCTCATCCGAGTGATTAATCATTTCTAGAGAACAGAAGTGAATCACGATTCTCTTTAATTAGTCGAGGCGAATACTTAATTAATCAGAGCGATATTTTTTTCCTCCTCATCCGCTTCCGTCCTATAAGGAATCTTAAAAATGCGATAAGCTTGCGAACGTCATTATGCACAAAACAAAGTTCGGCCTTGAACTACAGCGATCGGTCGATCCTCCCGCAAAATTCGCGCGAACACATTTTCATCGTGCATGCGCCTATTGTTATAAGCTACACGAGAAAAAACTAAAGCTTATCAGACTTCTTTGCACTATATAGTGAAATCAACTGGTTTAGGAAAAGGATAAATTAGTGCAAAAAAAAAGTGAAATTAACTTTATGTATAGTATTCCATATTCTCAAAAGGAAGATTTGGTTTTCTACTGATATCGTCCCTGGTAGAAAATTAACCAGCTTTTCTGCCTAAGCTGTTATAAATTAGCTATATTTCTTAGCTATAAATAAGCTACTCTGTTAATTATAATCTAGCTAAAAACAAGCTAATTTTTTCTTAACCTTTGATAAGCAATATTCGTTAGCTATAAATTAAATAATTTTTCTAGCTAATAATGTTGAAGATATTAATTTTTCTTGAAAAATTGATTTTTCAAGGTGTTTTCACGAATTTCATTTTTTTATAAGAAGTATGGATACCTAGTCGTAAGAAATGATCTCTGCGATTCCAGGGAAGAAAAAAAAATGAAGAAATTAAGAAAAATTGAAGTGTATTAGATTAGGTACATCATCGCAATGAAAACGCGTTCTCCGTTCTATCCTATTAAACCTTTCCGTCTCGTTTCGCTTAATGAAAATTAATAATAATTCAAAATCTACCGCTAAGATACAATTATTTTTAACGAAAACTCATACCATCTACATAATGCCTACAACACACGTTATATACGAAGTATTTTTTGGTATTTTGTTCTTGACCATAAAGTCAGCTAAAAGATAGGTAATTTATGGTTAACTTTTCTATACCAGAGCTTAAGCATATTTTAGCTAGATTTAACATGCTAAAAGCGTGACGTTATTACCGGAATTTCTAACTGATTTTTAGCTAAAAACAAACCATATTATGAAAATCTAGCTAATTTATAGCTAGAATATGATTAAGATTTCTACCAAGTTAAATCAATTGTGTGAAAATTAGAATCAACAATTTATTTTTTTCTGTGTATACACTCGCATAATCTGGGTTACAGAAAATAACAAAAGAGCACGAATTTCAACTCCCTACAAATACTATTCGCACCATTTTCTGCATATCATCATCGCATTATTATAATACACGCCACTATTTATAGAGCCCGCCGTAAATCACCGCTAACGGAATCCAAAAATTGCCGTTCCGCGCGCTTTTACGACCATGTAAATCAAAACCTGCCTGATATGCCAGAAAATTTTCTTCTTTGATCACAGCTGCTGCTATATTAGATTAGATATATGGAAGTCTACGCGAAAAATCCATTTTTGCGTCCTCAAAAGTGGGGGAAAATTTTTCTCAAGGCACACCTTCCAGACCTCATTTTTCCTACTTTTTGTACCACATAGTATACGAGAAAAATCATGACCAATTAAAAAAGTCTTGGCGACACCTTTTATTTCAAAGGTTGACAATTTTTTAAATAATGCAAAAAAAGCCTTTTCTTCAACTTTCAGCCATTTATCCCAGAAACATACTAAACAAATTTGCAAAAAATAAAATAAAAGTAGAGAAAATCTGCTTTTATACTTATGCTTTTTTAAAAATTAAAAAATGCTGATTCCTTCAAAAGTTCTGACCGTTTAAAGTTGAGAGTCGGAAAGAGGGACTCCAAAATCCGCAAATCGTACAACTTTAAACGGTCAGAACTTTTGAAGAAATCAACATTTTTTAATTTTAAAAAAACCAAAAGTCTGGTTTCCTCTAATTTTATTTTATTTTTTGCAAATTCGTCTATAACGTTTCTGGGATAAATAGCTGATAGTTGAAAAAAGGCTTTTTTTACATTTCTTAATAAGTTTACAATCTTTATAAAAAGGGTGTCACCAAGGCTTTTTTAATTATAGACAATTTTTCTCTTATATTATGTGGTACAAAAAGTAAAAAAACCAGGCCCAGAAGGTGTGCCTTGAAAAAAAAGATTTATGCAGTTTTGAAAGGACGCAAAAATTGAGTTTTCGCGCAGATTTCGTCATATACAGATGTATCTCGTGTTACACGATTAACGGGTCACTGATTGAAATTCATGAAGATTCGAATGCTGGCGGGTGACAACGGGACGCGGGCCTATATAGTGTCACCAGCAGATCTGTTCCTCTCTTTCGTTGATGAGTACAGTATCTCTCGCAACTCTCGATCAATTATGGAAAGAGGCAAAGGTCATTTGCCTCGCACGGATTATAAACGTTGATAATAAAGGAGCCGATGATTTTTACCTGATAAATCAATTAATTCGGGAACTTGACATGCGGACGAGTGATATTGAATGTTTGGCAGATTGAATTTTAACGGTGCCGATTGACGTGGGACAAACAGTTATTGTATATATAAGCTTCTCGGTTTGTTTGAAAGTCGGCAGTAAAATATGGGTTTAATTTGATGAATTTTTTGTCTTTCTGTGCTTTGCTTTGCTGATGCGCCGATCAGATATACTGGTTAATTGAATAATAAAACGGTTGCTGAACCTTAGTTTCTTTATATCTGGTCTTTTTAACTTTTACGTCTTATTGGACGCTGAACGTAAATATAATAAAAGTATCATGGTCGGTCCATCGGCTTTTCATCAAAATGGTAAAGGGAATTCTGCTTTTTTTTTAACGTTTTCGATGACAAAAATCACCATAGATAAAAATTTTTAGGTTGAAATTAGAAAAGAAATGTAACAGAACATTCAGAATATTATATAAACAAAACAAATATTTTCGAATGAAATTTCGTTAACATCCACTTATTGATACTTAAAATTTGAAGATAAATATTTATATTTTATATTAATATTATGGTCTCGTATTGGGATCAAAATAAGAATTAATCGATTACTTAAATTTCGAGTGAACACTCAAAAGATAAATGTAAAAAAAATCGCTTTAACAGACTCGATCCCATAAATCATATTTCGGTAGATTCAGAAAAATGATCCTCCTGTCTTGAAATAAAATTCCTCGCCAGAAAATCTTCGTGCGACAAAAAAGGATTCCTCCTGCAGGAAAAATCATCATCCTGCTACAGGAAGCTTGACTTCCTGTTGCAAGATAATTCCTCCTTCCATAGGAAAATATCCTCTTCGTCCTATTTTTAGTGAAAATCCTTTTCCGATCGGTAGAGTCTCGTTGATACAGGAAGATCGTTTTCTCAGTGTACATTTTCGAACAAGAACATCGGGTTACGGTTAGATAAGACACTCATATCCTAAATACGGAATCCACGAGTCTATAACGTCATTGACCGTGAATTCCGCGTGTGAAGGATGTCCATACCAGAAAAGGCCATTAAGAGGGATAATCCTGTGTAACTTTAGCCCGAGAGAATTTTTTTCTTCAAAAAATTCGGCTGCTTTTGCCGAGTTCAACGAACTGTGATCGCACAAAAGGGAGCCGGACAGCGCGGATTATAAGAGCTTTTTGAAGAATTGTTCGATTAGTATGATAGAAATACGAACTTGATAGGCGCATAAGTCTTGGGATGAGTGTTAGATTTTAGTTTAAAAATAACATTTTTTTCTTTTTTTGAATGGAAGCCTGATGTGCCCGGTGTGGCTTCGAAAATTGATGGTGATTTCTAATGCTGAGGTTTTTTTCGCGATCGTCGATACATAAAATTATTGGCAATTTGCAAATTGATAAAGAAATTTGCGTTTGAATGGCGTAACTTCTATATACACCAAGACTACAGTTATGAATTAGGTTTTGGATTTTTACGATAACGTGTATGCTGTTATCAAAAACTCTTTTATGGCAGAAGAGACATAAAATTATTATTAGCATACCGAAGATGAATGTCAATTAGTTACGGGACTTTATTCAAAATCTTACTGGAGCGTTGAAAAAAAAAATATAGGTATTATATTCTTCAAAAGAATTCGTGAAATTCAAAAAGTCGAGAATTTTTACGTAACGCTTGTCACAAATGTTTCATGCGGTCTGAGGCGCAAATTAGGATGTCGACTTAAATTTATTCGGGTCACTGAATTCAAAATCAAACATCAAACATGGAATATTAACACGCTTTAATGAGTTTTGGGGTATGGCTTTATTTCTAATAAATATTTTATTGAATAAAGAAATCAATTATATATGTCATTATAAAAATATACATTATAAAAGTCGATGCACAATTTAAGTAAATTTTGCAAAATATGTAAATTTTTGGGTGCATTTGAGTGTTTGTAGTAGATGAAAAATAATTTAGTTTCTTTATTATTCCTCTGTGTACGAATTAATGTGAATCACTATTTAATGATAAGAACGTAAAATGAGTCCACTGCTACGAGTCATTAGGCTAAATTTAATATAATATGACAGTGTTATAATTACTTTATACAAGTGCAGATGGAATCATTTCACAGTATCTTTGACCGGTGTAATGATACCAAAAACTCATATTCACTAATCCCATTTATTGCCACTATCCTAAAAAAAAAAAAAAACACCGACTGTTTCTCATCGCCGCAAAGTATTTCCTTTCTCCCAAACATCGTTCCCTCGACTTTGCCAAACCAAAGTCGTACCTTTTCGGGCAAACCTTTATATACCTTGCACATGAAAAACCTATCAGCTTTAACCCATAACCATAAACAAATGTTCCGGCGTATAAGCGCCTGGCAAGGGGCTAATCGCAGCGAAACACTCGAGTCCCGCGATAACTGAAAACAACGCCGCCGAGAGAGAGAGGGAGAAAAGAAAGAAAGAAAGAAGAACTCGATAAAGAAACGACGACGAAGCCGGTGCGGAGGTGGGAAGGAAGGACGAGTATAGAGACGATCGGGCCTCACTCGGCGCAGTTATATAGCACGTCGTCTTCGTCTCGTTGTTCCCCCGCCGCCGCCGTCGCCGCACCGCCGCGAGCGTATATATATGGGCCCTATACGCGCCCGGAATACCGCATTCGCCGGCGCGCTCCGGCTTTCAGCGCGCGCGTCCGCGCACACACGTATAATATTATTGAAAGAGAGAGAGAGAAGGCCGTAGAGTAGCTCGAGCTGTGCCGAGCCGCCGACACGAACGGACCTCGCATATAATAGGCAGAAGACAGCGGCGACGAGGAGGACGAGAGGAGGACGTCACTGGCGATTTCGGAACGAAGACTGACAGAATTAAGGTGATTTTCATTGTCGCGAGTGTGCCCTTGTAGATGTATAGTGCGATTTAGTGTTTAAATATGTAACGAGTCCTGCGGTGGTCGGGAATGACTTTTCTACTGTCTGCATAGTGCGGGGAGAATGGGAGAACAGTCATTTCGAAGGGATGTCTTTCAGTGCGGTGATGTATCGTTCGCAGTGATGTATAAATTTTTTTTTTTCTTTTAATCTTGCCGAATTTTTTCACTTTCGAGTCTCTTGTCACGGTGGGGTTGCAAAATGACCATCGGAGGCGTAAAATGTCGTGCGAGCGAGCCAGTGTATGAAAAGAACGCGAAAAGTACTTTATACTAGCATGAAATTTTGGTGCAATTTGTCATCTAACTTTACTGAAATATGCATGGGTATACACATGTTTCTCAAAATCAGAAACAGAAACCTTTTTTCCTCAAAATTAACGAAAAAACTATTCTACATCAAATTTAAAGAAAAAAACAGTGTTCAAACTTATTGGTAAAATATTGTCGCACTTTTAACATTAGGCACATACTTATATAGAGAGCCCCGTTGCAACCTACAATTCATCGCGTAAGTGTATACGTTCGTTGCCAATCTACAGGCGCCAACTATCCCCGATATTATACACTCAGAAAACGATCTTCCTGTACCAAAATAAAATTCCTCCCGAAAATATCTTCCTACAATAAAAAGGACTTCCTCCCGCGCGGTAGAATCGTAGTTCGATTACACGAACCGGGGTCTCCTATTATAGGAGGCCAATCCTCCTGCAGGAGGAGAATTTTACGTTTTATTACAAGAATATTATGTGTCAGTAATGGAGGAATGATATTTTGGGTCTTAGATCCCCAAAACTCTATTTTATAAATATCATTAAATTGCAGTGTAAGACAAGTAAAATAACTAAAGTCTTTTTATTCCATTCATATATAACAATTTTATTTTTACATTAATTATTTATTTATTTTTTGTTAATAATTATTATATATACGGGAGGAATTCCTCTTATCACGATGCGACATTGTACCAAGCGGATATTCCTCTTTCCATAGAAAGATATTTTCTTGGCCCTATTTTTAACTGAAAATCCTCCTCCGACAGGCAGATTCTCATTGGTACAGGAAGATCGTTTTCTGAGTGTAGACTATAGATTAACCCATCCATAGCTTAACGAATCCCCGATTCAACTGGCCCACACATCTCTTAACTTGCAAGGAACCCTAAAAAAATATATATTCTCTCTTAAAAGAATGATGACGGAAGTGTGAAGCCGAAATAAAACCTTTGCGATTGGTCAAGTCTGTTTAAATGGAATTCGTGATTGGTCTGCAGTAACGTTAGCTATTAGCTTAAGGTCTTAACTGATTCGTCCAAATAAAACCCATATAATTTGAAATTATGAAATATTTAAACTAAAGATATAAATTATAAATTGTATTAATGACTTAAAGTTTAACATTGTATAACAAAAAAGTATTATTATTTTGTCTCTAGTATGTTTAAACTATATGTATATACACAGCTAATCGAGCATGGGCTGGCCGATGGCGGCCCTCGGGGTGGCCCTGGCCGCCCTCAGCCTCGTCGGCTCGCACCACATCCCGGGCCACCATCAGCGTCACCTGCCGCCCGCGGGCACGCCGAGCTTCCAGCGCGGCGCCGTCGAGAGCTACCCCGGCAAGGAGCCCGTGCCCGAGAGCTGGGGCCTGCCACTGCGCACCGCCGTCGAGTCCATACCCGAGCACGACGGCGATCATCGGCAGCCGCTGCGCGACGCCGTCGAGGCCAATTATAAACCGTGAGTATTTGTTGTTGTTGTTGTTGTTGGCTTTATTTGGTTGTCGGTTATTAAAAAGAATTTTTGTTAAGATTTGACATGCAAATAAGCTGCAACTATTTTTTTCTGTATTTCTATAGTCGAATTTCCTGGAAATTACGACGATTCTTATGGTTTATTGCTATTTTTGCTAGCTTTAGCAATTAGTGTGGTAATTTTTACTTGAGCTTTTCGTCAGCGTTTTAAGCTAGTTCATGACCCAAAAAATGTCATTTCAAAATATTTTTCGTACGCAAGTCCGCTTTTATATTATAATATGACTGGTACCAGCATTCAAAAGTAGAAAGATTTAGATAATAGAAAAAATTAAAAAAAAGAAAGAAATTCACGTAAGCATAAATATCGTTCACCAATGATAATGTCATATATCCAGCTAAAATCAAATGGAGTTGTCCATTTTTCCACTAAGCCAATGATATGGTCTTACATTTTTTTTATTTTTTATCCGATTTTCATAATCGAGACATCATTTTGTTCCTTAAACGTTTACCTATAGCTTTGACAATGAATATTACTAAAAAATTTATTATGCACTAAGATAGAGCTGATTGTTTATGAATTTTCACAATTTATATGTATAAATTGTACAAAGTTATAGGTAAACGTTTGAGGAACAAAATGATACCTTGATTATGAAAATCGGATAAAAAATAAAAATTTTTTAAAAAATTACATGACATTTTCTTTGGTGAACAATATTTACGTTTACGTGAATAATTTTTTTTTTAATTTTTTTGTTGTCTAAATCTTTAAACTTTTGAATGCTAGTATCACTTATATTATTAATGTCAAAGCGGATTTTCGTACAAAAAACATTTTGAAATGCCATTTTTAGGATCATGAACTACTTTAATTGTCGTGGATATAATTTTCAGTTGTGGATAACGATGGAATGTTGAGAATGAAAAATGATTATAGTGAATTCTTTGTTTTCTTTATCTATTATTTTGTCTATTGTTGATCTACCATGGATAACACTGACTACACAGTTGCGCTTAGTTTTATGCGTCATTTTTTGACAATATATACCAGTTTTACAAAGAGGGTTAAGAAAAATTGTCATTTTACAAGTAATACTTTTGAGTCATAAATTTATATAGATACAATAACTGACATAAGATAATAACATAGGCTCTTAACTGGGAAGTGGGGATTTGAGAGAATCGCTATTACCATTATAATAATTTACTTGTTTGAATGAATTTGAAAAAATTTAAAACCATTACACTTCTGACTAGCTGTTGATCTAGTTTCATTTCATTAATCGGGTTCGTAAAATTAGTATACGAATTGGAATAGTGCAAGGCAAGTTGGAATGTCATTGTTTCTTAATATAAAACAGGCAGTTATTAATGTACCTACATTATAATAAATATACGTGTTTTTTTATTAAAAAAAGCTCCCTGCAAGATGTTTGTTCGAATCCCATACCAATTTAAAATCACTACGACGAGATTTCTAAGTAAAAAAGGGCCTTTAATGGCCTTCTCACGAAATAAAGACGCAAATTTATGGGATACAGATTAAAATAATAAAAATTTACAACGTTTAGAGTTTCGTTGGCCAAAACCCGCATCATCCACATTTCAATCTAATATTTATACCAGCACGATAACCGAAAAAGCCATAACACCAATCGCGCGTCCCGTACCCTTTTTTATACACGCTCCCTCGCATAAAATTTAAAGCTGCGCTCGGCTTAACGTCGGATCCTGTATTACAGAAGAAAGTCCTAAATTAACTCGCGGCGCTCTTTTCTGTTTTGAACTCGTATCGGTCGGAGAACTCGTTCAACTCTATATAGAGAAGAAAACCAGTTTCAAAATCGTCGCGCGCGTTCGACTGCATTGGATTAAAAGATCGGTGACCCCTTGAGTGTGTGTGTGTGTAGGAGCCTCCTGCTGGTGTTTATGAATATTTCGAATGATCTCACGCTCCTGCTATTCCGACCGAAATAGTTTGAATTTCACGGCGCGTGACTGTATATATAGGTATATGTTGCGATTGTTCGCGGATCCATAAAGAAATATATAAATTGTATATATGACTCGCGTTTTTTGGGTAGGGTTGAAATGGGTAGTTTTAAGATTTTGTTTTTGAGAGATCGAGAAATATGAGCAGGATATTTATTAAGCTTTGCCAAAAGTTAGGGGTAGTAGTGAATGTTAAATGTGACAGCCCAATACAAATTTTAATGTTAGAAGACATTTTTATATTAGCGAATTTTAAAGCTAATAAAATTTGATTTTTTAAATCATTTGTTATTCGTAATTTAATGAGAATTCATATTTCATTAATATTCGCTTTATAATCCGAAACAAAATTAAATAACAGGCAATACAAAAGGTTTCATTTTGCATACAAGTATAACATATATGATGAGATTTCTCCGGATCTTTTAACTTTTAGCTTAAAAACAAAAGAAAAAAAGAAAAATTCAAAAGTTAATGTGTAGGCAGATTCACTGGACCTATTTTTTTTCTATTCTAGGTACCCCAAATAACAATTAAAACAGGGAGCTTCTTATTTTTAAACATAGTTTTTTTTATATATACACGTGCGAGTAAGCGTGAGCGAAGGCATGTAAAACTGCGTTACAACATTGTTCCTATTTCATTTTGTTCAAAATAAATTTGAATTTCATGAGATTACATCGGGAATTAGTTCAAGAAAATGTGTAAAAAAAGAGCTATACTCAGATTAGACCTATTTACCGTTGTTTATGTGTGATAGCAATTCAATTGCTATACGTGGTACACTTATGGTCGAGGTCACATATTGGTCACCTTATCAGGACGAGCAATTTACGCCCCCCAAAATTATAAAAACAAAAAAGTTTTCTTTTATAACGTGCAAATGTAGTATTTAATTTTAATTTTTATAAAATTGCGGAGATAATGCTCTACATATTTTTGTTAATAGTGGGCACATTGTACCGGACCACATTTTTCGAAAATTTAACAAGGCAAAAATTGGTATACCATTTAGCAAAGTTTTTTTAACGACATTTAAAAGTTTAAAATTGTAAATTTTGCCTCCAGTACCGGAAGGAACTGTCTAAATTTAGGCCTTTTCCGAGGTCCCATGAGTTTATCCTTGTTTAATAGTGAGTTCTCTAATCTAAATATCTGACAACCATATATAGATATGTTACAGTACTGTAAAAGTTAAAAATTTTGGACAATTGCTCATATAATATACAGCTAGTTTTTCAAATTGACTGAAAGTCCGTCACACAGGCTCTGAAAACTATGAAACCCTGATATTATCATTTCAAACCAGCACAGCCAAATTACTTTATAAAAATGACTTAATTTTCCTGAATAATTTCACACCAATATTAACTTGCTCGCTTAGCAACACACAAAAATGCGATTTCCCTCCGTTTCATTAATCAAACAGACCGACAAAAATTACAAAGCAATAATATACCCCTAATAAAAAAATGATCATATCCCAGCACGGAGAAGAAACAGCAGCTGCGCGACGCGGTGGAGCACCGACTTCCACCGAGTTTCGGAGGCTTCGACCACTCGTCCCTGTGGCTGGAGCAGCTGGGCCCGCCAGCGGTGCGCCGGACCCAGGCTCCGGCCCAGGTCATCTGCCACCTGGAGGCCGAAGCGGTTTACCGCGAGGAGCCGTTCAACCTGTTGCCGCGCGCCCTGCCCGAGCACAAGTGCACGCATCTCGTTTACAGCGCCGCCAATATCGGTGAGTCCGCTGCATATATCTTATATTACTTGGGCGTTTTTCGAGTTTGCATATATTTTTTTTCGATATTGCTCTGAATGATACCAGTCTTGAAAAGTTCTTTTATTCGATCCCGTTGCGAACACTCATTGATTTTCCGGAGTCGCTCGGAATCCGTGAAAAGGCTTCAATCCAATAGAGAAGATTTTTCGAGGAAAATATTGTACAGCAGTGCTCCTCTTTGTGTATAAGTATTTTAGTAGTTTGACTGGTTCTTGTATATCGTGTGCGACATCGTCTTTCAGCCGCTACGCTCGTTTACATGCGGAAACCTACATGAAGTGACTTTTTGATGGGCCGAATTATACGTTTTATGGTTCAGCTCACGGTTTCTTCGCTATTTATGGTAATTCATGGCTTCTATAAAATTGGCGATAAAACGGTATAAAACGTCAAATCTGACGGTTTTATCGGTTACCCTTAATTCAACTTCAATATATATACCTCGTTACAAAGTAATCTTTGGGAAGAGGCCGCCGTTTAGTACCACTTATTCTACGATATTTCTACATTTAGCTTCTCAACTCCATTTGATTTCTTCAAAATTAACGGTTATTTTAGGATACGCGTACAATAGCGTTCTATTAAATATATCACAGATAAATTCAAGTTCCCACAATACTTTGCATCCCTATACAGTATGCTATAACAAAGAATAAATACCTTCGCAGATCCTCAAGAGATGACGGTGATCCCACGCGACCCTGAATACGACATCGTAAATGGTAAGCATGACCTCTGCCACCCGAAACTTCCTCGTCCCCAACCTCGACAATCTACAATCTCAAACCTTTCTCCCGCAGGCGGCTACAAGGCGGCAGTGGGCCTTCGTCAGCGCGACCCGGCGCTCCGTGTTCTGATCTCCCTAACCTCGGCGGAGGGCGGCCGGCTGTTCCGCGAGATCCTCGCCAACGCCGAGGAACGTCTGCCGGTGTTCGTCGACTCGCTGGTGGACTACCTGCAGGAGCACGACTTCGACGGCGTGGAGATAGACTGGCCGTCGGGTTCGGTGAGCTCGCTCAAATACCTCCTGGGCCACTTGCGCAACGGTCTCGAGCCCGCGGGCTTCAGCCTCCTGGTGGCCCTGCGCCCGGAACAGATAGCCGACGGCGAATTGGCTGCAACGGTGGACGCGCTGGTGCTGAGAGCTTGGCACTCGAGACGCGTGCCCGAGGTCGTGCAGAGCCCCGCGCCCCTGGGCCTCGTCACCGCCTTCGTCGATAGCCTCACCCGGAGAGGCGTGCCCGCGGGGAAGATCATCGTCGGCCTGCCGCTCTTCGGCTGGTCCTACAAGCTCGCCAAGAAGGACGACGACGAGAGTAGCCTGGCCATCGGCTTCGGCATGGATGGCGCGTATACGCAACACAAGGGACAGCTCGCGTACTTCGAGGTAAGGGGACGTGTGATGGATTTTCGGTGTTGTAATATATATATAAGGCATTCTTTCTCACCGAGAAATCCCTCGTCAAAATTTGGTAAACCCGATTGAGGTCTATGGCAGGTCAAATGAAAGCTTAGACAATTTACTTTCGAAAGCCGCGATTGGTGTATTTTGATTTAAGACTTAAAAAAATCAATATGGCGGCTGAAACCGCTTGACCTAAAATTCTCCTTTTCGGAACTATAACAGTCTTATTTTGTTGGTAATTTATATTGTTGGTATGTTGCTTGAAAATTGCAATCATTGTTAAAAACTCACATCTTGTAGGGTAATCCCTTGCCTTGATCCAAGGTCACCCCTAGAGGTCATTTGAAGGTCATTCGTGAAAATAATCTTAATTCAACGGCAAGCTTCTCAGGTTCTTGCTGGAATCCATAACGGCTAAATCTAAATTGCAGAGTTTGCACCAATTGGTGACTTTGACTTGATTCAAGTCACCTTTAGAGATCATTTGAAGGTGATATATGAAAAAATGCGTAATTGAACGGCAAAATATTTCGATTCTTGCTGGAATCCATAACCGCTGAATCCAAGTTGCAGATTTGAATCGACCGGTGACCTTGATTTGATCCAAGTCACCTTTAGAGGGCGGTTTCAGCAACCATATTGAATTTTTCAAGTTTTAAATTAAAATACACCAGCCGGCTTTCGAAAGTAAATTGTCTAAGCTTTCATTTGAGCGGTCATAGACCTCAATCGGATTTATCAAATTTTGGCGAGGGGGGTCTCCCGGTGACGAAGAATGCCTCATATATTTATATATAAGGTATAATTAGTCGCGACGTGCGACCTTTATTGCCCGGAATCGAACTTGCAGATCTGTGAGAAGATGGAGGATCCATGGCAGCTGAGGAGACACCAGAAGAACGGCTCGTACCTGGTCCTGGGCGACCAGTGGATCGGTTACGACGACCCCCTCTCCGTCAAGATCAAGGCTGCCTACGTCAGGTCCGCCAGTTTGGGTGGGCTATCCCTGTATTCCTTGGATCTAGACGATTTCCAGGTACACTTTCACTTTTATTTCCTTTTCCTTCACTACGCGATATATAAGCTTCATTTAAAATGCTTCAAGGGGTACTCCTACGAGACCAGGTAGTTATCATTTCGGTACTTAATTTGAACCATTTTGAATGTACAAATATCTGGTGGAAAACCTTTTTGCGGACAATAACTTTATTTTGAAAAAGGAAAAGATCACTAGAGAATGCGAGCTTCCATTTGCTTTCTACCGGATGAAAAAAATGTCGATTCCTTCAAAAGTGACATGAGTTAATTCAAAGATGAGTGTAAAATACACTAATTTTTAAAAATACATCGACAAATGGTAAATCTTTGAGCTTATCAGATAAAAAGCAAATGAAAGCACGAATTTTCTAGTTTTATTTTCTTTTTTGAAATGTATGTGCGACTATTCCTGACAAAACGATTTATGTTTGACCAAAGGTTTTGAAGTATTTTTAAGCCTTTTTGTAAAAAAAAAGAATTTACTGTTGGCAAAAAGATTGCCATCAGATTTACCATGTTCACAATTTTTTGTTGGTATTCAGAATGGACCAGAGAACCAAAAAAAAAATCTGGCGTGGTAGGTGTGCCCCGCAAAAAAGTTGTATTTATTTTTAATTCGTACCTAGTTGTTTGGTCATTTCGGTAGAATTGCTCGCATATACATATAACGATCAACTTGTTATCTGCAGGGAATTTGCGGAGACTCGTGGCCCATTCTGAATGCGGCAACTAAAACGCTGGGAATTATGGACGGTCCGGAAGAGAGGTGCCCCAAAGATGGCTTGTACAGCGATCCGGACAACTGTTCTGGATTCCTCTCCTGCTGGCACGGTAAGACATAATATAATATAATACAATATTATTAAGAAAAAGGATACCATTAATTTTCTAGATAGTTAAAAAGCAATGAAAAGCATTTTAGAATTATAATACGTCGTCTCGATGAAAATCAATGCGTCTGATCGCGATCAAATTAAATCACGCGTGCTTATCGCGTATAATCGCGCGATAGGATCGAATCTAGGCATCGCGCAGCTACAGTCGAATCGGCTTACCATAAATTACGTATCGAGCGTGCGATGATTAATTTTTTGGCATCGATCAGTTTCACCGTAAACTTCGTGAGTCACGTATTGCTGCGGCGCAAGAACGGCCGCGACTTCTTATATTTATGCAAATTAATGCGTGCGGCTTTGTCTTCTTACGCGCGGCTGACAAATTGTAACGTCTAAGTACAACGGCGCACTGAGCCACGCTTTATACTATAAATTATAAAGACGCGCGCGCGTGCATTAGAGAAGAAGAGAATATCTATAGCATTGAATTGCGCACGCCGCAAATTGCCAGGGAGCGAATGAACGGCACGAGTATTTGCGATAGGATAATTGAATTAATTATCATGTAGCATAGGCAGTCGTGTAAATCTTTATATGTTACATCGATTACAATAACAAGTTTCTGTTTCACGCGTCACGTTTTACCGTAAACGTTAAACTTTTTTTTTCTCATTTTGAAGGAACAACAGATATTAAAATGCAATGGAAAATCTAAAATTTGGTCTACTTTATAATAGCTTATAGAACAGACATAAATTCTTTATAATGTTATATACAAATTGCTATCCTCACAAAAGTAAAACAAGAGCATAAATTCTTATTATTATAACGATATCTCACTGAAAATAATGTATGTAAAGGGGAAATTGAATAAACTACCAAAATTCAAACGCGCTTTGCGCGTACTATTTTGTTTCTGCGGTTATGAACACTATTTTTCACTAAAATTTAGTTTTAATTAGTTTAAATGATAAGATAATTAGATACATTTTTTAAGCAAAAAATCAAATGCTTTTATTCTATTTTAATTATTTAGCAGTTCTATACTACTTGAGTTTCAAAATTCAAATCTAGCGGATCCTCGCACCTATTTCATACAGACCAATCAAATCAATCTTTAAATGCTTCACAACATCCGGCCATCTTTTTTTTTAAGAGTGGAAAAAATAATTATATTATTTTTTTTAATACTGTACAAAAGAAACACATTTTCAATCTAAAAAAAAATGAAATACTCGCGCTTTTTTCAAATAACCAATCACATCGATTCTTTAAATGATCCACTACTTCCGGCCATCATTTTTTTAAGAGAGGAAAACCCCCTTAATATTTGTAAGTGAACCAAGAAGAAAAATAAATAAATAATCAATCCAATACTCTTTCTTCCAGGCAAACTCTATCGGGGCCATTGCGGCATGGGCCGCTTCTACGACCCGTCGCGCGGTCGCTGCGTGCATGCTAGCCCCGAGGTCTGCGAACCCGGCCACAGCGATCCCTTCGCCCAGGCACCCTGGAGCCTGGAGCGCCTTCTTCAGCGACAGCGCCTCGAGAACCTCGAGTTCGCCGACAGCGACACGCGAGTCGTCTGTTACGTCACCTCCTGGGCGATGTATCGTAAGGGCGAGGGCAAATTCGTCCCCGAGCATCTGGACTCGAGGCTCTGCACAGACGTCGTCTACGCGTTCGCCGGCCTCAACCCGGAGAGCCTCACCGTGCACTCCTTTGATCCCTGGGCTGATATCGAGAACAGTGAGTATAATACTATATTTTTGTTTTGTGTCAAAGAAACCTTATTGGGTAAATATTTTAAAAGACCTAAATTTTCAACTAAACGCATGATACTTTACATAATGAATTTCGTTTTCTGTTCCATTATTGAAAAATAGCAATGGGTTTGAAAATATATACTTTTTGAGTTTTAAATAGAATAAAATACTTTCAGTTTTGACGTTTATTTAGTGCAGAAAGGAGCAGCGGTATTAAATTTTATGAGTTTTTATTAAGAATGAAAAATGTATGCGTTTACCTGGATGATCTTGTGTAGCCTTATATTTGTTGGAGAACCAGTTACTGCAAGCCTCAGCTCGGATTCCAATAAAATTATAAGGATAATGGAGGAAAATAATTTGAAATTTTATGAAACGATTTTCACTAAATGTGATAACGGCGTTCAGAAACATACAAATTATTTAATAAAAAAAATCGTTCAACAAGACCTAACGCTATTTGCACATTCAAGAATGATTACAACTAATGCGTTAACCGAATTGAAAAAGCTCAAATCACCGTCTCTTTATATTATCACCTTTAAGATTCGCGATATTAACCAGTTAAATGAATTAGTGAGCTACTAGTTTTGGCTTTGTAACAGTAGTGTACGATTAATAAATATAAACCTAGTACTGCAGGTATTACCAGGTTTTCACTATTACCAAATACATTCCACGAAGATTATTTCTTTTTACTGGTACGAAGACATATGTACCTATAAACCAATCTTCTTTCTCTCTCTTCACCCTCAGATCTCTACCAGCGAGTGACCTCGATCGCGGGCGAACGCGTACTACTCGCTCTGGGCGGCTGGACAGACTCTGCCGGCGACAAGTACTCGCGTTTGGTGTCCTCGGCCTCGGCGAGGCGCAAGTTCGTCGCCTCGGCAGTGCACTTCCTGCGCAAGCACAATTTCCAGGGTCTGTCGCTCGAGTGGAACTATCCGGGATGCTGGCAGAGCGACTGTCGCCGCGGACCCGCCATGGACAAACCTAATTTCGTCAGGTTGCTGGCTGAGCTCAGGCGCGAGTTCGACGCCCAGGAGCCCAGGATGACGTTGGCGGTCGCTCTGTCCGGGTACAAGGAGGTCATTGATAAGGGTTACGATGTGGCGGCGATATCGAAGCTCGTCGATTTTATGACGGTGATGAGCTACGATTATCACGGCGCCTGGGAAGAACATACCAGTCATCTAGCGCCGCTCTTCGCCATTCCCGGTGACACTAATCCGCATAATAATTTGGTGAGTAGGACTTGGTTGCTGGCATTTAAGAGGTGGTTGGAATTATCTGGAAGTAAACATTTTTTTTTTAATTATGGATTATTGGCTGGAAAATGTTAAGGAATTACTTTTGATATGTTAAGATAAAAATAAATGTCAATGTATGATCAATATCATCAATAGATAATGAGACATCTTCATTGATATTTCTTTTTTTTTCTTTTTTTTTGTCCATAGCCTACGAGTATATTAGATTCCCTTAATAATATTATCAAACCTGACACTAACAAAAGAAAAAATATGGTCTGAAAAACAGTCAATAAAAATCTTGTTTCTTAGATATAAAAAAAGTTTTGAATGAGTCGACCTATATCTACATAAAAAATAAGAATTTATGATTTCATACTTTCACTGCAAATAGTTTGAAAAAGCAGGATTTTTTGCTCTTTAATTGAACTGACCTAAAAACAACATTAAAGTCTAAAAAATCGTAAGCCAACCGTATCACACGATTGACACAGCACTAAAGCTGTTGTCATGCAGAACGAAAAAGTCCCACGTATATAACAATAAAACCTTCATCACTCCAGAACTTCACCTTAAACTACCTGGTGAGCCTTGGCGCGGAGCGATCCAAGGTAATCGTCGACATCCCGATGTACGGCCAGAGCTACCGGCTCACGTCCCCGGACAAGCACGGCCTGGGCGATCCATCCTCCGGTCCAGGCTCCCCTGGCGAGTACACCAGGCAGCCGGGCATGCTCGCCTACCACGAGATCTGCGAGAGGATCGAGAGACAGAACTGGCAACCTGGCCCCGGTAAGTCCACCTTCCACGCAGAAAAAAAAACACCATTTAGTTTGAGTTACACACGAAAATCGTTAACAGGACCGAGCGCCCACCACAAGGACCAGTACGTCAGCTTCGACAACCCGAAGAGCATCATGTACAAGGGCCAGTTCGTGCTGGACAACGGATTTGGTGGCGCGGCCGCCTGGACCGTCGACCTCGACGACTTCACCAACAGGTGCTGCCAGGAGTCGTTCCCGCTGCTGCGCAGCATCAACCGTGCCCTGGGCCGTCTGCTGACAGCGGCGCCATCGCACAAGGACTGCCAGAAACCCGAGGAGCCGGTGACACCGATCGCGCCGACTCTGACGACGCACACTGACGCGGGTGACGGACACCCACCGCCGACCAGACCCATGCCCACGACACCGAGCACCAAGCCCACGACTTGGCCCACGTGGACCCAGAAGCCTACTACCGCGTGGCAGCGGCCGAGCACCAGCATGACTTGGTGGCCCACTCAGGGTTCGACCACTACTACGTCGACTACTACTACGACTAGGTGAGTTGTGTTTTCTTTTTTTATAGAGTTGAGAAAAGGTTTTTATGGGATCTTGTATTGTACTGGGGTGCTCAATCATATTAATTATTAATTGTTTAAATGGAAGTATAATGAGGAGAACACCAAGGATGTGGGTCATAAAACTTTAAGAAATGCTTTTTTTTTATAAATAAATGGACACGTGTCTCGGTGTTTCTCTGAATGGGGTTTATTACTAATAGAAGTATGGGCATTTTTCGAGAACTCTCGGTGAAATGGATGTTTTTGAAAACTTGAATAGCTTTATACCCAAAAGTCCGAAAATAGCTACTATAGACAGGGCAAAAGTTCAAAACAAGAGTTTAATTTTAAGACCTGATTTGTTGTAAATTCTTTATTTCTTCAAAACTTATGTTTACGATACAAAATCAGTAAATGAATGTAATACATTTTTAACCCTGTTCGAATGGATACTCTTTAAATAATTTTAGTAGGGTACTTTAATCTCGTATACGTATTGAAAGAATAAAGATTTTTCAACCGAGCAAGTTTTAAATTGAAATTCTTACATTCTACTTTCAGCTCGTCTATGATAGATAATTTTAGGAGTTTTAGGTATAAAGCTTATTAAGTTTCTGAGATCACCAATTTCCCCTAGATTTATCGAAAAATGCCCATATCTCTATTAATAAGACCCGTTCAGAGAAAAGCATTTCCCGGAGTTTCATGAAAATCTAGGACCCGCATCCCTGATATACTCCCCCTGTAAGTTCAATTTAGCGAAATATGTCATGTTGTCCCTTTGTCGTCTTTATTTTGTACGAGATACAGATTTTACTTTAAAGCGAGAGGCAATGATACACTGATCCGTCTTTTTATCTCATTTAAAATCATACGTATCGAAGAATATCATGAATATTTAAAAACTTGCGGCGTTTTCATCATCTTTTACTTACACGCACAAACGATCCAATAGTATTTGTGATACGTGGTCGCGGTGAGTCACGAATTTTCGCGAATATTTGAAAATGAAAAAAAAAAACAACAAAATTTTATTTTTTCACTTTAGGACCAATGAATATATTTATTAATAACGTATGAATAATAAATTCACGATGGTAACGATTAAAAATATCGAAAATCGCGTAAACTTTCATAATTCTATCAAAGAAAATGTTTATTCTTTTTGAAAAAAAGACGAACGTTTCGTTTGAAAATCTCCCGCCCAAAAAAAGATTAAGTGGCCAATATATCGCTCAGAGTATGAACAATATATGGGCATCATATGGGCCATACATCGGATGTATGGGCAACATGTGGGCCATATGTCGCTCCGGCACCTGAGCCATGTATTGGCCATACTATTTTCCATATTTCTTATCTTGGAGCTATATATAAATAAGAATTTATATAACAATTATATGGGGAATACTATGGCCAATATTTCGCTCCGGCGCCGGAGAGACATATGGACCATATATTGGCACATATTGGCCGTATATCGATAATCAAATTTTTTTTAACGCGGGCTCTCACACTGTTGATATCCCGTTCCACCTTCGTAGCGAAATCCCAAAGTTCACACATTTTTATCTAATATTTTATTTAATATTTTATTTAATATTATCGATATACTTGCGGGACGTTCTCAAACCTATAAATCATCCTAAATAAACTACTGTGACCTTTCAGACAACCCACCACAGCAGCGGCACCCTCGACGTCGACGACGACATCGGGGCAGGGCGCGCTGGCGGGCGCCCCCTGCACCTCGGGCGAGCACAAGCCCGACCAGGCGAACTGCGGCACTTACTACCGCTGCGTCCTCGGCGAGTTCAAGCGCGAGTTCTGCGCCCCCGGCTTACACTGGGACGCGGTCAAGGAGCGCTGCGACTGGCCGGCCGCTGCCAAGTGCCAGAAGAAACCTGCCGGTGAGTGCACTCGGGGAGGAGATACGATTTAACTTAATAGAAGCTACGATGGAATTTGATAAGCGAATTATTTTCGTATTTTGAAACGAAGATGTTTCATTCTTTGCTTGACTCGTCAAGAATAGTATAGGTATAGTTTTCGGGCTTCCGATTGTTAGGTGGTTTTGATTCAGATTTAAGAGGAATCTGTACGGTTTATCCCATGGTTTTTAACGTTTACTTTCAGAAAATAGTTGTATTGCTCTTCCTACGTTAAAAAATCAATATTTAGTGTTTAAAATTGGGAGATTCGAAAATTAATAATTAAAATAACAAATCTAAAAATCTTAAAGTTTTTAAAATCTTATAAATATGATATTACTCGTCTGATTAAAATAGTAAGTAGTTCCATTTCCTATAAGCGGTTTAATAGTATTTAATTTATTATTGACGGAATCACTATACATATATGTATACCTGTAATTCCCATATGATTGTGTAATTCTACAATATTTACCTAAGTTACGAGCGAGGAAAATGACCAGTTATCGGCCGGTAATTACGAGCCGTATAGATGAAAATCTATATTCATAATTCTTTAGGCGATCGGTTGGTGCAGCGTCTCCGAGTAAAAGAAAAATAGGAAGCGAATCCGTTATGATTTAAACGAGAATACTTATCGGCCACGAGCTTCTTCATCGTCAAATTACCCGGTACACGTGTTTACCCAAGATTATTGCAAAACAATCCGTCGAACCGTCGATTAAGTCGCCGTCGATTACTTTATCTGACTCGACAGGAATACGCGGGCAGAAATCCCGGCGAATAATCGATCTTCAATTAATTATCGAGGATGAGAGTGAACGAATCAAACTTTTTCATACAGCTACGGCAAACTGCGAGATGTTGAGACACTGCTCTTATTTTTGTTTTTTGAGAAACTGTTTGCAACCACTTCCAATGTTTTTTCAAAGTATACTATTGTATATTAATAAATGGTCGTTGAAAGTTAAAACTGTATTCTCAAACTGTTCAAAATAAGTGTTGCTCGATTAAAATCTTTCTATATGCAAATAATCGTCATATTTTCCTACGAAGTCGGTATATAAAAAACTCTTTAAAAAAAAAAATCCCCGATCATTATAAGCCGTTTTTCTATACACGCAAAAAATTATACCATTCACATCGCCCAACACATCACCCACTCCCTTGTACCCAAGCAAACCGACGCACCGCGACACTGGCCCGCAGCGGCACCCGATGCGCGTAAGAATCTAAATAATTCAGATCACCGCACCACGCGCGCCTCTCTCTCGATCGCGTTCGATTCCGGATGCACCGCGCGCACGATCCCCGCTGAGCCCATCAATCTTTCACTCCCGCGCGCGTACCTGCACGCGCGCAATTAGACTTTCCATAGCGCTCGTTCACGCGCATCCTTGCGCATTCCGATTGCGCAACGCGATTATCGTCCCTTACTTATTCGGTTGGGCTCCGGCCGCTCTATAAATTGACTAGCCGCTACGTAGCTGCTCTCCGGTGCTCTCCTACCACAACGACGCAGCGGAGGAGGAGGAGGAGTAGGTATATCCAACTCTTCCTCCGTGTGTTTTTTTTCCGCGAGTGTATACACGCGGCAGAGGTCGCGACGTCGAGATTGCGCTCTCGCTTGGGTGTTATACGATGGGATCGCTGTGCGGGTTCGCGATCGTCGTGCTGCTGCTGCTGGATGTGGTGGTGCAGTGCAACGAGACTGGGGCCTGCGCGAAAAAGTGCAAGCACGAGAAGAAGGCAGGTAGGTGCTGTCGGCCGGGTTGAATTTGGGGGGGTTGATCGGGGAAGTTGTGAGTGCGAACGCGATGTGATGGGGTATAAGTGCTGCGAGGAATATTCGTGGTCAAATAAGTAGTTTTTGTTTTATGGGGTTGAAGGTGGGAAGTCGGAAATTATAATCGTGGTAATCGTGATGATTTTCGGTTTGATTTGTTATTTTTTTTTTTAACTAGGTTTTTTTTTTTATATTTTAAAAGTATATTCTTATGTTTTTCTTGTTTGTGAAATAATTAGTTTTTCGATTCCTGTAGCAATTTTCGTCCATTTTTGTTGAAACAACTGTGTAAAAAACGGCAAAAATAGACGATTTCCCGCAGTGTAATTAATATTTTCCTTTTAATTCTATCAAAATGTGTAGTAAATTATGATCAACTGATTATTAATCAGTTAAGATTTTCATTAAAGATGCATCGTTCTATCATTCATTCTTTCAACACCATGAGGTCATTAATATTTTCGTATCCGATAAAAAATATTTTGAATCTTATTTCAAATATTTATACTTATTAAATTTCTTATTTTCCCTTAATCTGCATATATTTACATAATTAAAAAAGAAGATCTTTTCGGTGATACATTTTTTAATTTGCGGATAGGGCTATAAAAAAACATTTCCCTTTTCCATTTACGATTTTCTTAGAGGAGTTTATAATCCTTGTAGAGATTGTATATAAAATTTCATGTACTTTTAATAACATGCGTATGACGAACGCGAATGACGAACGTTTAGAAGGGAATGCGATGGTCCGTAATTCTTAAGGTCAACAAGTGAAATTCCCAAAGTTCATTTTTCACGAATCAAGCAGGTCCATAAATAATTCAGTCGTTAATAAGTACCGGCGTGCGTCGTAAAATCTGATATTATCTTCCCATAAAACGAGATATTCCAACTTTCATGCGAAACTCATCTTTACGATTTGTTTGATACGACCAGCTGCCATTGTAGCGATATAAAAGAAAAGAAATTGTCAAACATACTTCCGAGTTTCTCAGGAAGTTCGAAGGAATTTTAGAGGTTTATTTTAACGAGTGCTTCCTAAAACGCGCGCGAATCATCGTTACGAAGCTGTTGTCGCTAATTACGGAGTTTCTAAGACAACATACACGTTATTGCGCGAGCGTCAAACCGAGGAAAATGATTTGTGTCTCTGTAAAGACACAGAGTTGCGAGTAAACAGTAAAAGTGAACCATAATGTATTCTTCAAATTGTAATTCCATATATAAGATTTTCATTAAATGAAAGGAGGTCATTAATGTAGTATTAACAAGTTACTTTCATTTTCAACGATAATGCGTAATATACGTCAAATTGTAATTTTGTAAAAAAATAATTAGCTTACCGAGTAAACAATCAAAGTAACTTTATGTAATTTTATTAAATTTTGCGAATACTTTCACGCAAATGCGCTTTCAAAATGCATTATAAAGTGTGACTTTCGACACTTTCATAGTACAGTTTAATCTAGCTATTGCTTAACGAAATGCATTAGCATATCACTTAGCGAATCTTTGTCAAATAGGCTAGCTGTACAAAATTAAATACGACATGATGACTGTGTGAGTAAACTAAACGTTCATTTTTACTATATCTTGCTTGAGACAACTGGTATTTCTTAATAGAAAAGTCAATTTCATTCGAAATCTTATCAAATAAATATATACGGCCATTAAAATTCAATTTCACTGAAAAATCGCCCCTATAAAATACAAAACAGCAAACAACTTGAATTCCGCAAAACTAAATCAAATCTCACATTATACATGGAAAAAAGTTTATTTGTAAATAAATAAATTTTTCTCCGTGTACCAATACACGATTAGCTATCGCGTGAGATGACATATTTGAACTCAACCGTCACATTTCTCACCAGGCCCCACATCCACGACGACGAGGCGTCCACCAACTACCGTAGCCGCCCCGACGACCACGACTTCCAAACGACCAAGACCGACGACCCCGCCGCAGAATTACTTCACCGATGCCCCGACGACGACGCAGCGTCCTATCAACGGCAACGGCCCCGACTGTGAGCACGGCCAGTACTACGCTTACCCTGGATCCTGCACGAGCTTCCTCATCTGCGTGAACGGCAAGCTGGTGACGCAGCAATGCGGACCTGGCTTGAACTGGAACGAGGCGAAGAACATGTGCGACTGGGCGTTCAAGAATCCCTGCAAGGATGATAAGAACGACAATATGAAGCAGAAACTCGAATCGGAGGTGAGTCTATGACTATTTTTTCCGCTTTTTTGTTGTTGTAATTTTATGGTGATAATTAAAAATCCAGACTTATAAACCAGACTTGCTAACAAAAAATAAAAAAAAGTTTTAATTAACTATTTTTTTTACACATGTTTTGGATCTTTATTTATTAAAAAAAGAGACGAAGAGTAATTAACTAGTTTCAACTGATTTACGTATAACAGCAGGTAAAAGTAAAAAAAAATACAGGATACGCAATAACGTTTTTCTTTCTCTATTCCCCACAGAGCTGCACCGCCGGCCAGTACAGCAGCGTGCCGGGCGACTGCGAGAGCTACTACGCCTGCCTCTGGGGCAAGTACGAGCTGTTCCAGTGCGCGCCAGGGCTGCACTTCAACGCCCAGAGTAAGATCTGCGACTGGCCAGCCCGGGCGAAGTGCAAAGACACCGAGGTGCCGGCTGGCGAGGTGCCCCTCGACCCCCTCAATCCCGAGCATCCGAGCGGCGGCGCTGCTGGCTCACCCGCTAGACCGCCGCCGACGACGCAGAGACCGGCTACGACGCCACTGCCGTCGGCCGAGGTCGATCCTAATGCCGTCTCGCCGCTCTCCGGGCATTTCAAGGTATACGCGAGAAATTTTAATACCTGGAGTTCAGTTTCAAAGTTAACTAATTTTGTTTGGAAAACTGCTCTATTGAGTGCTTCAGCTCGGCAAAAAATTATAATTAGCGTGTGATCGAGATCATTAATGAGTACAAAAAAAAATTCAATTGTACAAAACCAGCAGTAAAATGCAGTGAAATCTGTATTTAAAATCCAAAAATTATATATGTTCGGGTAGGACTAAATAAAAAAAGCTAATAGTTAGAAGCCTTGTCAATCAGAAAATTAAAACTAGAATTAAAACTACGGTTCTGATCTATTAATTATGCTTTCTGTTTTAAATACTATAGTGGGGCACGCGTATTTTATTTTTAATTTCATGAAGGATGAGATTTCTAACTATCAGCTTTTGACATATTATACCTAGTCGCACCCACACCCCAAGACCAACTCAATGATAATAAAATACTTCTCTCTCTCTCTCTCTCTCTCTCCACATATATATTTATTCACTGTATCCGTGCCACAGGTCGTTTGCTACTTCACGAACTGGGCCTGGTACCGTCGTGGCGCCGGCAAGTACATGCCGGAGCACATCGACCACACGCTCTGCACGCACATCGTCTACGGCTTTGCCGTCCTCGACTACTCGAACCTCATCATCAAGGCGCACGACTCCTGGGCCGACTACGACAATCGCTTCTACGAGCGCGTTGTTGCTTACAAGAAGCGCGGCATCAAGGTCAGCCTCGCCCTCGGCGGCTGGAACGACTCCGCCGGCGACAAGTACAGCAGGCTGGTGAACAATCCATCGGCGAGGCGCAAGTTCGTCGAGCAGGCGCTGCAGTTCGTCGAGAAGTACGGCTTCGACGGGCTCGATCTCGATTGGGAGTATCCGGTGTGCTGGCAGGTAATTTTCGAAACCCTGTAATATGTTGCCTTTATTTTCTTTTAGTTTGCTTACATGATGAAAATAGGGGAGGTTATTTATATTTATTCAACCCTGGTAGAAATCATTTATTTTTCTCCCATTTGTGAAACGATTTGCCTCCTATTTTCTAGCCATTTTTTAGCGATTTCGGTCGACTCGCCATTTAATGGCTAGAAAATGGAAGAAAAATCGTTTTTCAATTGGGCGAAAAAAGGACGATTTCCAGCAGGGAATTTCGGTGCATTATTGACAAAATATAAAAATGTATCGGCACGTGAATTTCATTTGTCTTTTTGTTTGCATTAAACGGAATTTTACGAATAAACCGTTTCGCCAAGTCCATTGAAAACGGTGTGAAGAATATCCTAACCAAATTTGGACTACATTCTTACCAAAGTGATTTTAAAACTTTCTAATCGAATCCCAGTTAATTACTATAATTTCAAAAGAATCTGGTAAACGAAATCATTCCAAACGTCGGTGTATCAATAAATTTATGATGCTCGAAAGGATCTATGGTGTATGAATTCACTACACCCTCAATAAAAATTATCATTGAACGCGAGCAGCTTGGGAGAGCAATAACCTTTTGAAATCATTCCAAGTTGTAATTAGATACTCTTTATACAATTATGGAGGGCCTGGCAAAACTGTTTTTTTTTTCTCAACACACCCGCAGCCCTAATTACACGACTATCCTTACAAAACCATTAACCAAACCCTTCGTGCCTGCCTCGCCCATAGACCGACTGCAGTAAGGGTCCGAGCTCGGACAAGCAAGGCTTCTCGGATCTTCTGCGCGAGCTGAGCGCCGTGTTCAAGCCACGCGGTCTCCTCCTATCCTCTGCCGTCTCGCCGAGCAAGAAGATCATCGACGCCGGCTACGATGTGCCCGTACTCGCTAAGTACCTCGACTGGATCGCCGTCATGACCTACGACTATCACGGCCAGTGGGACAAGAGGACCGGACACGTCGCCCCCATGTACTATCATCCCGACGACGAGTTCTTCTACTTCAACGCCAACTACACCATCAATTACTGGATCAGCCAGGGTGCGCCCGCCAGTAGCATCGTCATGGGTAAGATGTGTTCATGATATACATTATATTTTTACTGTAAGGTGTGATCATTCCAATGAAAATTAATTGTAAATTAATGGCACATGTCGGATTTTTTTTTATTCGACGCTGCAGCTGCAAATGGTTCGTGGCTGGAAACATGAACAATTAATGGCACACCGCTCTGAATAACAAATTAAACGGCATTCAGAGATGTGCGCTCATACAGTTTCCACGCGCGAGTAAATTGAATAATTCAGATGAATTTGCAATTATGATTTGTACTATAACTTGCACATTATAAACTATGCACTTTCACTGGCGACATTATAATATAAATATTGAATTCTAAATGAATTGCTCCCCTTTTCCCCTCACCTCTGACCTTTAAAAATCGACAATACAAGTGACATCTTTTACTCTCTCTTTTTCTCCATTCACAGGCATGCCGCTTTACGGCCAGTCGTTCAGCATCAACGACCCGAGCCGCGGCACCGGCCTGAACTCGCCTGGAAGCGCCGGCACAGCTGGCGAGTTCACCAAGGCCGCGGGTTTCCTCGCCTATTACGAGATCTGCGACCGGATTCGCAATCGCGGCTGGCAGGTGGTCCAGGACCCCGAGCGCCGTATGGGCCCGTACGCTTTCAAGGGTAACCAGTGGGTCAGCTTCGACGACGGCGACATGATCAGGCAAAAGGCCCAGTACGTAAGGGACATGGGCCTGGGCGGCGGTATGGTCTGGGCCCTCGATCTTGATGACTTCAGGGGCAGATGCGGCGAGGGCAAGCATCCCCTGATGCACGCCCTGCAGCAGGTCCTCGCCGAGCCGCCGAATAAACATGACAGACGTGAGTATATATTAAAGTGGCGAGAGAGAACAGTTTGGCTGATTTTTTAATGTTTATGACGTATTTTCGGGTTTTGAGTAAACGTTTTTTGAACAGTGATGTAGAGGATGTATTTAGTCATAATTGAAAATCATGCGAAAGAAATTCGTTAAAAGTTTGAAGAAATAGTTTCTCAGGACGATTCAAATAAATGTCTATTCAAATGAACAACATTGATTTTTTAAACGTTGGATTAAATAAAAATTTGATTCCTCCTTTGTAAAAGAGGATTTCTTTAAAATAATTGTAGCATGAATGAATTGGCAAGATTGAGCTATCAAATTATAGTTATTTTAGAGATAAATATAAAAATATACAACTACACTTGTTGGTTATAATCAAGTTTAGAAAAAAATATTTAAAATCTAAAAATCACAGTAGAATTATACATAAATCGAATATCTGCAGCGATTACGCCACCCCGTTACAAGCAAGAGTTGGAATGGCGTCTACCCCAAGCGCCACCAGCGAAGAAGCAGCCCATCATGAACGGAAACCAACCGGAAGACGAGTATAAGGTCGTCTGTTACTTCACCAATTGGGCTTGGTACCGTCAGGGCGAGGGTAAATTCCTGCCGGAGGACATCGACACCGACCTCTGCACCCACATAATCTACGGTTTCGCCGTGCTCGACGGCACTTCCCTGACCATCAAGTCCCACGATCCTTGGGCTGATATCGACAACAGTGAGTTCTTTGGCTTGGATTGTTATATTCCAATATGAAGTGCGTGAACTATCAGAGCATACGATTGTAATTATTTGGGATTTTAGAATTCTACGAGCGAGTGGTCGCGTACAAGGCAAAGGGGAAAAAGGTCCTCGTGGCCATAGGCGGCTGGAACGATTCCGCTGGCGACAAGTACAGCCGATTGGTTAACAGCGCCAGCTCCAGAAAGCAATTCATCACCAATGTCATTCAGTTCATAGAGAAGTACAACTTTGGCGGTCTGGATCTCGACTGGGAGTACCCTGTGTGCTGGCAGGTAAAATTCGACTTATTACAAACAATTTCACATCATTATATTATTTATTTACGATCTTTTCTCCTAAAAAAACCTCGTTTTCACAGGTCGACTGTACGAAAGGCCCGAAATCCGATAAGGACGGCTTCAGCAAGCTTGTAGTTGAGCTGAGCGCCGAGTTCAAGCCACGCGGTCTCCTCCTATCGTCCGCCGTATCGCCGAACAAGCGCGTCATCACTGAGGGTTACGACGTGCCCGTGATAGCCGAACACCTTGACTGGATCGCTGTCATGACCTACGATTATCACGGCCAGTGGGACAAGAAGACCGGACACAACGCGCCGTTCTACGCCCGACCAGATGATTGGGAACCAACCTTCAACGCTGTAAGTGTACACGCGTAATAACTATACGGGTTTATTGAGGTTCGTTTATTGGGGAAGTGTAGTACAAGATTGGTATGATGCGTAACCACTTCCGTTAGTCTTGCGCTGCATTTAGCGCGATCGCGTAATCTTGATTCCGGGTCATGGTCTTTATCTTTAATTACGAATCTTTAACTTACATCTATCTAAACTATCGTTCATAGTACTTTTTAATTTGTTACATTTAATTAACGATTTGTTAGATTTCAATTTTTAACATCAGACTAAATTGCCCATCACCTGATATTTCAGAACTTCTCTATCCACTACTGGATCGAACGGGGTGCCCCACCCAAGAAGCTCGTGATGGGGGTACCACTGTATGGTCAGAGTTTCTCACTCGCGGAAAGGAGCGTGCACGGCCTGAACGCACCCACTTATGGCGGCGGAGAAGCCGGAGATGCGACCAGAGCTCGTGGCTTTCTCTCCTACTACGAGGTAATTCAACATGTTTGCCATTCTTTCCTTTATCGTATGAACGAAACAATATGAGCGCATACTCACCTTGAAATGTATAGATCTGCCAGAGAACGCTAACGCGCGGCTGGCAGGTAGTCCAAGACCCGGAGCGTCGCATTGGCCCATACGCGTACAAGGGCGACCAGTGGGTGAGCTTCGACGACGCAGAACAGGTTCGCAGAAAGTCTGAGTACATCAAGGAGCTCGGACTTGGTGGCGGTATGGTCTGGGCTCTCGACCTTGACGACTTCAAGAACTACTGTGGCTGCGAGCCTAGTCCTTTGTTGAGGACTATGAACCGCGTACTTAGGAACTATCCTCCTGGCCCTCTGTGTCCAGTTACCGGTAAACTTTTTACTCAACCTATAATAATTGCAAACGTCTCCTCCGATTAGCTATGTAATTTAAAACATTGAAAAATCTCAAACAATAACAAACCTTATGTATATATTCCAGGCAACGCCATTACGGAAACTCCACCAGCCACCGCCAAACCAACAACGACTGCGCGACCAGAACATCGTCCTCCGGTAACTAGCCGACCACCCAGTACCTCGACCACCGAAATCCCTGTGGAGATCGCCACCGAGGACGAGGACGCAGTCGAAGTCGAAGCTGGAGGCTCGCGTCCACCCATCCACCCACCAGGTGACTGCCATGGTCACCTCTTCATCGCGCACAAGAAGGACTGCCGCAAGTACTATCTATGCAACTTTGGCGAACTGACCGAGTTGACCTGCCCTAACGGATTATTCTGGAACAAAGATCACTGCGACTGGCCCGAGAATTCCAAATGCAAGGGGAAACCTGACAGCGGTAGCGGAGAAGCGCCTATTATCAGGTAAGATTTCGTAAACCTGTCAATACAATGATGGAGTAGCAGTGATAAGTCCTCGAGATTTATAATTTAAAATCCATCAATTGAATTCTTTATTTTAATTTTATCACGAGGAAACATTGAATGTTGCATTAATACAGTTTGATTCTATATTAAAATAATGAGTACATTTACTAAATTACAACATATATTCAACTTTGAAAACAGTACCGAGGCACCAAGCACTCCGGCACCTTGGCAAGAACCACCACGTCCCACCACCACAACGGTAGCTCCCTGGCAAGAACCACGACCCACCACCTCTACCACAACGGAATACTATCCAGACGTCGACACCAGTGAAGAATTGACCATCGGTGGTCGCAAGATGGTCTGCTACTTCACCAACTGGGCCTGGTACCGTCCAGGTGCTGGTAAGTACCTGCCAGAGGACATCGATCCAAGCCTCTGCACGCACATCGTCTACGGCTTTGCCGTACTCGACTACGAGCGCCTAGTTATCAGGATGCACGACTCCTGGGCCGATGTCGATAACAATTTCTATGCTCGTGTCATCGCCCTAAAGAAGAAGGGCATTCGAGTGTTGATCGGTATTGGAGGATGGAATGATTCCGCTGGAGATAAGTACAGTAGGCTGGTGAACAATCCCGCGTCGAGGAAGAGGTTCATCGAGGACGTGCTGCAGTTCATTGCGAAGCATGGATTCAGTGGACTGGATCTGGATTGGGAGTATCCGGTGTGCTGGCAGGTTCGTAATGATTTTTTAGTATAACGGAATTGCCGATTAATCATTGAACGAGATGATCAGGGTTTTGACGAAGTCTCTTGAATATTGACTTGTTAAAGTGATTAGGGAACCTAGAAATCAGCTAATTAATCAACTAAGAAATCGTACAATTTTCAATATGTATAATAACTTGATGAATTCAAACTGCTAACTTCACAATATCCTGACTTTTTATAGTTTTAAAATTTGTCTAAAATACATCGAAATGTTAATTAAAGCACATTTTTATTAACACTTATTTCAGTGCTATAAATATGTGTCATGACATTTTCTAAATATTAATGTTGATCCAAAGTTAGAAATTATTGAAATCGATCTGTTACTAAAATTGTTTCTTTTTTCGTAAAAAACAGAACATTTGAATGATAAAAATACAATATAGAATAACTAGGGTTTCAGAAATGCAATTAAAATAACGAATTTAGAGTTTAAAAAATTACAGTTTTGGCCTCAGCCCTCAAAGTTTTAATAATCGTAATCCTTCAAAGCATTTATATAATAGGATCTTAGGTGAGATTTGGGTATAAAATCTCTCTAATGCCTTACCTGAGATTTTTCAATAAGCAATAATCTCTAAATAAGTGATAATAAATCAGCTATTTCAAATGCTGAAAAAGGAGATATTTGCTTACAAGCAAAATCAATAGCTTCAAAGATAATTTCATTTTCAAATAGCTCCTTTTTCAGTGCTTATTTGAAATAGCTTCTTTTTACTTCCAGTCGACAAGATATAGTGTGTGTGTGTGTGTGTGTGTGTGTGTGTGTGTGTGTGTGTGTGTGTGTGTGTGTGTGTGTGTGTGTGTATATATAGTGTGTGTATATATATACACACTATATATATGTTAAACGTGTTTGGGTTAATAACCAACTAACTTACCATTACAAATATCCTTTTCATTAACATCATCACTCCATCTACAGGTTGACTGTAGCAAGGGCCCAGCTTCCGACAAGGAATCCTTCTCAGCCTTCGTGCGTGAGCTCTCGGATGCATTCAAGCCCCGTGGTCTCCTTCTCTCAGCGGCCGTCTCACCTAGCAAACGTGTCATTGATCATGGTTACGATGTACCTATCCTCGGTCGCTACCTCGACTGGATCGCTGTCATGACCTACGATTATCACGGCCAGTGGGACAAGAAGACCGGTCACGTGGCGCCACTGTACGCCCGTCCGGACGACGACTACGACTACTTCAACGGCAACTTCACCATGAGATACTGGATTGAGAAAGGCGCACCATCGAGGAAGCTCGTCATGGGTGTACCCATGTACGGACAGAGCTTCACCCTTGCACAAAGCAACAACAATGGGTTGAATGCACCTGCACCTGGACCTGGACACGCAGGCGAATTCACTAGAGCGGCTGGCTTCCTCGCCTACTACGAGGTAAGTCGATATTGCGAAGAGCCGCTCATATAGAATGGTTATTGTGGAATTGTGGAAATTGAAATGTTGGATCTTTTTTTTGTAGATCTGTGCTAAAGTGAATAATCAGGGATGGATGGTGATAAGGGATCCGGAGGGCCGAATCGGTCCTTATGCGATGAGGGGCGATCAGTGGGTTGGATACGATGACATCTCCGACGTTGCCAGAAAGGTGAGTTCCATTCGTGTAAACAATGTTGATTTAACAAGTGTGTTTTCACTAAATTGGAGTGGTAAATTTTAAGTAAAAATTTTAATTAATGATCTTGTGCAAAAATCAAATCAAAATAGGAAGAAACAAAAGACAAATCCGGAATGATAAAATCATCCATTCACTTTATACATCTCATCGATTGATGAATCAGATTACACGGTATACAAATCTTAAATTTTAATGTGTGTGCTTTGCAGGCGGACTTCATTCGCGAGCTGGACCTGGGCGGCGGTATGATCTGGGCCCTCGACCTGGACGACTTCCGCAACACCTGTGGCTGCGGCAAGTACCCGCTGCTCAACGCCCTGACGCGCGGACTGCGAGGACCGGGCGGCCAGCGACAAGACTGCACGTAAAAAACGAACGCGAACCCCAACGACTTTCGCCCTTCCCAGTATCCTTAACCCTCGCGTTATCGCGAAAAGAACGCGATTATGGTTGTACTCGTAAACGAGAGTTTGCCAAAAAAGAAAATGAAAGTGGATTTTATATATGAATTTAATATACTGAGGAAATTATCGTGACTCGTGTTAAACTGCTAAAATAATTGTTTCTTCCGTATGATATGGTAGCTCGTTGAAAGCAGATTGATAATGCGAGGATTAAGGTAAGATATTTCGTTCTCCTCCTCGTACCTGTCGATATGGGCAGATGCTTGGAAGACATCGAATTAGGTTAAGTACATTTTAGCGGTAATCGTAAGTGATATATACTTTTAAAGGCTTAGTTTGTAATACGTTATTTAGCTTTTAATTGCATCGAATTTTCTCAGCATTATGTACTACGAGATTCTGAAATGAAAGAAGATTATAAAGACATATGAAAATTCAACTTTTTTTTGTATTTTAACGACTGTTGAAAATTTGCGTATTGTATACAGCATTCAACATCAATAAAAAGCAATGTTTGTTTTATATAATTAAATATGCCCGTATTTCTTTACCATACGCCAACGTCGATTACAAATTATGCATAATCACACAGCATCATCAGCACTAAAGAAATTAGCTATTTTTATTTTTAACTATACAAAGAAAGTTTGAAAGAACTAAGATCTTTTGAAAAACGAATCATTTCCATCTTTGTTTCAACCGTAAATTATCCGTCTCTATCAAGAGCAATAATTATGCTTCCCTTGGTTCGAATCGCAGTTTTTTTTATTATTTTTAGTAATAAAATTCAAATATAATAAAAATACATACGTATATTACATAGGAAACATTCCCAAGTGACTGCTGCCCAAGACCAGCACTGATTACTGTTATAATGTTCTGTACAATAATTGATCAATAACCTTAATGTTATAGCATGTTTTGAAATTCCGAACTTTTATAATGAATGAAATATTAACTTAAAATTCCTAATTTTGGTTAGAATTCGTTGAAATGGTTTTAGTGGTGTCTGCAAGAGTGAGAAGTGAAGAGATACAGTTATTATCATTTTTTTAATATATTATGTAGTCAAATTGGCCTAAATCTGAAAATAGCAAAAATCTTTAGTTCACTATGAACGTTCAATATTTCAAAATCTGTTATATAGCTATAGGGTAAGTTTGGGTACTACTGCGGACGTGGATATTATTGTGTATGTATTACTGCTGTAAAATCTTATGGAAAATCGCAGTAATACCAGCAACGTACTTTTTGGGGTTCTGCGCATGCGCGAGCGCTCTCCCTATGCTTTAACATGGCACCGTAATACCAACGCAGTAGTTGCAGTAGCTTCGCAGTAACATCAGCAGAGAGATGTTGTTTTCAAAGTCATTTTATACATTTATTTATCAGTTTTTGTTCTAAAATTGTACTTTAATCGATAGATATGATACCTAAGTTCCGTTATTAAAAAGAATCAGCATAATTTTTTTGCATGGAGACGAAATATAATCGTTTGAAACTAACCTGAAAAAAATACCGCCGTAGTAGCCACACTTACTCTAGTATAGGCCTATAAAAAGGTTTTCCTGGACAATGGCGCGTACATAAACGATTTCGTCGTATATGAATGATTCTACTTACAAGGAGAGGGTTTCAGCTGCGGGAAACGGATTTTAGCGGGCATTGGAGAGTCGATTTCTGGTACCTAAAAATGAAGCCCAGTGCACACATTTCCGTCAAATGGGCCCTTTTTCTTGAGATATGGGCAATTTAATCTCAAATATCGTCTATTTCGTTAAAAAATGATGTTTCTTCTATTGACTGTCACATTGCAAATATTTAAGATACGAAAATGAGGAATGGTTAAAAATACGATCCATTTAATCGGTTGAAATGAAGACAAATTTTTAACCATTTTCGTACCCTATCTTTGATTGTTTGTAACTTCCTGAAAAATCAATATTTTTTAATGAACCAGGGCTTAAATTTTAGCTGTTACTGTCTACTTTTATAATTTTATAGCACTGTGTGACCTAAATCCGCACTTAAGTCACGGCTAGTTGTGACTTAAGTAGCCCATTATTACACTGTGAAATAATGAATTTACTTAAGTCACAGGTACGTAATTAACGCCAATTATCTACCAAAACTATTCAAAAATATGATTTTACATATAAGAATGAACAGGAAAAGAAGTAAAACTTCGTTAATAGTTGACAAACCACAAAGAATAAATAAAAATGATGATAATAAGGCTTCTCTATATTATAGGTTAGTTTCATCTGCTATGGAATAGCAGACCGCGCGCTTTTTAAATATTCAATATTAAACTGTATAGATTTTAGTTTTAAAAGTCTTTCTCTTTAATGATATAACGTACACAAATCTTTCACTTTCATAAACTTCAACTTATTGTTAAAGATACAAATCAAATTGCCAAAAATCTAGTTTTATGATTTTTTTATGTATATATTCGCCTCCCCTAGGGGCTGTAGGACCTTGTCGTGTGCCATGCGGGTGACCTACCTTGGTGGGGAACTCGAGTGGACCGGTGGGGAGGCTTAATCAGTGCAGGAGGGCAAGGGTGAGGCGGAGCTGTATGTATGTGGCGCCCTATAAACGGGTAGTCCGGGTGTGTGAGACGCTCCCTATAAACGGAAGGCCTGGTGTGAATGTGGTGGCAACTCCTAACAGGGTTCTTGTCCAGGTGAATGTAGGGTAGATAAGTCCGCTGATGACCAACAAGCAGCCCCCCATCCAAGGTGGTGGACTGGATGGGTAACACACCCCCTGATCTGAAGGTGTTATGCGATCCGTGCCGATGTAGAGTCGTGGCCCTCGGGGTAATTGGAGGGTCTCCAACGGAGCCTTAGAGGCACCTGGCGCAACCTCTAAGTATTTTAGTCGCCTTACCGTCGCATGCGGGGCTCTGCGGCGGTGGACCGTTATTTCCCTAGCTGCTCGTGGGATCAACATGGCAGAAGTAAATATAAACAAAATAAATGAGGAAGACGGCAAGGGCCTAGTACCTGCCGGGGGGGTCACCGAAGGGGACGAGGTTTCCTCTCCCATGGAGGTGGTGGCGGCGAAGACGTCCGGCGCGCACAATAGGCGTGTGCGCTGGCGGAAGTATATCGAGGATAAGAAGAAGGCGGAGGCGGAGGGGAATCCACCCCCGCCTCCCCCTCCGCCGAGGAGAGCTGGGGCCAAGCACAAGGTGAAAACCTTGGTAGGGGCTAGTACCCACCAGGTTGGACCAAGTAGCTTAGGCCCGGGCGAAAAGGAAAGGCTAGCACCAGAGGAGAGGAAGAGAAAGGAAAGAAGTGTTTCTGATCCCTCTATCAAACCTGCTAGCAAGAGAAACAGACAGGGGCCTAGACCCGCTGGAAGCGAGGGTCCGTCATACTCCACTATCTCCGCTAACCTACCCAGGGTCCTAGTGACTGTCGGGGAAAGAATTAGCGAGAGGATGGAAATGACGGCTTTCGACCACCTTAAGGGAGCGGTAATGGATAAGATCGTGGACATACCGGAAGATGGCTTTGTTCCGCGGTTCAGGGACACTTTTGTAAGGGACGGGATAGCGACCTTCATTTGTAATGATGGGGAGTCGGAGGCGTGGCTGAGAGAGGCAGTGCCGACCATCGAACTCAGTGATGGAACTCTGGCGAGGATTGTCCTCCCGGAGGAACTCATCAAGAGGGTGAACGTGACGGCACTGGTACCGCCGCCAAGAAGAGAAGCCTCCCAGTTGGTCAAGCTCCTGGGGCATCAGAACCCGGAGTTGGATACGACAAAGTGGAAGATTCTCCAGTGCTTGGAGCGGGGTCCGGCCTGCCTCCGTCTGGGGGTGGATGTGGCCACTTTGGGAGTGCTGGAGGCCAGGGGCGGGAAGGCCTTCCTGGGGACAAGCGAGATCACCTTCACGTGGTCTTCGAAGAACCCGGGAGGCGAGGACACGAAGGGGGAGCAGGATGAGGTAGTAGCGGGTCAGCAGTAAAATGGCTGATACGCGTGTAGACATCCTGCAAATTAACTTGCATCACAGTAAAAGCGCCTCGGTGGTTTTAACCAGGTGCATGACTGTCAGGCACACATGCCCAGCAATTGCGCTGGTGCGAGAACCCTGGCTGGTCAGGAACGCGATTAAGGGACTGTCGGCCACGGGACGCGTCTACGCGAGCGGGGAGCATGTGGGGCAAAGGGCGTGTGTGGTCGTGAGAGGGCTAGAGGCGACGCTTATGCAGGAATTTTCGACAAGAGATTTAGCTGTTGTCGGGATTCGAGGGAAAGACGGGGTCAATAGGGGCAAAGAGTTCATAGTAGCCTCTGCCTACTGTGCGCATGAGTATAAATCTCCCCCGGAGGAGGTTAAAAGGTTAACCAGGTACTGCAGGAAGAAAGGTCTCGGGCTCGTTGTTGGATGTGATGCCAACGCTCACAATGAGGCGTGGGGTAGCACGGACACGAATGAGCGTGGGGAGGAACTTCTGGATTATCTGGTTGAGGAAAACCTCGTGGTCTTAAACACAGGTGCGGAGCCGACCTTTGTTACGTCTAACAGAAGAGAGGTACTTGATATCACCTTCTGTAACGGATTGATGAAGGAATGGGTTCACGACTGGAGAGTCTCTGACGAGCCCTCCATGTCAGACCATAGGATTATCAGAGCCACTTTGAAGGGCATTGTCCCCAACGTGGTGTGGTATAGGCATCCCAAGAAAACTAACTGGGATGGCTTTCGGGCCTCAATTCGGCGACGAATTGACGGATTTAAGGGGAAATACGGGACACCGAACGAGCTGGAACGCACCGAAGCCTTTATCAGGACGGTGATTACAACGGCGTTCGAGGAAAATTGTCCTATCACTCAAAAAACCACTAGACGCGGAAAGCTCAAGTGGAGTAATGAGTTGGAGGCAAGGCGGAAGGAAACAGGTAGGCTCTTTAATAGAGCGAAAAAAAGAATACGAAGGAGACTTGGGAAGCCTACAAGGCTAGTCAAAGACTCTACAAGAACCTCATTAAAGAGGTAAAACGTAATTCGTGGAGGGAATGGTGCTCAGAGTGCAGCACCATCAGCGATACAGCTAGACTCTTCAAAGTTCTAGCAGGGGCTCAAAATGGGGAACTAAGACTAATAAGGAAGGCAGACGGGAGTTTTACTAAGACCCCGGAAGAGACTCTACAGAGGCTGCTGGAGACCAATTTCCCCGACTTCAGTCGGTCGGGTAGGCCTGACGATACCCCCCGAAAGACTGGGAGAAGGGCTGATTGGAGCACAGCAGGGCAGGTGGTCACGGCGCAAAGGGTCAAAGAGGCTATCATGTCCTTTGAGCCCTACAAAGCACCGGGCATGGATAACATCACCCCAGTGCTTCTGCAACAGGGCCTGAAGGAGATTACAGGGCTGCTGACGGGGGTAATGAGGGGCTGCATAGCCCTTGGATATACACCCAGGCAGTGGCTTAAAACAAAGGTCATCTTCATCCCCAAACCGGGGAAGAAGAGTTATATAGTGGAAACAGCGCTCGTTTCGGTGGTCAACTTCGTTGAAGACCAGCTTGAGCTGAAAGGAGTATGCATAGGAGCCTTTCTGGACGTCGAAGGAGCGTTCAATCAGACCTCTAGAGAGGCGATCCGGAAGGGAGCGGAAGAACATGGGATCGCTAAGAGCATCATTGACTGGATCATGAGCTCCTTGGAGGGAAGAGAGCTGACGACCTCCTGGATGGGATACTCAATTGGTGGGCGCGTATCCGAAGGCTGTCCCCAGGGTGGGGTGTTGCCCCCCCTGCTGTGGAGCCTGGTGGTAGACAGCCTACTACGAGTACTAAACGAGATGGGAGTCAAGGCGGTAGGGTATGCGGACGATATAGCTATCCTAGCGAGGGGGGCTTATGAAGAAGTCCTTAGGGACGTAGTACAAGGAGTCCTCAAGGCAACGGAGGAGTGGTGCAGTAGCAAAGCATTGCGAATCCAAGGGGATAAATCGGTAGCCCTTATCTTCACAAAGCGCTATAAAACTAGGAAGCTGAGGAAGATGAAGGCGGGGAAGTTAGAGATACCGTTCGCGGAGGAAACCAAATATACTCGATCTTCCATCCACGTTTCTTGCAAAGAAGGTCCTACTCCTGCACTTATTAAAAAAAGTACTATGTGTAACAAGAGAGCAGCAATTAACTTTTTCTTTCCTCCGGCCGGAAAGCGCCAACTTCCCGGCTGCTGTGTGAAACGAAGTTGCCGCTTTCCGGCGCCGTCGGGCAGAAAAATAGTATACACACCTTGGCAGGTAAAAAAGAAAGCCTCAGATCACATGTTTGTCAACCTCGGCTTCGCCTCGGCCGACAATTACATGTGATCTGAGGCATTTCTTATTTTACCTGCCTAGGTATGTAATATACTAATTGTTGAGCAATTGCAAAATGTTTTCATCGATTCAATAAAAAATATTATGTTTGTAAAGCTGCATGCTGACTTAGAAAGATCATTTTTTGTTATTTTATTAGACAATGCAAAACATCAACTGTGTATTTTTTGTTCAAGTATTATAGATGGTTTATTTACACTAGCAAAATCCAAACGCGCTGCGCGCGTACTATTTTGTTTTTTAGGTTATGAACATATAATTTTTCATTATGATTTCATTTTAATTAGTTTAAATGATAGGATAATCAGATTATTTTTCAAAGTATGACAAAATTAATCTTTTTATTCTAATTTGATTTAATTATTTAGTTTTAAATAGTTAAGAATAAAAATTCAATTTCAAAAATTCAAATAGCAGAAGTAGCGAATTTTAGCGCCTATTCCTTACAGACCAATCAAAATCACTCTTTAAGTGCTTCACAACATCCGGCCATCGTTTTTTAAGAAAGGAAAAATATTTTATTTATCGATATTTTTATAGTCTTCATACTTTAAAGTATCCCCGAAAAAATTGCCTTCCAAGAAATTTTTATTATGAAAGTCCGTTTCAACATTATAAAACAAAATGATCATAATAGTATACAAAAGTAGAAAGATTTAAAAAACAGAATTTTTTTCAGAAAATTATGCTTATAAGTGTAAATATCGTTCACTTTAGAAAATGTCATATATTTTCCTAAAAATTTTTTATTAATAATTTTTTGGTCCTTAAACGTTTACCTATATAAACACGATCAATATTATCGAAAAATTAATTGTATGCAAAGTTAGAGCTGATTGTTTATAAGTTTTCATAATTTTCGATAATATTGATCGTCAAATTTACATAAGTAAACATTTAAGGTAGCTCATGCGTTTGGTGCCATATCAAGTCGGGGCCCCGCAAGGGGCTTCTTTATTGTTGCCAAATTAAGTTAACGTATTTTACGTAAATTTATTGTAAATAACTTCTAAATGTTCAAACAAAAAAAAGATTTTATAAATAAGTAAAAACTTTGCTAATTTATCGCTACATTTATATGACTGGTTGCAGTGCGCATGCGCAGTAGCACATTTGTAACGTTTATTGTTAATATTTTTTTGTTTAGTCGTTAACCTATAATTCTGATGATATCATTGGATTCTTCACAAAAAAATCTTTAACTTTTATTGTACATTAAAAACTGCTTTTTTACAAGTTACTACGAAGCAATAAACTGTTCATTCCCATAAGGTTCTGTGTTAAACGTACCTATTTATAAACTCAGTTTTTTCGATAATTTGGTCGTTGACCTACAATTTTCTTAGTACAGATCGAAAGTTTAATGTCTAAAGAACATATTTGTTAAGTTTAAGATGTATCTGCTTTTTTATAAGAAATCGCATGAGCCACCTTAAGGACCAAAAAATTAACTTGAACATAAATATCAGGTACGAAATAAAAGATTTTTTTTGCCTGGCGGGCCAAAAGTACCACTTTTGCTCCCGGCACCCGATCGCGAAGGTTGTATTTTCGGCCTCGCCAGGCAAAAAAATCGTATATGGACCTCGGGAGCAAATAAAGAATGCCTCAGATCGCATGGAAATTGTCACCCGAGCCGAAGGCGAGGTCCATCTATAATACCATCTATAATACTTTTACTCCCTAGGTGCATAATATACTATTAAGAAAATATCTTTCCCCTTTTGAATACTATGATCACAATTGGAAGATTGGAAGACCATTTTTTTGTGTATAAACTACCTCAAAATTTGGAGAAAAATACCGTGTGCAGTCACCCGGAAGATTCGAGGCACAAAGGCGTACTTATTATACATATTCCTCCGGCGCACAGATGCGGGAATGCAAAAGCAGGCGGCTTGTGTAGTCGTGTCTTTCTACACGAGTGTATGTATAAGTGTATATGTAAGATGTAGGAGGTATATCTGCGAGAGGTTTCGCGTATAGTTTTGTGTATGACAGCGAAGTGCGGGGATACGCGTAGGATGAAGATACGCTTTGTATATATTTTAAAGAATGTGACGGATACACGTAGGAAAAGTAGTTCTAGAACAAATTTCATTTTTTAATTAGTTAATTATATCATTTTTAAATTATATTCAATGTTTTGTCATGTTTTTAATTTTTTATCATTATTCCGGACATGGTATATTTAATAAAAAATGTGTTCAATGTACATTATATACTTTATAGTAAATAAAAAATTAATAAATAAAAAGATAACCATTCTGAACATTTGTACGTATATTCCAATCATGATTTAAAAACATGTTTCCCAAAACCAAGAAAATATTGATTTAAAATACGCCATATGTAAACAACTCGCCTCATACAAATTACCATTCCCAGAAATTTTCAATCCCAATAATTTCTCCCCTAATAGATAGGAAAACACATGGTATCGCTTTTGTAAGAGATGTCGAACATTAATCCATATAATATTGCTCAGAACGAGATATCCTTGTGCAATAACTTCGGGTAAAATAAGCACTTTATCTATGGAAGCTTGGGAAAATGTAAATAACTATCTGTATAAGTATTATCAAATGCAGACACGTAAAAAACTATCTTGCGTGACAGACTAAGACGTTATTCAATCGCTTTATTTTGGTGATCTCTAAATTCGTAACCTGATAAAGTAGTAATGGACTCGAATAATCTATACAAAATTACTTATAACAAATTTTTAATAATTCGCAGTCCAATTTAGTCGACATAATACGATAGTTTCTTGTGTCTACAGTATTTTTAATTTATTATTAAATGTTATTATTATGAATAGTCAAAGTTACCCTATAAACATATAGAAACATTTATTTAACATTAATATATCCAATAATAACCTCAATGGCTGTTCTATTAAGGGGTCTGTCTAGTAACTCACTTTTGAAAAATCGTTTTTTTTTTTGAGACAGAAAAGATTGGAAGAAAGTCAACTCTTCGAACAATCTGAAGGAATTTTGTACGGTCCAGGCATCGCTGACTAGGTGTAAGTAATTTTTTTTTAAGAATTTCATGTAAAAAAAACTTTAAACGCGTTTTTCTCGAAACAACGCTTTTACTCGCCTTGTTGATGAAATTTTCGAAACTACTCGACCGATCCTTATGAAATTTGAACCACATATTCTTCAAACCTATCGCTATGTCCCCTATAAATTTTTTTCAAAAATTTTGAATTTTACCATATTTTTTTTTTCAAAAATCGGCGAAAAAAAACCGGTTTTTTGAAAATTTTTTGTTTTTTCTTCACCATTTTTTTATTTTTTAAGATAATTGAAAAAAATTCATAGGTGACATTGCCATTGTCATACCAAACCTAAAGCACTTTGATTTTTTTGTTTCAGACAACACAGCTCCGAGATTTTATCAACAAGGCGGACCTACCTACTTTTCGAGGTGTTGCGTTTGGCTGACGTTTTTGGTCATAATACATGTATAAAATAAAAGAAAAAAATTTTTTTATGTATTTCAAGAGTGTATTTACTAAGCTTAATAACTTTTATATCATTACCTTTATCCAGTATCCCAAGAAATAATCACGAAAATCGCGTTTTTTTCGACGCGAGCTACTAGACAGACCCCTTAAATCGATTATTCAAAATAAAAATTTTGAAGTGACAACTCTTTTGAACAGCTTGAGCTTCTTAACTGAATGATAAAAAATACCGTTATGCATGATGCTGATATTTTGATAGTCTTCAAATGATTAACACGAATTAAAATAAAATATTGATAAATCATTCAAATAAAAAATATAAGACTAGTAAAGTTATAAAATATTAAGCAATAATTTTTTAATATTCAAACTTTTGTGTTTTAGATAGGTAATTTTGTATTTATTCACACAGCATATATAACTCGAAGAAATTTTCAATATACTTCTGCAAGAATGTTTAGAAATAATTGTTAAAGGGACGTCCAAAAATATTACATCTACGAAGAATAAAATGATCTTTTTTTCAAATCATCCCTGCACGCGAAAATCGACACTTGGAATTCCTACTACTAATTCAGTTTAATCTTCACGTGACGACCGCCTCCCCCTTTCGCAAATCGAATCAAAATCCCATCCACCATCCATTAAACGGAAACGTGAGCGGTCCTTGGCTCAGTGGGTAAGACGCTTGCCCAGACGGCATGCATAATACGAAAGTATTCCTAATTTACACATGTTTGAGAATCCTATAAGAGTTGTACAAGGTGAATTAAAATTAAGATTAAAATGAATTCTTCTTGTTCGTAAAGAATTCAAAACTGCCAAAGACTCAAATTATAAAAATATTTTTAAAGTACTTATAAAGAGTTCAGAAATTAAACAAGTTATGTCACCTAAAGTTAGTACTTATGAAATTCAAAAAATATTCAGAGATTTGCAAAATGTATTCATAAGTAACTCATAAGAAATCTATAAATTATTTAAAAATTATTCATTAGAGAAATTATTAATAATTTATATCGAATACATGAACAAAAATTGCATAAGCCTCCAGTACTTTGAAAAATATATACATAAGAAGTTAATTAAGAATTCAAATAAAATATAATAAGGAAATGATAAAGTGTTCGTAAAGAATACATAAAACAAAATTACAGAGCTTCCATGATTTAAAAAAATGTATTCAGAAATACGTAATTAATTATTAAAAAAGACAGTATTTAAGAAATTATGAAGTGCTTGCGAAGAATACATCTTGCGCAAATACTAATTTGTTTAAAAGCGTAATCTATTTTCGTTCTAAAAATATAAATAAAACCCCGATAAAGCCTCTAATTTGTTTTTGATTCAAATTGCCATTGTCTTCCTCGTATACGTATTTATATAATTGTAATTCCTGTAAATATTTTCATTTCTCTATTTCAAATGTATTTGATATACTGATATAATGTATACGAGAACACGAATGAAAGCAGCGGCAGAGCAGCGCCGCGCTTAAGATGTACAATGTACACTGTTCCTGGCGAAACAAACGCGTTGCGAAGCAACAGCAAACCTTTTTCACGTCTCCGCTCGCATGGCGAATGATCGTTTCTAACGAATGGATTTTGGAGTTATTCTGCTCAGCTTTCAGTGATGGTCACAGTTCCGGACAAGCCAAGACATTATTAGGTAAAAGATTTTTTAGCTACTGCCCGTATGGAAATAATAAATCTATGAAACCGTATAAAAATGTATATTTCTATGTATATTTCCGTAGATTTTTTCAAATGTATTACATTTTTATACGGTTTTATACATTTTTATACAGCTTAACACATTTTCATAGAAAATAAAAAAATAAAATAAATAAATAAATAATGTTTTTATAACCTTTAAAGCATTGTATAGTTGTTCTGATTCATACGATTTTGAATTTTGTATTGAATCGTAAATTCTGTTACAATCTATTATTATTATTCCGTTCATTTTAGATAAATAATTAATAAATAATTAATAAATAATAAGGAATAAATAATAATTATTATTATTCCGTTCATTTTAGATAAATAATTTCATTGTGTATTTTTATTGATTATTACAGGTTGTTTTTACCCGCATACTTTTTGTATTGCACGGTTGCAGTAAAATTCGGCTCATCTTCCAGTGATTGCCCCAATTCCGGACAAGCCAAGACATTATTAGGTATAACATTTTCTAGCTACTGCCCGTATGGAAATAAGAAATCTATGAAACCGTATAAAAATGTATATTTCTATGTATATTTCCGTAGATTTTTTCAAATTTATTATATTTTTATACGGTTTTATACATTTTTATACAGTTTAACACATTTTCATAGAAAATAAAAAAATAAAATAAATCAATAAATAAATAATGTTTTTATAACCTTTAAAGCATTGTATAATTGTTTTGATTCATACGATTTTGAATTTTGTATTGAATCGTAAATTCTGTTACAAACTATCATTCCGTTCATGTTAGACACATAATTTCATTGTGTATTTTTATTGATTATTACAGGTTGTTTTTACCTGCACATTTTTTTGTATTGCACGGTTGCAGTAAAATTCTGCTCAGCTTCCAGTGATTGCCACAATTCCGGAGAAGCCAAAACATTAATAGGTAAAAGATTTTTAGCTACTGCCCGTATGGAAATAATAAATCTATGAAACCGTATAAAAATGTATATTTCTATGTATATTTCCCTAGATTTTCTCAAATTTATTACATTTTTATACGATGTTATACATTTTTATACAGCTTAACACATTTTCATAGAAAACAAAAAAATAAAATAAAAAAATAAATAAATAAATTATGGTTTTTATGTTTACAAAAATTTAATCACGATTTTACGTTTAGTACGTTTTATAAATTCTATAAATCTTAAAAAACTGTGTGAAATCGTATAAAATCGTTGGGAATCGTAGAGAACTGCATAAAAATGTTTGAAACCGTATGAAACCGTGTTAAGACTGTTGGAATATAAGTAAATGCTTATACGCTCCTTAACATAGGTACATGCATGTCAGAATGTGTGTGAGAGTACCGAGTGCGCCGTCAGCACATGCAAAGTTAGTAGTCACGAGATAGCCATGTAAGTCGGACGCGTGCTTGCCAAATGTAACCTAAGTAGCTAATAAGCATTACTTAAAAATTAAACCTCAACTTATTCATACCCCATATTACAACAAAAACGTATCAAAATGTATTAAAACGTATAAAGTTATCAAAAAACCAATGTTTAAATCCGGGGTTTTTCAACGTTTTTATAGAGTTTTATACAGGAGGTGTATATACATATTTTTCGTACGAGTGATATCCTTTCAAATTTTCGTGTTTACTTCTTTATACCTGGCTAAATCATATTAGTATCTAATGATTTCTTTTACCTTATTATATGAAACATGCTCTTCACTTCTATATAAGTATTTAAAGTACACTTATTCATGAGATTTCATTAAATTGAATTGAGGGATGAACATGCGATTAAGTTATAGTGATTTTTTAACTTACGTATACTAAATAGAACATTATTGCTTAGTAAATAAAATATACTTATAAATCATGTAGTCTACTTTACTACACGGAAAAAAATTGCGTATCGTTACTACGCCACAGCTGCTGCAAGAGCGCCCCCACAAATTTCAGTAGTAACTCTACCAACTTGGCGCACTCAGTATACTAATCTCGGTAAGAGAGGTTAGGCTATGACTATACCAATCGACTTCTGTAGCTATTGCGTCAAATTGGTAGAATGAGTATACCAATAGCCTCGAGTTACTACTCCAATGAGAAGACGACTCTATACATGGGAAATTCTATAGTAACTCATAGCGCTCCCGTAGTCACTCTACGAAATTTTTTTCCGTGTAGTCAATGCACTTTATTTTATGAATTATCAGGTATTTTGAAGATGTAAAAAAGTATCTTTTCAACAAATTTTGTATTTTCTATAATTTTACATTTTCTATAATTTTACTAAAAATATCTTTCCATGATTTTTAACATAAAGTGACTCATTATTAACCTTGTAATTATTTTTTAGGAATAACAAATGTAGTGGGGGGTTTAAATTCAATAATATTGAAATTAAGTCATTTCTTATATATATAAAGTAAGAAAGCCACGCATAATAGTGAAATTTTAGTGGTTCTTTCATTTAACTTTATCCATAGAATATCATTGCAAAATAAGCAATTTAATGTTTCTATTACATTGTATTAGTGGAACTGAAACGTGATGAATGTAAATTATTTTTTAATCATCGGTTCTTTCATCGATGTCAAAATAGTACATTATACACCAAGGCGGCCTAGCTACGCTTGGCCTCAAAGCTTGCACTCGTCGAGAATGATATATTTTGCGTTCATGGTAACATATACTTACTATTCTTTTGTTTGAAGGCCAGAAAATGATTTTTCGCAGCTCGTATAGAGACCGCAAAATACGAAATGTATATTGCGGCCTAGGCGTTACATTTAGCGAAAAGTCATTTTGCAGCCTGACGAAAAAAATAGTAAGGTAAGTCAGGGTAATTCGGCCACTTCGCTAATTCGGCCATTTTTCTAGTTCGCTATCTCCACTTATCTAAAAGCTTAAATAAACCGATGTCACCAGCTTCCAAATATGAAAAATATACGTTTTGTACAGTTTTCAATTGTTTAAAATGATCACTACATTGTTATGCAAGTTCCTATTATCAAATTTTAACGGGTCGGGCGTCTTATAAAGTCAAAAAAGCAAGTATTTCGTTTGTACTCGAAATATAAGCTAAAAAACCTAATTGAAAGTTATATGGGCAGAAAGGTGAGGCTTTTTCCTTGATATTAATATGGAAGTAATATTAAAAATAATTTTCGATGTATTTTGTAGAAGGAAAATACTTTCGCGTCTATAATTCACCTAATTCGGTCAATCTGTAAAGAAGATGTGATCCAATAAATATGAGAAGGTGTGAAATTCGTATTACTTTTACGAAGTCTTCTTTATGAGAAGAAACTTTAAAAATATGATTAGCAATAATGAATTTCATTGATCAAAATGAATTTTTCATTTAGCAATTTTTACGGAGATTTGCATGTAGAATTCAGAAATCATTTATAGAATGCATTATAATGAAAAATTAAATGCTTTATTTCCTTTGTACCATGAATGATTCATATGATTTAACTCGTGTTAATAATTAAATACAGGTTTTACATATTATCTATTAATTTTTACTGGTTATGACTTAATTTATTCTAGTTTTTTCAATATTGGCCGAATTAGATGATATGTCAGGTAATTTGGCCAAAACGCGCATTTTACATTTTTGCACCTTACAAATCCAATATCATATTTGGGGCGTTCCCAATTTTTTTCTTGATAGTATATTTAGTATATTTTAATGTCTTCTTTAAAATTTTATCCCAACGCATTTACAGAAGGAGAAAGAAAATATTCAGCTTAAGGTGGCTGAATTACCCCAAGTTACCTTAAATTATGTACCTAGGGTGTGAAGTAGGCCACTCGTGGGCGTCAATAGCCATCATTGCTTCGAGTACAAAGTTATTCGTGTTTAATCCCTCATTTCAGAGCTTAAAACAACACACAACTTCATTTCTAGATACTGCAACACCTATGCTCCTTTCTTGGTAGATGTATTTTATCAGAATAGTAAATTTTAGATGGGTATTTTCTCAGAAAATACACTATTGTTTATAATATTTTCCGAATCCGATAGTGTAAGTTTCGAACACAAGTTATTTCGAACACGCAAGAAATTACTTTCAAAAACAAAATATCAGAAAAATTTGCGTATATAAAAATTAAAAAAATAAAGAAGATTCTTTTAACTAAAGAAAGAATTCCGAAGAATGAAAACCAGTCAGCAGATCTTATAAAATATAATATCTCAACCAAACCGAAGCCAATATTATCATAGCCAAAGGTACATGCCCCAATGGAAATGGACTTTCTGTAAATACACTTATTTACAGTTATTTACAAATTCTTACCTTTATATACATTTATATACATTTATATATTTATTTAAAAATTTTCGCTATATAAGACTTTTTTTTTAAGTTTCTTGGAAATGTATATAAATGTATATAAGTGTAAAAAAATATATATACATTTCAAAAATTGTCTTTTAATGTGTACAAATAAAAAATAGATTTTCGTAAATAAGTGTAAATTTCTGTAAAAAAACGTATATAAATGTAAATGCGTGTTCCAATTACAACATTTATATACACTTATTTACATTTATATACGTTTTTTTACATAAATATACACTTATTTACATTTATATACATTTTCCATTTCCACTAGGGTGAGTACATGAAAGCCAATAAGATCATTCTTTCAATGATCACTTGAATACAGTATATCTTTAATCATCTATTTCTATATAAGTTAATTTCATACAAACTTTCTGTCTTAAACTAAAGCTACTTCTCAAATTTGAATCTTATAACTGCCACTGCTTGCTGATATTACTGCACTTGTAAAAATTATGTAGATATATCTACATGCACATATAACACATTAAATTTTCACTTTGTAACTTACTTAGAAATGCAAACAATTAATGACTAAAAGAAAAACTAAGCATGCCTAACAAACTCTGTTGGAATCACATGGTTGATGGTTATACTTATACTGTGTTTACACTGGTATTAGCAGACAAGTTAAGCATGTTTGTCTATATAGGGTTAAAATGGAGTATTAATATAGTAAATTTCTGTTGAATTTTTGATTATTAGACGGACAATTTACGAGGACAGATATGTTAAATCGTCACAAAACTACACCATTGAATTTAAAATTACATAATATAGTTTCTTTCATTTTTATAACATTTTGTACATAAATTTAATTGTTATTTTATTATTTTTAATAATAATGTCTTTTATATTTTAAAATACATATAAGTAAATTGAATGCTTCCTATTAGAAAAAACTACACAAAAAATGAATGAAAAATCATGTTTTTGTTCCTTCGTCAATCTTGAAGTTAATGGCCAAATTACTACCAGTATAGTGTTAATTATTTATTATAGGATGCAATAATAAAATAACACCATTATTTAGTTCGACGTTTCGGACACTTTTAACATGTCCCTCTTCAGGAATAATAATTGTAAATAACAAAGTCAAAGTAGTTGCGCGGGAAACAATCCGCTCGTCAATGAACTTCAAGATTGACGAATTATAAAAAATCTACCATTAGCTGCATTCAATATAACTCATGTTTTTGTCATTTTAAAGATAGTAGATTTTTTAGATGTATCATCTGAAACTTTTTCGGACAGTCAGAAAGTAAAGACAAGGTCAGGCAGTCAGAAAGTAAAGACAGAGAAGTAGAGACAGAACTGTAGAGACTGGGATGGAATGACAGAGAAATAGAGACAGAGGCGTAGTGACAGAGACCTAGAGACGGAGATGTAGAGATATAAGAGGATAGATTTGGATGTAGAGGCAGAAACATAGAAACAGGGACAAAGGCAGGGAAATAGAGACAGAAACGTGAAGACGCTCCTCACCCGCTCCCCTCAAAATAATGGCGTTAATTGAACAGTTTCCTCCCTGTTGGAAAAAGTTGATAGAAGTCAATAAGATTTCTTATGGACTTGAATGGGGATTCTTAATTTTCTTTTTCTGCATTAGAAATTGATAAAATACGATAAAATCGATGTAAGTCAATATAAGTCGATAAAACTGTACGCAAAATCACAATTAAAATCGATGGAATTTTAAGATGATTTTTTTATTGCTTTCAATTGCAATTTTATGTATTGATTCCAATTGTAATTTTTCTTATAGATTTTTATCGACTTATATTGACTTATATCGATTTTATCACATTTTATCAATTTTTAATGAAGAACATGGAATTAAGATTCACCATTCAAGTCGATAAGAGATTTTATCGACTTCAATGGTGAGTCTTATCGATTTCTATTGATTTCTATCAACTTTTTCCGGCAGGGATACGCCGCTTAACAGGTACGGTTGGAATTATAATATAGGTGCTTTGGACTAAAATTTGAAGTGGTACTATTCTTTACCAGTAGTTCAAATTTTTTTATTTTTATCTCACACATAGATAAGTACAATCAGAATGTAGAGACAAAGACGTAGAGACAGAGACATCGAGTCGGAGAGACAGACATATAGACACAGACTCGAAACAACAGAGATGTAGGGATAGTGTACTTACGTGCAGAATCAGAGAGACAGAGGCGTATAGACAAAGTTGTGCAGTCAGAATGTAGAAAAAAAGACGTAAAGACAGGTTAATAGAAACAGAGAGACGAGTTAGACACAGACTCGAAGCGACAGAGATGTAGGGATAAAGACGGGGAGCAGTATTTATAAAGTTTTTTATAATTTTGAAACAGTTAATAAAATATATAATTGAATAATTTAAATTGAATAATTTTGAAACAGTTAATAAAATATATAACAACAACAGTTAATACATGATTTAAGTAAAAACATTATTTAAATATATTTATATTAATATTTATTTATTTATTAATTTTTTCTCTTTTTTCCGCCCTGAAAAATTGCATAATTTAAACAAAGAAAGAGAAAACAAAATAAACTAAGTTTATGATGACATAATTTATGTTGAATTTATGTAAGTTTTTAGTCTTTTCTTTAAATTATATTTCCTATTATTTCCTTTACTGCATATATTTTTAGATCGTTTGGTAGACTATTAAAAAATTTTAGTACTACCCTGAAACTATTTTTATCGCTAACAGCCTTTTTCGTTTTCGCAATTGGATACTCTTATTCCTAGTTATGGAAGTACTTTTTCATAGATTTCTTTTAGATCTTCGTAGTGATACATTAGTGCCTCTAATGTAAATACTTGTCTAACATTTAAAGGTATATCATCAACGAAAGAGTTTTTATGTATAATTTTCAAGATTCTCGTTTGGATGTTTTGTAATAGTTTCATATTGTCTAAATAAACTCCTCTCCACGTGATTTTCCATAGTTTATGTTGCTGTGAAAGAAAGCATAGTATAGAATTGTTAATGATTTTATGTCCATATAATTTTTTATTTTGTCAAAGAGAAATATTAGGTATTTAGTTTTATTTATAAGGTATTGAATATGTAGGTCCCATTTCATGTTATAATCAACAGATTATCCCCAGGTATTTGTAGTCTGTAACTCTTTTAATTTCCTGTTTATATATTTCAATTTTTTTTATTTTTTTTCTGTCACAATAATTCCCTAAAGTCATAAGGACCGTTTTTCTAGCATTTAAGGACAATTTATTTAGTGCTAACCAGTTTCCTATTTTATCTAGTTAATTATTCATTTTGTCCTGCGCAGACATCCACGTATCATCACCAGAGATGACCAGAGTATCATGTGCGTAGGAGAGAATGGTATTTTTTGCATATCTAGCAATAGATCATTAACGTATAATATGAATAATAATGGTCCTAATATTTTATTTTTCTGGTGGTTGAATATTGAATGGTTCTAATCCTGAATTTTTGATTGCTTCCTCGTAGATGAAGCTTTGTGATAGTAATTTTTTGAGTTGTTGTAAAAACATGTTATAATTGTTATCCGAGGTGTTAAGAACTAAAATACATGATTTTTGAAAAATGACTGTGTGTGTGTGTGTGTGTGTGTGTGTGTGTGTGTGTGTGTGTGTGTGTGTGTGTGTGTGTGTGTGGGTGTGGGTGTGTGGGTGTGTGGGTGTGTGGGTGTGTGTGTGTGTGTGTGTGTGTGTGTGTGTGTGGGTGTGTGTGTGTGGGTGTGTGTGTGTGTGTGTGTGTGTGTGTAAACCTGGATCTCAGCTTCTACTCGGTCGATTTAAACCGGGCGGACAGGTTTCATTCTTTTTGTTTGTTTTGTGTGATGGCGAATCTAAAATCCGTTTTTTATTGGGCTGATTCGTTTTTGTTTTATTTAGAATTTTCGATTTTTTCAAAATTTTCTTTTGCTTTTTTCAATGATAGGATCGAGATATTTAAATCGGATGGGTAGCATTCGAAAGAGCGTAAAAAACCTATAAATTAAAAAAAAACTTTTGCTACCTATCACGGCTTTTTTGTTATTTACAAAAACGTGTTTTATTTTTAAAAGCTTATAACTCCCAAACTAAATGGTCAATTTTTTGGAGAAAAAGCATGATAATGCAGAATATAAATAGCTAAAAATTTTAATCCATTCTTTTGGTTAGTTTTTGAGAAAAAATTGGAAAATGAAAAAAGAGTTTTCTATGTAGAACGATTACGGAAGTAAAATTACTTAATCGCTTCAAAATTCCTTGTAGAGGTAAATTTGTATAGTTCTCGTTCGAGTTCTTTGCGCAAAATCATTGGTCCAGAAATTTCAGAGATATTTGAGGTTAAATTTTTTTTACCTTTTTCTCAAATCGTAATTTCTCGAGAACGGCTCTATGTATCTGGATCGGATGGATAGCATTCGAAAGAGAATTAAAATACCTATATTTTAAAAAATGTTATGTCTAGCTATCACGGTTCTTTTGTTATTAACAAAAACAAAAACGTGTTTTTTAAAAATAGCTTGTAACTCCCTAATTCTATCTCCTATATTTTTTTTTTCCTTTTTTTTCAGAATGTCAAAACGAAAAAAATTTGCGGAGTTATCTAAACGACAAAAACTTCGGCGACTTGCGGATGAGTTTGATGATGACATGGATGAATTGAATTCTGAACTTGATATAAGTAATTGTAATCTATCACAGTTAACTGAAATCAATATTATCAATGAAATTGTCAGTGATACCGCAAACCTAATATCCACTCCTATAAGTATTGGAATAAATAATACAGAGGAAGCCATGGAATTTAACTTAAAAGTTGATCAAGAAAACATGCCTGATACGTCAGCTATGCGTAATAAATTTAGTGTATTTTTATCAACATTAGATGTTGATGATGATGGTGATAGTGATAATAGTGACGACGAAGTTACAGATAGTGATTTATCTTACGCAGACGAAACAGCTTCTGATCAAGATTATTTTTCTGATGATGAAGATAATGAGAATATTTTACAGGGCAAGTTTGATTTAAAGAAGTCCTTACGAGCGTGGTATATAAGTTGTGGAACTGTAGGACGTGACAACATGAGCAACCTTCTTAAAATACTAAATAAAGCTGGTCATAATGAACTTCCAAATGATACTCGCACTCTTGTAGGTACGCCTCTAAGAACCATTATAACTCCTTGTGAACCTGGAGAATATTTTCATTATGGCCTTAAATTAGCGCTAATAGATATTTTGAGTAGAGAATTTATAAGTGATAGTATCCAAATTGATATTAATGTTGATGGATTGCCTATAACAAAATCCACAAAAAGAACCTTATGGCCCATTCAGGGCAAAATAGTTAACAATCGTTATACTACACCATTTGTAATAGGCATTTATCACGGCACTAAGAAACCTGATTCTATTACGACGTATTTAACCCCATTCATAAATGAATTCAAAGAATTGAACCAAAATGGTATCATTTTTAGAAATAAACATTATACTGTTACCCTAAGATGTATTATTTGTGACACTCCTGCTAGAAGTTTTTGTTTGTGTACAAAACAGTTTAATGGATATTTCGGTTGTGGTAAATGTACTGAAGAGGGTGATTTTTTGAAAAATAGAATGGTGTTTTTAAACGAAAATGCACCATTAAGAACTAACCAAAGTTTTAGAAATCGGAGTCAGGAAGAGCATCACCATGGGATATCGCCATTCGAGGCATTATCGATTGACATGGTTAATCAGTTTCCCCTCGATTACATGCATCTAGTATGTTTGGGCGTGACAAAGTTATTGATCAAACTTTGGTTAAAAATAACACCAAAATTATCATGTGATGAAGCAGCGAAATTTTCGTCGGCATTCACAGATTTGGGCAAGTATGTTTGTGTAGAATTTAATAGAAAACCGCAGTGTTTAACTGATTTAGGACATTGGAAAGCTACAGTATTTCGTTTTTTTTTATTATATGCAGGCCCCATTATACTTGGCGATACGCTTCCAAAACCTTTTATAGTTCACTTTAACGCACTAAGTTGTGCTATAAGGATTTTATGTGATTCACAAGATTGTATAATAAATAATAGCTATGCATCGTCATTATTAGTATATTTTGTAAGGCAGTTTAAAGTTTTATATGGAAAAGAGTATGTTACCTCAAACGTTCACAATCTTATTCATCTAGGAGAAGACGTCAAACTTTATGGGCCACTTGACGACTTTAGTGCTTTTGACTTCGAAAATTTTATGCAGTTTATAAAAAAATTACTTAGAAAAAATGAAAAACCATTACAGCAAATACACCGACGTTTAGCAGAAAAACTTATTCCGTCAAATAAACGCAACAAAAGATCAATGCATTGGCCATTTTTACATTCACGTATAAATATAGCATTACCTTTTGGTTGTACAGACAGTCACAGAAAATTAAAATTTGAAAACTTTGAATTATGGAATAAAATACCGAATAATTGTTGTATTGTTGCTGATGGTAGTGTCATTGTAATACAATATATAGGCAAAAAGGATGGAAAGATTATTGTTATTGGACAGAAATTTTTAAAAAAAGAAGGTATAAAGAATTATCCTATAAATTCGATGACGATGAATATATGTATTGTAGATAAACTATCAGACTTAGAAGTATTTTATGCTAACAATATTATTAAAAAGGCTTGTTTATTTGTTCACAATCAAATTAATTATGCTATACCGCTTTTGCATCATTGATTTGTTAATTATCTTATTAGCTGATGTGTAATAACTACTTAATGTTGTAATTGTACTTTATTACTAAAATAAAATTCCGTTATTCGGACTCTAAATATATACTTAGTCCTATATTTTATCTAAAGTATGTCGTGGTAATTCGGCCACTTCACTAATTCGGCCATTTTTCTAGTTCGCTATCTTCACTTATCGAAAAGCTTAAATAATCGATGTCGCCAGCTTCCAAATATGAAAAATATAATTTAATTGTTTAAAAATTTCAACGAGTCGGCGTCTTATAAAGTCAAAAAAGACTACTTCAGACTCCCTGACTAAGTCAGTGGTATTTTTAATGTATTGAAAACTAGTAATTTTTTCGTGTATTTCTAGTCAATTAAGCTTCTGTCTGTGATATCCCTAATTTATAGTTTTGACTTACTTCGTAGTATTATTAGTTTTTAAGAATAATGACTGTGATATTTTAAGAGAAATAGACTGAAAAGCGCAAATTGGCTGTGATAGATTTGTAGATTTGTATTTTTAAGAAAGGATTATTGTATTTATATTTACATTGTTTTTTATATTGATTGTTTTTTCGCATTCTATTATACACGAGTATTACGCACCGTTTGTAAATTGACCATATATTTACAATAAATGACTATTACTATTACTATATAAGCTAAAAACCCTAATTGAAAGTGATACGGGCAGAAAGGTGAGGCCTTTTCCTTAAAATTAGTATGGAAGTAATATTAAAAATATTTTTTTGTATTTTGTAGAAGAAAAATACTTTCGCGTCTACAATTCAGCTCATTCGGTCAATCTGTAACGAAGATGTGATCCAATAAATATGACAAGGTGTGGCATTTGTATTACTTTCACCTAGTTATTTATGTGTCTTTTTTCTGATGAAAAAAACATTAAAAATATGACTCCCATATAGAATTCCAAAATAATTTATAGAATGCATTATAACAAAAATAAATTTCTTTATTTCCTTTATACTAAGAATTATTCATAGGTGTTAACTCCTATGTATTCAGTACAGGTTGTACATTTTTTATATTAATTTTTACTGTTTATAATTTAATTTATTCTGTTTTTTTTTTCAATATTGACCCAATCAGGTAACATATCAGATAATTTGGCCAAAACGCACATTCTTACACTTTTGCACCTTACAAATCCAATATCACATTTGGGGCTTTCCAATGTTTTTCTTGGTAATATATTTAGTGTATTCTAAAGTCTTCTTTACAATTTTGTTCCAACGTATTTACAGAAAGAGAAAGAAAATATTCCGATTAGGGTGGCTGAATTACCCCAACTTACCGTATGAATACAAATTTTAATACTTGTAATTAAATACAATACAAATAATACTAATTAAGTGTATCTCTATATTATCCAAAAAGCATTAGTGATATGGCAAATCCACATAACTTTTAATTTATAATTATAATATTTTATAATTTATAACTTTTAATTCAACACATAATCGCGAACTACAATCGTCTCGGTGTCGCGATAGCAGTGAAGCGTAGTGTGTAAAAGTTTACACTTGTGGACTGCACCTATATAGTTATTGCCATCGGCGATCACGGTGGTTCCGCGTTGATCATCGCTGTACTTTCTTGCACGGAGAGAAAAGTCAAGTTATTATTACGTGATAAAATCTCACGCAAAGATCATGTGCAAACTTCACGTAATTATCTCTTGTAAATCACGGAACTATTTGGTGAGTTTATGTTTTTTCAGCTAATATAGACTCTACTATTAATTCCGTCTTTACACCTTATATATTTACTTAAAACCCACGGAGTTCTTTCCGCGAGGCGCTAGCAAATGCGTCGAAGTGCGCGAGCGCTTTATTAGCACCTCACGGACAAATCCGAGGGTTCCAAGTAAATATAAGGCATAAAGACGGAATTAATAATAGAGTCTATTTCACCGGAAAAAACATTAACTCACCAAATATTTCCGTGATTTACGCGAGATAATTACGTGAAGTTTACATGTCGACGTTCCTTACGAAAACTAGCACGATTCAGTTTCCCTGAACATTAGTTCATTTCAGCGTTTGCGGCGTAGCGCGTCTCGTTGATTCGCGTCAAAGACTAGCGCGATCCGCTTGATTGCGGCGAAAACTATAGCACGTTCCATTGATTCGCGTCGAAGACTGGCGCGATCCGCTTGATTGCGGCGAAGACTATCACATTTCAATTATTATTATTATTTATTTATTTCAATTCTCTCGGGGTCGATACGATAGCAGAACTAAACAAAACTACAGAATCTACGGCAACATAACGTGTCTTATTGCCTTCATCCACTCTTAAAAAACGATTGCCGAATGTTCTGAAGCATTTAGAGAAAGATTTGATTTGCCTATATGAAATAGGAGCGAGGATCCGCTAGATTTGAATTTTTAAACTTAAGTATTTAGAACTACTAAATAATTAAAGTAAAATAAAAATATTTGATTTTTCGCTTATAAAATGAGCATTAATGGTTCAAATGGCAACGGTGATTATGTTAGTTTTCAAGACTTCTAATGGTCCAGCTACCCAAAAAGGATGGTAATTTAGTAGAAAGAAAAACCAGCAACCGATCCTTTTTTTCTGTTCTGAAAATAGAGAAAGAAAAGAAGCTCTTGCTGGATTTTTTTCCTACCAAATTACCATCCCTTCTGAGCGGCTGGACCATTTGAAGAAGCTTTGAAAAACTATTTAACTATTTAAGTATTTAAGTATTTATTTTTACAAAAACTATAATATTTATTACAAATTAATTTACGAAGTAAATGAAATAAAGATGTAATCGCAATTACTACAGAACTATTGCCTCATAAAATTCTCGATATTCTATTGGAATTAGACCTCTGGTGACCATTGCCATTAAATCATGTTTCTTCTTTTCATTTAATGGAAGTTTTATGCTGTAAGCTAGTTTAAATTGGTGTGAACAAATATTCTGAATGCTAATATTTTTCTTCAAGATCTTAAGAGTCTGTGAAGTTTTATTAAAATCATACTTGACATAAATCTGTTGATGATTTGCTACTATTGTCAATTCTCTAACATTGGCTATTTTAACAGAACGCCAATGAAAAAATTTAACAATTCTTCAAAATTCATAATATCATTAAAAATATTACTTATGTCGACTGCAATTTACTATCAACTGATAAGAATTTTTCATCGGTCTTACAGTCTTACAAATTAAATTATAATAATTAATATGTATGGCAGTCAGATTGCCCTTGTTTATAATCACCGTAGAATCTGAAATAAAACTTAATTAAAACCTGGAAAAACTTTGTTAGTAAAGGACGATCTGACTGCCCACCACCACCACCACCACCTTGCCGACTTCGAGCCCGCTCCGGCTCCTCCTCAGGGACTCTAGAGTCCCTGAGGAGGAGCCGGAGCGGGCTCGAAACGTCGGGCAAGGTGGTGGTGGTGGTGGTGGGCAGTCAGATCGTCCTTTACTAACAAAGTTTTTTCCAGGTTTTAATTAAGTTTTTATTTCAGATTCTACGGGGTGATTATAAACAAGGGCAATCTGACTGCCATACATATTAATTATTATAATTTAATTTGTAAGACTGTAAGACCGATGAAAAATTCTTATCAGTTCATAATATCATGTTATTGTTTTTCGTGAACATGATATTGTTTTTTAACTTTTGCTTCCTTAATTAAGTTAATAAGTGATTTTATTTCCTTACAATCATCATCGTTTCCCATTTTATTAATGTTTCACTACAAAAAGCACAGGGTAAAAAAACGTTTGCAAACCCGAATATTTCGAAAGTTTTACCGTTGTGAAGGGTGCAACATTTAGAAAGATGTCTACGTTACCAACATTGTTTTTTAAAACGAATTCTTAGCGAAGACTGTGTTGGTAATATAGAAAATAATGGTTTACTTTATTTTCATTGTAAACTTTCCAAATATACAGGTTAGAATAAAAATAATTATGGACTCGCAATAGAAAAATATCACGGTCAGGCGAAAAGTGCTAGTTTTCGCGGCAATCTTGCGAATTGTACTAGTATTCGTCGCAAACTCGCGAATTGTGCTAGTTTTCGCGGCAAGCTTGTGAATCGCGTTACTTTTCGTCGCAAACTCGCGAATCATCCTACTTTTCGTCGCAATCCTGCGAATTGTACTACTATTCGCCACAAACTCGTGAATGATGCTAGTTTTCGTCGCAAACTCGCGAATTGTACTAGTATTCGACGCAAAGTCGTGAGTTATACTAGTTTTCGTTACAGTTTTAGGAAATGTGCTAGTCTTCATAAAGAGGCCAACAAACGTGCTAGTTTTCGTAAGGGGCGTCGATGTAATCTTTACGTGAGATTTTTTCACGTAATAATATCTTGATTTTTCTCTATGTGTGTACATTTTTATGTGAAATTTCACGCTCTACAACTATTGTTGGAAACTTTTTCGCTAGGTTAAGCTGTTCCCAAAATATAAGCGAATAGCCTACTTTCTTTAGATATTTTTTTACTAATTGGGGGAGAAAGCCTATTTTTTTATGCTAAAACTGCGCCCATTGATTTAAATGCCCCGATTTACTATAGATCCGAACATCGGATGCTCACTTGAAAAATGGATTTCAGACTTTAGATGACTGGAATACTCGCATCTCATCACCAACTCTCAAACTCTATCGCTTTTGCGGCTATCGACGCTCCTTCTATCGGTTTTTTCTTCTATATCTTTCTCTTTCTAATTAATTGCTTTTTACTTAGACTCTGCAGTTGTATGTCGATCGCGTGCGATTCCTGTCGCTTCGCTTCGTGCATCTGCATACATAGCATATATTTTATAGTTTTCGTCTTGAATAATAAATATAGAGGAACAATAAATTGGGGAAACCATGAACCAATGTGTTAAATCAATGAACCGAGTTCATCGTTATTAACGCAACTTAATAACTGGTCTTGTTTATTTTATCATTTTCAATATCTAATTTTGTATTGCTCTAAACCGTGCACAACATTTTGAACAATCAACACTCATTATCAATATCTATCTATCCTCACTAATTCTCAAATTTAAAATGTTCTTTTCATAAGTTATTTGTGATTATACACGCTCGATTCCAGCCTAAATGATTAATGAGCAACCACATGTTATTCTGGCATGTTTGATTTTAACTGCACCTTGAGTAATAACTTAAGAACAAGTTCATAGAGGTCTCAGAAACATTCTTAGCTAAGGGCTGTATGGTCGCAACATTACGGGATGGATGCAATGTTTTTGATACCAACCCTGTCGTAAATTTTACATGTTAATAACAGTTAATATCTGTTAAAAATGATTTAAAACTATTTAGAACTGTTTAAAACTGTTTATAAATGTTAAAAAATGTATGATTTTGGACCCTTTTTTTCTAATTATAATACTTTGTAATAGTTTTAAACAGTTTCTAATAGTTTTAAACACTTTCGAACAGTTTCAAATAATTTTAAATTTTATATGTTTCAGGAAAAATTAATAATTAATAAATTCTTATTATATTATTATTATTAATTAATAATTATTTAATAACCTCATTATTATAATCATGAGAATCAAGGAGCGCGGGAGCACTCGAAGGCAAGTAACAGTCAAACAATGCAGAAGAAGCCTAAGGAGTGCTTAATTATACTAATAATTAATTATTATTATGTTAATAATAATAATTAATAAATACTTAAAGGTTATTAAATGATTTAATAACTCTTTCAAACTGTTAAAAACTGTTGAAAAATGTTCCCAACAGTTACAAACGATTAATAACGTCCAAAATCCTACATTTTGTAACATTTTTAAACAGTTTATAACTCTTCCTAACAATTTTTAACATTGTTGCACAAAAATATTTCCGCTAGGGAAAATGCATAGAGTACGCAGGTAAAAATACTCTTTTCGAGCATAAAGTACATCTTTATGTGTAGTATAAAATGAAATTACTTGCTATGAAATTATTAAATTTATGCCATATATTTTTTAATTCTGTTATTAGAAAATGGAATATTATGTCGCATTTTTTGTGAAAATGTGTCGGCCTTGCCAGGAGGTTGGATAAATTTTGAAGAAAAGAAAGTATTTTGGCCAACGAAAAATGTACAAAAAAATAAAATGAAAGATTTGGAGCCAGACAGTACATGGAAGACCTATGATTTGAAGAAGCATCTTGGACCTTTCCGTAAATAATTATTTCATATCTTAAAAGCGTAAAAATATATTGGAGTTAGGAGGACACCGGCGGACGATGAGTCTGAAGTTTGCAGCGCCCAAAGGGTAGTGACATTAAAAATCTTGTTTTATTTCTGTATTATTTTGCTCAAAATAGCACTAGAACTCTAAAGATGGTAAAAGCATCACTTCCAGTATATGACGAGTTCTCAACAATAATCAAAAAGAATATTCAAGCACGTCTTTCGGAACAGATTTCTTTTTTATTCTTTATACCTCAAAGTATTCCAAAAACCTTTGAAACAAAAATAAACGATTTTGTGGCAGCCTTTTGGCAACAACTTGATTTTCCTAAAGTGACTTAGAAACGTTCCTATTTTAAATATGAATTATTTTATCAGGAGAAATCGTACACAAACTTCGAACATAATTTATTTATTTATTTATTGACCAGAAATGTTACAAAAGATACATAAGAATTGATCTTAATTTATTAAATACAAAAAGCAGATATCTCGTTCTTTTAGCAATATACTCTATATGTTTATCCCATTTCATATTACTATCAATTATTATACCTAGATATTTGGTGTGGTATACTCTTTCAATGTCCTTATAGCCTATAAAAATTTTTAAGTTATTTGGCACACTATTGCTATAGATTCCAAGCGCCATAAAAACAGTTTTAACATTTAAAGATAATTCATTTAATACTATCCAAGCGCTGACGTCATTTAGTAACTTGTGCATTTTGCCCTGTGTTTGTTCCCATGTACTTCCCATACTTAATATTACTGTATCATCTGCATAAGAGATGATATTTTCTTTAGGCACAATAGTTAATAGATCATTAATATAAATTTAAAAAGTAGCGGTCCAAAAATTGCCCCTTGAGGTACTCCAGTTTCTACAGGTAGTGCATTACTTACATGATCTTTGATTTTTACTACTTGAGATCTTCCATTGAGGTAGTCTTTTAACAGATTTAATGTTATTCCCCGTATACCGTACGTTTCTAATTTTAATAATAAGATTTTATGATTTACGGTGTCGAAGGCTTTCGCTAAATCCAAGAAGGTTGCAATAGTAGGTGTCTTTTTGTTCAGATTGTTGTAAATAATACTTGTAATAAGGGCTAGTGCATCCTTGGTACCTTTATTTTTTCGAAATCCAAATTGATTATCTATTAGTATTTTATTTTTATTTAGGAAACTCAGTAAACGACAATGTATTATTTTTTCTAATAATTTGGCAATGTTGGATATTAAAGATATTGGTCTGTAAATATATATTATTTTATGCCACTCCAACCTCAAAATCATAACTTTATTATGATTGTTCGGCTCTCGTGGCATAAAATACTATTTTGATACTCCGTGCATAAAATATTACTTTTTCGGACTTTTTCGGTTTCAAGCGTACGCTAAAATATCCCCTTACCCTTGCCCGCTGTGTCAAAAAATAGTGTTCGATACTCATGAGAAGAAAGCACTAGTATCGAAAAATACTATGTAACAGTTGTAGTTGTGTAGATTTTTTGTTGGAAAAGTGAGTAAAGTTAAAAAATTTGTAGAATACTTTAAAATTCTTTTCCATTCATATATATTCATTTGAATTTTAGCACATTTTATACCACGAGAACAGAATAATCATATAAAATCTTTATCAAAAAATCATTCATAAATTATCAAATCTTTATCAAAAAATCATTCATAAATTATCCAAAAACTATCCAAAAATATCTAGAAAATACTCATCAAATAATATATCAAAATTATAGAAGCAATATTCAAGTTACCCATCCAAAAATTATAGATCCAAAATTATAAAAATTGGAAAAGTAATTTATGTTTAACAGATCAACCTTCAGTGACTGTTATCTATTGGTTAAAGTAAAATCGAACTTTTCATAACTCGTGAGGAAAAATAGTATACTTACGCTACGCGTGCGTAAAGCAGGAAATCACGCGCGGGCGTTGCTGCTCTCGGTACGCTCGAGACAATCTCCATGATGCGTGCGGGAATAACCTGCTTTTCGCACTTGTAGCGTTATTATGTGAAATTAATAATAATTTAATTCTTAATATATGGCGTGGTAATAAATTATTTTGTTATCCTGATGTGATATGCTATTCTAAGTATAATAAAACAATACATCTATTTGTATAATAAACAACTATAATAAGCTCAGGCGCATACTAAATAGCGGCGCGGTCATGCGCCAGCGCTTTTTAAATCTTACTTTTTTATGAAACCTTTATTTCTGTAACTTTAAATTTGGACACTCAATGCCCAAAATTGACCAATTAACCATCTGTGCCATAAGTTTGCAAAAAAATTCTATGTGAGTGCTCCACTTGAGCGCTACCAAATTCAGACTCATCAAGGATGCGTATTCAGAGCTTTTAAAAATATAAAAATAATAGAGCAATTGCTTGCGGTGAGTGCTAAGAATTTAAAAAAAAAAGAACAAGGTGAAAAATTAGTAAATTATGTGAAAAAATCAAGGCTTCGATCTACTGTTAGTGGTGAAAATAAATTTTTTAATATTTATTACTATATAAGCTGTAATATCTTCATTAAACAAAGAAACAAGTTTTTAATATATCATCCTATCTTAAAAACAAATGATGGATTTGTTGTGATATCAATTTATTCGTGATTTGATTGGTGATAGTAACGGGTTGCTAGGTTACAAAAGAAAAGTGGTGCGAAGTTTCGCGAAACTGATGGCGTGCGAAGCGTGCTCATAGATGACTAGTTTATATTAAAAAAACATTCATAAAATTATAATTATAAACGTATATTTTAGCCTCATTAGAAGAAGCATCCAATATCGAAAAGTTTTGTCTGCACGTTAATACTTCTGATGATTCAGAGAGTATTCTCAGTGCAGCAACAAACACTAATCTAAGAAAGAGAGAAATTAAGAAACCCAGATTTGCTGATGGATCAGACAACGAAGATTCGTCCGATCAAGGAGAGCAAGAAAAAGTAAAGCGAAAGCAGAAAAAGAAAATACCAATAGAAAATGCTTCAAACTCTAAAGCAAGCGATGAAGGTAATATATTTTAGCGTTACAAACAAATGTATATACATATCAGCTTTTCCTCCGTCATGTATTATTTTTTCATAAAAATTTATAATCAAACTTAAAGTTTTAAGGGGATGTTCAATACTAACAATTTAATAGACAAGTGACGCACCTCCAAAAAGATGCACAAAAAACGAGTTGAACAACTACGGAAAGACGCCAGAATGAAACCAATTATTGGGATCGATGCGTCATGTTGTTGCGAACAAAAAACCCTATTAACATTTTTTCGTCTCGATGATCAACAATTTCTTATTAACAAAAATCTGATAAAATTATAAAAATTTTAGAAATCGATGCATCAATCATTCTTTTAGATAAATTGAGCAAAAAGTAAAACTTTTTGTCTCTTGTTATTTTTGTTTTAAACGCTTCATTTTCGAGCTACGAGCGTTTTAAAGTCGAAAAATGATCGTATACAGAAATAACTTGTTTTAGTCTTTCCGTGGTCGATCAACTCGTTTTTGGGCATCCAAATGATATTAACACACACCAAATAAAAGTTCAAAATTAATTAACTGATGAAATTGGGTTCATTCTATGGTTCAACACCTCCTTAAAAACCTGTAAATCGTAACAAAAAATGAATAAAACAATGTATAGTTAAACATTGCTAAATGTTTGTTATATTCTTAAGCCCTAAAATTAGCAAACTTATAGCAAGATTTTAAAAACAGTTGAACGGGCTAATAATAATGGTAGATAGTATTAATTAACAAGGCAATTATTTGACAGAATTATTTATTATAAAATAAATTACAGACTTATTTCACAATACGTGTATCAATATTATATAAATATAAACTCTACTGTGGGATGGCACCACGTCAAATAATATAATGAACCTCTTTACGGTCGCTCATGCGATTTCGTATAAAATTACAGATATATCTGAAACTTAAGTAAAATGTTCTTTAAGCATTAAACTTTTAATGTATACCAAAAAAATCCTAGGTAACCGATCAAATTATTTAAAAAATTTTGAGTTTAAAAAAAGTTCGTTTAACACAACCTTATGAGAAGCAACAGTTTATCGCTTCATAGTAACTTGTAAATAAGCAGTTTTTAATATATAATATACGAAATTAAAAATTTTTTTAAGGAGAATCTAAGGATGTCATAATAATTATAGCTTCCTATGTATTATTTATCTATCATGACGATAATTTTTGGATGCTTGAAAATTTTTATTTCATTTTATATAAAGATTCTGCATAAAAGAAATTATCTTGTTAAGAATAAAATCATAAAATCGTCGTTATTACGTGGATTTACTGGCGATGTATTCATTCACTGGTGAAACGTATTTAGATACTAAGATTGCGTGTTCATTTATTGGTTTTTAGAAGATATTTACAGATTTTTATTAAATAAAGTTTTTACTTTGATTTTTTATTCAAAATTTTCTCACCGACGTAAAGTTTGAGCATTTTAGAATATAAATTTCAAAAAGTTTTTACTTATAATTTATTTTTAAACCATTTAATTAAATAATAAACGTTACAATTTCCTTATTTGTTCATTCAGTGGTTAAGTCACCCTACAAATATATCAATAAATCAACTGATTTTTGTACTTATTTAAGAAATTTTTTTTATTTAGACATTTAAAAGTAATTTGCAATAACTTTAAGTACAATTCATCATTAAATTTAAGCAAAAAAAGAAGCCTCCGTAGCGAGGCCTCCACTGGATATGGAAGATGGTGCACAGAAATCAATATTACCCCCGCCACCGAATAGTTACGTGGAAATGATGCTTGATGTAGTCCAAAACAATTGTAATGGAGATGGAAACAAAGAAAATTGTAGTGGTGGTTTGAATATTGATAGTGCCTCAATAATTTACACGGAAGAAGGTAACCTAGAAAACTCACGTATTAAATTGGGGAATTATTTCACTTTAATGTCTAGGAAAAACAGACCTTCCCGATTTTCTTTTAACTCAAAAACAATAAGTTACTAATATTATTTTTTGACACGGGTGGGGAAGTCGATTGCTTTGGTCATATCACATTTTGCACGAGAGAAGCGAGTGCGAATGCGTCAAAAGTGATATGAGAGAAGTGAGATGATGCCTTAAATTTGAAAGATTTACATCTTAATTGTAATTTTTAAAATATTTTTAGAGTAGGAACGCACATTGATTTTTTAGATATTCCCGAACTATGAAAAATATTTTTATACACTACTTATACCGTTAAATTGATTTGACATCTTCAACTGCGGCCGTCAAATTTACTTTTAGGTGTAATTTCGCAGTGCAGTATGTACAAAAATTGTTTGACATATGAACGAAGAATTTCGCATCATCGTGTGATCGCCTGACACTCGTGCGCGACAATTACTCCCGGCTCCAAAACGCAAATGTAGTATTTTCTACCCGGGTATGGCGAAAAATAGTACATGCACTGAGAAAGAATAAGATTATAGTTAACATATATTGTAACTGTTAACATACGTATTATAGATTATGGCGAATTATACGTATGCTAGTACCAAAATGACATATTGTAACAGTTACAATATCAACATTCGGACAAAAATTCCTTTCCACAGATCGACCGATTTTATCGATCCTCATATCAAATTAAAGCTCTTTTCTTGAACTTTAATCGCTTTTTGTCAAAATGACGACTTTTCGTTCGTCCATTTTGCCCATGGTAAATTTCCATAAGAAAAATTAACGTGATATTGTAACTGTTACAATATGTAACATTCATACAACTGGCTGTGGTAAAATTGATCCTATCGCACAAATACGTTAACATGAACTATATACTTTTCTCAATGTGGGAGAAAAATTGGCCAGCCCACAGCTCGTGTTTGCCACCCTCGCCTTCAACTCGGGTGTCAATTTGCACGAGCTATGGACTGTAGAAATTTGTTCCTCCCTAGGTGCGTAATATACTATTTTAGGTATTTTTGTCAGGATTATTATTTTTTTTTTTTTTTTCCATTACAAAGCTTCTATGAGTAATCGAAACTACTTTATAGCATCGGTTTACAAAATAACTATTCTCTAATTTTTTCTGGGGATTTTATCAGTATCTTTCATGAGATTTATGGGTTAAAAAATTATGTAGGTATTTTTCATCTACCTACGAACACTTTTTTATAATTCTTACTTATTAATTGTATACTACAGATTTATGGAATACTAATTTATCGAATGAAATACTTGAAAAGTCTACGGATGCAAAATTTAAGAAGCAACTGCCAAAAGGGAAGCCATCGATAACTTCTGTAAAAAAGTGTGCGACCCGTTATACCATTGTAGCCGGTATGTTATATAAAGCAAATTATATACAGCACATATTCTTAAGCTAATCACGGAAACCTTTAAAACTGAAAAAGAATTTTTTTTCTTATTATGAAACAAATTTTTAATTGTCACATTCATAGACCGTAGAATTTAAAATCAGTCTGTAGATAAAACAACTCTAAATTTTAACAAACATTTCTGAATATCACAATTCTCGCCACCAATTTTCATTTTTTATAATGGAAAAAAATGTTATAGTCTTATCTAATTTCAGAAAAAATGCTAATTATTAATGTATTTTACTCACGTAAAATTTTTTTTTTATATTCAATTTAAAATCCTCTGTCATGATTAGAAGACGTTCGATTTAAAAACTGTCGGATCCATTTATAATGAGGGTGAAAATCGAATCATCAATTCGGTTCTAATATTGTTATGTAAATCGCAATAGCACATTTCGATACCAATGCCTGAAAATAAGTTTATCCTCGTGTGGATGCTTGTGCTTGAGTGTAGCACGAGTGAAAAGATCACATGGGGTTAAAATTACCTTCTCGTTCGTGTATCGAACAATATTTTTTGATACGACATGTACCAAAATTGATTTAGCGGATGCTTTTTTATTCAAGCGTGTGGATTTCTCGCATTTTGATACGCTAAAACATTTTCAGTATTTTGACTATTTTTTTGAAACGAAAAAATTGTGCTATAATACAATTTAGCTCTTATTCTATAATTATTAACCAATAATACAAATTTTGAATTGGCTTACAGGCACAGGGAAGAATCAAGAAAAATTAGATTTTCAAGAACCTGGTACTTCACGTATGTAAAATAAAATATTATTATTAAATACTTTGATATGCTTTCAATATAATTATAATTTTAAAAATGGGATTCTATATATTGCAGGTATCACTGAGGACCATGGTTCAATCTCTCCTCTTCATCATGCTGATGATAATCAAGAAGAATCTAATAGTGCAGTGATTCATAATTCCCGTATGTATTCCATTGGTAAGCTATTATTGAAATACTTTGGTAGCCGCACAGGGGAGATGAATTTATTATACAACCGCAGGAATATTTTTTTTTTTGGGAGGAATATTGCTTTTTCGTATTTTCCGTGCGTGCATGCGTGCGTACGTGCGTGCGTGTATGTGTGTGTGTGTGTGTGTGTGTGTGTGTGTGTGTGTGTGTGTGTGTGTGTGTGTGTGTGTGTGTGTGTGTGTGTGCGTGCGTGACTGTGTCGGTGTATGTGGTGTATACATATACATGTATTACAATGTTTTGATTTCATGTTTCAGATACTGGCGACCATCATTATCGTCAACCGTCACGTACTGTCGATAGTAGTAACTTCAGTATGTATTTTAGCAGTTTATTTAAGGGGAGAGTCTGGCAAATTTTGGAAATTATTTTTTCTTCATATATTAACTCTAAAATTTTTTTTGTTACCTTTGTAGTCATGAAATAAGACATCTTTTATCATTTGGAATGATTATTATTTTGCAAGTGATATATTTTTTGAATATTTTTGTATTTTACAATGTTACTGTTGCTCGGTTCTTGAAAAACTTGCTGGCGCATACAGTTTTGGTCTATCAACTTGACTCGCAGGGCATTTTACTCCATTTACACTCTAGAATAGAAGTTAGTATTCGTGTTTAGATTCATTTCTTTAATCCATTTCTGTATCAACATACAGTTACACTTATTTATCAACCATAATTAAACAATAATTTTCATTTGTTTTTTATATAAATAATTGGTCAGAAATTGATGCATCTAACACAGCTTGAAACTGATACTAACTTTTAAGTTGATAGACCAAAACTGTATGCGCCAGCAAGTTTGTCAAGAACCGAGCAATAGTAACATTGTAAAATACAAAAATATGCAAAAAAAATATATCACTTGCAAAATAATGAATATAATAATTCCAAATGATAAAAGATGTCTTATTTCATGACTACAAAGGTAACAAAAAAATTTTAGAGTTAATATATGGAGAAAAAAAGAATTTCCAAAATTTGCCAGACTCTCCCCTTAAATTCTTTTATGACATGGTATGGCATAAGTGTCACTTTTACGTGCACAACAGTAGCACTTCTGCCTTGCCGTGTCATAATAGTATATTGTGTACCAAGGGCGTGAAGTGGGCTTTTTTAGACAGAGCGTGGAGTTTGCAGTACGATTCGACTCGTACTGCAAACTCCACACTCGGTCTAAAAAAATCCCTCTTATCCCTTTTGCACACCATATTTTTTGTAACACAAGTATTGTTATTCGCATTTTTTTTTTTATAAAAAACGAAGCTTATGTGCCTGTTTTTGTATACCGCGAGCAGCGGGTGTTTTTTTTTTCAATTTTTATTACCCGCCGGTATAGACCGGCATAAACATATATAGCCGGTATAAACAGTCACTTTTAGCTCGCATAATAGGTCAACAAAACGCGAAAATCGTGCTAGTGTGACAAAAAATATTGTTACACGTTATAAAAATGATTCTTATACGATTGTGATTGTCACAATCGTGTAAGAATCGTTTTTATAGCACTAGTATCGAAAAATATCATTATTTGCTTTATATCAATGTATTTTTAATTCAGTTTCTGTATGTTTAGAGCCATTGTCGGAGGAACGGTACAGAACGGTGTATCATTGCCAAATACTGAAGAAATTGAATAGGCTTATCAACTCGCGACCGACTCAGGTGGCGGATGATACGGATGAGGCAAGCCTTCTCCCGAATTTTCCAATTGACTCTGTTGAAGTCCTCGATAATTTAGAGCAATTAGTTACAACATCTCAACCAGCAAAAGAGCAATACGTGAGTTTGTTTATTAATTTCGGAAGCTGAAGGTTATAAATTTTGAATTGAACGATAAGTCGTATCTAAATTAGAATATCTGATTCTTCGATATTTGGACTGATGGAACTCTAAGTTTAAAAGCTGTGGCTTTCCTAAGTGGCCACTTATCTCCACTTTTGATTATTTCGAGTACATCGAGTTTTTAGTTTCGTATCGGTATTTTAAATCAAGACAAATGAGATTGAATGCAATGCTGCATCTATGAATACTAATGAATATTAATCTAAATAACATATTTTGTACGATATTAACTATAGACCAAATAGCGATCATGTCATTGAAAACCCTTTCCTCTTACGTTGTTGCTCCCGGAGAATAAACAAAAATTTCAGTAGAGTTACGTGGGTTTTCCGTTCTCAATGGAAATTATATTGTTATTTCGGTAACTATATATGATAAATATGAACTATCGCTCACGCGGGAGCTTGTATAGGGGCAAATAAGTACTGTTTCTTGCTATTAGTGCACTTATAAGAATACGCAATGTCTGTTTCTCTTATTGAAACAGTGAAGTTATATCGTTTTTCCAGGATATTGGAAGGACAGAAGTAGAGTAATGTGGTTTTTTCTTGACAAAATGTGGAGTTATTTGGGTTTTCCGGGAGTTATTCTTAAAAAAAAAATAGAAATATGTGGTTATTCCAGGAAAATGTTAAAAAAAAGTTGAGTTATAGCGTTTTTGTTTGTGTTACTTCATGACAACGAGTGCACTTTCGTAATTTCTGTCATAATTACTTGATAGAGGACTGTTCGAAGGTAAGAAATAAGGCATAAAACCTATTTTGAAAAACTCGTCATTTACGTCGTTTTTCTGGAAAGCCACAGAATTTTTTTTCGTATCGAATGGATTAGCAGCGGTAGATTTTATGTCAAAAGTACCAATATTTTTTTCAACACCATTAGCTGCGACGGTAAACATAGAAGGCTAAAGTTTGAAAGCGTATACCTCATAAAGTAGACTTTAAATCTCTGAAATATGATAGTTATATTAATTAATTTACAAAATCTCAAAGTCATTGTTAGCCAGTGAAATCGCGACTAAATTAAACTCAATTTGAAGCTTACTATTTTATAACGATCGAACATGTGTTTGAAAATTAAATACATTATTTTGTCTGTTTACAGGTGAAATTGTTGAAAAATATTGGAGGAAAGAACGAAGGAGATTGTGTGCGGAATGCTGCCCGATATATAATGACTGACAATCTTGCCAGTCAATACAGTATGACGGGCCAAAGGAACACCCAGAAATTTGAAGATAAAAATATTTTAAAAATTATAACCAGTATGTGTTAAATTAGAGTAATCAACGCTTTCAGTGGCACTTCAGGTGGTTTGGGCGCATTTCACCGTATCTAGTATGCCATTCCTAGAACTTATTCATGTACCTGCTCTCAGTGCACATTGTAGAAGCACATTTACAAAGTTTATCGCTAATATTTTTTTAATTTGGTCGTTTACTCATATTTATCAAGACAGCATTGTAATCTATATTAAAGATGTTCAATTTAATACCTCATTTGATAAAAATTATCTCTTAATAACAGAATAAATAAAGAATTAATCTCTTTTCCCATAAGGTTACATGTTAAAAGTAAGATTTTAGAAGCCTAGTTTTCTCTAAAATTTGGTCGTTGACTTTGCATTCTCTTGATATAAATGAAAAGTTTAACGTTCAAAGAATGTCTGTGGCAAATTTCAGAAATATTTATCTCAGTTTTAAAAAAGCACCCAAGCCACCTTAAGTCTCAAGAACTTTTACTTTTTTAGTAAATGCAAAATTTCAGATTATAACTGAAATTCTTTACAAAGCAAATGACAATCGAAGTTCAAAATGTTAATTTTTCAATGACGAAACGAAGAAAAGGTATAAATAATGGTAGAACAAAACTTCTTTAAGAAAATTTAGGATAAGGATTTGTCTAGTAAGATGTTAAAGCAAAACAAACATCACAGCTAGGTGTTTTGAAACTTACTCTCTGAATCAATGTACTTTATATCTGACGTACGAATAGCGAGATCTATTTTAAAATTTTTTTCTAATCGATCCAGAAAAAGGTCACTTACTATCATTGCTAAATTTTGATACCATTTTCTTTATGTTAGAAGCTTTGACTGAAGTCTTGGTAGATTGATATGCTATTAAACATAATCCGGATATAAGACTTTTTATTTTCCAAAATTGAAGAAGCAAAAACTTTCTTGAAAGTTTACATAATTAAAACTTCTAAGCTATTTTTCACGGCACATCGTGTTAGCAGGACTCAAATTTAAAGTTTCAGTATCAAGAAAAATCTGTAAAAAATAATAAATAATAGTAAATGATCGATTTATTACTCTTGTTGGTCATTTTTCTTTAACAAGTATACAATTAACATTTTGAGCTTTCATTCAGCCGTGTGCTTTGTAAAGAACTTGAGTTATTATAGCCTTATGAATAAAAAAATTGCGCCATACCCTGCCCGAGAGTACACCACTTTCCCTCTCGGCTCAAAAACGCGAATGTGGTATTATCGGCCCGGGTATGGCGAAAAATAGTATACGCACCAAGGAAGTAAAAATGGCCATCCCACAGCTTGTGTTTGTCACCCTCGCCTTCGGCTCAGGTGGCAATTTACACGAGCTATGGACTATCCAAGTGTGTTCTTCCCAGGTGCGTTTTGTTGCGTCAGTTTAGTTAAAAATGTATAGAAATCTGCTGATATATGAACCATTCTACACTGAAAGTGTTAAACCTTTAATGGGTCAAAAATATATTTATTCATTTTCTTTATTTTTCAGCGACTATTAGTCAAGTAAATGCAAGTTACTCGGTAAATAATTGTCGTAATTATTTTAAAACTTGGATCCAGCATGCGAAGGAGCGTTTGCAGGCTGCACAGAAAAAAAAATAAAAATTTCATTTAAAGGTCACTGACCGAGCGGTTATTTTCTGTTTTAATATATGTCAACATATATATAATTATGTTTAAATAAATTATAAATTGCTTCTTTCAACACTTCTACCGAATTCATATTTATTACACCTTCTTTTAATTATTTATGCACTTTTCCTAATAGAACCAGAAAATTTTTGCTTATATAATATAAAGTATGGAATGTAACTAAAATCATTGCGGCTTGTTTATCACATAAACAGTCGTTTACATATAATTGGTTTCAATGAACAATCTTCTTAACCATACTATATACATATTATACTATGTTGTTAAGGCTTTAAAGATTTATTTGATTGAACTCTGTATAAAATAAGTAGTGAAAAATTGCATTTATAATCTCAAAAATAAAGTAATACGCGCTAAACGCGTTTGAATTTTGCTCGTCACGTTCAAACCAAGATTTTCAATCAATTCAAGTAATAAATGATTTTAGAAGATTACAGAATTAATGCTACTCGTTCATTCATATTTTTACCAGTAATGCATTCATGGCAGACTGTTACTGAACTCTTTATAAATACTAAACTAAATTTCTTACGTACAATTTTTTCACTCATTTTTTATTTATTTACTAGTTTAGTATGTTTTTTAAATAGTATTATTTATAAGTTCTAAATGAATACATTTTTTAAATGCATTCATAATGTTTAAAAAATAAATTCAAAATTAATTCATAATGCGCTCATTATGAACTTCAATTATAAATGAAATAATGTACAAAATTTATTTTATGAAAGTAGAAGTTCTTACGGAATTCATTTCATATTCAATTAAGGTGTCATATCCTGTTGAGTTTAAGAACAATTTGCGAATTCATTTGTACCATACACGAATCATCTAATGAATTCCTGAAATTTACCTGAATTAAAAAGTTGTTCATTAGGAATTATCACTGCCATCTGGGTTGCCTACGGAAACAAGGCTGCTCCAGTAATTCCCGTCAGAAAAATCCGAAAATTTTTTTTTAAGCGAAAATTGAACCCATGACTGTGCTTTAGTTAGTAAGTTTACAAACAATTAAAAATAATAAAAAAACGGTGCCCTTTAAGGGTCTTGAGAATTTTAATCAACGTGGGTTTCACCATTTTCAACTTATACGAAGAATTCAACGAGGGAGACCTCTACACTATGAAGAAAGAAACAACTACCGGGTAATGGCAAAACGAAAGCTGAATGCTTTATTGCCAATAAAAAGAAGATAAGAATATACGAAAACGTAGTGCGCGACGCGCCTCTCGAATCTCGACTTCCTCGATTCGCTCAATCATCTCCTTCTCCCTCTTTTTCCTTATTCTACCACGCTTCAACTATTATTACCGTGCCGGATCATAACACTACTTCACATATAATATTTCTAAAAGCAACATCGCATCGTTTCCCGCGATTTATGATAATATCGTGTCAGGACACGTAATCGGGATTTCGGAAACACGTAGTGGTGTCGCGTGGATACGGATCGTTCAGAGATATTACGTACTTACGTGATTTTATTTGATGAGCGTATGTATGAATGGATTCTGTCATAATAATACCTACAATGTGGTTGATTACTCATATATAAATTTCGGTTATGTTTGCAATTCATTGGAACAAGTAAAAGAAAATATTAAAATGAATATTGTAGGTACTGCTTTTTAAAAGAGGCAGATAAAGAAACTTAGAGATGATATTGTTAAGTAGTCAACGTTATCTTCTAATAAAATAACAGACAACTGGAAAATTGAATATTTAGAAGACCAGAAAATTTTGTCAACCTTTAATTAAGATTAAAGCAATGCGATTTTACTGGCACTTTTTTCTTAAATCTGATTAAAAATGGTGTAGCTTATGAAAACTTTGTAACTTACTAGGCTGTTTTCTTATCTGTGGGTTAACCTGTGACTTAGTTCGATATGAAAAAATCACTGACTTGATCTCTGGTAAAAAATGAATCAACTTTGTTGGTTAGCCTCTTAATCAAATGGAGGCATTCTACTCAAGATTAACATCGAAACTTAATTAAAACTATTTACAATTAAGATTATATTTTACAGCAACTATAATATAATATTTTCACATCTGTAAGTAAATAGTTATTTTTCATCGACAATAGCAACAATTATGTTGATGATACATAATACCCCATGCATGATTACATGGGGTGATGTTTTTAATTTAAAAATTGACAAACAGTTCGCCAATCGTTGGTTAACATTTCTGGCAGAGATAGCTTTAAACGTATATGCTTATTGATTTAATAATTTGCGGTTTAAGGTGGTTCTACGAAAATGTCATTTAATGCGGATATTTACAAAAATATATTAGTATATTACGATACGTGTGACCTAAGTAGCACTTTTTTGCACGGCGTGAAGTTAGGGCTACGCTCGGACCGCCGTGCAGAGTGCTACTTAGATTACAAGTATCATATAGAATTTTATAGCACTGCCTGCCCTAAGCCCGCTGTCACGCCTATCCGTGCCCTAAGTGCGGGCTTAGAGCAGGCAGTGCTATAAAAGTATTGTACGATATACCTCGCTGCGCTCGGGCCCTAACTTCACGCCGTACAATAATGGGCTACTTAAGGCACATGTATCGCAATGTACTAAAAGAATGGCGTGGTTGAACGTTGTGAAATATTACATTTTTGTGGTCACAATCGTAATCAAATTCTAAAATTAGGAAATATTTTGTGAAATAAATTTGAATATAAGAAATGTTAATCTAAAATTCTAAATGCTTAGGTTTATTTAACCTTCCTGCACCACATGACGAAATATCTCATCGACAAATACACGTATTTTCCATATATACTATAGCTATCAATGGCGCAGAAGGCTTAACGTGCATGTTCTATTGAATATATAAACAATATTAGCTTTTTTTTTTAACTTTTTTTTCCATTTTTTCGTATATGATCTTTTCAACATGACAAAAATGCCTGATATTTCGACATATAATCATTTTTTATAACTGTATCAACATAAAGAGTCATAAAAAAGTCGTGCACTTTATTTTTGAGAAAGGTCATTTTTCATAATGAAAATCAGCAAACTTAAAAGAACTAGAGATTTGCTTATACATGTAAAAATATGAGCAATTGCTATACGTATTCAAAATAAAAAGGAAAGCAATTTTTTAAAATTATATTATTTTAATCTAGATGCAAAGCATACAACTTTACTTTTAATTGACAGGTGACACAAGCCACTTCGTCCACAAATGGATCAATTTGATATTCACCAGTACTGTGATACCGTAGATTAGCACAATCACAACAGATTCCATGGCCGCAGGGAATTCCTACGTGCGTCGGGGACTTGACACGACACAAGGGACAATCTTTAGCTGTAAATAAGAAATAAATGAGTACACATCGACTAACATACTTTTTTCATAAAACAATTAACAGAGGGCAGACATAATGTAAAATTATTTTTCTTATATTGCGTCGTGCAATGAAATTTTTATCATAAGTTTGATGAATCAATGAGAATAGTAATGTAACATTTAACAACGATTACATGGCAGTAACGTTCTAAATTGAATTTTCATAATCGTTTATGTGCTATTACAAGTAGGAGCTCGTAAATAAATGAATGGAGAAGAACTAGATAAAAATACCACACTGCGTGACACCAGGACTGGATCCCCGGACATTTCGTTTTCGCGACGGGTGCTCTTTCTCTAAGCTGCCAATGCCTATGCGCGTCTTTCTTTGAGTCATCCTCCAAATTTTGCATTGTAATAAACATGTAACAGTGCGCTATTTGATTAAAAATTTCCGATTTTTTCCAGATTTAGTTTCGCGGTATGATTCAGAACAAAAAGTCATTAACGTTTTACATCGCGATCTGTGTCTATTGCATGTTATTCTATTGAGGATCTCCAATCTCTACCCATATTAGATTCGTGGCCTGTCCGACTGAAAATTAAACAATTATTCCTGATTCTATTTTACGTTACTGACATCAACAGCCTTGACCTATCTCTGTTATTTTAATCTCGAGTTATTAGCATTTGGCCAACCTGCCCTGTATGCCAACTTGCCCCGGTCACCCTTATAGATTGTCGAAGTGATTAAGAACCCTGAAGTCTGTAATATTTTTGAGATTACGTTTGTAATAAAATTTCCGCCACAACATTTATGAAGGAATGGAAACAGTAAGTAGAGCATTTAACAACCATCAAACGGCAACATGTTACATCGATATTATCGAGAGCAGAATTGTTTGTTATATACGATAACGAATCTCCTATTGTCCCACTTCAGAAACCTAAAGTTTCCGGAGTCCGTATTGTTAATGTTTTTTCTATTTTCTTCGGATTAATTTTCACGGTTTGATCGGCGGAAGTGAGTTAAAAATTAACCTAAAATTTCTGAAAAAGATGTCGATAAAGTTTTTGAGATTGCGTCTTGCAATGAACTTTTTATCTGCAGATTGATAAATAAAATGAAAAAGTAATCTTACAGTTAACAAGATTCAAAGAGTAATAACGTTTTAAATTGTATTATTATATGTAGTATATCGCGGAATTTGGTCAAATATTTCCAATTTTTCTAAGGTGAGGTTATCTTTTTCATCAATTCATCAATCTACTTACCAATTAAAATTTCCTGGCAAGACGTACCTAATCTCAAAAAGTTTACCGACATCTTTTTCGCACACTCACTTCGGTAGGTTAACCCGCTAAAATTAAACCGAAGAAAATAACTCTTACTATTTTATACAGTAAAAGGTGGTAGATATATAATAGTACATTGTGCAACAAGGGGAGAAAATGAGCTATTTCAAGCGAGGGAGAGGTGGTCAGCACGAGTTGGAGTCGAGGACGCCGAAGGCGGTAAATTTTTCCCGTGTACACACCATATTTTTTTCAACGAGTGCATGAAAGGACCTTTTTATATGCATAAAAGTTGGGTAGGTGATGATGCATAATCGAGTTATGCACAACACAGTTAAAAATGATTATTCGTTATTTTGTAGTTTAACTTTAACTGTTCTCAACATCCTTCTAAATAGGTCAAGAAGCTTTAAAATGTATGAATTCGATAGTAGAGGATGAATCCACAAAATTTTTTTCTGGCTAAACTGTGAAAAAATGGATTTTTTTCATTCTTTTCCAAATCATGCTCGGAACGCACAATTTTCTTCCCGACTTTTAGGCATGAAAAAAGACCCGTTCATGCGCGTGTTGAAAAAAAGATTTTTCGAGTAACTAATAATTGTGTATATAACAAATTCAATTATCTTACTATACAATTTAATATGCTTAAGTTAAATAAATTACCTTTGGTATTTATGCGTGTTCATGTGCGTGCGAGCGTACAGTGTGTAAGTACAAATTTTGGTTTTGAACTGCAATTTGTACTTGTAACAATGTTATATTGCTAAAGTTGATTTTTTAAAGTAAAAGTTAAATTAAACATTGATCGAGTTAAATCGAAACATATTATAATTATATACCGAAGCAATTAATTTCAACATATTATTTGAACAGTAACTAATAGTATTTTTAATTATATATAACTAGTTTGAAACTATTGCCTTCATATTACTATTAATTTAAAGAAGAGTACAAGTAATAACGATAAATAAATGATCTTTATTTACAGTCAGGTAAAATATGACAAGAAACTAAAACTTTTCTGTGTTTAATGCACATATAAGATTTGTTAAATTGATTTAGACTTATAATTTTATATAACTGAAATTTTTGATAATCAATTCTAATTACAGATATTAACAAGACATGCAATAAATCAAATATAAATCGAGTATCAAAATAGAAACTCTTTGTACATTGTACATAATACTACCTATAGATGTATTAGAAATTAAAAATAACAATTATAATAATAACAAATTTTAAATATTTTGTAAATAATTTTTTAAACTGAAATCTTAGAAAGTGTTAAATTAATGAAAATAATATTCTCTCAGCTGTAAAAATTTCTTCTTGCACTGCATTATGCTATAACATTTGAAGCTATTAGTAAAATAATGCTGCATTTTCTTGAATTATATAAAAAAAAAAAAAAAAAATGTATAAGGAAGTTCAGTAATGATTTCATTATATCGTCGGTTGGGGGAGAGAGTCCTATTTCGGCTTTGCGTGGAAAAAAGTCCTATCTCGGCTTCGCGAGTAAGAAAGTCCTGTCTTTGTGACTTCACAATGAAAGTAAGTATATGTTGATTTATAATAGTAAGATAGAGAAATAATTTTGCTAACATAACCAGCCCAGCTAGAAACGGAGACCGATTTTTCACAAATCTACAGCGGTTCTCAACTTAAACGTGAGTAAAAACGAGGAGTTCCCGAGATAAGACTTTCTTATGCGCGAAGCCGAAATAGGACTTTTTCCAAGTGAAGTCGAGATATGACCTTTTTCCACGTGAAGTGGAGATAGGACTTCCTTACACGCGAAGCCGAGATGGGATTTCTTTCCACGCGAAGTCGAGATAGGACTTTCTCTCTCCCAATCGACGATATGGGCAACTCATATTTCGCGAAGTATATATGATTACAAAAAGCGCATCTGATTATCGTCAGTTAAAAATTGTGAAATTATTAGATAATGAAAATGAAAAATCTTTCAGCCATCTGTTTAAAAATTGAGTTATTCCTAATTTTACTAAGAGAATAATAAACTTCCGTTCTCTGAAATAATAATAATTTTAACTATATTATGTCGAACCTTACCGATAAGTCAAAGTAGGTAGAACATTTAATCTAAAACAAAATTTTAAACGTGTTTGAAATTCCGAACGTTCATAATGAACGAAATATTAACTTAAAGTTTCTAATTCTGGTTAGAATTCCCCGGAGTGTGGTTTACTGGTGACTGCAAGAGTGAGAAGTGAAGAAATACAGTTATTATCCGATTTTAAATGTATTAAGTAGCCAAATTCGGCTAAATTTGAAAATGTCAAAAATTTTTCGTTCACTATGAACGTTCGAAATTTCAAACACCTAATTTTAATTTAATATAAAATTTACATCAAAGTAAGCATAGAATAGCACAGCTATGCTATGAAAAGGTAACCTCTTTTTATAGTTTCAACGTCTGATAGTTTTCTTCGTGTGTGCGTTTTGGTACTAGAATATAAGAAGTGGAAGAAGAAATAAAAAAATTCTTACATGTGATGAGTCTGAAGTTTGCAACGTTGGAGTGCAACGAAATGAAAAAAAAAAATTTATTTTACTTCATGGTTATACTAATTAATAATTAATTTTGTGTGTAAATTTAATGTTTTATAGAATAAAATAACTTTATAACAAAGGTTTAGATGAAATTTCCATTGTTTATCAAATTAAATTAATTGTAAGAAATTATTTCGTTGCATTCCAACGATGCAAACTTCAGACCCATTACATGTGCAAATATTATTATTAAACTGATAATAGTATATTACGATATTTTATAGCCCGTTTACATAAATCCGCGGTCACGCCTATCCGTGGCATAAGTAGTCCATCATAGCACCGAGGGGTAGTGCCCGAGCGCAGCGAGGGCAATGAGCACAGTACTATAATGGACTACTTACTTATGCCACGGACAGGCGTGACATAAACGCGAATTTATGTCACGCAGTGCTATAATAATAATTTTATTACCTTTTCTCTTCTTTAAATTCTGTTTTCTTCTTTGAGTACGGGATATTTGTTGCGGTTGATCTTGATTTTTGTCTTGATTTTGGCCTTCAACCATTGCTTTCAACATCTTTTTCATTTTCTTCCTTCTCTCTCTCTGAACTTTATTCCGTCTTTTCATTCTGGATGCTGTATTAAAAAAAAGAGCTATCATTGTTATAAATAAAATAATAAATTTCGATACAGGGGCTTGAAAGTGATGTTAATATGTATTGTGTGGACGTTTGCGGCCGACCGAAGCGTCTGTGTCTGCGTTTGTCTGTGTTTGTTTGAGTCGAGATTGAATCATTGAATAAATTGTTATTATGATCAATTTCAATAACATATCTTTTTATTTAACATTGACAACTATTTTATGACCTTCGTGCAACTCTGTTATTTTATGATTCTTCATTAATTTATATATAATCCACTTTTAAAATTGATGTGAGATATAGTATTTTCATATTAAACTCAATTGAGACGTATAAGTATCATAGTAAGTACCTCTATTTCGGCTTGCAGGGTTTCCACTTCCTCCTGCGACTTGGTTATCGCGGCTGTTGTCGGCAGTTTTATCTGCTGTTTCTTCCATAATAGCGTCTTCTACATCAAATAATATATTTTTTTCATTTATTTTACTTGTCCAAGTACATGCTTTATGTATTTTGTAGTAAAAACTGTATATCTCATGCATTTTTTAATTTTTTTTTCAAAATATCTTATAGGGTCTGGAAGAGGGTTTGAAACTGAGAGATAATCTTGAAAAAAAGTTCAGTTGAAGAAATTTCATATTGTGCGTAACGGATACAATTTTATGGTGCAATCAAAAAATGAAAAAATACGTGACAAATCATTTTAAGAGATGAGTAACATACTTCAAAACCAAAATGATCGGTGACAGTCATATTCTGGCTGTTCGATTCTAGATGGATCCGGACATAAATGTATGTAATAAAGATGATGTTCGGAGGAAAAATATTATAGTGTGATTTTCGACAAACGTTGTCTGTTTTAGGACATTATAATAGAATATAAATTGTTGAGAATCAAGTTAAAAAAAATCATCTATGAAATAATTCTTGGAGTATGTCTTAAAATAGAACAAATGTATTATCGAAAACAATAAGGAATTGGAAAAATGGCTATTTAACATTGGCGACGGCAATTTTGCTACTAAATTTGAAAGAAAAGTGCGACGGCTTAGTGAAAAATGTTACCAACTCAGAATCCACTTTGAGAAGATACCAACTCGAGATCCGCTTCGAAAAGATACCAACTTACAAGCAGTTTTTTTATCCAGTTTGCGGGCGTAATAACGGGCATCAGAATAATGGTTAGAGTATCTAAAAACGTAAAAAATATTCTCTTTAGAAATTCTTATAAAAAAATACATTTTATAATGTAAAAAAAAAAAGAAATCCAGTAGAAGTGACATCTTAAATTTGATTAAAAAGTACTTGAGTTGGTACCTTTCCGGAGTACATCTCGAGTTGACATCGAAGTGGATTCTGAGTTGGTATGGTCTTTTACGAAATCGACAAATTATTGATGCTCTCAAAGTTTCTGATAAAATTTTGTAAGATGATAAAGTGTAAAGTGGCAACCTAATTCATGAAATTTATGGTAGATGTAACAAATCCTAATAATATTGACTTGTATGAAAAAATTATTTTAGCACCTGATTTCATTAACATGAACAATAAAATATTATCAAAAATAAATTGATCAAATAGAGAATATTATTAAGCGTATAGATTTCGCAGAAGATGAAAAAGACGAAAATTTAAATACTATCAGAATTTTTAAATTCTTTATCTTCGCATGCTCAACAGTTAATTGCCAGATAAATTACAGTTGACAATAAGAGTTATAATGTTTAAAAAAAATGTAAATTTAATTGTAAAAAATGAGAGAATATCGTATTTTAACTGAATTAATTGTCACCTTCAATTGAAGAAGTACCATTTCACACGAAAAGAAGATGGCTGGTGCTATTTGCAAATATAGTACATTGATTCAGAGTATAAGTTCCAAAACCCCTCGCTTTGATGTTTGTTTTGCTTTGATATTTCATGACTAGAGAAATTATATCAGTTATATATGTATATAGCTCGGGTACATAAATCTGTCATACAAATAACAGATGCGAAATTTTATATATTTTTTGCACACAATTTTAGCACTGTTCTGTGTACAGCAGTTGAAATAATGTTAGCAATATAATCAGAGTAAAAACATTAAAAAACTTCAATTTTAAAAATCCAAGAAAATAAATTCAACATAAGAATTATCTAAGTGGAGCTTTTCCGTATAACGGATACAATTTATTTAGTGTTGTTCGTGTAACGGCTGATACACAAATTGACGATGTCACTAATTTACAATTACAAAGCATCGATAACATTTTAGCGCTGGTAAAATAGAATAATATCGGTAGCCATACAGTAATGCGGACTATATCGTTATAGTAATGTATCCCATCATGTAAAGAATTTATATGTAGGGATTATGGGTGTTAACCAATATTTGAAACATTTCTTTTTCTCATAATAAAATGCATGCAGGTAAAAATAAATTATTTAAACATATGCAATTGAAATATTTTTACATTTACCAAGCAAATTCAATACTTTTTATGTCTTTTGAAAGTTACAATAACTTTTAGCTCGAGTATATTAAAAAATAATTTTTTGAGCTTCTAAACCTTTTTAGTTTATTAAGCTAATTCGTTGGTAAGCAAATGTGAGTGACGTCAATGAACTATTTTATTATTTACGCTATTACATTCAAGTTTATTAAAAAAAAAAATTTCTTACTGTTTCTTAACGTCTAATCTAAAAAAAATTTTTAATCCTTATTAGAAATGACAATCTCAACCGTTTTACAAGCAGAAAGTTAAATTAATAACGAAACTCAATTCTAATAAAATTTTTTAGATCGACGCAGTTTTATGCACCTCATGCTCCTTTATCCACCGGTGCATTCTATAGAAAATTGAAATTAAGATATTTCGAGTGGAGAAATGATACGAAAAAATGAGACCGACGACTGAAATGAAACACTTTAATATAATAGAGGACAATGACTTGCTCTTCTTCTTTCAATAAGAATTCATCTAAAATTCTATCTTCATAAAAAAGATATAAAAAAAGAACCTATTCTACGAAATATCGCAGAAATACTTGTCGCTCTCAATTAAGATTATTTTAATGGCAACGTTATAAATTTCGTGAATAAAAAAAAAAGATAGTACACGAATATTTGTTGATTATAAGAACACGTATATCATCTCGAATTATTATGAAAGAGAATGATTTATCTTTGTTTCATTAATACACAAGGAATTTTCTTTACAAAAGTGTAAATAAAAAATCCAGAAATATCTAAATTCATTACATCTTATGATTGCATTCGAACTTACATGTAGTCTTCAATATAAATACAATGACAGCGTAATTTCAGATTATATTTTTTTAATGCTATCCATGACGTAGGAAGTCATGAAACTTAACATATTGCGCTGCCACATAGAACCTATGCCATTGCGATAGATTATTTACAAATATGAAATAGAAATATATATGAATACGTCTTTTGAGAAAGATATAGGGATCAGATTGAAATGTCAAATATTAACATGAACACTATCAAGTTTATGCATTACGAAGCAGTTAAGAAAATATATAATATTGAGCATATCTAGTCACACTTCTCTTCATATTAATCAATAATACAATACCGACACCACGCGTGATCTTTTCGTCAGATGGTGTCATCAAGATCATCGACTAATTTGCTCGCATAACACGAATCGTAACACTTAAACAAAGATTAAAGATTACTTAACTTTTATCCATTTAACTGTTACATAAAAAAAAAACAAAAATAAAGCACCCAAGGCATTGTAAACACGCGCGTAAAGTCATCAGATCTGTCCCCAGCCACCCTCGCTATCAGCGCATATTCCACCGAAAAAGAAAAGAAAAAAACCAGGAAAGCACAACCTTATTATACCTATCAAAGAATCGACTGTCCGCTCCTCGGCGGCGCGCGATAAGAACATTTCATAACGTCTCTTTTTTCAGCCGATAGGGGGCTCCGATAATGATTTATTTTGCGTATACGAGCGCGCGCGAACTGACTTATTCGCCTCGCGTCTCGTGGACGACCCATAGTAGTCGCGTACGGTCCGGCCGAGTTGGCTCTCTCGCGTGAGTGCGGAGATTCATTATTATTAGCGGCAAAGACGGGGAGCCGAGGAGAACAGCGGTTAGTCGACCGAGGGCGATGGAGAAAAAGGAGAAGACGGTGATAGCGGAGAAAATGGAGAAGTTCAAAGGTATACAAAGAACAAAGGACATGGTTGTGTGACGAGAGGTGATCGACTGTACTATAATTTAAAGTAAAACGTTGGATTAAAATTCTACGTTATTCACCAATTAAAGTATGATACAAAGGTCTGCAGTAGCTCAACCAAGCTACGAAGTAGCTAGTATTACTGCGATAATTTGAGAACAATAGGAAATGTCGGTAGATAGAAACTTATGTTTTTTTTTTATATTAACATCACTTGATGGGTATGAATTATATATATATGTGATCTGGCATACAAATGTCCTACAATTATTGTGATTTTCAAAATGATTTTTTTTAAAGCTCGGAGCTTTTTATTATAGCGGAGAGTGTACGCAACCTAAGTGTCACGAATTCGGCTGAAACTTTAAGATATGTTTTTGGAGGTGAACATACTTATGACGAATGCCGGAACAGAATAGAAATTTTGTTTTAAACAAGGTTCATTTTAAACAGACATTGAATATGTTTAAATCTAAGCAATCAAATTTAAATAACTCTTTCATACAACCTAAAAGTAGAAAATAAAACTAGATGTGAGCTTTTATTTGCTTTTTTTCAGAAATGAAGAATATAACACTTTCCAAAGTTATGATAAGTTCAACTTGAGCAATGAAAATGCACGAAAATGCACAAACTACTGATTTTAACGATTTATCAGGTGCATTGATCTTGCCCAACTTTAAATATTTTTCAGTTCTGAAAGAGGTAAATAAAAACTTCTTTTTTCTAGTTACATGTTCTAAAATTTGAACCGAACGAATGACCCGCAAAGCGTGTATACTGTCCTAATCAGTATATAAACAATATTTTATTTGCTGAACCGACTTACAAAATATGTTGAATTGAACGAAGACACGTGAAGCGAGCAGCACGTACCAGCATTCTGTAGAAGAGAAAACCAACAATGTAGCACAATGGCATGTTTTAGTGATAAGTATAATGAGAATCATTCACGAGATTTCAAAGTACAAGTTAGGAATATCACTCAATTGTTGTTTAAATTAAAATACAATATTCTATCGAATTGATATACACACACACACACACACACACGCACGCACGCACGCACGCACGCACGTACGCACGACGCACACACACACAGCCAAAATCCATAATTATTTACTAACTTTTTGAAAACGTAAATTTTTAAATAATTTCATTATTTTTCATATATAATGTACAAAACCCTTGTACCTATGTTATATCGTTCATTAAAAAGTATATAATAACACTGGTTGCAAAATCATTTCATGTAAATTTAATTGTTTTTTTCAGTATTAAATAATATAAAGTGTGTTATTATTTGATATGAAATGAATTGGATAGAATTTTATGCGAAAATTATTTGACAACAAATAAGTTGTAGTCTTCTTTTGTAAAAGATTTACTTAAGATATGACCATATAATATTATATACCTTATTAAATGTTTTAGCAAACTCAATGAGATTGTTCAGATAAGTTAATATTAGTCATTATTTTTTATTTTATGACTTCAACTGTTTATTATACTGTTCGAGTTAAATTCTGCAGGCAAGATAGAGCATTACTTATACTAGAATGTATTAATAACGACAATCTTAAGAATGAATGCATTTCTAATCAAAGATACGATCAAATAGTCGCAATGTAATATTTATATTTGTATATCTATATGAAAGTACAAAGCGATGTTAACCTTTTTCTAAATAAAACATTCTTTTTCAATATATTTTCATTTATATGGAACTGATTGCTGTGGTGATATAGAAAAAGGGATAAAGTCACTTGAAAAAGTTTACGATAAATCATACGGTTTAAATGTTAAAAGACAATAGAATCAAGTGGGCAGCCCCTTTTTTTGAACTATATTATTTAGATTCCAGTGTAAATTTTACACTGGAACCTAGACCCATATGCATACAATGCGAAATAAAACTAACAATGGCAACGATTGTGTATACTATACTTCGCGTACGGTTTATTGCCTTGAGTCAATGCTCAACGTTAAAATGATTTTTCCACCGGTCGAAATCACCTTTCAACCGATAACTTCATATCCGCATGAATTTTTTTTTATTACCCCAGTTGATAATTTCATTGAAAAATATTTATATTCAGGAAACCACTTAAGAGGTCAATGATGTGAAATCGAATGTGATGCATTATGTAAAAAAAAGATGATCGGAATTTTCTCTCTTACATTTTTTTAATCTACCCAACTCAAGACCTTAAACACGCGTCATGAGCGACTTGATAATCGGTATCAGAAATCCATCTCTTCGCCTCAACGACGCAATTAAGTACACATACTTTAATCGAATCTTTTACTCGCGCCGACCTTCTATCGCAGTGCGTTGCGAACTTATCAAAATGCGCACAGTGCTGACGAGATTTCCGTCAACAAGAACCACGTGAACCGAGGGCTATAGCTATGACTCTATAGAAACTTTCCACTACATCGTTACACGTAGCCCCATCGTGGAAAGTCTTCACTCGCTCGGAAAGTTATTACGCAACCGCGAGCCAACGGGCTTTTCTCGATCAAATAAAAAAGGCGAGCGATAAAGTTGCGCGAAAAAATTAATTCTGTTTGACAAATCACACGCGCTGACCTTGGGTCCCGGAGATGAGGCGCTATCGCGAAGTGCAGCTGCTGCGCGCGCAGGCTTCGGATCGTCGAGCGGAATTAGCGAGAGTGGAAGAGAGGCGCGTCAGCTGATTGGAATAATTAGTTTACGGTTTTTAGGCTCGCTTCTGGTTTGCTCTGTTATTGGTTGCGCTTGGACTTGAAGTTTCGAAAATGTAGGGGGAATGTTGCGTACCCTCTAAAATCGAATAAGTTTTAATTCACTTCAAATAAGTGAATATTCATATTTTGTAAGTACATAATCGTCCACTTATTTGTAAAAGTGCATGACTATCTATACTTGTTCTACCCACATATGACTAATTTTCACTTATTCGATTTTATATATAAGGAGGTATTTCTTCTCAACCGGACACACATTGTCCTCTCCAGAATTGGTTTCACTTTTAGGGGTGCTACCAGGGCACAAAATTTAGATTTTTTCATCTAATTTCTGGATCCATGGGCGATTTTTTATTCTTAACATTTGATTCTCACCTTGGGTGAACATTTTTGGGTCGATGAGCTCATTCATGTGAAGCAGTTTCTATTCTGCACTAGAAATCTTACGCGAGGACATTGCAATCGGCCCAGAAACTAAATGAAAAATCTAAATTTTAAGCCCTGGTAGGACCTCTAAAAGTGAAACCAATTCTGGAGAGGACAAGGTGTCCGGTTAAGAAAGAATACCTCCTAGATATAATGAGAAAAGTGGCTTGATAAAAGTTACAAACTGTTTTGTAAACATTTCCATGATGTCTTGTAAAGCTACCGAAAACTGTAAAAACCCCAAATAAAAGCATACTTTAAGGGAAATCTGATAGTATAGTATGTTATAGTTTTTCCTATAAAGTGCGCGATCATCTCTTGGGGCTTTGCAGCCTATGGTAGTTTTACGGAACTGTATCACATTTGCAATGTGAAGTAAATTGCTTTGCTCATTTCGCAAACAGAGTTTAAAAAAGTATCAAGCGCATTTGTATAGTCATGTACTGTTTCGGTGAGATTTAAATTTCAGAATTCAAATTGCAAAGGTTTTCATTGTAACATTTTCTTTTACATTTTTTGTTCTATTCATAAAAAAAGTCTTCTCTTAAAAATAGAGGGGAGACCCGGGCAAAACGAACAACCGCATATTTCATATATATACTTATGTACAATATTGATATCATGAGTACAGATACCAAATATCATCAGTAGCTAATTCCCAGTTTGCTCTGGTCACTCAAGATGATTGCATCGTTGCGATATACTTCACTGAAATACATTTCACTGAGCTAAGAATGTACGTGTATTTTGAACTTCTGTGTGCTTATTTATGCCTATAAAACATATTAAGGATTTATATGTCATAGATACTTTAAGAATTTATTATTACAACAAAATTTTTTTTTATTTTTGGTTGACTGATTTATGTTATTGTTTATAATAGTATATAAATACATCAGTCGAACAAGAGGGAGTGTCGACACCCATATGGAATTATATAGTTACCGATATTTCAGTATTTCTCATTATTCTCTTTCAATTTTTTATTTTTCCGAATTTTTTCAGTCATCCACTGTACGTTAGTTCATTACGAATAGTAGATGATTAAGAATATTTTAAAATTTTTGAAAATAAATTTAAATAATGTCAAATTCGATGTAGGAATCTGTTATTGGCACCTACATCCCCTTAAGGAAAGTATCATCTAACATTATAAATGATAAAATATCGATCAACTTAGTTTTGAAACATTATAATGTACTTCGCACAACCTTAAACGACATATTATATTAGCTATTACCACGATAATTGTAGCGATTAAATTCCTTTTTGGTAATATCTCCGTTTTGCCCGGCGATTTTTCAGATTCGCCGAAAAGAATTGTCATTTGACTTGTTTAATGTTATTTGTATACATTAAAAATTTACATATTTACATATAACTTTTGTCTTTACTACTATAAAAAAAGTAAAATATGCTTAAAATTATTTAAATTTTTCTTATTTTATATAATTTTTATTTACTTTTTTCTTAACATGTCCGTTTTTCCCGGACTCTCATAAGCATAGATGTACGTTTTGTCTTTAAAAATAGCAATTTTTATTTGTTAGATTATTTAGGATAATTTATTAATAAAAAATGTAGGTAAATTGCGATTGATGAACTCACAAAAGGATATTTTTTAACATTCGGAATCGCATATTTTAGAATTCGAAACCATCACCAGAGCAATACCGAAGTAATCACGCAAAGCGAATAGCATTTAATTTGGATTACAGCCAAACATGGAAATATTTTCAAACAAAAAAGGACCTAAGAAAAGAACAAACATTTTTAAAATGAGAAACCACGAAAATTCCCTAAATCTATAAGATTAGTGAATTGGAAAGTAACAATTTTATTACAAAAAGAAATATTTTATTTACACTCTACTGCATTTCGTTTGACAATTTGCATATAATTTGCGCGCAACATTACATGCGCGCTTGGAGTGTGCACATGATTTAGAAGAAAATCGCTTAGAATCCATCTCTGAACGCGATTGAACACTGATAAAACTATAATAATATTTTCATATCGCAAAAGACACCAAACAAACGGCTGACGAAACATCGTGCGATCTCAAACACTCAGCAAAGCAAATGCAATTGGACCGAGCATATATGAGTAGCAAGAGTAGCACAACGACGTGTCGCTAAAAATAGTAAAAGTTCGTTGATCCTTTTTTTTAAATGATCCCAGCACGCGACAATCGTCACTTGGAATTCCTACCACTAATTCACTTTAAACCCTCACGTGACGACCGCATCCTCCTTTCGCAAATCGAATCAGAATCCCAGCCACCGACCATTAACACCGAAATGAAGCGCGTGACACGCCTCTCGACCTCCTCAATTTGCTCAATCATCTCTCTCTCTCTCTCTTACTGTTTTTCTCTTATTGCACCGCGCTTCGTTATAACTCCACATGTGATATCTAAAAGCAGCGTCGCATCGAACCCGCACGATTTATGCTAATGTCATGTAAGATGTAATAAGCGAGAACAAGATTGCGCATATACTTACGAGCGAGTAAGTGATTTTGTTTGATGAGCGGTCGAATAAGTGCGTGCATGTATACACTGAGATGTGAAGCGTACGGATTTCTGTCAAAATGATTATTTTGTGGTTGAGGAGTTTTGTTATCTTTGTATATGGATGTTGGTTCTGGTTTTCGGTGATTTTTACTAGCGAAGGAAAATGTTTTACACAAATGAATATTGTGCTGCTTTTTAAAAGTTGTGGATTATGAAAATTAGAAAAATGTTGGTATAATCAATCTTTTTCTAATTCTTTTTTCATCGTGATAATCTGCGTTTTTCAATAAAAAGTTTACCTAAATGTTTCAATTAAAATAATCGTTTTATTAGATTAATTAAATTTTTTAGCGTTTTATTATATCATTTAATCAAATTTAAAAATATTAGTATTCATATCCAAGCCGAAATGATAAATTCATTGAATTGTCAAAACATCACAATTAATTTCCGCGAGCCACTGACTGCGAAAACATTAAATTGACATATAGTTTTACAGATCGCTCGTCTAGTTTTTCGTTTAACCTATTCAATATAGTAGCCACTCGCGATTTCTCCAATTACATACTATACCTATACCTGTTCCTACCGATTAATCAAATTAGCTCGATTTGCTTGCTCAGTTATGTACGGTAGGTAACAACCGCGCACATGCGAATCGAGATCACGAGGATTCCCCGCTTTCTCAGTGGCCATCATATATTAGGAGTATTTCGGTTTATTTAAACGAATTTAAGTATTAAAAAGTATGATGAGGCAATAAGGTTCAGCATTGTAGCCAATTTCAAGCGCATCAATTTTTTGAAAATGAGGCTTTTAATTTTAAATAATAGAAGAAGTATGTAACTGGAATATTTAAAAAACAGGAAAACTTTGCCATAATACTGTAGGATTCAAACTTTGACGACACCGTATAAAAGCTTATTAGATAATGTGTCCAATCTCGGGTATCGCTTTTGATGATTCTCTTTTACAATGGTAATGTAAAAAATGATAAGGAATAAATTATTTTTATATGAATCTGAAATTTTTAATATAGGGGAGACTGGGGTAAAACAAGATAAGCTCGGACATGTTTGACATCTTCTAAAATCTACACGAGGTTATTATTGACATGCCGATCGTATGCCCTCTCTTTAAAAATGTTTTTATTATCATTCTACATACGATCGGCATGTCAGCAATAGCCTCGTGTAAATTTTTTTATAGGTCAAAGATTTCCGAGCTCATCCAGTTTTACCCCATACCAGTCTCCCCTATTATTTTAATTTGTAATTTATTCATGATAGCATATGCCTCTAATTTTTACACTCACTAAAAAGTTTAATTATTTTCAAATATTTTTGGAATTTTACAATGGGATTAGTGTTTACATCGGGATAATCTACCTAATACTTAATATTGCGTTATTTTAAGACCTTTCGAAAGAATCAAATATACCTATGGGTGTACATATACATATACTAGCTGCTCAAATAGCTCGATGAGTAATATATCGAAATTATTGTCATTTGAGATTAAACAAAGAAAATCGAACAAATAGGTAGGTAATATTATTACAAATGGCTTTTTGATTCATACAATAACTTTATACAATTTTTAGAACGATTCCAAAATTATATAAATAATATAATAATTTTAAAAGAGAAAAATGATATATTCATCATAATTGCATCCGAACGGTACTAACAATAAGTATAATAGTTTGATATTTTGACTGATAATCAATTTTGTGTCTTATTCTGCATTCGAATTCTGCGAAATAACGCTAATCTTTGTTTATAAGAGCTGTGTCATTTAACAAATCCGGCATTCATTTAAATTTATCTAAAATAAAAGTGGCTAAAACCAAGAGACATGTATAAACGCCAACACCAAAACCATCGATAAAAAAAAAAAAAATTAATACAATACTTACCTACTAACCCATCATGTATACGACTGGACACCAAAACAACTCACCTTTGACCTTTCCTCCTCCAGCGCACCTCCGCCACTGAGTCACTGACAGGCTTCCTCGGCAAAAAAGAAAACAAAACAAACGCACATAAGTACACACCTCCTTCTCATAAGCTTACAAACCACTGCTGTGAAACCCGGCCTACCGCGCTCGCTGCTCACGTTTTCTTTTCTCTCTCAACGGTCGCGTGCTGTGCTGCTTATATATACATATATATACGCTGCTGTTGCACGCTTGTACGCGTAGGTTATATATATACTTATTATTAGCTAGTCTCGCGTTATATGAAGCGGTGGTGGCAGTTGGCCGCCTAACCTCCGCGGCGGCGGGCCGATTCACTGTGTATACTTACTTATCCCTCTCGCGCGGGCCGCAAGACACACCGTCATAGGATGACGCTGCTGGGGACGCGCGACGACAGCAGCGAGCCGCTGGACCAAAACTTGGCTAATAATGCCTCGGCTGTTGCAGATTCCGACGTATCCGTGCTCTACAAGCAGAACGGGGCCAACCTACTCGCTGATGCCGAAGAGAGGGTGAGTTAGTTTAGTGCGCTTATGTATGTGAACGTATGTTGACTGTGACGTGTTGTGTTCTTGCATGCGCCGCAGACGATCGCTGTGATATGTGTGTGTGTAATATGACTAAGTACTTACCTTTGAAAGATGTTCGTAGGTGCTTTGTTTTCTTCTTATTTTTTTTTTATATTGAGAGAGTATATTATTATTGCGGTTTTGGTCATTGCGCGCGTCTATTGTAACGAGGCAAATATCTAACGGGGTAATAGGGAGAGAGAACTGCTGTACACCTATATTGACAGAAAAGAGAAAATGCGAAACTTTGTTGAGCAATTCGCGCTGTATATATGCGAACCGTTCTTTTTGTCCACAAAGAAGTTTATAAGTATGTATGTATACACTTCTTCTACTTGCGCTTACACGCTACAGAGTACAGACAGCTGACACTGAGGCATTTGAACAGGCTCGTTTGAATTGTTAATGAGCGCGTGTATATATATACATATATATGTCGCAACTCTTAGCGCGCACAACGCTATTTTTTTGTCTCTCTCATCGTGCGTCGTATGATTTGTTTGAATTTTGCTTTCCAATGACGCTTGCGGGAACAGCGTAGGAGATTCGATTCTGTTTTGAAGTTTTGTGGGAAAGCCTGATTTTTTACGAAGGAAAATGCACGGTTTTCGATAGTTGGGACTATGTTCAGTGTAGTTTTTTTTTTCTTGATTAGATAGTGCATGAGTGGTAATTATGACAGGGTCAGCGATAGCTTAATCATCAGAAAGTTGAATAGAGGCATTTAGTTCCAGTTATTAGTTTTTTCATTAGTTATTATATTCTTTGTGGTTTGTTTAAATGTTGGTCTTGAAATTTTTTATTTTTTTGCAGTACGTAATAATTATCTATTGAAAAGTTTTGATTTCTTAAAACATTTTATTATAAATGCTCTCATTTTAAATTTCTTTCATAGAGTAAAAATATATAACTTTCATATTTTCCTCTTACACAATCAATACATTATATTAAATTAGTCTGCTCTTCTTTCTTGAATAAAGATTCATTGAGCCTTGTAATACTGAAAGCGAAAGTTTTTATTAGTGTAACTACTATTGAAGATAAAAAACCTCAATGAATTGACATAGTTCATTTATCTTTCTCATTCAGCTTATGCAACTGCATTTAAACATGCATGAAATCCAGGAGATACTTATTAAATAATGCAATTGCTCGAAAGAGTTGAACTTAAGTGGCTTCAATCAATTAGCTTATGTCATGAGTATCTTTGAATCTCTCTCTATTTTCTCACATATACTATAAAAAAAATTTAAGTGAAGGATGACCATCATTTGAAAGTCTCGTGACTTAAATCATACATAATAAGGCTAAATTATTGTTGTTACAGATAAGTATCGAGGAGAGGAGTGCAGATTCTGGAGGATGGACACCAACACTTGTTCTAGCTGGTGCAACATGTTGCTTAGGCTCTGCTTTGCCAGCTGGTTACAATATTGGAGTTATGAGCAACGCTGCAGATGTGAGTTATTTCCATATTATTTTTTATAAAGTAAAGAATTTTTATAAACTATTTAATTGATACCAAAATTTTAATTGTTGCAGGTCATGCAAAATTTTTGCAACCAAAGCGTTGAAGAACGTTATGGAGTTCAGATTAGCTCAGAAGGTCTAACTCTTCTTTGGTCAACAATAGTTTCAATTTTCCTCATTGGAGGAGTCACAGGCTCATTAACTTCGAGTCATTTGGCAAACAAATTAGGTAGAAGAAAAGCCTTAAGCATAGGAAATATTTGTGGCATCATTGGAGCAGCCATGTTTATTTTAACTCCTGCACTGAACTCCATTGAATTATTCCTTACTGGTAGATTAATTGTAGGACTATCTGGAGGCCTTGCAACAAGTCTTTTACCAACATATATGACAGAAGTTGCTCCTATTAAACTACGTGGTGCTGTTGGTGTGCTATGTCAATTAGGAATTACCTGTGGTGTATTGTTAGGGCAGATTGCAGGACTCAATTCCGTTTTAGGAACCGAGCGACATTGGAATTTGATGTTGGCTGCCTTTTTTCCACTATGCGTAATTGCCTTATCACTTACGTTTATTTTGCCAGAAAGTCCAAAATATCTTTTTGTTGTTAAAGATGAAAGAGAAGCAGCATTGGATGGTTAGTATATTATAAAAATTTATTAAATCTTATATTAATCCAATTAATTACATTAAAGTATTTATGATTTATGAACAAAATTGGTTATTTGAATGATAAAATAATAAATTTTTTTTAAATAATATTTATTATAGCACTTCTTTTATACATTTAAAAATTAAATATTTGAAATCAATATAAATCACCTTTTTACTTTCAAGGAGAATAAATAAAATCATTATTAAATCACAATTTAGTATGTCTGTCAAAATTTAAATAGTGGTGAATCTTTGTTTTAGCACTCAGCCGTTTTAGAAATATGGACAGGGTACTTTTACAAAGAGAAATTGCTGATTTAGAATCTGAATTAGCTAATAAATCTACTGATAGTTCATGGACAATAGTTCAAGTTTTGAAGGAGCCAACTTTAAGACTGCCAATTTTACTAGTTAGTTTTCTACAATTAGGCCAGCAACTTAGTGGAATAAATGCTGTATTCTACTATTCTAATATAATTTTCAAGAAAGCTGGATTAGACTTAAAAACATCTCAATACGCTACTATAGGCACTGGATTGATCAATATAGGAATGGCGCTCATTTCTGTACCTGTCATGTCTCATTTTAGAAGAAGAACACTTCTATTTACAAGCAGTTACTCAACTATAGGGTGTTTGGTAGTTTTATGCGCATCAATCGCACTTATTGTAAGTATCAGAAATCAAAATTTAAAAATAAATTTTACATTCACTACTAAATTCTAAACTTATCATTTTGTCTTCAGGATCTTGCCTTTATGAAATACGTTTGCATTGCTGCAGTTCTTGCCTTTGTCCTATTTTATGGTATTGGATTAGGACCAATCCCTTACTTTATCGGCTCTGAACTATTTGACGTAGGTCCGAGATCGGCGGCAATGTCAGTAGGCAGTGTATGCAACTGGGGTGGCAATTTCATTGTCGGAATGACTTTTACTATAATACAAAAGTATTTAAATTCTTACTCCTTCCTTGTCTTTGCCGCGTGCATACTAGCCCTCTCACTGTTTTGCAGGTAAGCAAAAATATATATATTGTTAATAATTTATCAAACTTTAAAATTAATAAGTTTTTTTATTGTAATAAGTTAGAAAACAATTTTTTTAATCCTCAAGTTGCGAATATTTATATAAAAGCACTTATTTGTTTCAATTAAAGGTGCAAATTGAACATTTTTGTCTCTTATTTACAGAAAATACTTGCCAGAAACGCGAGGTAAGAGTACAAATGAAATAGCGGCCTCGATCACCCAAGGATTAAGCTCGCGGCCGAACCAAAGGAATACTGGTATAAACGTAACATAACATGATACAAAAAGAACCTCAACTTCAAATTTATAACCAATCTTCGTGGTTCATAACGATATTCTGTTAATGCCCGATGGTGAATGCTGTACGTTAAAGCAGTATAATAAGAAAGTATTCAAGTACGTTCTACGTACCTCAGTCAACAATACAAACAACAAGGAACGTTCGTATTTTTCTCCATATTTTTGTAACGCATAAACGTGTGCCTTATCTCGATACTTTTGCTACAAATTAATTTTATAATATGTACACTAGTTTTTCTTCTGCTGCTACGAGCAAGTTTTCCTTCCTCTTTGCGTATCGTTTTTTGCCTGTCGTGATGGGGAAGAATCTTGTGCTCTCTTTCTCTCGTTCAAATTCGATGTTTAAATGTTCCTGAAAGAATATGTAATCATCGTGAGAGTGTTGTGATTTTTATACATATATTTATGTTATTGGATAAAAATGAAAAAGTGGTGTATTTAGTGCAATTTTTTAAGCGGTGTTTATACATATAGTACAATAACTTGCGTTCGTTGCGTTGCTTTTTTTTATTTCATTACCTGAAATTCTCCCCGTAGTACTGGTCGAATTTCTCGTAAAAGACGAGACAAAGAACTGTGTGCGGTGCTATCCTGAGCCACGTGGGAAAGACGCCCTTGTACAGTCCGGTGATGCCCTCCGTCTTGAATATCTTGTAAAAAGCATCGAAGAGCCCACTGTACAATAGGCCCCGACCAGATGCATCGGTTTCTGAAGAATAATAAAAGTCATTATGAACGCTTCGTTCGATGTACATACATAGAGACAATAAAAAAAGAAAACTCACTCTGATTGTAGACCCTTGTTGCGATAACGTCAAAGGGTTGCATCGTGAGAGCCACGCACGTACCGCCAGCTAGAGACGCCACGAATGTCAGTAGCATTGGTCTGTCGACGAATATCTAAAGTAGGAAATTTTTAATCGACTGGCCGGAAGAGACATTTGAGCTATTATTTTTTTAATAAACATTAGGATAAAGTAACGTTTTTTGTACACTAAACATTGGTTATTTATAGATATAGAATTTGCAGCTAATGGCCGTACTACCAAGGCTTGTTAATAAATAAAACAAATAATTACAACGTTTCGGACATTTTAATACGTCCCTCTTCAGGTTATTTGAAACGTATTGTCAATTAATCTATTACGGAACGTGATCCGTTCGTCACTGCTTTGGTTATTGGTTATTGTTTTTACTGTAATAGATCTAACCAAATATTGGTTATTATTTTTAATCGATTGTTATTTTTTTAACGAGAATGATTATAAAATATAAAATGAAGTAGACCCGTAATCCCTGTGTTGTATTTTTTTTTTAATTCATTTTCTTATTTATGAAGTAGAACTAAATTTCCTAAAACTTCACAATTTTAAAAGTCTTCGTTTAAAAACCACTTGTCATTCGTTTATTTTCACAAGAACCTTTCTTACTCATTAAAAATATTACTTATTACTTTCTTACCTTTCTTACTATTTATTCATGAGCAAACAAACCTCTAACTTCATAACAAGTCCTAAAACTGAGTCCCTGGCAAGTTCACACTTTCACCAATCACATCTTAATTCGCTCAAAGTATCCCAAGATACAGACCTTGCAGAAAATAATTCTTATTTTACCTATAACATCTGATAGGGATTACAGATGTTAAAGCAGTAGATTTAATGAACGGCAAACAATTTTTGAACTCAAAATTATATAATTGTAAATGCAGAGATTGTTCATTAATTTTTTTTTTAATTTTAATTTAATTTTAATATACAAAATCTCTTGAATAATTATCTTGATATCCGCCGTTGAAAAATTCCGAAATTAATTAACAACGAGTAAAACCTAATTGTTTATAGGTTTCAGCACATTTTTTTTAGATAAGTATTCAAGGAACAAAATAAGTTTCTAAACATTAAAATTAAATAAAAATTAAAAAAAATCGAAACATTGTACGACTATTTCTTTAATGAAAAATAAAAATTATTTTCTACAAGGTCTGTATCTTGGGATATAACTACCCCAAAACCAACATAGAAGTCTTTTCGAATTTCGTTAATTTCTGTCGTTCATTCTTCGCGAACGAGAGCCACTTCGATGTACTAAATCGAAACTCACGTGAAAAGGTTTCAGCCGATCAGCCACGACGCTGTAAGTCGTAAGCTGGGTGGACGAGCCGATGGATATCCTCGGCACGCCGACGTACCATCCTCTGTACAGGCCCCTTATGCCACCGTCACGCCAGAGTGTGCAGAGGGCTGACCAGGTACCTTTGTGCTGGTGCTGCGTGCCGACGGCTGTGCTGCCCGAGGCCTGCGACTGCAGCTGAGTCTTCACCTGCGTTATTGACAAAACGGAGATATATATGTGTGGGAATATTTTAAAAGAATTATGATGAAGAATTCGCAGAATAAAGGGAACTAAGTTCATTGTGAATGAATGATTGATTATTATCGACCCAGCAAAAAGTAGATATCGTTCTTTTGGGTATGAAGTGACAATTATATGTCATTGGTGTGTCAATATGCGTGAATAAGAAACTTTTCTTTTAACTAATTTTACTTTATTCTCCAAAAAATATATTTATTGTCAATTTTAATGAATTTTGCTAAAGTACGAGTATCATTTCATTTGTATCATTACTAAAAAAATTATAATCAGTTCGAATAAACTCAATTTACTTAAAATATATACGTAACTGATTCTTTTATTTAAAATTTAATGTATATAGTAAGGGTATAAAAAATACGTTCAAAGTAATCGAGGAGCATATTGATATTTGACATCCCCGAAAAATATAATCAACTAAAAAGGAAAATCTACATCGAAACTATAAATAATATCCAATACAATTAATAACGCAACCATTTGGAAGCACAAAGAAACTGCAAAAAGTACATCACGTTCTTTCCACATGAAATGCACGGGCCCACGATCCTTTTCTCCGCTCTATTAATTAGCGAAAAAACTCACCGAGTTCTCGCATGAGTAGTTACAAAGGTTATATTTCTTCTAAAATGCATATGTAAATACAATGCATTTTATGTACACTTTTTAATAAAAAATGATATAATACAGAAAATTTCTCAAGATTTTGGACAAGATCTCACGTGAGATTTTCAATAAGGACTCTAGGAAAAATTTTCCGACAAAAATTAACTTTTAAGTCAAATGAGATTTTGACGTGAGAACTCTTGAGTTTTTTCAGTATAGGGTAACCCATATTACACCACACAATTACGCGCACAATTACCAGATAAAGTGGACTGGCGAGCGCGGATCCAACGCAGCCAGTACCAGCGGACACCAACAGGCTCCTCAGCACGTTCACCTGTCCTGCCTCGTTCACCGTCAGCTCGTACTTCTTGGCGAGATTGTAGCCGCCCAGTCGGATGCCATTGAGCACCATCTGAAAGCCGAGCGCGGGCACAAGGCCCGACTGCAGGGCGAGGACACCCTCATGTCGGGCTATTTGATAAGCCGCGTGGAAGGTGTTGCGGTAGATGCGCTTGTACGTGCCGCGCGCCTCGAGCTCGCCCTGCAGCTGGAGCCGTATCTTTATCACGTCGATGGGGTTGGTGAAGAAGCCCGCGCACACGGCGGCCACCGCGCCAATCGCGAACTCCATCGCCTATGTATGTCGAGGATGAAAAGAATTTTTTTTCGCGCGAGATTTTCATAAAATTATATGATAATTAATCGTGCAAAATTGTTGCATGATGTAATATTCAAGAATCGTGCTCGTTAACGAGGCAAATGTATGTATAGATGTTGTTAAATGAATTTTCGTTAGATTTTACTATTTGAGAAATTCGCTTAATGAGGGTCATCAACCTTGACCGAAAAATGACTAATAAACTTGGCGTGAAATCGGTGGTTGTAAAATAGATTGTGTTGACTGGCAGACGCAATTTTGAAAATACTACTGTTCATTTGTGACTGTTTCTGAGTCGCAGTGACATTCTAGTTTTTTTAAACCGAAAATTTGAATATTTTATTGTTTGGTTAAAAATTGCAAATTACAAAAGATTTACTAAAATTTATCATATTTATTTACGTGAAGTATTCCCAAATGTAAACTTAATCGAAATCTATTAATATTTTCTACAAGAAAGAAGAGAAACATTAAATTTGTGGTCAAGTTAAAAAGATCAATAAAACTTCATGTTTCAAAAGAAATAGCTTTGATAAACTTCACTGCGAAGAAAAATTAATACACAAGTAAAATACCAACACATTTAATTGTGTTTTGTTTACAGCAGCTAGAGAATCAAACAAGCACCATTGACACATCACATTTTCATCCCTGAACTACTTCCCCAACACCGCAACAGCCAATTGGAAATAAAATCCCCCAACTACTGAAAAAACTACAACAACAAAAGAATTTATCTTTCCCCTACACGAACACCGCACACATGTACACCCCCTCAACCGTGTCCCCCCCAAGAACTACAATAATAGGACACCGTAATTGCGACACACATGATACACACGCGCGCGCACCGCTGCATCACGAGAGTAAGTATAGCACATTAGCTACGGGACTGACCTTTTAGACGAGACGAGTGATCCGGGTCAGGAGCACACGGAACGGGCTGCTCGGTTATGTCATTTTGGAGTTTTCATCGACGGGGGAGGAAAACAACGTATACGCGTGTCAGCTGATCGCTGTGCGGAAAGCTCGCGCGCGCGCGGGCGCTCTCGCGCGTGGGAACTGTATAGGGACAGCTTTTTGGGCTTGGTTACGTAAGGCGGGGTGGTGCGGTTCTGCTGTGATGGGCGCGCAGAATCGGTGTTGCAAAGTGTAGCGCGCGGAAAATACGAACCCGCGAATCCGCGGCAATCCTGACCCTCGGGTTTTCGGGGTGAAGCTTTGATTGCGCAGAGGTTGATCCTCGAGAGTGCAATGCTGGAGTGAATGAGATTTTTTTGGTTTTTACTATCGTTCATTTCGAAAAATTTGTTCAATATACTGTTGCTGTAAATCAATCGAAGGCAATTTTATTCAGGGCATCTAAATGATTTGACAAAGGATCTTTAGTTAATAAATAAAAATCAATTCGTTCTACAAGTTATATAAATTGAATATCGTGCAATTGTCAAGAATACAATTTATTTTATTGAGGACATTTAAATGATTCGGTAAAAAATCATTAGTCAGTAAATGAAAAACAATTCGTTTTACAAGTTATATAAATTGAATATCGTGCAATTGTCAAGACAATTTATTTTATTGGTTAGGAACCGTGCCTTTTCAAAATTGTGAAGTAATAGACCAAAAATTAGAAATGTATATTTGAATAAAACTAATATAAACTTTACATACCTATATTAATTGTCACTTTTAATTCTCGTAATTTTAGATTTTTCGACTTTTTATTTCTATTCATTGGCACTGTAACTGTTTAAAATCGTCATTACGTATAAATTATGATGATTAGGTGCATTTTGAACACAGTTACAGTGTCGATTTTACAATTTTGCTTTGATTTCTGATTTTTGATCAATTGCTTTACATAATTATTTATCGCAGTTTTAACGTGAAAAAACTAACTTTTGGCAGAGACCTCACGGTCAATACAACCATAATGAAATATAAGCATTTTGCACAATAAAAAAAGTAGTTTACGTCAAAAAATAAAATTTTTTTATTCACTCTTCTTATACAATTAACAAGATTTTGCATGTACGCACACAGCCCAACAGGAATGTAACGTTCGAAATTCCCCTCGGACCTAGTCATACTCTATAATTATGTTATATTTACTTTCGCCGAAACAACGTACAACAAAGACAACAAAACAAGCGCCGCGGCGGTTCTCCTTCTTCGTCTATATTTAACTAACACTTTGTGGCTTTCTCGCAGAGAAAATTCTATATTATATGCCAAAACGCACGCGCGTTTATGACATTTGACAGTGTACAAGAGACTTTTCGCGGCAGCTCTTTGGTCGTTGACTCACGAGCTGAGCTCTACGGGCCATTAGCATTGTTTTCATGTAGTCCCGCGCCACATTTAACTAGATTAATTGCACTTGACGATCAACTGCGTTATTGCAAATTGACCAGTAAGAATAATATACATGTATTGACAATCAATGAGCCAGTGTACAATCAATAAAAATACAAGAAAAACAACAATTTATCCATACGATAAATATAGAAAGAGTCGTCGTGGCATACCCAACTTCATGGACACAAAAGTATAATATACACTTTGTTCAAATCGAAGGGCGCGGGCATATTAGTTATGTTCATTTTCTCATATCGCCGTAGAACCTCGCAATTTTCTCGTAAAAGACGAGGCAGAGGACAGTGTGCGGGGCTATTCTTAGCCAAGTCGGGAAGACGCCCTTGTAGAGTCCGAAGACCCCCTCGGTGGTGAATATCTTGTGCAGTGCGTCGAAGAGGCCGTTGTAGAGGACGCCTTTGCCCTTCGCGTCGGTTCCTGTATGGAATCGTTAAATTGTAATTGAGCAATGGAAATAGAATATAGTCAAGGGTTTCTTTTGATTTTCGTTACGTCAATCGAGAAATTTTAATTCGATTGCTTCTCCTTTTTTTTGCAGTGAAGCGTAATTAAGTTTTCTTCAGTTTGAAGATTTTTAAATATAGTTGTATGATAAACCAATGAAACTAAATATATCTATACGTACTTTAGTGCTCCAGAAACGAATTGAGAACAGTACTATTCTCAATTTGTTTCAATTAGAGTGTGTGTGAATTAATCTAATCGCATCTTGTTAACAACGAAAGAGCTATAGATACTATTGGAACGAATTTAAATAGATTCTATAATTTCAAAAGGACAACAGTTGACGAATGAAAATAATTGAAGAATAAATAACAAAAACTTCTATAAGAGAAACCATAGCTCAAACAAACTGTGAAATCGTATACCTTGATTGTACAATCTCGTGGCTACGACGTCGAACGGCTGCATCGTCAGGGCCACGCAGCTGCCACCCAACAAAGACGCCACGAAAGTTAGCAGAATCGGCTTGTCATTGAACATCTAAAAAATCAACAGCCAACCATTAACTCGTCACTAAATTTTGGTAAGAAGAAAAAAAAAGAAAAAGCAATTATATATGTATATTAACGTCACACTCACCTCCACGGCCCTGAGCCAATCGCTGAAGAGGCTGAAGGCGGTGAGCTGAGTGGCCGAGCCGACGAAGACCCGGGGTATGTTGGCGTACCAGCCGCGATACAAGCCGCCGGCGAAGCCACCCTCGCGCCACAGCGACCTGAAGGCCGCGCAGGTGCCCGTGTGGTTGTGTTGGTGGCCCACCGCTATCGTCTTCGCCGACTGTGCTTGGAGCTGCGTTTTCACCTGGACAATAAAAGAAAGATTATTACATAAACGTCAAAAGGTTTCAGCGAGCACGTAATTTTCGGTGCTGACGAATAATATATGACCGAATCCATCTCAAATCGAACAGCTGCCAGAATATGCCTTATACATCACCTAGGTCATTTTGGAATTTAAGTATCGCTGTCCTTCACTAAAAATTATTCGACGCGTATTTTATCATTTTTCGATTGCACTAAAATTGCATACGGTTTGCAGTGTTCGAAATTTCTTACAATATCCTGATATGGTAATTTTATTTTTCAAGGTCATCTTTAAACTGCTGCCATTTTACGAGTTTTTTAAGCTTTTGAGTAAACTATACGCTCTTTTACTCAGTTTAACGCTCGCTGTCACCTCTTGCATGATATTTGCATAAAAATAAAAAATGCCAGTTTTCACTAAAAAATGCAATTTTTTCTAAAAAAAAATTTCTTTTTTTTGATGAGAATTTTTATGAAGTTTCGGGGGTGGGGGGTGTAAATATCTATCAAACCATGGGTGTTAGAGCTTCCATATTTTTCTTTGGAGAGAAAAAAAAATACTAAATTTTGTTTTCGCGCTTTTTGGTCGTAGTCAACATATAGTTATTATATAAATAGACTTGTGTACATGCGCGTAATTAGTGTATATATGTGCAATGTATAGAAACTCGCACGATATACGCATGCACAATAAATGATTTTCATTTTTTGCTTTTCGTTTTTCTAGATTTTTTAATTTTATCAGTGCCTTTGTTTTTCTTTTTCGATTGCGTTACTAGCTATAAAAGAAGTCATTACTCATTTAAAAGAAAATGGTTTTATAGGTATTTACATCCCCCAACTTCATAAAAATTCCCATCGAGTACATTTTTTTTTAGTAAAAACTGCATAACGTATGCATTTTTTTATTGTTATGCAAATATCACGCAGGAGGGAAAAGAGGGCGTTAAACTGGGTAAAAAAGTGTTTATAGTTTACTCAATAGCATAAAAAACTCGTAAAATAGCATCAGTTTGAAGATGACCTTGAAAAATACAATTTAAAGTTAGAATGCTGTAAATAATGACATTGCAAACCAGATGCAACTTCAGTGCGATCGAAAAATGAAAAATACGTGTCGATTCATTTTTAGAAAAGAACAGCGATACTTAAATCCCAAAATATGCTTATACTTAAATCCCTGTTCGATTTGACATGAATTTGGTCACATACGATAGAACGTCCAAAGTTAAAAAATCAAGTATATATATGCTTACAAGATACAACGGACTGCCAATGACAGCACCGACGCATCCCGCCACGCCGGACACCAACGCCGTCCTGATGACGTTCGTGTCGCCGTTAGCGTTCAAGGTCAGCTCGTATCTTTTGGCCAGGTTGTACGAGCCGAGCCTCGTGCCGTTGAGCACCACCTGGAAGCCAAGGGCAGTGACGAGGCCGGACTGCAGCGCAAGTATACCCTCGTGTCGGGCGATCTGATAAGCCGCGTGGAAGGTGTTGCGGTAGATGCGCTTGTACGTGCCGCGCGCCTCGAGCTCGCCCTGCAGCTGGAGCCGTATCTTTATTACGTCTATGGGGTTGGTGAAGAAACCCGCGCCGACGGCCGCCGTGGCGCCGATCGCGAACTCTGCGCCTGGACTGTGTGCGTGAGGGAGAGAGTATATATCAGAAATACACATCAAGGAGCGCGGGAGCGCTCCGAAGGCAAGTATAGAAGGAGCCTGAAGGAGCGACCCGCACTATATATACATTGAAATGGGTGCCCAAGATTTTGAAATTTATATAATATGCGCAAGCTCGCCCTTTTGCAAATAATGTGAAGTTGGGGTTTATTCTGCGGTCCCACATCACCTTAATCAGAGAATCATTGAGTACGGGAAGTGGGAATTAGTATATTGCGAGTTGCGTAAAATTGTTAGGTACTTACGATGGGAAAAATTTTTAAGGCTCCCCCGAGCAGCGGTCGTGCCAAAAAACTTATATGTGCAATTCTCCCGAAAATTTCTCTTACTCTGGTTATAAAAACGACGAAAAAAAAATTTTGAGGCACACCTCTGCAATACGTTTTTTCTTGTTCTATATACCACACAATACACGAAAAAACTTTGAAACGCAGGAAAACGGTCTTGTGACATAGTTTTAAACGCAAATCATTTTTTCTTATGGACATTTACATTCCTTCTGGACAGTTAGTTATACGTGCATTTGAAAATCGTGAAAAATTGTAAAAATACGCGATTTTGAGCAAATTCACGTAATTCTTAAAGATGCTTGAAATATCGAACGTTTATAGTGAATAAAAGATTTTTGCTATTTTCAAATTTAGCCGAATTTGGCTACTCAGTACATTAAAAAAAATTATAATACTGTATTTCTTCACTTCTCACTCTTATAGTCACCACTAAAACCACTCCGACGAATTCTAACCAAAATTCGAAACATTGAGTTAATATTTCGTTCATTATGAACGTTCGGAATTTCAAATACACATTTTTAAGATTTTTATAATTTTTTGTAATTTTTCACGATTGCACAGAACCGACCAATTTTAACGATCTTTTATAGCTTAAATTAAAGCTCGTTTCTTCTATTTTAATCGCTTTTAAGAGCTTTCTATTGGTTAATAATCAGTGACTATTTTTCGTCCAGCAAACCGCGATTTGCATCATCCGAAAAAAAAAAATAAATTAGTACCTACTTATTTCCACAACACAAACATGACGCAATCCCACATCATCTTTTGCCCCATATCGCTCGCGCGCCATACACAAGAGCATACCGCGCACGCTTGCATCATAATCCGAAGTTCTATAGGTATGGAAGGGCGGGAGAAAACAAACTTTCACCGCCGCACTATAATGCGCGCGTGTGCAGCGACCTTGAACTTTGTAAAGAACCTGCGCGTGGCTGAGTAGGTCAGTACCCTTCTGCGACCACATGACTCGAACGGCGTATATATTACGTAATAAGTGGAGCGTGGAACACGCGTGCGTACTGATATATTATGATGTATACGAATTGAGTGAGTGAGGCGGGTATCATTGGTTGCGTTCGACCGAGGGGAACGTTTCCTTCTATCGTACCCTTATCGTACCCTCGGATAGTCGCACCAAATGTGATAATACCTTAAAGCATGAAGATTAGGTTAGATTAAAAAATACAAAAACACACAAAAATAATTCATGATTGTGCTATGGCTCTTCAACATTAGAGTATTTAAGAAATGAGTTTTATACCACTCTAACCTCAAAATCACAACTTTGATATGATTTTTCGGCGTTCGTGGTATAAAATACCGTTCGAAACTAGTGCGTAAGTCGATTATTTAGGTGGTGTGACTTCCCCACCCGTGTCGAAATGTACTATTGTCTTTTTTAACCAACCTAATATTCATGCTTTAAGGTATTATCACATTTGGTGCGACTATCCGAGGGTACGATAGGAGTACGATAGAAGGAAACGTTCCCCTCGGTCGAACGCAACCATTGGTGAGAGTGGCAGCGATTCAGCGAATAATAGGTCATAGCTTCGAGTATATACTTATGGAGTAATCATCTCATGCGGAATCGCGTCTTCGGTGTGCGAGAGAGAGAAACAGTTTTATGACATGCTATCTCTCTCGAAGGCGTGTTGTGCGAGAGATATAGCAGACCGGAAACACGATTCCCGCATGAGATGCTTTACTCCATAAGTATATGCTCGAAGGATTATAGTGTTTATTACATATTACAATTATTATATTTGTAAGTGTTTTCATTGAGAAAATAAGAACAATTATCAGCGAATCATTGAACGCTTTGCAGAAGTGGTGCTCGATGCCATATACCAGCATCGCGTCACATCTAGCAGCAAGAAATACAGAGCAAACAACTGTCTCCCGCAACTGCAGATCAACCAATTTCCATCGCAATTCGCAGCCTACCTATATAATGCACGCATTGGACGCGAAACAACGAAAAATTTTGGACACTCACGGCTTGTCCCTGATGGCCACGCGGTTCGGCTTCTCAACGTTCATCTTCCTTCTCTCTCTCTCTCTCTCTCTCTATGTATACTGCACTTTCACTTTTATATACAGGTGTACTTGTACTGTATACTGTACGCTCCTCTTCCGTATCGACGAACACAACCGCACGATTCAACGGTCTCCGCACGACTGACTGCGCGCGCGTGTGCCTACATCTCGTCTGCTGTTGAGGCGATGCACGTCACAGCTCACAGCAGACGACGGAGCAACACACATAAAATATAATAGCCATCACGGGCCCATCGTTTGCAATGGAGGCGTGTGCGCTAAGGTGGCTCATGCGTTTGGTGCCGTATCAAGTCGGGGCCCCGCAAGAGGCTTCTTTATTATTGCCAAATTAAGTTAAAGTATTTTACGTAAATTTATTGTAAATAACTTCTAAATGTTCAAAAAAAAAAAAAAATTTATAAATAAGTAAAAACTTTGCTAATTTATCGCTACATTTATATGACTGGTCGCAGTGCGCATGCGCAGTAGCACATTTGTAACGTTTATTGTCAATATCTTTTTTGTTTGGTCGTTAACCTATAATTCTGATGATATCATTAGATTCTTCACAAAAAAATCTTTAATTTCATACATTGTACATTAAAAACTGCTTTTTTACAAGTTACTACGAAGCAATAAACTGTTCATTCCCATAAGGTTATGTGTTAAACGTACCTATTTATAAACTCAGTTTTTTCGATAATTAGGTCGTTGACCTACAATTTTCTTAGTACAGATCGAAAGTTTAATGTCTAAAGAACATATTTGTTAAGTTTAAGATGTATCTGCTTTTTTATAAGAAATCGCATGAGCCACCTTTAATTAAGGTCGGTTAAGGTGGCTCCCGCGTTTATTTTTTTACTTATATTCACAAATTTTTTACGATGCTTACTTCACATATTATAATTTGAGAAATAATAAAATATGAAAAAAGAGTTCTTGAAGTACGAAAAAAAAATTTTTCAAAGAAATTTCAATATTGTTAAAGAAGATATCGCTAATTGAAAAAAAGTCAACAAAACACATACATTTTTTTCATTTTTCATCCGATTTTAATTTCAAAGGACTCATGAAAATTGAAACATTATTAAAACCTGCAAAGTTATATCCAATTTTTTATAAAATTCATGGGCAAATCTACAAACAATTGGATGTAACTTTACAGGTTTTGAAAATTTTTCATTTTTCATATCGATAACACGATATGAAATTGTACAAAGAACAAAATGAGTCCATTAAAATTAAAATCGGAGTAAAAATGAAAAAAATTTATGTTTTGTTGATTTTTTTTTTAATTAGCGATACTTATTATTTTCTTTAACAATAATGAAATTTCTTTGAAAAAAATTTTTTTTTTGTTACTTTAAGAACCATTTTTTTATATTATATTGTTTCTCAAATTGTAATATGTGAAGAAAGCATTTTAAGAAATGTGTATATATACACTATAAAAAATTCGGTAGTAAAATTGTATGATATGATGCTACAGGCATATTATACGGAAAGCAAAAGTTAAGTAAGTACTTTAAACAAAGTTAGTTGTTGATAGTGATAATTTAAAGAAGATATATGTAAAGTATATTACGCGAGTATGTCAAAATTAATGTAAAGGTAAACTTTTTATTTATTTATTTATTATTTTTTTTACAAATACATTCAATTTAACGCACCGGTGCATATTTTAAATTTGCATTAAATTTAATGCAATTTCTACAGTGTAGATATGAAGAAGTGGGTGTAGACTTTTGTTGAAAACAATGTGTAATGAGTCGTTGAAAAGTCATGCTCGTTACTTATATCAGTAGAATTGAGCAATTATTGTTATATACTAAACAATTGAAAAAGAAAAAAAATGCCTATTCTCAGAATATTTTCCTGCTTGCAATAATATATTTATCGAACTTTTTTATCAGGCTACTTAAAATTGACAAACTTGGCCGTTATCGCAATCGCTTGATTACGCAGTCGGTCTGTTTCGCAGATCGACCAAATAATTGCGCTACTCGTTTCCTCACGCGATATTATACACTCTTCGGATCATTTCGAAACAATCAACAACAATCGCATCATTCTCTGAACTACAATCTATTACCTATCCTACACTTCACATAAAAAACAATACGCATATATATTTGTATTTTTTTTGTAACGCGTTTTTATTATTCATCCATAAAAAATAATCCACTCTTATTCGATATCTATGTATACATGTATATTATGTACAAGCCGTATTTACAATTCTCCGGGGTCATCAGCAGCCTTCTTCCCTGACGCTGTCGTAAAGGAGAGCGATTTTTTCGTACAGGAGCTGGCAGATAACGACGTAAGGCGCCAGCCTCAGCCAATTGGCGAAGGTGCCCTTGTAGAGGCCTGAGAGGCCTTCCGCTCGAACGGTTTTGGAGAGTCCGTCGATTATTCCTCTATAAAGCGCGCCTTTGCCTTGGCCTGTGGTCTCTGCAAATCATATACATACATATATACATATATATATATGTGATTACTCAAAATTTTGTTACATCAAATTGAGGCTCGAATTTAACGCCTATAATATCGTTGGTGCTACTTCGATACAAGTGTTTAAATATATTATAAAGTATGTAGATTGAACAGCTGCTATATCGGATCCGAAATTAGCATGTATAATGAGCAATTCTACGGGAAATCTCAAACGCAACTACAGTTTTTAGTCGGACAGTTATTAGTATCCATGGGTACTAATTTCCTCATATAAGTATATGTTGACTATTATTTATCTAATTCTTAAGATAAATGGGTTTTTACTCCTAGCGAGGTTTTTCCCCATTCTACACTCCACATATAAGTAGCGAGGTTTTTCCCCATTCTACACTCCACATAATAGTAGTTCAGCCATACAACCGTTTTTGCTCTATAACTTCTGATAGTGTGAAAATGCCCTCACAGGACAACGCACAACTTCCTCTTATTGATTTCCTTCTCCAAGGAGAGGTAACTGGAATCGCCCAGGCTCCTCCTACGTGGATTCATTTCTACGTAAGGGGCTCCTGGACGGTTATCCGGGCAGGCTGTACCTCATTGGTAGGGGGCGAGGAAGGGGGCCCCCACCATCCCTTCTTTCTTTTTTTTTTATCTAAGTTCAAGCTTATTTTGATTCTTGTTTTTATCCCAATAATAATAAATATGTCAGTGACGTTATTTTAACACCCACACTGAAAAAAAAAATATTATATGTTCAAGGAAATCTTAGTTGTTTGAACTAAAATTTAGTTAAAACAAGTAATATTTACTTGAAACAAAGTCCGATTTTCTTGAACACACAACATTTTTTTTCGGTGCACATCAAGTGCCATACGCATACCTTGATTGTAAAGCCTCGTGGACATAACGTCCAGGGGATGAACACTGAAGACGACACAGGTGCCGCCGACCACCGAAGCCGCGAAAGCTGTAAGCATCGGCCGCTCGGCGAAAGTCTGCAGCAATTTTCATTTCATTCAACATTATACAGATATACAGGTATATATGTCATATTTCTCTTATATATAAAGCGTTCAACACGTACGTCGGTGGGTTTGAGGTAATCCGTGACGACGCCGTAAACGGTTAGCTGAACAGCCGATCCAATGAAGAGTCGGGGCACGTTGGCGTTCCACTCCCTGTAGAAGCTCCTGAAGCCGCCCTCCCGCCACAGGGATCGGAGTATCCTCCAGGCGCACGAGTACTCGCGGTCGAGGGTGCTGCGCGCGTGGGCTTGCAGTTTCACCTTCGCCTACATGTGTATATAGTGCGTGCAGATATCAGTTGCGAAATCGAAAGAAAATTTTGTAAAAACGGTTAGTGTTAGGTATACTTATAAAGAATACGCGAATGATTGCGAAGTAAATTGTTTATTTTTACCGTGGCATGATACAAAAAACATTTGAATATTTCAGATTTCGCATTTCGTTTACCCTTGCCCTTCTAAAAAATCTCACGTGAGATTCTGCTCGAAGCGGCGGGAGAAATCTTGCATTAATTAAAAACGATTATTCTACAACTGAGAACTGCCTAATAGCTAGTTTTAGTTTTACCCCCCAAATAAATTCAAAAATACACCTTGCAAAGCGTTTCAAATAGTTTTACAATTTTTGAAAATTTCACACGTGAAAACTTTCTTTAAAGTTTCATAAGTGTAGTCTCACCTGTGATCTCAAGTGAGATCTCACGTGTGAAATTTTAAAAAATTGTAAAATTATCTGAAACGCTTTGAAAGGTGTATTTTTTAATTCATTTGGGGGGTAAAACTATACGAGTAACTAACACACTAATATGGATTACAGGACTGGTTTTGAGCGTAAAAATTGAAGATTTTCTACCCTGTAGGGGAGACACACATTTTATTTTTTCTGCAAAACAGTATTAGTTAATTAACAAAACTATTTTAGTACATGAAAGTACTTTATATAGAGCATCTTCATGATTTTTTCAAATTTGTAAATTGATCACAAAAAAGGTAGAAAGAAGTTTCTAATTGTAAGATTTTTGGTCAACCTTCCCCATAAGCGGGGTAAGTTGGCCACGTGCCTGTGGTAAGTTCACTGATAATAAATCGTTGAGTAAATAACGATATTATTATATTATATAAAAGAATCACATATATGAGAATGTCACATAGAACAGAAAATAAGCTATAATTAGCTAAAAACTATAAATTACCGAAAATGTATAAATGGAGGTTCTATTAGACTTCCTTAGATTTTCTGTATCAACATTCAAGAACTTTTATATATATAAAAAAATAATGTTGTTAATTAGGTATTAAAATAGTAAGATGATTCGTTAAACAATCTGCCTGTTCTCAATAGGTCAGCTAACATGCCCCAAGCGAACACTAATTTAAAAATTCTCCTAATAATATTAAAAATTGAAAGATAAAAAAAATACCAAGTGGTAAAATTGTAAAAGAGCAATCATTTTGCTCTACGTTAAAAAAAATAGATTAACAAATGTTTCAAAGAATTACACGATATTTTTTAAAATGTAAAATTTTCACCAACATCTCAAAAATTTTTAAAGCTTTCCAAAACGCATGATGCTTTTCAATTGAAAATTAAAACAAATATTCCTTATTCCATTTTACGTTACTGACATCAACAGTTTTGACCTCGGTTACTCCAACTGTACGAGTTATTAACCTTTGGTCAACCTACCTCGTATGCCAACTAGCCCCAGTCTCCCCTATCTCGTTTTGTACTTCGCACGCTCCGCTATTAGCAGCAATACATTACATAAAAAAAAGTATCTCAAGAGTCAAAGGTTCCGTGGGTTTCCTCATACCTATTAGGCAGTTCTCAGTCGTGGAATTCTCGTTTTTAATTAATGCAAGGTTTTTCCCACCACTTCGAGCAGAATCTCACGTGAGATTTTTCAGTAGGGTATTGTGCTATACTCGCAACGTGTATGAGTATAATTAAATGTAGCAAAACGAATATCGCTCATTCAAAGAAAGTTACTTTATCTTTCCATGGAAATTTTTATTTTTAATCCCGTTTTAACGGGGGAGGGCTTATTGTCTTCCTTGTGCAATTTCAGGTATTATATAATACATTTTTATATAATACTAAGATATTTGCAATGACAAAAAAAATATTTTAAAATAAAATTTGGAATATTGCTCATTCAAAGAAAGTTACTTTATCATTCTATGGAAATTTTAATTTTTCATCCCATTTTAACGGGAGAGGGCTCACTGTATTCCTTGTGCAATTTCAGGTAGCGGTTACGGAAAAATAGTTTTGAAATTGCACAAGGAAAATAATGAGCCCTCCCCTAAAAATTTTAATAACATATGAAACTATGATATGTGCGGCTTCACTTTTTTAAAATTTCAAAGAATATGTTAATTGATAGAATAGTATAATTTTAAAAACTCGGCCACCCGTTTCAACGTATACGTATCACGGTTGTCCCTCAGGCTTCTTCTATACTTGTCTTCAGAGCGCTCCCATGCTCCTTGATATTGTGTACCAAGGGCGTAAAGTGGGCTTTTTTAGACCGAGTGTAAAGTTTGCAGTACGTGTCGAAGACGAGTAGGTTTTGCGGGCCTAAGACAAGTACTTCAAATACATGAGGTTAAAAAGCCCACTAGCCATTGGCGCACACCATTTTTTTGTGACACATGTAATTTTTTGGAGGATCAAGATTCATTTCTTCGATTTTATCCAATTTTAGAGCAGCGGGCGGAAAAGTGGACTTTTCCGTACACTGGGCAAAGGAATAACTTTTTTTCCTCGCCGGTAAAAAAAAAGCACTTTCAGTTCGCTTTTTAGGTCAAAACACCGCAAAAATCGTGCCTGTGTTACAAACAAATATTTTTAACATTTACAATTTCTACAATGTCATAAACATAACAAGAATTTTGAATAATTCACGACCCATATATGGATGGCACCATAATGAAAGTGCTAAGACCTCCGGAAAAAGCCTCGCAAATTATATGTCTCACCAAATAAAGTGGATTTCCTATAACCACACCCATCGTGCCGGAGGCTCCGGACAGCACCGCAGTCTTCAAGATGTGCGTCTCGTCCTTCTCGTTCAGGTTGAGCTTGTGCCTCTTGGCGAAATGATAGGAGCCGAGGCGCAGCGTGTTGATGATCACCTGCAGTCCGAACACCGGCATGAGGCCCGACTGTAGGGCAACAATGCCCTCCTGCCGGGCCATTAGGTACGCCGCGTGGAAGGTGTTGCGGTAGAGCTTCTCGTAGCTGCCGGCAGCGGCGAGCTCGCCCTGCAGCTGTAGTCGAGTCTTCAGGACATCGGCGGGGTTCGTGAGGAAGGCCGTGCCGATGCCCGCGAGCGCGGCTATCACGAATTCCGCGCCTAAGCTGGAAAGTCGTTGTCATTGCTGGGTTCTTTATGGTAATGCAGATAAGTGGAAATGCACGTGTACGAAAAGATTTTTGGTAAGGTTGATGGGTCGAGTTGGTTTTGATTTTTACAGATGGTTCTTCGTTGATTATATATAGTTTTAGCGAATCTTGAAATATCGTGGGTTCAAAAATTATTTTATTCATTATAGTTTTATTTTAATTAATTAATGAATAAAAATTATTTTATTTAGTAAGTAGCGGTTTTTCAAGTTATATATGTGTATTATATGTGTGTGTGTATGTGTGTGTGTTTTCTTACATTGTGATATGTGAATGAATTGTCATGAAAATTTTTTTGTATTCAAGGCCAGTTTTTCTGGCGCTTAACTTAATTGGCACTATTATGTAACCACCTCAAAAGTTAGATAAAAATGTTCGTCTAAGAAGTACTCAAAATTCAGTATCAAGTGTTAAACCAGACTACAAAATTGTCAGAGTACTACCTATCGAGAAGATATATTTGTATACATCTGTTGGTTTAACGAAACCGTAATCGTACTGCTGATTTATTTAAACGTGATAAAAAACTACAGCGTGTCAGTAAAATAAATAAATCCGCAGTTTTCTATCCCGAATGTACAACTATATGAACCATTATAAGCAAAAATATAATTGTAGAGATAAATTTTAATATATAATTAATAATCTTTGAAAAATTAATAATTATGAACATATTTTTAAAATAAAGAATTTTATTTCCATAATCTATCCTGATAAAAATACTTTTCATATGACACACTAATGTCAAACTTAAAACACTTTTACGAAAATCCATGAACTTTTAAAACTGCATTTAGTACTTTTGATTTATCGCAGAGAGTTGATAAAATCTCACGTGTCATTGTTTACACTGTTTAAGAAAAATGAATCTCACGGTTTCTGTTTAGCGGCAGCCTCTCTCGTTGCCATGTTCGTTTCGAGGACACTGGCTCAAGACTACAACAAGTACCGGAGCGTCTGTCGATGCCTCTTTTGTGATAGCATAATGAACGCTTATCTCCCACGTTCAGTCACATACTTATCGTAGACTCGTCTGGAAATACGTCATCTTATTTGATTTCATTTCTTTTTTTTTAATTAATGCAAATGCTTTTATTTTTTGAAACCATATGCTTATATATTTGATTTATTTTAGGAGTAAAGACGCAATATAATGAGATTTAATGTTTGAAAGTGAAATGAGGCACAAGTGCATACACAAACGGCCAAATACCAGATATGATAATAGTGCAGTTTGCATCTGAAACTGGAATGATATATGTAATCACGAAATTCTGCAGAAAAGTAAGTGACTAAGTGACTAAGTGACTAAGGTTGGAAATTTTTGCAAAACTATATTAATTGCTTTTAATCCATAACCATCTGATAATCATAAATAAAAGTGTAGGCCTTTTTTAATTAACAAAGATGTTTCTTAAAGAAAACATATAACACATTTTTTTTCAGTTTCATAATTTATTTTATTTTTTATATAATCTAAATTACGGTAAATGATTAAAAATCACAAGCCAAAAAATAGGATTTTCATTTCAAGGATAAACAGATTAATTTTTTAAATATATAAAAAGGAACCATAAAATCAATTACATCGGAACACACATAGTGACTTACATAATACATCATAATAATAAAATAATTATCTAAGATCATTCGTCATATCGGTAAAGTATTTTGTCGCATGACATGAGTTTACTTAAACAATGAATTAGTATAATCATTTGAGTGTTAAATAAAAAAGTTCTGCAATGGGAGTCGATATATACTCTCGTCAACAATAAATACTATTCTATAAACAACTTTTTTGCCTACTTTCAAGGCAAACATGATACTGTATTAACAAATAACAAACAGATGCCTTTCTCTAGTTAAACCGAGAGAAAAAGCGCCCTGAGAACTGTGTAGTCTCAATTTTTTGTAATTCTCTCGCATTTCTGCGAAGAACAATTATCAATATTCTTCTAAAAAAGTAAATTTCGCGATTCAATGATACTGGTCGTAGAGCTGCGCGAGATTCTCGTAGAAAACTTGGCACAGAATAACGTGAGGCGCGCTCCTCATCAACGTCGGGAATATGCCCTTGTAGAGGCCCAGGACGCCTTCGATTTTGAAGACTTTGTACAGAGCGTCGAACAGGCCGTTGTAGTACATTCCTTTTCCTTTCATGTCGGTACCTGGGCAGAATCAATAAAACGAAAATTAGTGCGCCTATAGTGCGGGTTTAAAAATCCGTAGATTAATAAATTGTGGTTATATATAGCGTTTACTATAAGCCAATACTAAATATAATAATGCCTTCCTTTTAATATCAAAATCTTCTCATCTGGCTTTGACCCAATTTTTTACCAAATATTGCAATTTTATTTTCGTTGTAATAGATAAAACAACACTGTACCTATCGAAAAATTCCATGTGGGACCTATAAAAGGCGCGAAGTATGAGGCACATGGTACCAGTGTGAGATTTTGTCGGGATATATCCCATTGGGCCCCACACGACTAGCTGATAAATAATATTTAATAAACTTTTTTTATTTATAATTTTGTAATATAATTATTTTAGTATGGAAAATTTCAATGCGTGAGTTTATTTTAATCACAAAAGGTTGTGAATAGATATCGTCGGTTGGAAGGAAGAATGGGCTGTTTTAAAAAAGCGCTGTAAAGAGGGCTACTTGGAGTGAGCGCCGAAGAAGGTGCTACCTCGCCAATAATTTTGTTTCTTCTAAATTGAAGTTGGTAATCCAGTGCATGTTAAAAGAAACGATAATTATCTTTGAAGTTATTGAGTTTGCTTATTATGGAAAAAGTTTAAATCGTCACATAGTTTTTAATTTTTAACAATTTCATTCAGCGTCCACTCCTAATAGATAGCTCTTTTTACAGCACTCGTTTGAAATAGCTCATTTAACAACGCTCGGTTGCAATCGCTCCCCTTACAGCGTTTTTTTAAATAACACCTTCCTTTCAGGCGATCTGCCGATGATATATTCAATAAGTCTTTTAATACTATTTTTTTTTTTCATTATAAATTATAAAATAAAATGAAAGTTTATTTAAAAATTATCTGCAGGTTAGTAATATGTGTAACTTACATAGAACCCCTACGGGAAACATGTGGAAACCATGTGCGAGCCAGTGGGATCCGGATGCAAAATCTCACATACGGATGTGGGTCCCACGTATGTTTTCACATATAGTTTCCAACGATCCCACGTGACTCCTATATTGTTTTCTACTCGCATGAGTCCCACATGTGAATTTTTTAATGTTTTAAAAAAAACATTAAAAACATTTATCCAAATCCATTCAAAGCATCAATATTACAATTTACCCTGATTATAAAGCCTCGTCGATATGACATCGAACGGCTGCATCACCACAGCCAAGCAGCAGCCGCTGAACAGCGACGCCACGAAAGTCAACAGCAACGGTTTTTCGCGGAACGCCTAAGTATCAACAAGTCAACAAGATCCACATGAAATCAGGAATCGAATATTTAATGTACGTGCATTATGATAGTACATTATATAACAAGGGACGCGAAGCTCGCTCGGGCAGTGATCACCCGCGGGAATAATCTGTGACTTTAGTCCCGTGTTACATATAGTACTTTATTCCCATCTCCATTGTGTCCACTTTATAGATTTGAAAAGTTATTTTGTATCTATGTGTTATAATTTTGTTAGTTTTAACCAAATTCACCATAAACGTAAAAAATTAGACTATGTTACTTTATTCCTTTATTTTCATCCCATTTTTCAAGCTATAAAGTGGCCATTATATAGTGGAGATGGGAATAAACATAATAACGTGTGAAAGGATATGAACCTCGAGGGGCTTGAGCCAGTCGGTAATGAGTCCGAAGACGGTGAGCTGCGTGGCGGAGCCGACGAAGGTCTTGGGCAGGTTGGCGTACCAGCCGCGATAGAGGCCGAAGAAGCCGCCCTCGCGCCAGACGTGACGGAAGGCGTCGATCGTGCCCGAGTAGTGGTGCTGGTAGCCGACGGCTATGCTCTTCGCCGACTGCGACTGCAGGTGCGTCTTTATCTGTAGTAAACGATACCATTGACTATATTATACATGATATTATGATTATTGTATATCAATGCCACCTATGAGAAAAACTAGCACGATTCAGGTTCCGACGAATACCAGCCCATTTCAGCGTTTGTATAGGTGTGTTTGTGACGAAAATTAACACGTTTCGCGAGGTTGCCACGGAAACTAGCATGTTTCGGGAGATCAGCTGCGCTTCGCAAAATTAAGAATGTGTGATAAGTCTAATAAATTAATAGAGTTATTATATCTATAATAACTCCCCTACTGAAAAATCTTACGTGAGATTTCACGTAAGAGATTTGAAATATAAGATTCCACGTGAGATCTCATGTGTAAAATTTCTAAAAATGTAAAAATGGCTAAAACGCTTCAAAACATAGATTTTTGAACTTATCTGAGGGTGGCGTAACCTAATAGGCGACTCCTAATTCCCAGAAACTGATTTTTTATCATTAAAGGAATTTTAGCAGCTCGCGGACCAGAATTTCACATGAGATTTTGGCGTGAGATCTCACGTGAGATTTTTCAGTAAGGTCTATGAATAAATTACGCGCGTAATTAGCGCAAACTCTATAAAGCATATAATCGTTTAACGTACGGATATTGCGGCGCTGATATTAACCAGTGGAATGGAAAATTACGTAAGCCCTATTTTGTTAGCATGAAAGGTGAGCTCGCTCTCTTTCTCTCGGGATCCGCTGTCGGATGGAGAATCTGCGACAATATATAACTCAACTTAACTATACAGTGTCTATACGGCAATATATCTCAAGGGCTACTCTTCAGAATTAAAACATCGACCTTGTAAGCCAAGCGTCTACCTCGTCGGACCACTATTTCTAATATAGTATGGTCCAGCTGGAATTTTGATCCATGGATTCATATTCATTGACACCGGCGAGAGGTGAGATTCTGCAAACCTGAATAGTTCGAAAGTTTTATAACAGTTAAGGGTACAGAAGTTAGAAAGATGTCTACGATATCGACATTATTTTTTAGTTTTGTTTTCAAAAGAATTCATTGTAAAGAATGTAAGTACGGTTTTCTACTTATATTCATTATGAATTTTTCCAAGACATAGGCGCGAGAAGAAAAATAAGGGGTTTGATTTAGGCAAGAAGAAAAATAATTATTTATTCGTATTAGAAAATTCAGTGCTAGTTTTCGCCGCAAGGTTGTGAATCACGTTATACTTTTCGTTGCAAATTCGCGAATCGTGATTCTTTTCGTCCTAATCTCGCGAATTGTACTAGTATTCGACACAAATTCCTGAATGATGCTAGTATTCGGCGCAAAGTCGTGAATAATGCTAGTTTTCATTGAAGTTTTGCGAAACGTACTATAGTCTTCGTGAGGACGCCACGAAACATGCTAGTTTTCGTCGGGGGCGTCGATATATTGCTACAATAATGCATTTTACGATCACTTGTTTATGTATATTATATTCGTTTTGTTCCGATTTAAAATATTGCGATGAATCTTAGCAAAAGATTGCAATAATTTAAATACTTATATCAAAACCATTATCTTCAGCAATGTGCAAACAAAAGTCAGATTGTTGAAATTGAAAATACAAACAACGTTTAATTTAGCGCTCTCCATATATCTCTGAACCCGCCGCATCATGCTTACCAAGTAAAAGGGACTGCCGACAATGGCGCCGGTGGTCCCGGCGAAGCCCGACACGAGTGCCGTCTTCACGATGCTCGTTTCCCCCTTCTCGTTGAGAATGATGCCGTACCTCTTCGAGAAGTGATAAGAGCCAAGTCTGGTGCCGTTGAGGAAAACCTGAAAGGCGAGTGCCGGCGCGATGCCGGATTGTAGGGCGAATACGCCCTCGTGGCGGGCTATTATGTAGGCGGCGTGAAAGGTGTTGCGGTAGACCTTCTGATAGGTGCCCCGCGCCTCGAGCTCGCCCTGCAGCTGCAGGCGAATCTTTATCACGTCGATGGGGTTGGTGAAGCAGCCCGCAGCCACGCCCGAGACCGCGGCGAAGACGAACTCGACGCCCGGTCTACGGAAGAGGTATTATATATAGCGTCATCAGTAGTCCGTAGTTATAGTAAGATTTATGGAATTTGATGCAAATGTTATGAATTCTCTACTTTAGTGTTGCTGACAAGCCTGAAAAAGTGCGCGTTATAAAGTAGTGGCCCGGTAACAAAGACCTGTAGCGTGTACCATTGATAAAAATAATACAATTTCCATGAAATAAGTTATATTACGCTTACATAGCTGCGATCTTTAAATGTAAAATTATCAGTTTATGTGTATATGAGTAAGCATAACTTGAATTTTCTACTTATTATAATGAACAATGTCCCGATAAATGTTTTGCTCTTTCTATAATTTTATCTACGGACTCCTCATCATAAACAAACCATGCGCGCAGTATTATCGATGAAATTTAATTATCAAAGCTTTATCCTCAGCCGGCGGTGCGGCTAATTAAAAGCCGATTAAAACCTCCCACAACTGCGCACGCGCGTGTCCGCACCTCCGGTTTCCGCGCACTGCAGTTTTTCAAATTTATATATATACCTACAATGAGCTCGCACGCGTGCGCCCATCACCTTGAAAAAGTAATAAGATCTAAAATAAGGAGAGTGCGTCAACCTTCCCGCGCGCTCGCTCGCGACAGCAGCAGGGATTTCAAATTGGACTGCTCGAGAAGACCTACATATGCTCTCTCAGCTGCGCGTTCTGGCCTCGAGAGCGGCTCTCGCACCAATTAACTGCTTTCCGCGAAAAAATAAAAAAGAACGCAATACACACGAATGTCTACCCCTTTGGTTCGCGCAACTGCACATGTGCGTACGTGATACCGTTCAACTATATATAGATATTGTATAGGTGTACAGATTGCGAGTGTAAAGTGCACCGGATGCGATAAGCTTTACGCATAGGTGCAATTCCCCTGAAAATTGTCCTTAATCCGGTTATAAGAACGACGAAGAAAAAATTTTGAGGCACACCTCTGCAATGCGTCTTTTCTTGTTCTATATATACCACACAATACACGAAAAAACTTTGGAATATAGGAAAACGGTCTTGTGACATAGCTTTAAACGCTCATCAATTTTTCTTATGGAAATTTAAGATGGAAAAAATGGACGAAAAGTAATCACTGATCATTAAAAAAATGATAAAAATCAAATTACGCAAATTTGCTAAAAATCGCGTATTTTTGTCATTTTTCACGATTTTCAAGGGCAAGTAACTTTGCACAGAACCGACCGATTTTAACGATCTTTAGCTTAAATTAAAGCTCATTTCTTCTACTTTAATCACTTTTTGTGGAATATTTGTTGGCACTTTTAAGAGCTTGCTATTGGTTAATGATCAGTTACTACTTTTCGTCCACTTTTCCGATCTTAAATTTCCGTAAGAAAAATTGATGTGCAGTTAAAACTGTGTAACAAGACCGTTTTCCTGTGTGTTCCAAACTTTTTTCGTGTATTGTGTAGTATATAGAACAAGAAAAGACGTATTCCAGAGGTGTGCCTCAAAAATTTTTTTTTTTCGTTTTTATGACCGCATTAAGGGAAATTTTAGAGGGAATTTCACATATATGTATATAGGCCTCCGGCGCTGACACGTAAGTATGAGTATATTTACATTTCGGAGCGTAGCACGCAGCCACGATCACCTGATTTTCGTGCTGAAGCTCGATCCTTTGATTCTTTGGGAGTGAGCGTCAGCACGATTATATATAAGTTCGCAACGAAATAAAAAAAAAATTTATTTTGCCTCGTGGTTATACTAATTAATATTAATTTTGTCTGCAGATTTAGTGTTTTATAGAATAAAATAACTTTATAACAAAGGTTTAGATGAAATTTCTATTCTTTAATAGCTTAAATTAATTGTAAGAAATTATTTCGTTGCATTCCAACGATGCAAACTTCAGACCCATAAAGCGCGGACGCTTCTTTCGCGCCGCGTACACAGGTATACCTATAGACGCAGCAGCAGAATACTTGGGCCAATGTTGCCTATATTTACGTAACCGCACTCTCGCGCAAACAAGCAGCCATGTGTATAAAATATATATACATACACACACATCGAAACATTAAAAAAAAAAGTTCGACGATACCTCGACTACATCACTAAACCAAAACCCCATAATTTTCTCTCGCTTACGGCCTGTCTGTCCTCGAGTCGGTGACCGCCGGCATCCTGACTGCAGTCAGCTGCTTATACTGTCGTGTATAATAATATGCTTTATCTCTCGGGCTCTCGCACCGAGTCACGATCACATCGGGCGTCGAGCACGTGCTCCGCGGCCGCCCTGCGGGACGACGGCAATGATCGCTATCGTCGTCAGTTGTCGCGCTCTCGTCATCATCCTCGCGCAGTTGTCGTTCTGTTGATCTTTGGTATCACTTAGCACCCGCACCCCGTGCACCGTGTGCGATATGTGTATAAGTATACACGTATACTTATATTCCGAGCCGTCTGCTAAGATGGCTCGAGTGCGACTACGCGGCCCATAGGCCATAGTGCTCGCGCGCAAGCGCAAGAGAGCCGGCCTCTTTTTTTTCTTTACCTGCGATGGTCGGCACATTAAGTGGCTATATGTATTACTTATATACCTGTGTTAAGTGTATAGCTTCACGTAGTGCTGGCTAGAGTTGCGTGCAGTTTGATATTTGGAATATATAAATGTACGTATTGTTGATGGTACTTTTAAATTATTGTTTTAGTAAATATTTTGTGATTTGGTTAACGAGTAATTATATTCTATTAATTTAAGTTTATGAATGACTTAATGTGCTGGCTATTCTTCTTGTGATTTATATACTCTGTGGAATGTTGTTGCATATGCAATTGACGATTTCGAATTTCAATTCTAAAAATAAAACTTATTTATTTGTGTACAATGAAAATAACGCATATAAATAGTTCAAAAGAGCAATAATAAAACTAATAACTTTATACTTTTACATTTATTGTTAGAAAACAAAGATTATAAAATGACTTTTTGAAAATTAGATTCAAATCGATTTTAAACCAAAATTAAAATATAAGTTCCTTAAATAAAAAAGTACAAAAATATGTAACAAAATATAATTAAGGAACGCAGTGACTGATTACTATGATTTAAATAAGATCGAATTGAGTGACTTCGTTTTTTTAATAAATGAGTTAATATTTACAAAAGTATACATCGAGGAAAATTCGCCAGAGATGCGAAAACATCCCTTCATCAACGCTTCGTTCAATGTAGACATCGTATAGGAGAAGGTGTCTTGGCACCGATGCCGGAGTAAAAAAAAATTGATTCTCTTAATAACTGTACTTTGAGCGATTCCGTATTAATTGCTGCTTATTCGCGCGCCACTCACACGGTTCCGTGCGTTCCTCCTATCTCATCTATAGCGCGCGATCACGTTACATTTGCACCTATTCGTTCTTCGCCAACTGTGGATGTGCGCGCTATGGCTTTCGCGAAGAAGCACGCTTTCTCCATTATTCGCCTAGGTACTAGTAAATGCGTTTCTTCGTAAATTAGGACGGTTAGTCTCAAGCATAACGAGAGCCTAATTTCGCCATGACGTTCAGCCCCTTCTCCTCGTATTCTTCACGGAGAATCCACACGTTGTCGCGATCTTTGGATATCTCTGCGAGGACCGCTCCTCCGATGAAGACCATGTCTTTCCGTCTTGGTGAATCTTCGATTTTAATCTTAAATTTCTGAAAATCAAAATAGTTCGTTTTAACGAATAGGACTAGCATTTTAACAAGCCCAACTTAAGGTAGTTCATGATACGCAGTAGTTCTCAGCCGATTTAATCCGTAATGGAAGATACACGATTTGAGAGATTAGATATAATAATTGATCCACTGCCTCGCTTACATTTATATACATCATATACAACGACACAGCATAGATATTGCATATATTTATAAACTTCGTAATTAAAAAACTGAAGAATGGGTCGTTAAAACGTAAGCAAGCCTAATTTTGTTTGTAAGTAACGTCAACTATTATATATTCTTTTTGTTTTCATATCGTAAAAATCATTTTTTTTTTTGTAATTAATTAAATGTCTACTTTTATTGAGCAGTATGTAGGCATTGCAACTTTAGAATTTTATATAAAAATTTGGAATTGTTAAAAAACGAAATTTCGGAATGAACTACCTTATAAACCAATCCGGAAAATAACTACCTTTGCATGGCTGAGTATATTTTCTTTTTACAAAAACAAAATTTTAAGATAAAAATTTACATGCTACTTACGTTTAATTTTGTAGTGTCATTCTTTAATACTCGTTGCAGATATAGTTGCTTGATTTCTCGTTCAAGTCTCGAGGGTAGGCCAGGATACATGGTGCTTCCGCCGCTAAGTACGATGTGTTTATAAAGTTCGCTTCGCATATCAATGTCGGCTGACTGAATAGTATTAAACACCAATTCGGCGATACCCTGGGCTTCGACGTTAATTAAATGAGGTTGGAATAAGGCTTCGGGCGCGGCAAACCTCTCGCCTCCTACCTTTATCACTCGACCGTCTGGTAACTGTAAAAGTTATAAATTTTAATATTGCTTTCTTCTGTTCAAGGACATTCATGCGCCGAGAATTGGATTTTCTGATAACTTTAAAAAGTCTCAATCTTTTCTATTTTTAGCTACAAACAACAACAATAAGTTAGAATGAGTTATAATTAATTGGATAAAAACTCGTGGTAAAATAATAATACAATATACTATATTTCACGCGTCTTTCGTGCGTATTCAATAGCTTTTGAAAACGTTTATTAATAGGATATTATTACTTTATTTTCTATCACTCTGAACCATTTCTCAATTGATAAATGCTTTTGGAACGTTACTACAAAAAGTTCAACTCTACAATTTTTTCTTCAAAAGTTTAAGGTAAGCAGGCTTCTTAAAATTTGGTGTAATTTTAACTACTTATAAAACCAACAACCTGCATAAATATCAGACGATTTTCCTCAAGCATGAACCCTATTAAAATGAAAGTCATTCCTTAAATTAATATTTACCGTATAGGATTCGACAAGAACAGTCGTTTCAAGGGCTAATTTTTCCTCAGTTTCAATATCGTATCCAATATAACATAACTTTTCCTTTATCATCCTTACAGTCTCAAAATCCGCGGAATGATTGAAAGCGTATCCACGCTGCAATAGTAGCTTGATAAGGTACATAGTGATATCGCGTCCGGCGATGTCCAACCTTCGCGTGAGGTGAGGCAAAGCGTACTCTTCATACACTGGACATATGTGAGTCACGCCATCGCCAGAGTCAACAACAACGCCGCTGATTAATCCTTGGGCATATAGTGTTAATACAGCCTGAATTGCAATATACATCCCGGCGAATTGGTATTTTTCAAACATTACCTAAAAATACAATTTTTCCATTAATGATAAAATACAACAGTAGACATTCAAAGTTAAATTTTTTATACAAAAAATTTTTTATAAAAAAAAAAAAAAAAAAATACGGTTTTAACATTAAGTTAACATACTTCAATCATCATTTCTCGGTTTGTTATAGGATTCATTGGAGGTTCTGTTAACAGGATTTTACATTCTCGTGGATTGATGTTCATCTTCTCTGGACCAAAGGTATAATCCCAAACATGGCACATGTCTTCCCAATTCCTGGAATAATAAATAATTTAAGATACCTTTAATTAGAAATTATTTTTCGAGTCATTTGAAAATAGCCTTACCTAACAACCCCATTTTGCATTGGATAACTAATTTCCAACATAGATCGTAATTTGCTGGCTTCCTCACCAACCATGAGGTCCTGCACAAAAATTTCGGGACGATTATCGTGTTCTCAATAAATTCAAGAGTACAATGACTCTAAGACTTAACCACAACATAAACACTGAAGAACAACAAACTAAATAAAACTATATGTCTTTATATCTTTTAAAACTTAATTTAATTATTTCAAATCTACTATCAATGACAAGTAGTGCGTTTTTAGACTTACAGGCATCTCAAGCACATCCTAGCAGAGGCATAGGCAAGCACGCAACATACAAAAATCATTATTACTATTAGGCACGCTCAAAATGAAAACTTACAGGGAGTATGTGGCGGTATTATTTGCTCAAAAGGGTTGTGTTAGTTCTCCTCGCAAATCGAGGTTTTTTGGTTTATTTTGATTGTTTTCTTTTTCTTTTTTTCTTTTTTTTTTTCAATGCACTAAACGTACGAGAGTAAACTAGCTTATGATTATCGTAACGTCACGAAGGAAAAGGGGAAACTTTTGACAGATCGTTATCTCACTCTCTTTTTTTCTAACTTGCAAGCGTGCGAGGGTGCATCGCTAGATTTTGAATAACCGAGTTCTGATCAGTGCGTGACGTCGCGTGTGACTCCAGAAATCGACTTACACGGACACAAAGGTCTTGCTGAAAATATATAGAACACCGTAATTAGATCGTTTTAATATAATGCTCTGATCCCGGTGTAGGCCGAGAGACATTACTTTTGAAACATCGTGTTTTAGTGCAACGAGTCATGAAGGATATACTTCCATTCATTCGTCGATCTATTACACATTAACTGAACGTTTTACCTTCACATCGATGTCTCCGATTTTGTTGGCTGCTCGGATGATGGGTCGTCCCACTATAGATGGAAATATGTGCGCTGGAAAATTGGACCCTGCATAGCCACATTTGACAAACTGAAAGTGAATAACAATAAAAGATTAACGAATAATACAAATATTTTAAATATTTATTTGACAATAAAATAAATACAAAATAACTATTGCAATGAATAAAGATTTTATTTTATTCTTGTGAAATTTCATATATTCATTATTTTAAGCACAAACAACCATTTTGTCTTTAAGTAAAGCAAAAATTTTACCACAAAATAAAATTATTACTTTTCTAATTATAAACTTCTTTAAAAACTAAGTTTTTCTAGTTTCCTACTTCCTGGAAGTATTAGAATCTGAAATAATTTACCAAGTGATATTACAAACTAGAACAACAATAACTTATACAATATATTGTTAATAGAACTTATTTACTGACTAGCACAGCTGAAGGAGATATAGATATTATTATAGTTAAATGTATTCAATTCATAAAAAATGTATATGTACAATTTGTATTTAAATTAAGTAGGCAAATCAGCCTGTATTAAATAAATAAATTATTATGTGTTTTCCAAAAGCCAAATATTTAATACAATCGCTTTAACAAATAAATCATAAATTTTTCAGACACTAAACATCTAACTCAATTTAACAGACTTTTTTAGAGATATTATTGCTATAAATCCTCAAATGGAGTTTATATATAATAAAATAGTTTCATGGAATTGCCATTACCAGATAAGACATTCACTAGCTCTTATGCACCTAAATTTTAAAACTTCATCAGCATCAAACTTTCTATTGTACAGGTGCATAACTCTACGGAATACCTAACACCTTAACAAATTGTACACATAGCACTTTCTTTAAAACTTTGGTGAAGAGACATACCTATATTGCAGAATGAATAAAATTTAATAAATATTATTTGTATAATAGCTAATATTATAATTTATTTTGTTTTTAAAATGTGTTTGTTATTTTCTAATTTAGGTTTTTATCAATTAAATATATAAATAAATAAATAGATTTTAAAAAATAATACACAAATAGAAATAATTTCAATAAATAATGCATATTTTTTTGCCTAGCGGACCGAAAGTACCATTTTTGCTCCCAGCATCCGATCGCAAAAGTTGTATTTTCAGCCTCACCAGGCAAAAAAATTGTATACACAACACAGAAATAAAGAGGGCCACCCCAGAGAACATGTTTGCCACCCTCGCCTTTGGTTCGGGTGGCAATTTAAACATGCTCTGGACTGTTCAACTCTTTACCTCCCTAGTTGCGTAATATACTATTCTATGAATTTAATGATATCTTATGTTATTATAAAAATTTTGCATATTTCCGATAAACAAACTAAAGAAAGTATTTATATACATCAATGTTAGCATTAAATAGATACCTTTTGGCAAGAGTTATAAAAAGCGTACTGTTTACACAATTAATGATAGAGTTAAGCACTAGGTTCCACAGCGCAATTCTCCTGTATAGAGTAGAGTTTGCCACAAGTATACAAATGGTTTGCATTAAGAGAATACTAATTTAATACTATCAAGATGATTTGTGCGTTGCTCCAAAACATAAGTCAAGATGACATGTGTCAGATGCTTAGTAAATTATTTTCAAAATCCATTGATATTGAAAAACAATTTCAGGAATTCGAGAACTTGCATTGCAACTCCTAACATTACAAAAGCAGAGAATATAGATATATTTGAATATATTCTATATTTTCTGACAAAAGGTCTGCATATTGAAAATCACCAACAATAACGTATATCCTTTGTAAATCGAAACTCATTTCAACATTATTCATTCACCTACAGCTACAGCTGTACTTGCAAACAAAAAGCAAAACATCAAACCAACCAATACATAAAAAATCGATCAAAGAAATCCGTGATATGCTTTTTCAATTCCACTTCATCGCTAGCTTTCCCATTACCCGAGATCAGCTAGGTTTAACGGCATTCTCGATAACATTATAAGGAGCAGGCATGAGTCACGTTATTTTGGAGCCATCACCATCATCGTCGCAGCGCCGTATCAGCGAATGAGTGGGCGCCGCGATCCCGACATAACCTCTCAACGTATCCGCTTACCCCCGTCCCGTTGTCGCAGACGATGACCTTTCTCCCTTTGCTGTCCATGACTAGCTCTCCTTCTCCTCCTGGACACGCGGATGACAAGCTCGGCTCTACCTACTCTCTCCTCGGCTGCTGCTGCTGCGGCGGCGGCTGCTGCTTCCTTGGCGGTCGCTGCTCGCGGGCGCTGCTGCACTAATTCGCGCTGCTACGATGAGTGGGCGTCGCCGGCATAGCCTCTCCCCTCGCGGTGCGAGCTTCGTCCTCCTCGTCTGCACCCACAGGCCTTCTCTCGTCTTCTAATCTAAATCCTAAAGACTAGACTGGTACCTTTATCAATTGCCCAAAGTTTAAAGTAAAGAGAGTGTATGTACCTGCGTCTCTTCGTACTTTGCCGGCGTACTATATATATATATATATATGTATGTATATATAGGTATACGAACGAGGTGGACAAGTGGACTCCTCTCGAATGTCTCGATTACTGCACTGCACTCCACGCATACACTATATAGTGTATGCATATATATACTTATAGCAGTCTATCTGGCTACAGCAGCGCATACGCGAATGATGACCTGTCCTCTGTCCTCAGTCCTGTTCTGTCAAAGACCGCGCGCCGCTATGCGTAGACGTCGAGGTTGAGTGTGTTATGCCTATAAGTATTGTGATACCTAGATAAGGTTCCCTGCGCTAAGAGAATGGTTATTATATTATAACCTATGTCGACGCCCCGTACAAAAAGTAGCACGATTCAAATTCCGACAAATACTAACGCGTTTCAGCGTTTGTGACGAAGAGAAACGCGTATTATTTGGTTGCGCCGAAGCAACCATATTTCGGAATATGGGGAAAAATATAAAAAAAATAGTTTCAGGAGTATGAGACAATTTAATGTAAACAATTTGTTTTTATTCTTAATCATGCATTTTTTGAGACTTAGAATGATAATTCATAATTTATACATGTTTTTTTAATAGAGTTTCATCAAATGTTTAGAAAGACATTTACATTACAGAGTATTTTTTGTTTTTTAATAGTATGTACTCTCTAAAGTTGAATTAGTGAAAATTGCTCTACCATTTCAATTATTAGAAAAAACTACTAATTTATTAGTGAATATTCACTATTTCATTAGTGGTTTTTTAAAAACTACTAAATTAGTAAAAACTACTAATCAAAATAGTAGTTTTAATAAACTACTAAATGAAATAGTGAATATTCATTAATAAATTAGAAGTTTTTTCTACTAATTGAAATGGTGGAGTAATTTTCACTAATTCAACTTTAGAGAGTAAGTACATTATGTAACAATTGGGAGAAAAGTCGCTCTTGATTCCTGCGGCTGGACAGTGATCATTCGAGGGAATCATCGACTTTTCTCTTGAGTTACATATATGTGCTTTATTTCCATCTCAACTGTAGTCACATTTTTGTTACATATAATATTTAAGTATATATTATTTTAAGGGTATTTGGCTAAGTTCGTATATAATTGACTTTTTTCCCGCAAAATGAGGGAAAAGTAAATTTGCGGGAAAAAAGTAAAATTAGTTAAAAGAGGCAAACAAGTCCAACTTTGGTCCCGAATTTCAAGGAAAAAAGTGGCCATTTTTGTTCAGATTGGTGTAAAAGGATGATTTATTATGAATATGAGATCTCACATGAGATTGTGAGAGATTTCACTTACTTTCTCCATATGAGATCTCATATAATGTCTCATCAACAGACTGTTCCTTTAATTGTTATTAACAAATTTTATAGACAATTGGGAAGTTTTACGTTAAAAAAGAATTGTGTCCGATTCTTTGACTGATTTTGAACATAAAGGTTTTTATAACATTTACCATAAGACACATAATTTTTGAGAAATTATTGATCTCATGAATAATATATATTTTTTTTGTTACTCGTGTGCAGTGTTTCCCATAACCATAGAACCACCTTAAAGGATGTCTATAAAGAAGTCTTTAAAATATTTTAAAACGTTTTAAAAACGTTCGTAGAATATTTTAAATATGTTTTAAAAACATTTTTCAATATGCAAGGTATGTTTGAAATAAATTTTTACGTTTTTAATAGTACATGTAGTACTTTATTCCTATCGCCACTGTGGCCACTTCATAGGTTTGAAAAGTTATTTTGTATTTATGTGTTACAATTTTGTTAGTTTTAACCCAATTCACCATAAACGAAAAAAATTAGACTATGTTACTTTATTCCCGCTAATTAAACTTTATTCCCGCATTATGCGGCAATGTAGTAAAAGAGGAAATCAGACGCCACTTTTGCCCCGCTTTTCAGGCTATAAAATAGCCATTATAGTAGAGATGGGAATAAAACGTTTTAAAAAGGTGCTAAATAAGATTATTCGAAAAATACATTTCATAATATAACTATGATCGATAGGTGGCGCGCAACAATACATTAATACATTAGTAAAAATGTTTGGCTCGGGTTATAAGTCAAAGTCAGGGAATAAGAGTGGGTGGACACATGTCAGTTGGGGTTAGTACACTTGACGACTATCGGTTGTTACTCAAGGGTCTTGAGGAAGCAAATTTTCAATTCTCCCTGAGACGACCTGCTGATTCCACCCCCCCTGCGAAAATTGTGATAAGAGGCCTCCCCTCGTACACAGAAACGGATGAAATCAAGAAAGAATTGATTGAATTAGGACTGAAGATTGAGGGCGTTGCACAGATGAAAAGAGGAAGTGGAAGAACAGCCACGCCGCTCCCTCTTTTCTTATTAACCATAACTAATGATGAAAACCTAAAGCTTTTGAACGAAGTAAAATCGATTAATTATTTTAAAATAAAACTTGAAAAGTACAACAAACCTAACAAACCTGTGCAATGCTTCAACTGCCAGGAATTTAATCACGTATCTAAATTCTGCCACATGCTTCCCAAATGCGTTAAATGTGGAGAAATCCACAAATCAACTGAATGCAAATTAGATTTCTCGGATAAAACAAACAACCTAAAATGCGCTAACTGTGGAGGAAACCACACGGCAAACTACCAGGGATGCCCAAGATATAAAAGACAACACGACCTAATCAAAATCAGGTCACAAAAACAAACAAACGCTAAACCTACACAACAGGTAAAAATTCATGCGCCCAGACAACAACCGCCACAAAAACAACAACAAACACAACAACATAATTACAACGCCAACACTAACTATGAACGTAACTTCCCGCGACTTATTAATAAACAAAACGCAAGTCCAGCTTGGACACACACACAAACAAACATGATAAATAATAATGATAAAATACAATCTAAAGACGCCGAAAACCTAATGAACATTATAAACGAGGCAATCGAGTTAACACTTCAAATTACAACAGGTACACTCACACTTTAAAGATGCAACAATTCAAACAGCTAATCTAATAAAACAACTTTTCTCTACAGCCCTTAATGTCAGCAATGGAGCAGGAAAATAAACAATTAAAAATCTACGCATGGAACGCGTGTGGTGGATTATATGCCAAAAGACTTGAATTAGAATCCCTCTTAATAAATAACAAAATAGACATTTGCCTCATAAGTGAAACCTTAATTAAAGATAAACAAAATTTCAACATAAAAAATTATAAAACATATAAAAACAACACTAACAGAGGCACGGCTATTCTCGTTAAAAATAACATCAGCCACTACGTAATTCCGATTGATCTCGAAAAACTAGAAGCCACGGCTATAAAAATTAAAACGCGAGGCCAAGAAGTCGCGATAATATCCACATATAACTCCCCTAGCGTAAAATTCCATAAAGCCGACTACACTAAAATCTTTAAAATAGCCCCGGTTGTTATTGCAGCAGGAGATTACAATGCAAAACACACCATATGGGGTAGTAGATCTATTAACACACTTGGCCAAAACATTAATAATTTCTGTTTTAAAAATAACCTTTCAGTTCATGCACCCCCGGAATTCACGCACTATCCATTTAACAAAAGACTAAAACCGGACATAATAGATTTCATGATCTCAAAAAATCTCTATTTTACTTCGGATGTAAACACAATTCACGAGTTAGACTCAGATCACTACCCCATAGAAATCATAGTTAACTTGAGCGCTAAATTCACCACTAACCATCTTAAATATAACTTAGCAAAAGCAAATTGGAATTCATTTCAAAATCATATAGATAACGCGATTAAAGAGCGCCAAAACGACTTAAATTCAATCGATAATATAAATCTTGCAATCTTAAATTTAACTAACTCAATCTCGGAAGCATTAGAAATAGCAGTACCTAAAAATGAAAATAAAACCGGTGAACCCCCTCTGCCACAAACAATACTTGATTTAATTAACTCCAGAAATAAAAACATACGAGAAAACCATGTCAGGCCAAATCCCCTACTAAAACTAGAAATAAATCACCAACGGAAAAAAATCGATAAAATGATTAAAGAATTTAAATGTAACACGTGGAATAACACAGTTAAAAAATTAAATATTAAAGATAACAGCCTCTGGAGAATGACAAAAGGTCTAACGCATAAACAAACAAATATTCCAGCTCTTAAAAACAAAAATAATGAAATTAAATACTTTTCTCCAGAAGACAAAGCTAATGCATTTGGAACGCACTTCGCTAATACATTTACCCCGCATAAAAACGAATCCGAAGAAGCAAAGCTCTTCACCACAGAAACAGACCGCATGGTTTCCTCGTACTTAAACCATCTGGAAATTACGGATCCTAAATATAAAGCCAAACCATTCGAAATCAAAAACTATATTAAAAGAACTAAAAACAATAAAGCCCCCGGACCGGATAAAGTCACTAATTGCATGCTTAAACATCTACCCTCCAGCGCCATAAGTTATATTACGAAAATTCTTAATGCTTGCTTCGATTTAAATTATTTCCCTACGGAGTGGAAAAAAGCAACTATCTTAGTGTTTGCTAAACCCGGTAAAGATCTAACCATGACCACCAGCTACAGGCCCATAAGTTTACTAAATACAATGAGCAAAATTTTCGAATCAATCATAATCGACAGACTTAAAGACGAACTAAACGATAAACTTCGACTCCGAGCAGAACAATTTGGCTTTAGAGATGGACACTCGACAGTACAGGCCATACTTAGACTAACAGAAGACATCACGAAAAACTTTAACTGCAACAGAAACACAGGCGCGGTTTTTCTGGACGTCGCGAAGGCTTTTGACAGCGTGTGGATTAACGGACTAATCCGCAAGCTGATCGAAGCCAAAATAAATAAAAATTTAATTCACCTACTAGCATCATATTTAAAAAATAGAAAATTTAAAGTAAAACTAAATGACGTAGAATCTAAAGAATTTAATATACGTGCAGGCATACCACAAGGTAGTCTACTCGGTCCTATACTTTTCATCATTTACATCAATGACCTTCCAACCGTTGAAGGAGTAAAAATAGGAATTTACGCAGATGACACGGCCGCGTGGGCTACCTCGTGGAGCAATCTCAAAATAGTAAAACTTTTAAACGAATTCCTTAATAAAGTAAAAAACTGGACAACATTATGGCGCATAAAAATAAATGCTTCTAAATCAGAATCAATCCTTTTCTCGCGTAAAAAAACCCAACACGGGATCTAGATCCGCCTAATCTAAACAACGAGTCTATAGAATGGGAAAATAAAGTAAAATATCTAGGAGTAATGCTTGATAAAAAATTAAGTTACACAGCCCACGTTAATAACACGCGTAACAAAGCAATAGGAGCCACAATGAAACTCAAACCGATCTTAAATAATCACTCAGCACTAAATATAAATAACGGAATAATAATTTACAAAATGATAATAAGACCCATCTTAACCTACGCCTCGACGATCTGGGCTAACACAAACAAATCTAATTACCAAAAAATACAAACGGTACAGAATAAAACACTCCGCACTATTTTAAACGCCCCTAGATACACTAAAAACACTCTAATTCATAAAGATTTAAATGTAGAGTACATTAAAGATTACATTAAAAAAGCCGGCAAAAACTTCTACAACAGAATTTCGGAATCAAAATATCAAATCATTAAAAACCTAGGCAACTATGACTCCGACGCAAGAGACAAATACAAGAGACCCAAAGACTTTTTGCATATAGATCCACCCACATAAATCCTAGTAAATAACGCAAATTTACGATGTTTCAGATACAACAGATCCAAGCCAAGGACAAATGCAGACACACCAGATTTACCCTCCCCTTACTAATCATTTTTCTTTCAGGATCACATCAAGAAGCCGCACCTCATACACTAAACTCTCTCTCTCTCCTTTCACGCAAAAAGAGACGCAGCGACGTTATGCTGGCGGCTGATATTCAGTGCGCCTCAAAACCGCCTGACCGGACCGGCTGGCGGATGCGGCGTCTCCCTCTGGGTGAATCTCTTTCCTCTAAAACTTTCTGCCGCATATCACCTTTACCTACCTATATAAATTACTCATCTATTTTTTCTGTCTAATAAAGTCATTCTACGCGTCTCAACAACTAACTTAAGATAAATGGGTTTTTACTCCTAGCGAGGTTTTCCCCATTCTACACTCCACATAGTAGTCCAGCCATACAACCGTTTTTGCTCTATAACTTCTGATAGTGTGGAAATGCCCTCACAGGGTAACGCACAACTTCCTCTTTTTGATTTCCTTCTTTAAGGAGAGGTAACTGGAATCGCCCAGGCTCCTCCTACGTGGATTCATTTCTACGTAAGGGGCTCCTGGACGGTGATCCGGGCAGGCTGTACCTCACTGGTAGGGGGCGACGGAGGGGGCCCCCACCATCCCTTCTTTCTTTCTTTCTAGAGTGGGTGGATGGGGGGTGGCGGGGATCGGAGACTGATACTCTTATTTTCAAGTTCTTTTTTTTATTAAAAATATCTTAATAAATGGAAAAACTCGCTTTAAAAACGTTTTAAAAATGTTTATAACTTTGTATAGACTACTTTGTTTATAATAGTTTAAAAATTTTTTAAAAATGTTTTTTAAACGTGACTGCAAAGGTCCAGGATGAGTTTTGCAAGTTTGCGCAACGTCATAAAAACTAGGAACTAGATTTAGCTACATCAAATAAACATTTTAAAATGTTTTCAAGATTTTTTTAGACGTTATTAAAACGTTTTAAAAACGATAGAATACTTCAAAAGGCGGAAATCATCAAAGTTTTAAAAACGTTTTTCTCAAAACGTTACAAAGTATTTCAAAGCAGGTTTTAAAATCGTTTTTCTAAAAACGTTACAAAATGTTTCAAAGCAGGTTTTAAAAACGTTTTCTAAACGTTACATTCTATTAGGGAAATTGTTCACAACAACCCACATAGACAGCACTGAAGGCTTCCAAACCAAACACTGCATGCTGCTTTCCAAGCACTTTATGCTGCGAAACATTAATTTCTCGCAGGAGCTTTTCAAGAATAAGGATTCAAAGAAATAGATCCCAACTCTTACAGCCAGGTTGGACCATTTCAAGCGCAATTTACTAGTTTGCAGAGTACACATCAGAGTACCCTACTGAAAAATCTCACGCCAAAATCTCATCTGAAATTCTGGTCCGCGAGCTGCTAAAATCCCTTTAATGATAAAAAAATTAGTTTCTGGGAATTAGCAGTCGCCTATTAGGTTACGCCACTCCCCAGATAAGTTCAAAAATCTATGTTTTGAAGTGTTTTAGCCATTTTTTACATTTTTAGAAATTTTACACGTGAGATCTCACGTGAGATCTCACGAACAATACGAACAAAAAACGAAATAAAAAAACACGTTTTGAAAAAAGTTTCAGCTCGTAGCGATATTTCACTTCGGAGATATGGCCTTTTAAAGAATTAAATTGTTTATAACTTTTTTTCTCCCACTTTTTCGGCCGAGAACCCTCGAAATTCAGATTCAGCAGGCCAAATAACGCCTAGAAAACTTTGGTTCAGGCGGGGACAAAATTTGACTACGAAAAGTATTGTAGACGCCTAGACCAATATAAATTCACCGCAACTTTTAATGTTCTCTCATTACGAAAATTAGGAATAAATGTATTTAAGAATTTACCAGTGGGAGAATAGTACTTTTCGACACTCCCGTGCGCAAAGTTCGATTTCCCGCGCGCTCGGCAAAAAGCGTGTGCTCGAAATCGAACTTTCCACACGTCGTATCAAAAAGTTCTGTATACGATACATGTGCGGGAAAGAGATTCTCGTCTCGTGTGTCTTTCCACCCTCGCTTCGGTCGGGTGTAAACGTCACGCGAGACGAAAATCTATTTTCCCGCACTAGTGTCGTAATGTACTATAACGACACGAGTGCGCAAAGAAGGTGAATCCCGCACGAGAGGAGTTTCACGGTGCGGTGATCGCCTACGCAGCGCATGAGTATCGTATACTATTTTTCCTATCGAGTTGTGCAATGTTCGAGCCTGCACATGCACCTGCGCCTAGAAATGCGTGTGCAAACTCGAATTTTGCACATGATAATAGGAAAAATCTTTAACACCATGTATGTCATACTGGATTAACTGCTTTGTTAAATTAAACTTGTTCAATTTTAACGATTTATAATGAAACTATATAAATGATATCACTTATTGGTTAAACACGAAGGTCGTTTTATTATCTACATTGAGATCCAAATTCTCTTCGGTACTATTACGAAATTCTGTGCCTCGCTACTACCGTAACCGACCGATGATGATGCAGCTTAGCACTTTAGCTTGTATTTATACCCTAATTAGTATTGAAGTATTGGATTTCGATACAGAACAGAAAGAGGTTGGGCCTTACATGGGTCTGTTGGACCCACTTTGAACTGATCATCAGCTATTGGTAAATTTTTCTAAACAGAAATTCAACTTTCCATAAGCAAACCAAAATGATATTGGGCTTAAAAAGGACCCCATCTCGTGGAATTAGTCTGTAATAAAAAAAGTGGGTTTTATATGAAAAAATAGACTTTAGCCTTACTGGGTGTTAACAAAGCCCGGCCCGAATAACAGAATTATACTTCATCAGGTAGCCCCTTTAAATCCCCAAAATTTTAGACTCCTAAACTTTTTCCATAAATGGTTTTATTTCCGACATTTTACGAGTTAAAATCAAATACGCTTTATAATATATGAAGCCTATGAATGATGTCTAAGTTATAAAGTATAAGATTCTTTGGTTCAGAATTTATTCATTTCCGGGTCCTACAAGACTTTTTCCAACTGAGACTGTAATTGAAGCGACTTCAAGGCTGTAATTGAAAGCTTTTTTTCAATCAAGAAATAAATTACGGCAAATTTAGACAGTGGCATGAAAAAGAAGAAGTTTTTAAACGTTTAAAAAAATTTTTTTAAATCGTTGAAATTGGACTAAAATTGGGCTGTTAGCAGATTTTTGTCCAAAACATCGCGTTTTTCTCACTGAATGGGCCGTCGACGATCGTCTCCGATGTGTGACGTGTACAAGTGGAGGTGTACTGTGCGTGCAGATGTAACGAGTTTGTTTGGACGTCATATTGTGCACCAACATACGCTACGGTAGCAGGAGGCACAGAATCTGATGATGGTATACCGAAGAGAATTTGCACACATGCATGACAAATATAGAGTTTTCCTACTTTCACATAGAAAAAAGAAAATAACAATATTATAAAAATTTCTTTTCGTATTTAAAACGAAATGTTCAAAATATTTTAATGGTACTGCCAACTTAAATCGTAGTTAAAAAATCAGTGCGCGAAATGACCCTTTTAGTAACTCTTTTTTATCCGGGCGACGATATCATCCTGTGGGTAAGTGTATGTAAATCCGCCCAGGTAATGACCCAGAAGCTGTAGTAGATTCCAGATAAGGTCTATCGGTATTCACGGTCTGAGAGTAGTAGACGCTTCAATAATGCCTAAAGTTCCGAACTATATATGTGTATAAGAAGACATTATTTCTGAGAAAATAAGCCAAGGTAGAAGTTCCTAAACCCCTTTTATGCATTAGATACAGCATTTTCAATATTTTAACTTTGTTGTAACTTTTTATTGGAACTGCAACATGGATTTTCATGGGATAGTAGTTAAAGTCTTTGTATTTTGTGCAGTTATAGTCCAAAGGGTTGCAAACATAAAAATTATTTCAGTAAGGAATTTTTAAAAAAGAAAATAAAAGCTGGTTTTCTCTAGTTTTATTTTATTTTTTGCAAATTGGTAGAAAGTTAACGGTATATTACATTTAATATGTTAATCAAATGGAAGCATTTTTAATAAAAATCTCAATCTGTAACATTAAAGGGGTGTGGTACTCATGCACTCTGTTTTACCGGCAGAACTCGGTAAATTCTATATTATTAAAATAAATATATCGAATTACGTCTTATAAAGAGATAGTTGCCCTGTGCAATGTAATAATATACCAGCTTGCGCAGTTTTGAGCCCAAATATCAATGACACCCTAAAAAATTTTGCGAACGAAATTTCGGTTATTTTTGTTCGCAAAATTTTTTAGGATGCCGTTGATATTTGAGCTCAAAACTGCGTAGGCTGGTAGATTATTACATTGCGCAGGGCAACTATCTCTTTATAAGACGTAATTCGATATATTTATTTTAATAATATAGAATTTACCGTGTTCTGCCGGTAAAACAGAGTACATGAGTACCACACCCTCTTAACACAATGTACTTAAAAGTATTATTGCTAGTAGTTAAAACATAAATGTTGTCAAATGTAAATGCCAAAATTTACCTTAAAGTGTACAAAGAGTACCTTGAAAAAATTTTTTACCCACTTTTGAGGACGTGTTAATGGACTTTTTCGGCCTATACGTAAACAGGTACTATAGTTAGGTATAAGTATACGTATATAGATACCTTATACGTCCAATCGGAAATACTCATGCCAACTCGCGGTATAGATAATGTAGAACTGTATGCAATAATAAGCAGGCTCTTGTACCGCATCGAGATTATGAAAAATGAAATCGCACCGGGGATGCACTTTATCGATTAGACGGTTAATGCTTGTGTCTATATAGAAAATTCTTTGACAGTCTCATGCTTTATATCTTACTTTTGAAATAAATGTTTATTGCCAAAGATTAATTTCGTTTTTTTTTTTTTTTTTTTTTTTAACAAAACGACGATTTTTAAACTACTAAAAAATACGATCATAAGTTTACTAAAAGACTATAATTTATTTTGGAACTTTACAAGTATTAGCATCAATTTTTCAGTAATATTGATGAAAGTAAAAAAAACAAAAGTAATGTAACAAAAGGCATCATTTATTTTCTTAATAACAAGAAAAAAAGGCGGTTTCTAACATCATCATACATTAATTGGAATAATTTAATTATTTTAACTATTATAAATAACAGGCGTATAATGACGCATAATAGAGAATGCATGAATGATTGTACAAAAATGACATTTTTTTCATATTTGCTTGTCACGTGTAAGCATACTCAATTAATAGTGTTAATTGTACATTTTCATTGCGGCTGCTTAGTTGGTGTATTTGTATTAATTTAAATTATTTTATTTTATGTATATTATTAAATATTAGATGAGACCTGTATAATCTAACATTTTCGTTACTGTAAATTTTTATAAATTTTTCATTTATCCTCAAGATGTTTTAATAAAACGTAGATATCTATTATTTCGTTTTATAAATGTATATTAAATATTGTTTTTGAATTGGACATCATAGTTTACATTATTTCTTTCTTAATTGTACACATACTACAACATAAAATAAATTAAAAACATAAATCAGTCTTATGACTTTACTACTGACTCTTGATTACATACTAAATAATCTGTAAAAAAAAGGTACTATAAAATACAGAATAGCAAAACAAATTGTCCTTAGTCGCAAGCTAATAAAAAATGATATGATATTCTATTAAAATGTAATTTAATAGTTGCAAATATTTTCATTTAAGTATACAGTAAAGGGTTGAATTGAATAAATCAATCTGACTTATTTTAAAAATAATATACCATCAACATGTATACATCAACATTAAAACTAATTATAGATAAATAATGTATCAGATGTTATACTTTTCTTTAAATGTGCAGTTTTGTCCAATCACTCATATGTACAATAATATATTAGATCATAGAGATTCGTTATTCACTAGATGACTAGTTTTGAGGACTGTATGTATAAGTTTACGTACATAATTAAGTGCGCCGAAATTAGTACAATTTGCAATATTCCCCTGAGCCTATCTTAATATTTCGAGTAACAATTCTCAACTCAACTTCGTCATCAAATTCATTCAATGGCATCTATATGTATGTCTGCAAATGCATATTTTAAAATTTTCTACATATTTGTCGTTGTTCAGTAATTTCTTTTTTTGGCGAACAGCGGCAGTGTAATGGTCAGAAGATACTTTTTGAGATTCTGTCAAGGCATTTTGAAATTTATAATAGTACAATCAAATAAACATTAATCATGCCAATTGATTACCACATCGTATGGTATTGTCCGCACTACAGACATAAACATTGTGATTATTCATCTGCACAGTGTATATATATATATATATATATATATATATATATATATATATATATATATATATATATATATATATATATATTTCATTTGCTTTTTTTTATTATATCAGTCAATCGAAATCGTATTCTAATTAGCAACCAAACAAACAAAAGCAGTTAAACGCCAATGCCGCAGTTCGACCTCTATCACACGATACGCGAGAAGAATATTAACTTCTTATTGCATACGTGAGTTTTGATTATTGTTAAAAATTGTAGTTCACAGAAAATTTTCCAACTCGCTATGGGCAGCTTACTCTATGCCAAACGTATTCGTCTCCTCGACAGCCAAGAGTAACTTCTCATAAAGGATCTCCGGCGTTGGGTAGGGCGGTAAATCCAGCCGGTTGAAACATGTGTGCGCCCTGCAAAAAGTAATTTCGATTAAACAGTTGTATTATTTTCGTAACCGCATGCAGGTGCCTTAGCACCAATAGAAAAAAAAGATCTCGAGGTTACAAACCTAGGCAAGCTATTTGGCCGTCCCCATTTCTCGATGCAGAACTTTCTCGGGCCAGTCGAGCCTCTCAGCGCAGAGAAGCCCTCGTAGGGTATGCTTGAAGTGCCTGTGACGAATTGCAGTAGCCTCAGTCGTTGCTCGTTGGTGAAGCGGCTGATACTACCCCAGAACCACTCGATGACAGGATGAGCGTCGTGATAGCCGCTACGATACTCGGTATGAGCGCGCCAGTCGTTAAGATCGATCTCCGCGGCGCCGGCTATCACGAGCTCCAGCTCGCGCGCATCGAAGACGGAGACGAGGCGTGGATCGACGACCTCGTAAAAGCCACGCACCAGTGACTCGGTCTGCTCAGCGACGCCACGCTCCAGGCGCCATCGCAATATGCGCTCGAGGTACTCCTTCTTGTTTTTCTCCGTCACCGGAATGTTTCTGCCACCCGGCTTCAGCTCGCGTTCAGCTACTCGGCCTGTGGAACAAGTTTGTTTATCAGTGCATGGAGATAATTTAAAATTTTGTTATCTGTGAGTTTTATTAAATGTGTAATAATTGACATGCTGAACGCGAGCTCATCAATCGATGGACGATCTCCCGAGATAAAAGGATTTGACCAATTCTACATATTTCGAATATCAATTATTTTTAAATGTCTTATAATCCGTTATACAGTTTTATCTGCACTAATCCGAAATATCAGAAATACCTCAATCTCGGAGAATAATCATAAGTTCACGTAAAGTAAATGAATTATACCCAGTAATTCTTCGGTGACAGAAAACGTGAGCTCCAGTGGCTCAATGCTTATGTCCTTTTCCTTGATCCACATCAAGCTCTGATGGAACTCCTGGTCGAGGCTCTCGAGATCACTGAGACTCGCGGGAATGCGCAGCAGCGCCTTGTAGAACGGCCGCGTGAAGAAGGCATCGAGCAGATACTGATGGACGAGTGCAAGGCCAAGTACGCGACCGGAAAATCGGAACCAGTCGTGATAATTGTCGACAAAGGCGGACATGGGCGATACCTGGACGGTATAGGTGTCGTTCGCTGAGTACTCGAAGAGGCCGTAATAAGGATTGAAGAGCTCACGCGAAAGATGGAAAAAGAACTCGCGCGATGGACCGCCGTAGTCGAGGCCCTCCTCCCGGTCAAATATCACAACGAGCTTGCCCTTCTGCAGATCCTTCTTCGACACGGCCATTATATGCGTGAAGGCGTCCTCGAGCAGATGCTCTCGTCTAATGTGCAGCCTGTGAGAGATATTTGATATAGTCGTAGTTATTTTGGAGCTTGACAAGGGAAGGTTTGGAACTTACTTCAGTTTGCCAGGACCCTGGCCGTAGCCCTTGCTTTCGAGCTTCCTGTAGAACGTTCGCAATTTCGCCTCGAAGTCACGCCTGTAGGGAGCCGGAGCCCTTGCCGAAGCCCTGGCCAAGCCAGGAGACGCATGAGGACTGTTCAGTGGCGATCGCCCGACGTTTCCAGGTATGTAGGACATTATTTCTTGCTCGAACAGACTGCGGAGAACAACAATAGCAGCAGCGCAGTATTAGACGGGAACAAATGGTAGATACAAAGAAAAAAAAGAAAAACTAAACTTATGATAACAATCTCATCAATAGTACTTGAAAACATTCAAGACGCGCATTTACACTCGTTATCAGCATTTCCTTCCCGCTCCTCAGTCACTCACGCCGTCAAGGATATTTACAAACACGTGCACTCATTATCCACTCCACTTACACACATACACACACACACACATACACACATGCACACACACATGCACACACACACACACACATATATACTGCCTAAGCCCACTGAGCTTCTTATCTCTCTCTCAATTCGGTCGCGTGTAGTAATCGTTGTTTATTAACTTCTGTACATTATATTGATGCACTCACCTGAGCAGCAGAGCGAGCGGCACGTCGTGTCCGAGGCGCTGCAGCGCCGCTGAGCCTTCGACCCGTATGGCGTTCACCTTCTCGCGCAACGCGACGTTCTGGCCGAGACCGGCGTGCCGCTCCTTCAGGATGTCCATGATGTTGGGCTGGCGGAGAAACGCGACGACCTTGTCGTTGTAGGCGACAGGAATCTCGGGCACGGCTGTCGTCGTGGGCTGCTGCGGTCGGGGCGGCGGCACCGGAGCTTCGTCCAGCAGCGTCCGTGGGTGAGCCGCTTCTGTAGGTAACCGCGGGTCGATGAACGACGTAGCTTTGCGCGCGTGGTTGATGAAGAATCGCTGGAAGACGTAGAGATATGAGAATAGGGTATTCTGAGTTAATACGATAACAAATCCCTGGTAACAAAATTTGGTGTTTTTCGTTTTTATTTTCAGTAAAAAAATAAAAATAAAAATAAATAGAAATGATGACAAAAATATGAACTAAAATTAAGGAATTGATTGAAAAGAAACAAAAAGTTAATAAATTTTATATTAAAAAATTTTTTTTATTTAATAATTGTTTTGTTTTTTCTTCATGTTTTTTTATGTACTGATTTTTTTTTCTCTATATTTTAATTTATTTGTGTTTATTTCTGTTTTTCTTTTTAGGTATTAATTTTTGCTTTTTCCTGTTTCAAATGTTCCAGTTCAGATAGAAAAAACAGATAAACGAAAATATGTAGAACAATGCAGAAATATACAGAAATATACAGAAAACAAAAAATAACAATCAGAAAAGCACATCAAATTATTCTGCCAGGGATGTAATAAATAAATTTTCACGTTATCTCTAGATCGGCTAAAAATCGTTTGAATAAATTCATCTGAATGGAAATTTTAATTTTTCTAAATAAACGAAAGAATGGAAAAGCTCTTATGATAAATAGTGTTCGATCTAACCTTTCCAGTCCTATCGAGCTTGGACTCATAACCGGCGGGCAGATCCTTGGTCTGATCGGCGAATAGATTGATCAGCGCCACGAGATCCCGATTGTGCTCGTATCGCGGAAAGACTCGCGGCTCCCGCCTGATCTTACTGATCATGTGGCTGGTGTTACGATTGTACAGCTCCATGGCCTCGGCGTTCGTGTGCAACACGCTGAAGAAGTCGGGCCTGGTTAGGAATTGTACGGCCGGCGTTGTCGTTATGTCGAACGGCTCGGCGGCTGCGGCGGCTCCCGCTGCGACGACAGTTTGCGAGGAAGAGGGAACTTGCGAGGAGGTGGAGCTGGAGCTTGAGGAAACCGTGGGGGGCTCGCGGTCGATGTTGTCGGGCCGCGAGATCGTGCGACGCACGCTCTGGTAGCGGCGGTCCAGTTGCTGCAGCCGCATGTCACAACCCGAGTTGCGGTTCGACGAGCCTGTATGGAATGACAAGGTGGATTATTGAAAGGACGTTAAGTTGATCGGCAATCATATGTTTTCTTTTATAGTAAATTGTTTAAATTCTTTTTTAGATTTTCATAAAAAGTAATTGAGCCAGATTCAGCGCATGTTTGTGATTGACAACCGGCATTCAGTTTTTACTTGCCGAATATGCGCATAACCGAGCATTCTACTATATAACTGCAATTCTATTATATGACGCGCGAGATCCGGCTGCGACGTGACTCATATAGATCTCGCCACTTACGTTAATATAGAGAGAGGAAGTCGAAGTCACACTCACCTGGACGCTGCCACGTGGTCGTGCGATTTATGTGATCGATGTAGAACACGCGACCGTGGCTGTCTATTCGTGCTTCCCATGCTAATGAAATGAAAAATGTTATTTGTAATAAAGTATATAAAACATCATAAGCTTTTTAATAAAAAAATACAAATAATTTGACTTTAAATTGTCAAATTCGTAGGCAATAATAATATACACTTACACGACGGCAGGGGTTCCTCGTTCGTAGCGAGGGCGGAGTTGGCGCTGGGACACATGGGCAGCGGTCGCAGGGGTTTCGGCCGGTGCGTCGGGGTGGGCGGACATTCGGACTGGCTGCTCGTACCCGCGGCAGCGGTAACAACGGAAGCTGCAGCCGTGGCGCCTTCCGGCCTTGACAGTGGACGGTGCGGCCGGGGCGAGCTCAATAACGCGATGCTTTTCGTCACCGCCGTTCTCGTCTGCGAAATTGATAGAATGAGAGAATAAAGACTATACATCTATATGTATGCATAAGAATGGTGGCTGATTTTATCCATCCTGTGATTCACTGTATTTGTAATGAGTGTGAGGATTAGAGATGTAAATTTCGCTGGATTTATTATGAATTTTAATGAATAGAAAAGATGCTTCTAATGGATAATAAGTAAGAGGCCGAAATAGCTGATTATATTAATGAAAGTTCTTTTAAAGAACGTTGAACATTGAATCACGGAAGAATATAAACGACGATTCGTGATGTTAAATTAGTTAACTCAATTTTTCATTGAAAAAATGAAGTACTCTTTATATGAAAAATTGTATTAGTTTCTTATATTCAAATTGACTATCAAAATTATTTAATTCTAGCTTCTAAAATCTTAACTAAATTATTTTTTTATCAATGTACTCAACATATTATGTATCATTTTTTATAACATTCAATTCTAAATATATTAAAGTTAAGAAATTTTTACCTTTAAATTGGTTGCCTCATCAACATCAACAATTTCAAAACCAAAACAATCTTCTGGACGTAAAGGAACTAAAGGTTTCTGAGCATGTCTCCTAGGTAACTTGAGTGGTACTGATGATAATGCATTTGTCCTGTGCACTGGCTTGTGGACAGCTCTTGGTGGCAATGGAGGAGGATTTGGATAAAGAGTATCATAAACAGAATCTGATGACGAGTTACCACCTGCCGTGCTGCGCCATAATTGATAATACTCTGCTCCTTCACCGAGTACATGACCATTTGTATCAGTTGTTTTCTATAAAATGGTAAATACAGTTTTTAATCTTAGTAGCATATAATATCAAGTATCAAGTGATAAATTTCATTTTTACCTTCTTATTTCTACGTAGATCAAAAGCTTGTTGAGATTCAGAATCAGCAGTATTGCATTCAGCACCCATGAACATTGCAGAATCAATGTCCATGGATGACATTGCAGTGAGTACATCCTGATCTTCAAGTTTAGCTCTCTGTGCTTCAGCTGCTTCATAAAGATTAACCAAACTTGGCAATTTAAAGGGTTTATTTCGATTAACCAAAACAACATCATTATCACAAGTTGAAGATCCTTCACCAGAGGAAGAATCTATCACAGGAATTTGTAATGGTAAAGAAGCTGCTCCATCGATAGAATCATAATTCTCCTCACTTCTTGTTTCATTATCATTTGACTTGTTAGAACTGTACAATAAACTACCTCTAGAAGTAGATTGGGAATTATCAGAATTATTTATAGTACTTTCCAGACACCTATTAAAATTCTTTTTCGAAGGCTCATTCTTGGGTTGTGGAACATCATCAGGTTGAGTATCTTGTAAAGATGTCTGAGTAGTATTGTCAGTAGTGCCTGTGGAACTAACTACATTACTTGATACATCAATTTCATTAGAGCTATTGCTCTGAGTTTCAGCTTCACATCTCACTGGCTCTGTCACATTATTCTCAGCATCGTTTTCCATAATTCTAGTCACATTAGTCCCACTCTCACAGTTGCTATGTCCATTTTCAGTGATAGTAGCTTCTCGATTCATAGACAGCAGAGCATTGTCTAGGTTTCTCGTATCAGCAGCACTATGGTAAGCATAATTATCGTTTCTGGTGGTAGTATCTTCGTTTTCAACATCTTCTGAACAATTTTTGCCTTCCTCCCAGCTGGTGTTGTCCAACGAGGTGAATTCAGTCTCTGCTTGAGATTCACCAGCACTTTCGTCGTCCTGCTTAGACACCATGTCTTCGGTGCCTACTTCTGATGGCATCTCCTTGGATGGTACATAACAATTGAATGTTCACATTCCTCCTTTTGAGGTCTTTCGGCTAGAAAATAAAAAGGCATCTATAAAAAATACACTTCTATCAAAATACAAAATAAACAGTAGACTGATCAAACAAAAACAAAAAGATATTTCTATAAATCAACTATCATAGAATAAAAAAAAGAAGTCACGATACGCAAAATAAAAAACATCGTTTATGCTCCGTTAAAATAGAACTCAATAATGTTTATATATACATATAAGCAAACAACACAACCACCAAAACCCACCACCACGTCCCATGGCAAATGACCTGCAATCGCCAGACTCGAAAAGCGACAACAGAACTACGCTCTCCCTGCAACTCGTATCAACATCAACACAATCGCGAGCTCTTACTACCGCCAGAGTGCAGCGCATTGCATCTCGCTCGTCTCATCGTCGTTGACGCGCGTCCCTTGTAAGTACACACAGTGACACAGGCCCGCAGAAAAGAAATAATCATCGACCCTCGGCGACGAGGTACAATCGATACCCGCAAAACGTCTTTGGTCGCGCCATCGAGTCATGAATGGAGAGAGAGAGAGAGAGACAGAGAGAGAGAGAGAGAGAGAGAGAGAGAGAGAGAGAGATTCGACGACAGCTCGTCGTCCTAGGCCCTAGACACATAAGCGCGTTTGCTCGCGTTCGGCTGCGGTCAGCTGCGGTCGGCCGCGGTCGGACGCGATAAGAGCGCACGCGCTCGCTTCTCCCATTGGTTGGGAAGCGAGCTTAGCGGACGCGTACGCCTACGACGCCGATCAGCCGCGGTAAGAGCGCACGCGCTCGCTTCTCGCATTGGCTGGAAGCGGACTCAGCGGACGCGCACGCCTACGACGCCGATCAGTCGCGGTAAGAGCGCACGCGCTCGCTTCTCGCATTGGCTGGAAGCGGACTCAGCGGACGCGCACGCCTACGACGACCAATGAGAGAAGCGAGCGCGTGCGCTCTTAGGCTTTGGCCACATATGTGAATACGCTTGCGCATGAATGCGTACGACGCAGCGGAATCACTAGACGGCCTAAGCGAAACTCGCTAGTTCCAACTGTACAGGAAAATCATTATGACTTCGTGAACTCTCTCAACAATAGAAGTTCCTCACGAAACCATAGTGACTTTCCTGCGAAGTTGGCATTACAAAGTTTTCCTAGTGACTCCACTGCGCTATGCGGATTCGTACGCAAGCGTATTCACATATGTGGCCCTTCCCTTACCGCGGCTGACCGCGGCCGACCGCGACCACCCGCAGCCAAACGCGCTTATGTGTCTAGGGCCTTAGGGACTCGCCACAAATGGACCGTGCCATGCCGTGCCGTCGCCGCCCGGGCCGCCCCGTGCCATAGCGTGCCGAGCGCTTTTCGAATCGGAGTGCGCCGTCTATCAAGAGTATTGCTTCCGTGCTCCAAGCTCTTTTGGACATATGAGTTTGCCATCTGCAATCTTTGTTTATGACAAAAAAAATCAAGCATAGTCTGGATTGCTCCGAAATATTCTACAGGTAAAATCATTGTTAAATCATTGTAAATTTTGCTAATGTCAACATTATGTTAATTTTACGGTGTTATAACACTTTTTTGTTTGTTTAATAGCATGGAATAGCATAGATTAAAATAAAAAAGCAACTCTTAACCTACTGTATGTCACATGGAACTGTTGTGTCCTCGTTTGTAATAAAATAAATAATAATTTAATAAATTAATTATTAATAATTATTAATAATAATTAATTATTTAATTTAATAATAATAATTTGTAATAAAATATATTATTGTTCATGTTTTAGTAGATACACAAAAACCCACCATCTCCTGAGTTTTTTTTCTTTTTTTTTTTTAATATTCTAGCTATTATCAATAACGATACTGCTGTCACATGTAGTTTACAACACGTTAACATTTTTTCCATTTTACTTTGGTCCATTCTGTAAATTAATTATTAAACAGTATTAAATAAAAAAAAAAGTGTTATAACACCGTAAAATTAACATAATGTTGACATTAGCAACATTTACAGTGATTTAACAATGATTTTACCTGCAGAATATTTCGGAGCAATCCAGGTTATGCTTATTTTTTTCGTCATAAACAAAGATTGCAGATGGCAAACTCATATGTCCAAAAGGGCTTGGAGCACGGAAGCAATACTCTTGATAGACGGCGCACTCCGATTCGAAAAGCGCTCGGCACGCTATGGCACGGGGCGGCCCGGGCGGCGACGGCACGGCACGGCAGGAAGAATGTACATAATGCCCTAATCACATAACCGCGTACGATCGCGTACGTCTGCGTACGACCACGTCTGATGTTAAGGAAGAACTAGTGATTTTCGCTGTTGCCAACAGCGGCAATGTCAGTGCAATAACTAGTACTACCGAGGAACAGACCTACGCACACGAAGCGCGGTAGATCGGAGTAACGCTTGCTTGGTTATGTCTGTTGTCGTTGGTGTAGTAGGTCTTTCGTATATGTAGGTCTGTTCCTCGTAAGTACTGGTTATTGCACTGACATCGCCGCTGTTGGCAACAGCGAAAATCACTAGATTCTTCCTTAACGTCGGACGTGGTCGTACGTAGCGTACGCGATCGTATGCGGTTATGTGATTAGGGCATAAGGGAGAATGTACATAAGCGCTGCGCTACGCTGAGCTGCGCTACGTTGTCGCATTGATTACTTGTAGACAACGTCGCTGATTGGCTAACATTTAAATATTGGCCAATCAGCGACAAGGTCTACAAGTAATCAATGCGACAGCGTAGCGCAGCGCAGCGTAGCGTAGCGTAGCTCAGCGTAGCGCAGCGCTTATGTACATTCTCCCTAACAGCGAATCCACATGCATGAGCTATGCTCGATGCGCGATGCGCGATGCCTTCCGACCACCCCCCTTCCAGTCAATGATAATTGCCAAAATCCAATAAAAAAAATACCAAAAGATAGGATTTAAACTGCTCCTTCTAAAAATATTAGTTATGATATCTGCTCCCTTTTAATTATTACAACAAAAATTAAATAAATTAACCATTTTTTTATATCTTTAACGATGATATAAGTGACTAAAGAAATAATATCCCTCTTAGTGTCGATATTTATAATTTCCATACTAAGAGAGATATTATTTCTTTAGTCAATTGTGTTAATACACTTGGAAAAATTCACAAGCTTAGAAGAAAGTTGGCGGCAGCTTTGCCATATAAAACGCTTTTTATTTTTTATCTTGAAAACTTTAATGATTTTAAAAAATCTGATGGTGGAGCAATTTAATATTGATTAGGAGCAGATTACTGGTATTTTTATTTTATTGAGAGCAGTTTTATTAAGCAGGATCGAGTTAATTAAAGATGTAAAAATGATTAATTTATTTAATTTTTTTTGCATTAATTAAAAGGGAGCAGATACCACAACAAATACTATTGGAAGGAGCAGTTTAAATCCTATCTCGTGGTATTTTTTTTATTGAATTTTGGAAATTTTCATCGGCTGGGAGAGGGGTGGTTGCCTTCCGAAAAAAAGTTCTGTCCTAAATCTATAAGATTTATAACTCTATGTTTAAAATTATTATAGGATTTATAACCATAGAGTTATAAATCTTGTAGATTTAGGACAGAACTTTTTTTCGGACGGCATCGCGCATCGAGCATAGCTCATGCAATGTGGATTCACTGTAAGGGACTCGCCACAATTGGACCGTGCCATGCCGTGCCGTCACCGCCCGGGCCGCCCCGGGGCCTTTCTACATATGTGTGTTCTGTGTGTTCTGTGTGTTCCCGACAAAGACAGATAGATCTGTTCCGTTTATGTAAGACAGAGACAGACATAGAGAGAAGTTGTCTAGATAGAACACACATATGTAGAAAGGGCCTCGTGCCATAGCGTGCCGAGCGCTTTTCGAATCGGAGTGCGCCGTCTATCAAGAGTATTGCTTCCGTTCTCCAAGCTCTTTTGGACATATGAGTTTGCCATCTGCAATCTTTGTTTATGACGAAAAAAATCAAGCATAGCCTGGATTGCTCCGAAATATTCTGCAGGTAAAATCATTGTTAAATTATCGTAAATTTTGTTAATGTCAACATTATGTTAGTTTTACGGTGTTATAACACCTTTTTTTTGTTTAATACTGTTTAATAATATGCTTAATTTTTTTCGTCATAAACAAAGATTGCAGATGGCAAACTCACATGTCCAAAAGGGCTTGGAGCACAGAAACAATACTCTTAGACGGCGCACTCCGATTCGAAAAGCTCTCTGCACGCTATGGCACCGGCACCCGAGCGGCGACGGCACGGTCCCATTTGTGGCGAGCCCCTAAGCGCCGCGCCGTGCTGCGCCGTGCTGCCGCTGCGCTGAAGCTTAGCTCTGCCGTTCCGTTCCATTCGTATATTCTTACAAAAAAAATGAGCAGTTGCATGTCTATGATGTTTATAAATCACGGACGATGTGTATACTTATGCTCCAAAATGAAAAGTTAAATAAATGAAGGGATAGTTTATGTGACGGACAGTTTAAGAACAAAAGTGTTTTAAGCCGAGAAAGAAAGCACAATACCCAATTGATATGATATACTATGAATTATAAAATTGATTAGAACATTGAAAAATGAAGCTATTGATGAATAAGATGGAATTAGACGATAATGAGATGTCCTTTAACCAGTTCAAATAAATGATGAAATTGATTAAAACTCATGTTAATAAATCTATAAAACTCTTCATGATCCTTTAATGCAAAATATTTAAATAAAGTGCTATAAGCACTATGAATATTTCTTTGAGGTATTGCTAAATGTGGTCGAACCCACCACCTTCTGCAAGATTGTTGTTTCTTTTTTCTTAATTTTTTTAACAATTTCAATAACTTTAATGAAATTATACATTTTTCTAATTTTTTTTATTTTGGCTTCAATCATGATCATGACCATGAAAATGATAGATGTATGACATAGATTTGTAGAATTATACCATTAGCAATGGTATATAGAAACGGAACTATGGACCAGCGCAAGCAGAGAACCGCGCAGCGCAGCGCGGCGTAGGCGCAGGGCCCTTTCTACATATGTGTGTTCTGTCCGTTCTAGACAACTTCTCTCTATGTCTGTCTCTGTCTTACATAAACGGAACAGATCTATCTGTCTTTGTCGGGAACACACAGAACACACAGAACACACATATGTAGAAAGGCCCCGGCGCGGTGCCCTTTCTACATATGTGTGTTCTGTCTGTTCTAGGCAACTTCTCTCTATGTCTGTCTCTGTCTTACATAAACGGAACAGATCTATCTGTCTTTGTCGGGAACACACAGAACACACAGAACACACATATGTAGAAAGGCCCCGGCGTAAGACGGCGCAGCGCAGCGCGGCGTTTAGGCTTTGGCCACATATGTGAGGGAAGGGCCACATATGTGAATACGCTTGCGTACGAATTCGCATAGCGCAGTGGAGTCACTAGGAAAACTTTGTAATGCCAACTTTGCAGGAAAGTCACTATGGTTTCGTGAGGAACTTCTATTGTTGGGAGGGTTCACGAAGTCATAATGATTTTCCTGTACCGTTGGCACTAGCGAGTTTCGCTTAGGCCGTCTAGTGATTCCGCTGCGTCGTACGCATTCATGCGCAAGCGTATTCACATATGTGGCCAAAGCCTGAATACGCTTGTGCATGAATGCGTACGGCTGTGACTCCAATAGAGTACAGAGTGCTGTTTCGCGTGCTGTACGAGTGCTGTTTCGCGTGCCATGTCGTGGCAGCACGCGTGTGGAACGTTTAGTATTTACATCTAGTGTAGAAAGGTCTCGCCAGTTATCCTCTGCGCATGTGCGCACCGCCAGCTGATTTGATAGAAAAAGCGAACTTATTTATTAATAATAAATTATTTACAAAATTACAATGAATATTTAATACTTTTATTATGTATAATATCATTACATTTCAATATATATTTGTTTACTTTTGCAAAAATAAAGAAATACTAAAAAAATTTATATTTATTATTATTAAAAAAAGGCATAGAAATAAATTGATAATACATTTGAAATTTTTTAAATTTATTTCAATAGCAAATATAAAAAGTTATACATTAGTAAATATTAGTAAAATATTAGGTATTAATACCTACGGAAAAATATTATACGATACAGAATTATAAAATTCACTTATACAAGATACAAAATTACAAGCAAAAGGCAGCAATGGTAGTATTTCACAAAATTTAATAAAGAATAATAAAAAGCATTTTTTTTTTTACGATTGAATTTAATTATACTCACTCGTTGCAGTACTTAAAATTCATAAAATTTGAAAAAGGAATCTAAAAACATTCTTATTAAACTTAAAAAAATTACTAATACAAGATGAAAAATTAGAATCATTATTTTTTAATGTAATTTTTAAAAATTTTCATTATTTTTAGAAAAGCTAGGCCTTTTTTGTTTAGGTAACATATTAAAATTCATTATAATGATGTTGATTCTGGCTACAATGGATGTTTTCATGTTAACATTTTCAACCTGCATTTTTGATAAGGCTTTCAATTCGATATTCGATGGCTGTTCCCTCTTCCTTTTCTTAGAAGTTTTAGTATAAATATTTTTGTTAGAAGTTAACATAGCTACATTTCTCCGAGATCAACTGGCGGTGCGCACATGCGCAGAGTATAACTGGCGAGACCTTTCTACACTATAAGATATAAATACTAAACGTTCCACACGCCTGCTGCCACGACATGGCACGCGAAAGAGCACTCGTACAGCACGCGAAACAGCACTCTGTACTCTAGCTATTGGAGTCACAGCCTACGGCGCAGCGGAATCACTAGACGGCCTAAGCGAAACTTGCTAGTGCCAACTGTACAGGAAAGTCAGTATGACTTCGTGAACCCTCTCAACAATAGAAGTTTCTCACGAAACCATAGTGACTTTCCTGCAAAGTTGGCATTACAATGTTTTCCTAGTGACTCCACTGCGCTATGCGGATTCGTACGCAAGCGTATTCACATATGTGGCCCTTCCCTGTACATTCTCCCGCACGGTCCATTTGTGGCGAGTCCCCTATCACGGCCTCACGGCATTTTTGCGTGAGGTTGTAGAAGGCTCTTAAGTAGATCCACCGCGTGGCGCGTGGTCCTCGGATTTCTCATTGTTATTGTCAAAGACAAGTGTAGTACGTATTTTCACATTTCAATGGAATGAACTTTTTAAACAGATTGTTTAATATTGTGCGCGAGTCATTATCAACAAGTCAGATGAAACGAAGGAGCGAAAGACGTTGTATGACAAAATATAAAAATGGATTATAAAGATTCAGCTCGACAGGTAAATGATCTTTCATTAACTAACCTCTTAACTTAATGACTACAATGTACTATATAACTATGAAATTAAACTATCAGTTACAACTAATATTATGGTTATTATTATAATTTTAATAAATATTTATATAAATTTTGGATGTGATAAACTTTTGCTAATTTTATATCAAATTTTTTAACATTCTTTGTAGGATCAATTTGTGGATGAGTATGATGAAGATCATACGAGTGACATTGAATCAAGACTATATGCTGAGATTTATCATTCTAACAGCATTATTGGTGATGAAACTAGTACTACAAATTTTGCGACCACTATGCCAAATAATAAAAATTATTCTACTGAAAAAACAAGCAATGATATTTTAATTCCTGAGAAGAGTTATCAGTCTGCACAAACTCAGAATAGTACTACAAATTTATTAAGTGATGCATCATCGTCAAGCAGAGTAGTTGCAAGTATTAGTACTTCAAATTTGCAAACCAATAGTAATTTAGAAAATTCAACCTCTAAGGTAGTTAACAATGCAGAAAAATTCAATAAAATTTCAAAAGGTAAAAAAAGATCTACATTAGATAATAATACTCCCAAAGAATCAAGTAAAAAAAGTAGAAGAAAAAAAGAAAAAGATATAAGTTGCACCAATGAATGTCAAAGTGCTTTAAACATTTTGCCTAATGCGGAAGGTATGGCAGTAGAAAATGATATAACAAATCATAATACCAATTTAAGAAATAATGAAAATCAGATGTTGAATCCTTACAATAAACAAGTTGCAAATAATCAAAAAGTTTATAAACTTTTAAGTCCAGAATTTATTCATCTTCTTTTTGGGAAACCAAAAACCAAAAAGGCAATATCTGATAATACACATCTAAATAAATTAGTAACAAAAAATAACACTCATCAACTGTCAAATAATAAAGCAAAACTAAACAATGTACATAAAAATCTTACAAAAGCCAAAAAAAATATTGCTAGAAAATCCAATAACATTGAAGATAAAAATATCAGAAATGTGCAACAAAATAGTGGTGAAATGCAATGTAATACTGCAATTGAACAAAGTGATGACAATAGAGTTAATGAAAAAAGTACAGATGAGCAATTAAATGAAAATATAGTTGTACAACATAACTCACCTGAAGAAACAGTTATTGATCTACAATCAGAATCTTCGAAAGATTCTATAGATGATAATTCTAAGTATAACACGGTAGCAACAGATAAAAAACTTGCAGAAAAACAATCTTCATTTAATAATACTGAATTAGAAGATTCTGAATCAGATGCTGAATCAATATTTGAAGTTCCAGTGCCACCCAAACCAACACCTCCTCTGATTGAATTAAAAGATTCTGAAGAAAGTGACGATACAAGTGGGAGTGATAGTGATGATTCTTCAACTGACTCTTCCAGTTCTTCATCATCTGTGCCTCAAGATAAAGGAAAAACCCCTTCAACCAACACAATAAACTCAATAGATGTACTAGAAATTAGTTCTGATAGTGATGAGTCTGAAGATCTTACTTTAAATTATACTGGAGTCCAGAAAAGTACTTCTAGTCTTAATGAGATTAAAAAAATGAGTCATGAAATAAATAACACAGAAAAAACTAAAAAAGATAACAGTACTTTACCACAAAATTCAATAGCTGAAAAAGAAAATTCACTAAGTGAACCTAATACTTCAAAACCTAAAACAAAATCTAAAAATGTGGCTATTGACAAGCAAAGTAAACCTTGTTCCAGCAGACCAAAAGTTTCCGAGCAAGAGTATTTCTTTCAACCTATGACAGAAAAAATGAAATCATTTTATAATGAATCATGGGGTGGAGAAAACTTTGAATTGGATGAATTGAAAAGCAAAATGTCAAGTAAGGATTATTAACGTTTTTATTATTCTAAATTAATTAGTGTTTATACGAATATATTTTTTGTTTGTTTCATAGAGGACCCAAAAAAATGGAGTATTTTAGGAGAAGATTTAGTCCAATCATATCCCCGATCTAAAAACAAGCGTTATTTTGGAATGATCTGCAACCGTTGTCATAAAGATGGGCATAGACAGAATCAATGTCCTGAACCGATTAAAAAACCAGTTTGTCATATGTGTGGAGTTATTGGTCATTACGAAAACACTTGCCCTCAAAAAAAGTGTTTAACGGTAATTTGCGTACAAATACTAAATTAGTAATACATTTTCTTAAAATATTTTCATTACAGTATCATAATATGACATAACGTAATATATGAATCTAATATGACATGACATAATACTTGAATCTATTATTAATTTTTTTTATTGTATATGTCGTATGTTAATTATGAAATAATGTCTATTGCATTTAACTCATTTAAAGTCCTTCTAGATATTTGGTATAGTCAACTGAATTATGTAAATTTAGCTCTTGGACAAGCTTTTTACAAAAAAAATTGAGTGTAACTGCATATTTGCTATATTTATTTATTTATTTAATTGAGCTAATATAATAGCCCTTAACAAGTATATTACAATAATATATAGCAGGTGATTCTTAATAATTTGATAACTGTAAAGCAATAACAGAAAAGAAAACAGGAGTAAACATATTATATGAAACATTAATGTGAATTATAAACATTTCACTAATTTATCTTCTCTGATGAGAAATGTTGGAGTAAAGAGTCGTTTTATTTTTCCTGTTAATTATATATGTAAAATTTGGCTATATCGAGTGTTTAAAATAATCTTGAAACAATAATAAATTTGTTAATTTCGTGCTAAATAATTATGCTTATTTGTTGAATATCTGTATTTTAGTGTGGAAAAAAACAAACAATGTATAGAAAAACTTGTGAACAGTGTGAGAGAATGGTATGTGCAAGATGTAATTCTCGGGGTCACATGGACTCTTTTTGTCCCGATCTTTGGCGCCGTTATCATCAAACTGTAAGTAAGTCTTTTTTTGCCTAGCGGGCCGAAAGTACTACTTTTGCTCGCAGCGCCCAATCGCAAAAGTTGTATTTTCGGCCTCGCCAGACAAAAAAATCGTATACGCAATATGGGGATAAAGAGGGCCACCCCAGAGTACATGTTTACCACTCTCGCCTTTGGCTTGGGTGGCAATTTACATGTGCTCTGGACTGGCCAACTCTTTACCTTCCTAGTTGCGCAGTATACTATTTATTTTATTGTTAAAAATCTTGATCGCTGTTATTTATTGTTATTTACAGCTAAATAGTGTTGATGCTAATGTTCCAAAAAATATAAGAAATGCAATGAAACCTTCTCATCAATTATTCTGCTGTAATTGTGCCAAAAGAGGACATGACTCAGCAGATTGTAGGAAATATCGCTGGTCGCAACATTTCCCTAATCCAGCTTATGTAGCTAATTATAATGGACCTACTTATTATGAAGAAAGTAATAATTTATCAAGGAGTATGAATAACTCGTATAGTAATTCATATAATTCAAGTACAACATATGATACCTCATTCAATTTTGATAGTACATATAATAATTCTATAAGTTTCAATACAACATTTGAAACTACATGTAATTTAAATGCAAGTATAAATCATCCATCAGAATGCCGTGTTTTCTCAACTGATAATATCGTACAACCAAATAATAATGTGATATTTAAAATAACATCTAAATTCGTTGAGAGTGCACATAAATTAAAAACTGTTGATATAAAATTAAATATTCTTGATGGGAATTATTTTAGTAATTATAGTGATTGGAAAATGCTATCTAAATTTCTAAATGAAGCAACCTCTGAAATAATGGTGAGTTTTTCACTGGAACAAACGAAAAGATGTATACTGATGAATATTAGGGGTGCATCAAAATACTTTATTATCTTAACGAAACTAATCCGGCAATATGCTAATCGTAATAATTTTGAAAGATCCCACCTTTTCTTAGACTGGATTAGAGATTCAAAAAAAATTGGTAATCATTTAATACAAAAATTAAATGAAATAAGAACTGTCACTGAAGATCCTTTAGATCTATACAACGAAGCAAAGCAATTGTCTATGGAAATAGCAAGTGAAAATCAAACAGTCAATAACCCAAGATATTTATCAAAAAGAAGTAGATTGGTCATCTGCCAACGAAAATTATTAATGACCTTATACAGAGAAGGCGTTGCTGACGATTCCCTTCAAGAATTACAAACATTACATAAAAAAATTAATTCTTCAGTTGTTAAAATGAAAAAAATATCAGAAAAGCAGAGGAAATCGAAAACTTTCTCGAAGGAATTGATATCAATTAATTGGCTACTTAAATGTATGTACTATTATAACAATGTTTTCGTCCCACATGAACCAAAAAATTTAGATTTATTCATACAAAAATACAAGGAGCATTTAGATAGGATTAATAGGCTTAAAAATAATCCAGTATTGTTCCCACCCCAACAAAATATTTCTCTTACTTGCAGCAGTAACTCAAATAGGATAATGCAAAACACTACTTTAAATGCAACAATTGTATCTGACAACAACAAAACATCATCAAATTTTTCAGCACAGGTGTCACCATTGCTACCAACAAATACAGTCATAATTTCTCAAATACCACCATTGCTGCCAGTAAACACTTCGGGATCCTCTCAAATTCCATCATTATTATCTTTAAACACTTCGATAACAAGCAACTTTCATATTTCACAAGAACAAATCGCGAATACTAGCAGCATTACTCAAAAAGACAGTTGTTCCTCTTCAAAAATATCTAACAATCGAAGTCATGATAAAAACTCAAAATCAAGACCAAATCCCTTGTATATGTCTGCTCAAAATGCTAAAGGGAAAAAAAAGGAAATTTTGAAAGGAAAATTTCCCAATTTCATAAAAAAAGCTAAAAAATTATTAGCAATAGCAACTAGATTAAATGCACCACATTTACAATATGATATTGATGTTTTAGAAAATAAAATGAAAAATGAAATATATGTTTTCAACAAGGATATGAAACCTTTACAACGATTAGTCAATTTAGAAATGAATCGACGGAAACGAGCTGATGGAAGATAACATAAAGAGAAAAGCAGTGGGTAAAAGTTTTGTAAACATATGTAAAATAAGATTTATTCTATAATCTTTAAGAAAAGTTGTACAGATTTCTATTTCAAAATAAATTTATACAAAATGTTTTCTGGAAAGTTTTTTTTTATTCATTACTATAATTTAAATTTCCTTTCAAGTATGTTTAAAATACTTACACATTACAAAATTATTTACACACTTATAGATAATACTTTTATAGTTCAGCAGTAAAATCTGTTTGAATAAAATGTGGAACTTATTATTTTTTTAATTGTTGTGGACCAGTCATTATTTGAGGTGGAGGTCCTGGAGGTCTCATGGGTCCCATAGGACCCATTGGACCCATCATAGGTCCCATTGGGCCCATTGGACCCATCATTGGAGGCCGCCCCATCATTGGGGGCATACCGTGTGGACCCATCATCATGGGCCCAGGTCCCATTGGGCCCCCTGGATGCATGCCCGGGGGTGGCATCATTCCTGCAAAAAAATTTCAATCATTGAAGAATTATTTTTTCTTTTTAATTACACTCCCCAAAGAGATATCCTAATTAATAACAGGTTTCTCTATTTGATTTTTCATAAGGTAAAGGAGGCAGTACTGGGACAAAACCTATTTTGGGACCAGAAGTGGGACAGCAGTAAAAAACTACGATGAACGGTTAATGTGATAAAAGCATTACTTCATTAGTATTCTTTATGATGTTAGCTACGTAGTCACTTCATTATTGTGTTGATTTACTTCTTAAACTAATGTATAACAAGATTCAAACTCTTTGAGGTTATGTTTGAGCTGTACGCATAGCAAAAACTTTATCCCACTATAGGTACCTCTTAATTCCCATATCGTAGTAGTGGGACACGTTTAAAAAGTATTGTCCCACTACTGCGTCAAATGGGCATCCCACTACCGGTTATAAATAAGTTACCGTGTCCCACTACACTAGTAGATAGTTATTTTCTTTTAATGAGATTCTTTTAATACACCAACAATGGAAGAAAGCATCTTTTTTTCTTAAAATAAACCTTGAGACACGAGCTACCTGCTGAGGTAATTAGTTTTTATGTATTGTGCTTAGTTTTGGCAATAGAAAAGATTATAAAAAAAGTATAGTCAAAACTGTCCCACTACTACCTACTTTACCTTATTTTTCAATCAATTTTTGTATTTCCAAAATTACTGATGCATAAGTATGCACAATCTGTTCACTTTAAAGAATGCATCTCTGCTTGAGTATTAGAGAAAATATGTATATCAAAAAATAAATTTAAAAAATCAGAGAATGTCAGTAATTGTGTGTACCTATGTGAGTAAGGCATCCCTTTAACAGTAATAAATTATAATATCAGTACTAAGTTTAAATAAGGTAAAGGAGGCAGTACTGGGACAAAACCTATTTTGGGACCAGAAGTGGGACAGCAGTAAAAAACTACGATGAACGGTTAAGGTGATAAAAGCATTACTTCATTAGTATTCTTTATGATGTTAGCTACATAGTCACTTCATTATTGTGTTGATTTACTTCTTAAACTAATGTATAACAAGATTCAAACTTTTTGAGGTTATGTTTGAGCTGTACGCATAGCGAAAACTTTATCCCACTATAGGTACCTCTTAATTCCCATATCGTAGTAGTGGGACACGTTTAAAAAGTATTGTCCCACTACGGCCGTTGTTATATGTACGACAGATTTCCTAATCTCAAAAAATGTACAACATGTATTAATAGATGAAAGGATACTTGAAAATTTTTAAAATTACATAAATTTTGACAATTAGGTATTGGTAATTGACTAAAGAAATAATATTCCTTCTTGTGTGGAAACTACTTTCTTGTGAAAAGTACACGATAGTAAAGTACGAACTTTACGATGGATGTGTTAAAAACATTATTTGTACGACAGATTTCCAAACCTCAAAATGTACGATATACATGTTAAAACATGAAAGGACACTTGGAAATTTTGACAATTTTTGATAATTGACTAAAAAAATAATATTCTTTCTTGTGTGGAAACTATTTTTTTGCCTGTTATATCAAAATTCTCATTACTGAAACGATAAGTATTTTTGTCACGGTAGACAAATCTGTTGTACATATAGTAACGCCATTTCTTTTAATGAGATTCTTTTAATACACCAACAACGGAAGAAAGCATCTTTTTTTCTTAAAATAAACCTTGAGACACGAGCTAGCTGCTGAGGTAATTAATTTTTATGTATTGTGCTTAGTTTTGGCAATAGAAAAGATTATAAAAAAAGTATGGTCAAAACTGTCCCACTACTACCTACTTTACCTTATATTATTGTTAAATATTGTTGATATAGTGAAAAATTTTTAGTCATCCAAATCCAATCATAAATATGTTAGAAATAAGGTAAAGTAGGCAGTAGTGGGACAGTTTTGAGCATACTTTTTTAATAATCTTTTCTACTACCAAAACTAATCACTTGAGCAGATAAGTAGCTCATGTTTCAAGGTTTATTTTTTCAAAAAAAGAATGTCTTTCGTTGCTGGTGTGTTAAAATAATCGTATTAAAAGAAAATAACTATCGACTGGTGTAGTGGGACATGCTAATTTATTTAGGACCAATAGTGGGATGCGCATTCGGATGCAATAGTGGGACTATACTTTTCAACGTGTTTCTGACTGTTCCACTACTGTGATATAGAAATCAAGAGGTACCTAAAGTGGGATAGAGGTTTCGCTATACGCGTTCTGAAAATTAGCCTTGAAAAATTTGTACCATGTTATGTACTAATTTAAGGAGTAAATCAACAAAATAACGAAGGGAGATTGCTTAATGAACACCATAAATAATGCTAATAAATTAATGCCATTATCATCTTAACTGTTTATTGTAAATTTTTTACTGTTGTCTCACTACTGGTGGACTACTGGTTCCAAAATTGCCTTTGTCCCAGTACTGCTTCCTTTACCTTATAAAACTTTTAGCTAGAAAAATTTCTTTCATACTGTTCAGTTCTATGTAGCTTTATTACCTCTAATTTATTATTTTTTATTTTCTTTTTTTTCCATATATGATAACTAATAAATTTCAAAATATTTACCTGGAGGTCCCTGGTTTGGTGGTGGAACACCAGGTCGTGGTCCTAGACTTGGTGGTGGAGGTATAGCAGCACCTTTGTTAGGAGCAAATGGATTTGATGCAATTTTTCCAGCTTTGAATGCAGCAGTTGTGGCATCAATCAAATGTTGAGCTTGTTCCTCCATCCATTTCTGATAGAAATATTTAACATTGTCCTTGTGTTTACGCCCTTGACAGTGAGTTTTTCTGACGCTCGGAGAATCGTGAGTTAGGTACGTATCACAATAATCACAATAATACTTCGGCATTTTCGTTCAAGCCTGTCAAAAAATACGAAAAATAATTATTTGTTCAAAGCCAAAAATAAAGGTTACAAAATTAACGGTTATTAACAACTATACCACAGAATATAGAATATATTATCATTCAGTATAGAAGGCCAGATCGGCCGTTTTCGTGAAGCCAAAAATAAGCGTTAGTTCAGTCCCCCCATGAAGCATATACTCCGGGATAGACTATCTTCTTTTCTTTTTTCCTGGCAAATGAACTAAGCTCGTGCTGCCATCACCCGGGCCCTTATGCCCTTTCTACAACCTCACGCAAAAACTGGGCCCTTTCTACATATGTGTGTTCTGTCTGTTCTAGACAACTTCTCTCTATGTCTGTCTCTGTCTTACATAAACGGAACAGATCTATCTGTCTTTGTCGGGAACACACAGAACACACAGAACACACATATGTAGAAAGGCCCCTGAGCGTGCACGCAAAACTGACTAGTTTTCGCTGTATCAACCAATCACGTTTGAAGTTACATCGGAAACTAGTCAGTTTTGCGTGCATGCACAGTTTTTGCGTGAGGTTGTAGAAAGGGGGTTAGGGACTCGCCACAAATGGGACCGTGCCGTCGCCGCCCGGGTGGTGCCATAGCGTGCCGAGCGCTTTTCGAATCGGAGTGCGCCATCTAAGAGTATTGCTTCCGTGCTCCAAGCCCTTTTGGACATGTGAGTTTGCCATCTGCAATCTTTGTTTATGACGAAAAAAATCAAGCATAGCCTGGATTGCTCCGAAATATTCTGCAGGTAAAATCATTGTTAAATTATTGTATATTTTCTTAATGTCAACATTATTTTAGTTTTACGGTGTTATAACACCTTTTTTTTGTTTCATACTGTTTAATAATATGCTTGATTTTTTTCGTCATAAATAAAGATTGCAGATGACAAACTCACATGTCCAAAAGGGCTTGGAGCACGGAAGCAATACTCTTAGGGAGAATGTACATAAGCGCCGCGCTGCGCCTACGCCGCGCTGCGCTGCGCGGTTCTCTGGGCCCTTTCTACATATGTCTGTTCTATCTGTTCTAGACAACTTCTCTCTATGTCTGTCTCTATCTTACATAAACGGAACAGATCTATCTGTCTTTGTCGGGAACACACAGAACACACAGAACACACATATGTAGAAAGGCCCCTGCTTGCGCTGGTCCATAGTTCCGTTTCTATATTCCATTGCTAATGGTATAATTCTATAGATCTATGTTATACATCTATCATTTTCATGGTCATGATCATGATTGAAGCCAAAATAAAAAAAATTAGAAAAATGTATAATTTCATTAAAGTTATTGAAATTGTTAACAAAATTAAGAAAAAAGAAACAACAATCTTGCAGAAGGTGGTGGGTTCGACCACATTTAGCAATACCTCAAAGAAATATTTATAGTGCTTATAGCACTTTATTTAAATATTTTGCATTAAAGGATCATGAAGAGTTTTATAGATTTATTAACATGAGTTTTAATTAATTTCATCATTTATTTAAACTGGTTAAAGGACATCTCATTATCGCCCAATTCCATCTTATTCATTAATAGCTTCATTTTCCAATGTTCTAATCAATTTTATAATTCATAGTATATCATATCAATTGGGTCTTGTGTTTTCTTTCTCGGTTTAAAATACTTTTGTTCTTAAACTGTCCGTGATATAAACTATCCCTTCATTTATTTAACTTTTCATTTTGGAGCATATACACATCGTCCGTGATTTATAAATATCATAGACATGCAACTGCTCATTTTTTGGTAAGAATATGCGAATGAAACGGAACGGCAGAGCTAAGCTTCAGGGGCCTTTCTACATATCTGTGTTCTGTGTGTTCTGTGTGTTCTGTGTGTTCCCGACAAAGACAGATAGATCTGTTCCGTTTATGTAAGACAGAGACAGACATAGAGAAAAGTTGTCTGGAACAGACAGAACACACATATGTAGAAAGGGCCCAGCGCAGCGGCAGCACGGCGCAGCACGGCGCAGCGCAGCACAGCGCGGCGCTTATGTACATTCTCCCTTAGACGCCGCACTCCGATTCGAAAAGCGCTCGGCACGCTATGGCACCGACACCCGGGCGGCGACGGCACGGTCCTATTTGTGGCGAGTCCCTTAGGGAGAATGTACATGAGGGAGAATGTACATAACCGCTGCGCTACGCTGAGCTACGCTACGCTACGCTGTGCTGCGCTACGCTGTCGCATTGATTACTTGTAGACAACGTCGCTGATTGGCTAATATTTAAATATTAGCCAATCAGCGACGTTGTCTACAAGTAATCAATGCGACAGCGTAGCGCAGCTCAGCGTAGCGCAGCGCTTATGTACATTCTCCCTAAGTGCTGCGCTACGCTGCGCTACGCTGCGCTGCGCTACGCTGTTGCATTGATCTTGTAGACCTCGTCGCTGATTGGCTAACATTGAAATATTAGCCAATCAGCGACGAGGTCTACAAGATCAATGCGACAGCGTAGCGCAGCGCAGCGTAGCGCAGCGCTTATGTACATTCTCCCTTATTCTATAAGCGTGTCACTTGTGAGATAGACGATATTCTCTTTAAAGGAGCTCTCTAATTGGTCTAGACCGCTTGTCTCACGTGTGTCACTCGGTGAGATAGTTATGGAATAAGCCCCCCGGTGCTAGGGGACTCGCCACAAATGGACCGTGCCGTGCCGTGCCGTCGCCGCCCGGGCCGCCCCGTGCCATAGCGTGCCGAGCGCTTTTCGAATCGGAGTGCGCCGTCTATCAAGAGTATTGCTTCCGTGTTCCAAGCCCTTTTGGACATATGAGTTTGCCATCTGCAATCTTTGTTTATGACGAAAAAAATCAAGCATAGCCTGGATTGCTCCGAAATATTCTGCAGGTAAAATCATTGTTAAATCATTGTAAATTTTCCTAATGTCAACATATGTTAATTTTACGGTGTTATAACACTTTTTTTTTGTTTAATACTGTTTAATAATTAATTAACAGAATGGACCAAAGTAAAATGAAAAAAATGTTAACGTGTTGTAAACTACATGTGACAGCAGTATCGTTATTGATAATAGCTAGAATATTAAAAAAAAAAAAGAAAAAAACTTAGGAGATAATGGTTTAAAAAAGCTCACTCGTAACAGTATCTACTAAAACATGAACAATAATATATTTTATTACAAATTATTATTTTATTTTATTTTTATTTATTATACTTACTACTAATACCTATAAAGCCGCAAAATTTATTGCAAATTATATAACGGAAAATAAAGAAGAATGCCAGTTTAGTGTACGAGAAATATTGCAGAATTTTGAAAGTGTCGAATGGTCCAACACAAAATATTTAAAAAATTATTTAATTGATATTTTTGGAACAGACATTATTATTCACACTTCCAAATACGGGCCGATAATCACATTTCTCAACATTGGACATAAAATTTTAACTGACAATTGGTACAAAAATAAATGTAAGGATGAAACAGCAGAGCGCAAACGAATTATCCAAAGTGCTGGAAAAATTATTTTGGAAGATATTCGTGGAAAAGTGTATGATTGTAACTCTTATCCGTCTCCAGATAACTTTCTTTCAGATCCTACATAGCACGAAATATTGCACTGAAATATTTCATGAAATATTTCAAAGAAAACTTGCCACAATATTGTACCAATAATAACGAAAGGATGCTAAAATATTTCCTGTAATATTACAAGAAAAATTGTAGAAAACTTTCAGAAACCTTTCGTGAAAGATTCATGAAGCATCCAATGGGAAAATTTCACGAAATGTTTTGGCAAGTTTGCGGCAACGTTTACTGAAACATTTCACGCAAGCTTTCTGTTCGGATGCTTGAAAAAAAACACGAAATCTTGCAGAAACATTTCTGAAAAGTTTCTTGAAATATTCATATCGTGATCACAAACTTTTTGAACCAGTATTTCCACAACCTTGCACAAATATTTTGCATAAGATTCCAAGAAATGTTGCGTAAACCTTCCGACTATCATTTCACGGAACGTTTCTGAAACTTTTCTGAAATATTTCGTGCATGGATTAAACAGAGGACACAAACCATTCACGAAATGTTTTCGTAAGTTTGCGGCAACATTTACTGAAACATTTCATGCAAGCTTTCTGTTAAGATACTTGAAATATTACACGAAATCTTGCAGAAACTTTTCAGAAAAGTTTCTCGAAATATTCATATCACGATCACAAACTCTTTGAACCAATATTTCCACAACCTTGCAGAAATATTTTGCGTATGATTCCAAGAAATGTTGCGTAAACCTTCCGACTATCATTTCACGAAACGTTTCTGAAACTTTTCTGAAATAATTCGTGTATGGATTGGACAGAGGAGACAAACCTTTCACGAAATGTTTTGGCAAGTTTGCGGCAACGATTACTGAAACATTTCACGCAAACTTTCTGGTCGGATGTTTGAAAAATTACACGAAATCTTGCAGAAATTCTTCTGAAAATTTTCTCGAAGTATTCATATCACGATCACAAACTGTTTGAACCAATATTTCCACAACCTTGCAGAAATATTTTGCGTAAAAAAACAAGAAATGTTGCGTAAACCTTCCGACTATCATTTCACGGAACATTTCTGAAACTTTTCTGAAAGATTTTGTGTATGGATTAGACAGAGGACACAAACCATTCACGAAATGTTTTGGCAAGTTTGCGGGAACATATACTGAAACATTTCATGCAAGCTTTCTGTTAAGATACTTGAAATATTACACGAAATCTTGCAGAAACTTTTCAGAAAAGTTTCTGGAAATATTCATATCACGATCACAAACTCTTTGAACCAATATTTCCACAACCTTGCGGAAATATTTTGCGTATGATTCCAAGAAATGTTGCGTAAACCTTCCGACTATCATTTCACGAAACGTTTCTGAAACTGTTCTGAAATAATTCGTGTATGGATTGGACAGAGGCGACAAACCTTTCACGAAACGTTTTAGCAAGTTTGCGGCAACGTTTACTGAAACATTTCATGCAACCTTTCTGGTCGGATGTTTGAAAAATTACGAAATCTTGCAGAAATTCTTCTGAAAAGTTTCTTGAAATATTCATATCGTGATCACAAACTTTTTGAACCAATATTTCCACAACCTTGCACAAATATTTTGCGTAAGATTCCAAGAAATGTTGCGTAAACATTCCGACTATCATTTCACGGAACGTTTCTGAAACTTTTCTGAAATATTTTGTGTATGGATTAGACAGAGGGCACGAACCATTCACGAAATGTTTTGGCAAGTTTGCGGGAACATTTACTGAAACATTTCATGCAAGCTTTCTGTTAAGATACTTCAAATATTACACGAAATCTTGCAGAAACTTTTCAGAAAAGTTTCTCGAAATATTCATATCACGATCACAAACACTTTGAACCAATATTTCCACAACCTGGCAGAAATATTTTGCGTATGATTCCAAGAAATGTTGCGTAAACCTTCCGACTATCATTTCACGGAACGTTTCTGAAACGTTTCTGAAATATTTCGTGTATGGATTGGACAGAGGAGACAAACCTTTCACGAAATGTTTTGGCAAGTTTGCGGTAACGTTCACTGAAACATTTCACGCAAGCTTTCTGGTCGGATGTTTGAAAAATTATACGAAATCTCCCAGAAATTTTTCTGAGAAGTTTCTCGAAATATTCATATCACGATCACAAACTGTTTGAACCAATATTTCCACAACCTTGCAGAGATATTTTGCGTAAGATTCCAAGAAATGTTGCGTAAACCTTCCGACTATCATTTCACGGAACGTTTCTGAAACTTTTCTGAAAGATTTTATGTATGGATTAGACAGAGGACACAAACCATTCACGAAATGTTTGGGCAAGTTTGCGGCAACGTTCATTGAAACATTTCACGCAAGCTTTCTGGTCGGATGTTAGAAAAATTACACGAAATCTTGCAGAAATTTTTCTGAAAAGTTTCTCGAAATATTCATATCACGATAACAAACTGTTTGAATCAATATTTCCACAACTTTGCAGAGATATTTTGCGTAAGATTCCAAGAAATGTTGCGTAAACCTTCCGACTATCATTTCACGGAACGTTTCTGAAACTTTTCTGAAAGATTTTATGTATGGATTTGACAGAGGACACAAACCATTCACGAAATGTTTTGGCAAGTTTGCGGCAACATTTACCGATACATTTCATGCAAGCTTTCTGGTCGGATGTTAGAAAAATTACACGAAATCTTGCAGAAATTTTTCTGAAAAGTTTCTCGAAATATTCATATCACGATAACAAACTGTTTGAATCAATATTTCCACAACTTTGCAGAGATATTTTGCGTAAGATTCCAAGAAATGTTGCGTAAACCTTCCGACTATCATTTCACGGAACGTTTCTGAAACTTTTCTGAAAGATTTTATGTATGGATTTGACAGAGGACACAAACCATTCACGAAATGTTTTGGCAAGTTTGCGGCAACATTTACCGATACATTTCATGCAAGCTTTCGGTTAAGAACTTGAAATATTACAAGAAGTCTTGCAGAAACTTTTCTGCAAAAGTATCTTATAATATTCCTTTGGTGGTACAAAAATTTTTGTATTCATATTCCCACAGCCTTGCAGAAATATTTTCTGTAAGAATACTTGAAACTTGAAAGGTTCCGTAAACATTCCGGCTATTATACACGAAAGGTTTCAGAAACTTTCCTGAAATATTTTGTGTATGATCTGGACAGGGGACACAAACATTTCACGAAATGGAAAATGTTTTGACAAGTTTGCAGCAACATTTACTGAAACATTTCAGGCAAGCTTTCTGTTAAGATACTTGAAAAATTACACGAAATCTTGCAGAAACTTTTCAGAAAAGTTTCTCGAAATATTCATATCACGATCACAAACTTTTTGAACCAATATTTCTACAACCTTGCAGGAATATTTTACGTAAGATTTCAAGAAATGTTGCGAAACCTTCCGACTATCATTTCATGGAAGGTTTCTGAAACTTTTCCGGAATATTTTTTATCTGGATTGGATGGAAGACATTAACAGTTCATGAAATATTTTGGAAAATTTTCTGAAACATTAATTGAAATATTTCACGCGAGCTCCTTGATTACAGAAAATCTTGTTTTAGGCAAAGTTTCTCGAAATATTCGTAATTTGGTCTGCAACTTTTTCAACCAATATTTCTGAAACCTTGCTGAAATATTTTCCATAAACGTACAAGAAAATTGTGCAAACATTCCCACTTTTATTACGGAGATGGTTTCTGAAACTTGTCTCAAATATTATGTGTCTGGATAGGACAGAGTATATAAACATTTCACGAAACAATATTCAGCTAGGAAATCCAGTTGGATCCATGTCACATGGGAAATCCAGCTGGATCCGGGTGAATTTTCATAGATTTCAGTAGATTTTTTAGCTAGATTCCTACTTTTGATGTCATATGGATTTCCCTGCTGGATTTCCCATGTGACATGAATTGAAGTAGGAATCTAGCTAAAAAATCTACTGAAATCCATGTGACTCCATGTGAATCCACCCTGATCCAGCTGGATTTCCTAGCTGGATATTTCTGACCGGGAATGTTTTGGCAAGTTTTCTTAAACATTTACTGAAATATTGAAGAAAGTCTCTAATTGTAAAGTTTCTCGAAATATTTAGATACCACGTAGATACAACGAACTTTTTCAACCAATACCTCTAAAACTTTTCAGAAATATTTATGGACATAAACATTTCCCGAATTATTTTGGCAAGTTTTGTGAAACATTTATGGAATTATTTTATGCCGGCTTCCTGTTCTAAAACGAAATTTTTACAATATTGTCGATTTCTATTCAAGGAAAGATATAAATATTTTCTAAAATATTTCTACAACGTTTTAGAAACCTTTTTCGAACATTTTTGCAAGGTTGCAGAAATATTCGTTGAAATATTTTCAAGTCAAGTTATGAAAACGTTGCCGGAATATTTCTGCAAGATTTCATGTCAGGTTTCTAGTTTCTTATCAAGAAGATTGCATGAAATATTTCATGAAATGTTTCAGAAAACTTGACACAATATTTTGTGGAATATTCATAACCTCTGTTCAACCATTACACAAAATATTGCAGAAATGTTTCTGAAACCTTCTTCGGAATAAAAGAAGAAATGTTTCCACAACTTTTCGTGTAATCTTTCGAGAAATATTTCGACAAGGTTGCAGAAATATTCGTTGAAAATTTTCTAGGCTAGATTATCAATATTTTCGAAAAACTTTGCCGAAATATTTCTGCAAGATTTCCTGTAATGTTTCTAGTTTCTTATCAAGAAGCTTGCATGAAATATTTCATGAAAGTTTTCAGAAAACTTGCCACAATATTCCGTGAAATGTTCTCTGGAACTTTTGCCCGTAATTTTCTTTTAAATAACTAGGATTTATTCGAATATTTTTTATATTAGTTTGGAAAATGATTGCACTTGGAATAGATATATTTCTATTAGAAAATTTTCAAGCATTTTTTCAAGGGAAGTTTTTAGAACGTTTCCGCGCAGAGTATTCTCGCATACATAGCACGACATATTCCCATGAAATATTTCAAGAAATATTTCAAGAAGATTGACACAACATTGCGGCAATAATACAGAAACATTGCTGAAACATTTCCTCTTATATTTCAAGAAACATTGTAGAAAACTTTCATGAGCCATTCCTGAAAGATTCAAAGGGCACTCATGATGGATATTTCACGAAATATTGTGGCAAGATTGCTGAAACATTTCATGAAATATTTCATGGAAGCTTCTTGATAAGAAACTAGAAATCTTACATAAAATCTTGGACAAAGATTTCGGTAAAGTTTCTTTAAATATTCATAACTTGGCCTGGAAATGTTTCAACGAATGTTTCTGCAACCGTGCAAAATCATTTATCGAAAGTTTACATGAAAAGTTAAGTGAACATTTCTATAGGTAGTATACTATCATTCGGAGATCGTTTCTCAAACTTTTCTGAAATATTTTGTGTCGTCGAGAACACTTATTTAAATATAACTTCATAGGTTTTGTTTATTTCAGAAATATTGCTTTAAAAATTTCCAGACTAAGTTATGAATCTTTGGTGAAACTTTGCTGAAACCTTTATGCAAGATTTCCTGTAATGTTTGTAGTTTCTTAACAAGAAACTTGCGAGAAATATTTTACGACATATTTCAGAAAACTTGCCACAATATGTCGTGAAATATTCATGATCTCTGTTCAATCCTTACACGAAATATTGTAGAAATGTTGCAGAAACCTTTTTCGGAATGATAGTGGGAAGATTTCCACAAATTTTCTTGTAAACTTTCAAGAAATATTTCTGCAAGGCTGCAGAAATATTCAGTGAAAAATTTCCAGGCTAGATTATGAATAATTTCGAGAAACTGCCGAAATCTTTCTGTAAGATTTTCTGTAATGTTTCTAGTTTCTTAACAAGAAGCCTGCATAAAATATTTCATGAAATTTTGAAGAAAACTTGCCATAATATTTCGTGCAATATTCATGACCTCTGCTCAATCTTTACATAAAATATTGCAGAAACGTTTCAGAAACCTTTTTCGGAATGATACTCGAAACTTTCCACAAAATCTTGCAGAACCTTTTCTGCAAAGTTTCTCGAAATATTCATATCTCTGTCATAAACTTTTTGGACCAATATTTCCACCACCTTGCAGAAATATTTTACGTAAAATCTTAATTTTTATTTAAAATTTAAAGAAGTTTTTAAATAAATTTTATAATAAAAAAGAGATTTCAATATTTTTTTTAATCAATTTAAAATTAAAAATTAACAATTTTTATTTTTTTAAAAATAAATTTAAATTAAAAAAAATAATTTCTTGTAATCACAAGAAATGTTGCGTTAAAAGTTCCCACTATCATTACGGGAAAGATTTCTGAGACTTTTCTGAAATATTTTGTGTATGCACTAAATAGAGGACACAAAATTTCACGAAATGTTTTAGCAAGTTTGCTGCAATATTTATTGAAAAATTACGAAAACGCAGATCCCTACTTATCGACATTACAATTTTTCTTTTATTCGAATAATTTTAAACAGTTTTTTGGTGAAACACAATTTTGACCCTCACCATATATTTAAATACTATACTCAGAATATATTTAAATACTAAAACATGTTTATTCAGAGTAATAATTCAAGTTAATATTTTCGTTATTTAGAAGAATTTATTCAGTATACAGATTTGATTTCTACCTTACCGACACTATATTGTTTCAATTTAATGAATTAAATAAATAATTTATTAAATCCATAATTATTTTAAATAAAAAGAATCAAAATTATAACAATTAAATAATCGTGTAAAGTGCAACTTATATAGATTAAAATGTCCGAAGTCCTTCAAGCGAGCGATAGCGTAACGGATAGCGTGCGTGCGTAGTAACCCAAAGATCGTGGGTTCGATTCCCGGTGAGGTCGAAAAATTTTTATGTAAAATATTTTATGCAATTATAACAATGCGATTAAATGTAGAAATTAAGTTGTGAAAAATATGCGAAAATTGTAAATACTTATAGAGAATTCTAATATATCATAGCTTCAAGGTTACTTCTTTCAAGAACTTGAAAAAAGGTTTCTGAAAGATTTCAGAAAGGTTTCTTGAATAATTACTTAAAATCTTTTCTGAAAGCTTTCTGCCAACAATTTATCGATATTCCAGAAAACTTTCATGAAAGGTTTCTACAAACTTTCTAAAAAGTAGAAGATGTACTTATTATTCTTTTTGTAATTTTTCTGAAATATTTCAGAAACATTTCGTAAAAGGTTTCAAGAAACATTGCACAAATACTTCATGAAATATTGCGGAAATATTTCATGGCAAGTTTACGGATTATACAAATACTTTGTGAAAGATTCCTGCAATATTTCAGAAACATTTCGTACAAGTTTTCACGAAACTTTACAGAAATATTTCATGAAATATTGGTGAACGAAAATGATTCGGACATAAAAATATTACTAAAATCTTTCTGTGAAATGTTTCTGAAAGGTTTACAGTAATATTACGAAAAATAAAATCGCAACATTTCTGAAATATTTAATGTCAGGTTTGTAGATTATTCAAACTATTCGTGAAACTTTTCTGCAATATTTCAGAAACATTTCTTACAAGTTTTCACGAAACTTTGTACAAATATTTCATGAAAGATTGTTGAAATATTTCATGCCAGGTTTACAGATTATTCAAACTATTCATGAAAGTTTTCTGCAATATTTCAGAAATATTTCTTACAAGTTTTCACGAAACTTTACAGAAATATTTCATGAAATATTGCTGAACGAAAAAAGGTACGGACATAAAAACATTTCTGGAATCTTTCTGTGGAATATTTCTGAAAGGTTTACAGTAATATTAAGAAAAATAATACCACAACATTTCTGAAATATTTCATGTCAGGTTTGTAGATTATTCAAACTATTCGTGAAACTTTTCTGCAATATTTCAGAAACATTTCTTACAAGTTTTCACGAAACTTTGTACAAATATTTCATGAAAGATAGTTGAAATATTTCATGCCAGGTTTACAGATTATTCAAACTATTCGTGAAACTTTTCTGCAATATTTCAGAAACATTTCTTACAAGTTTTCACGAAACTTTGCAGAAATATTTCATGAAATATTGCTGAACGAAAAAAGATGCGGACATAAAAACATTTCTGCAATCTTTCTGTGAAATATTTCTGTAAGGTTTACAGTAATATTACGAAAAATAATACCACAACATTTCTGAAATATTTCATGTCAGGTTTTCAGATTATTCAAACTATTCATGAAAGTTTTCTGCAATATTTCAGAAACGTTTCTTACAAGTTTTCACGAAACTTTGTAGAAATATTTCATGAAATATTGCTGAACGAAAAAAGATACGGACATAAAAATATTTCTGCAAGGTTGCAAACATTTCATGAAACCTTGCAGAAACATTTCAGCAATATTTCGTGCTATGTGGGATGTTTCAACTGTTATTCCAGAAACTTTACAAGAGTTACTAAAAGAAATTATTTTGAAAGATAAGCGTACGGCTGATAAATATATTACTAAAATTAATAGTATTGCGCATGCTATTATAGCAGCTGCTCGGCCGAGATCATTTTTATCGTCTTTGCAAATTGGACTAGCAGCAATGCTTTCAAAAAAATATGGATCGAAGGAACTCATACAAATATTGAACACTCTGGGTTTCAGCGCCTCGTATGAAGAATGCCAGTTATTTGAATCGTCTGTTTAGTTGCACCTTCAAACTCTGCTATATAATAATTCTTATATCCAATATGTATTTGATAATGCAGACCACAACATAAACACCTTGGACGGCAAAAATACATTTCATGCGATGGGAGGTATTGAAATTGTAACGCCACGTTCATCTGTTACTGGTAGCACACCCGTTCCCAGGCTAAAGAAAATTCCCAGTGCTGATGTTATAGGATCGTTTGGTAAAGTAAATTTGCAAATTTTTCAAAAGCGTTCTAATACAGGCATGGAATCAATTACTGTTAAAAATTTAAATAATGTTCATTCAATGTCTCTGGATATAAAAATATCAGCAACCGAGTTATTATGGTTAGTAGGTAAGCGCAAATACGATATTGATTTTGAAGGTTGGAATGGGTTTATGCAAACGATAACTGACCATAAAACGTCTAGTGAGAGCAGAATTAATTTTTTACCTTTTATAAATGCACCACCAAGTCAATACGATACGATTTACACAGTTTTATATGAAGCTGATCGAAGATGTAAAGCAATGAGTCAAACCCATTGTTTTGTAACATTCGACCAGCCTTTGTATTATAAAGCAAAAGAAATTCTTGAATGTTGTAAGGAATTGTCGACAGTGATTCTAAGGCTTGGAGGTTTTCATTTAGCCATGTCTTTTATTGGTTCTATTGGTTTTATTATGGACGGAAGTGGAATCAAAGAACTTTTCTGTGAGATTTTTGCAGAAAATTCTGTAGATAAAATTTTAAACGGACATGCTTATGCCCGCGCCGTTTGCGAGCGCATATTTTAGCTCATTTGGCGTTGGGAATGATCATTCTTTCGTCATTTAATTTTACTGAAAACGAGGTTGAAATAATAAATAATATTTTACAATATATTGGCAATGAAACAGTAATCAATTTAGAAAACGAAGAATTTTGTTGCATTCTTCGTAGATTTCAAAAACACATTAATAATTTTGCAAAGAATGGTCCTACTGCGAAACTGTGGTTGCAGTATTATAATATGGTGACATTGTTAAAGCAGTATATTGAAGCAGAAAGGTCGGGCAATTGGGACCTTCATTTACAAAGCATAAGAAAAATGCTTCCTTTTTCCATGCTAGCGGACATTATCTCTATGCAAAATCCGCTCAGTTATATTTGCAAGATATGTACGAGTTAGAAGAGCGAATGGATGTATTAGAATATCAAAACTTTGTTCAAAATAGTTATTTTACAATTAGACGTACAGACAAATTTTTTTCGGGTGTTTGGTCCGACATGGCCATTGAACAGATACTGATGCGATGTATGAAAACTAATGGAGGATTAACGCATGGAAGAGGCATTACTGACAGCACACTATCGAAATGGATATTAACCATGCCCGTTTTAATTGATGTGACAGAATCAATGCAGAAGTTTTGTAATATTAATTTTTCAACTTCTGAACAGCATGTTGACTCCAGAGCTTCTCGACTATCTAGAGATACAGATGATTTAAATAAATTATTAAAATTTTTCTCGATGTACGAACCATCTGTATGTAATGATAAACTGATGTCGATTAGTTCTGGGTGTAAAGCTGATGACACAATAAACTGCCACGAAGCATTGGAAATTGGTAATAAAATTATGGAAAAAAGTTATGGATTGAATTTCAAAAATTTTAAATATCAAAGAAAGAATAGAGTAGTGCCGCTTTCAAACGTAACAGCAATTAAGCTGAAAAATGAAGAAGTGATCATCAATCCCACTCTTTTATTTCAAAGAATTGCTGTCGCCATGGAGGGTGATAATGAATTGAAAAATTATCTAGCTTACGAACTTGCGCCTTTCCCGTTATCTTTATTCGACAATTCCAATTTCCGAAAAACAGAAAAGTCTAAATTGTACGATTTCTTTGAGCCGGAAAATGTTCAAATAACTGGCATTCTTCATACGAGGCACTGAAACCCAGAGTGTTCAATATTTGTATGAGTTCCTTCGATCCATATTTTTTTGAAAGCATTGCTGCTAGTCCAATTTGCAAAGACGATAAAAATGATCTCGGCCGAGCAGCTGCTATAATAGCATGCGCAATACTATTAATTTTAGTAATATATTTATCAGCCGTACGCTTATCTTTCAAAATAATTTCTTTTAGTAACTCTTGTAAAGTTTCTGGAATAACAGTTGAAACATCTGAAAGAAAGTTATCTGGAGACGCATAAGAGTTACAATCGTACACTTTTCCACGAATATCTTCCAAAATAATTTTTCCAGCACTTTGGATAATTCGTTTGCGCTCTGCTGTTTCATCCTTACATTTATTTTTGTACCAATTGTCAGTTAAAATTTTATGTCCAATGTTGAGAAATGTGATTATCGGCCCGTATTTGGAAGTGTGAATAATAATGTCTGTGCCAAAAATATCAATTAAATAATTTTTTAAATATTTTGTGTTGGACCATTCGACACTTTCAAAATTCTGCAATATTTCTCGTACACTAAACTGGCATTCTTCTTTATTTTCCGTTATATAATTTGCAATAAATTTTGCGGCTTTATAGGTATTAGTGTTTTCATTTCTACTCTCTTTTCTAAATTTATTATATAATAATTTATAGCAGCTTTGATGGTGTCGAGCGCCTACAGCTACCAAATCCTCAACTTTTATTATTCGATTATACACTTCTAAGCATTCTCTGTCATCGACTTCTTGTAATTTGTTGAGTAAAGTAGTCCTGCTGCCAGTTTTAGATATAAAATAAACCACTTGTCGAATATTTGCAGCTAGTTTTTTTTGTTTTTCTATAAAATCATCGCTAGCATCTTTTCCACAAATATAACAAAATTTTGCAAAGTTAAAATCGGCGCCTGTAGAAGCACGTGTAGAAATACCTGGCAATGATTTTAATTTATTCTCTACTGCTTGTATATTCTTTTCCCATGTATAAGATTTCGCACAATTAGCATGAACATTAATGGAACTGAATTTCCAAAATTGCAAATGTTTTTTGTCTTGTCTCCTTATGCTTGATGCGACGCAACTTCGAATACTTTCTTCTTTCAATGTACGAATAGCACCGATATTTAGCGACTTTTCACAAATCATACAATCCACTTGATCAGCCATTACATTAGAATAGAAGCTGCAAAATAATATGTGCTATATAGTATTTAGCAGCGACTTTATAATTTATTGAAATGATATTGATATAGGAATGTTCTCTAAAATTTTTAGTATTTCAATCATAGGAACAGAATACTTATTAACTTTTAACTGGTAAACTATGACGCCAAGTGATTGCTACTAAGGACGCTTCCAGACTAACCGACTGAAAGACGTTACAGACTGCTCTACACAACCTATACTATTATAAAGGACGGTTTTCATAAGTGCTGCGGGATGCCGTTCATTCCAAGAACGACAGCATCTCTGATTGGTTCGTCTCACCCGACTGGCCATGTAGCCGTGTAAGCGAAACATATACTAAGATTTGAAACCGGGGGGGGGGGGTTAAAAAGTGCGTTGACCTTCGTACCTTTCGTGTCAATACAAACGGTTACCTACCTGGAGTACAATAGACCGCTTTTACCTGCCGATCCACTAATACAGTTCGTTTACCTGAACTGAAGTTATTCAGTTTGTATAGATGTTAACATAACAATATATTTACATACAATGAAAAAATATACTGTTTAATTTAAATATATTTATAATAAAAATACACATTTTTTACAAATAAATTGCAAAATCATTAATTTAGAATAATCTGTTAGTTATTAATTTACTTTAAAAACATTAATTTCATGTCATAAATAAATTTTTAATGAAAAAAAAAATTGCTTAATTCTTCATGCGTAAAATTCACTTAGAATTTATTTATTTACATAATTTTAAATGCAAAATTCCTATTCCTCTCGATTCGCAATATCAAATTAAAAAAAAAATGAAGTCTCTAAGTTAATTCGTTCCCGAGAAAAGTTAAGTTTTATCGCGCATATCCGTTTTGAAGAGACAGTGCCGCGCGGCAGCACAGCTGCTCGCAGTCATCCCCACTCCGCCTCCCGCGCCGTTCCGCCGAGAAATTTCAACGATCAGGCTTCCTTTCATAATTTTTATTTAATGAAGCAAATAAGTGCCGGAAATGCACTTAACGGATATTGAAAGCTCTTACAATTAGCTACAATACTACATTTTTTATTTGTCTACTTCACGTTTAAGTCAGCCGTAAATTTAGGTTGACTTAAAGCTCTAATATCTCCGGTTGTAGTCATTTGAATCGGGTCGGTTTTAGCTCGATTAAAGCGTTTTTTAATCAGCTTCTCAAGCCTTTTTTAACATTGCATTTTCATCGAGCCGTTTTCATGTAATTGCATTTATTTATAAAAAAAAAAATTGAAAAAATTTAAAAAAATTCTAAAGCACCCGTATAATGCAAAAAAGGCTATTTTTGATATTGCATATTATTAACTATAAGCCAAAGTATGTGTAAAAAATTCAGCGACCGCGTGGAGTCTTTATTTAAACCCATGGCACGCGACAAAATTGTTATAAATTTTTAGTTAACAACAGCCGTACTGGAAAACTACACCGTCGATCATCCTGAATTTTTTTATGTAGTATTATCATATAATGAGCTACCATTTCACAAATTTTCATTAACATTCATTGATTTTTACGCCCCTTAAAAATTAGTTACATTTTACATATCATTTTTAACGGTTTTTTACTCATTGTTAGCGCAAAATAAAATTTTTCGATTCGGAAATACATTAACTTTGTAGAAAAACATCAGATAAACAAAAAATGTCATGATTATTTTCGATTAAACGCTTCCTTCTCAAGTTATAAGAGAAAATATGCCGAAAAATAGGCCTTTTTACGTTATTTCGGTACATTTGTTGCTATACTGAATTTAGCAGACATTTTTTTGAATAGGCAAACTCGGATTCTTTTTCTACATATTATTTCGGAACTTTCTACGTTATAATATGCTCTACTTCAAAGAAGGTCCACCAAAGCTTGGTTTTACTGCTCTACCGCCTGGACTAACTGACTGCATAAATCCGCCATGTCATGCCTATTCGTGCCATTAGCAGTCCATTTTTGCACCGTGCAGTATCGCCCGAGCGATAGCGAGGGTGATAAGCATGGTGCAATATAATTGCACCTCATTGAAGCTAAGGATGTCTTCTATTTTGTGGTGTTTAGATAATTTAAAAGATTTGCCAGAGGAATTATTAATATAACTTTTAGGTTTTTGTTTAAGAGAATCATGCAATAGTGATATTACAAAGCAAAATAATGTAAAAGAAAATTCTAGTACTGATATGTATGAAAGTGCACAAAATCAATTTTTAAGTAAAATTATTGATATTTGTTGTACAGATATTTCTGTTGTTTCTTACTTAAGAACTGGATTAAGTTTTGATGAAATATTGAAATTATTAAATTATCTAATAAATAAACTCAATGCAAAAACTCTTCAAATAATTTAGCTCTTGACCACGAGTACAAAACAAATAATCGAGTGTAGGGTGGATCAGACTTTTGATAGATTCACATTATCAACATTACTTACTGTCATAGGATGTACAAGTTTACAAACTTCTTAATAAATTAAATGAAGCATTGGAAATTCATGTGAGTACTATTACCTATGCTCAGTGTATTATAAAAAATGATATATTAATTTTATACATTTTTTCAGCTTGAATTAATTAAAGTATTGGAAAATGTACGTTCAGTGGTTAAAAGGCTGATTGATGGCAAACTTCTAAAATCTATACCAAATCGACGCTCCCTACGAAAACTATAGCACCTTTTCTGGCCTCCTCACGAAGACTAGCACATTTCAGAAAACTGCAACGAAAACTAGCATAACTCACGACTTTGCCGCGAATACTAGTACAATTCGCGAGGTTGCCGCGAAAACTAGCATCATTCACGAGTTTGCGGCGAATAATAGTACAATTCGTAAGATTGCGACGAAAAGTAGCACGATTCGCGAGTTTGCGACGAAAAGTAAGACGATTCGCAAGCTTGCCGCGAAAACTAGCACTTCGCGTCACCGTGTTAATTTACATAAGAGGCAGTGGAATGTGCTAGTCTTCGCCGCAATCAAGCGGATCGGGCTAGTTTTCAACGCAAATCAATGGGGCGTGCTAGTCTTCGCGGCCAACGCTGAAATGGACTAGTCTTCGTGGCAATCTGAATCGTGCTAGTTTTCGTAGGGAGCGTCGAAATGATGTTAACAGATTTTATTCTATTGGGGCAGTAAAATTATATTAAATAAAAATAAAAGTGATTTTTCTATTAAAAAACGAGCATTTATTTTTAGTAAGTTGTTTATTTTTTGTATGTACATAACGGTTGTTTTAATAAATATTATAGCAATGATTGCGTATTTCTTTTTTTAATAATTGCAAAAATGAAATTTTGTCTGTAGGTACTATTCTTGCTATAATTTTTATAATTCATCAACATAAGGGACTGTTGATAAGTTGCCAATTGATGCTATTGTAAGTTTTCCTCTAGAAACCTTGCTAGCCACCTATTAAATTAATTAAAGATTATTATAGTAAACTAGTACAGATAATATAATAAGCTTTTCACCATGCCCTGGCCGAAAGTGCCATTTTTCCTCCCGGCTCAGAAACGCGAATGTGGAATTTTCGGCCCAGGTATGGTAAAAAATAGTATACGCAACACGGGGATAAAGAGGGTCACTCCAGAGCACATGATTACCACCCTTGGCTTGGATGGCAATTTACACATGCTCTGGACTGGCCAACTCTTTACCTCCCCAGTTGCGTAATATACTATTTTACCATACCCAGGCTGAAAATACCATATTCGCGTTTTTGTCAGGAGAGAAAGTGGTACTTTTGGCCAGGATATGGTGAAATATTTATTATACTATTATTATTATTATTAAACTTACATTTTTAATATCGGCAGACGAGATTTCATCAATTTCCCTAGCAATAATATCTGGTGTTAAAACATTGCCTGATAAAAGTGCTTGCTGGCCAATGCTCTCAATAAGTGAAGAACTGTCATCACCTGCAGCTAAAACAAAAGTTTTCAAAACGGCTTTGCCCCGTTTAACGTCATCTTCTGAAAAAGCTGGTGCTTTTAACCATTTTACTCCAGCTTTAGTGAGCTAAATAAAAAATAGAAACAAAAATGAATAAACTGACATATGAGAATAAAAGACACTATCTAGAGGGCCTCAGAAGCATAGGCGAAAACACCTAAAAAAAATAATGAAAAATTACTCACAGCTCCTGCAGTTTGACCTGGAGCAGAAAGAACAAATCCAAAAAGTCCACTATCACTATGACTAGCATTGATAGCTGATACAGCAAAAGGTTCTTCACCAGCACTGGCAACAGCCTTATGAAGGGAACCATTGTTGCCTCCCCATTTGACCCTAGGACCATCACCAGCAACTTTTTGCAATACTGCAAAAGCAATGGCATCTTTCTGATTCTTGAGACTAACTCCTTCAACTGCAACAGCAACACTAGCTAGTTCAGAATTACGTTCTTTGCGAATTTCACCTCCATGGTATTTGGATGGAGCAGTACTAGGATCTTGAGAAGAAACATTTAAAGTTGAAGCAAATAATTCGGCTTCCGAAAGAGAAATACCAGAAGCTGCAACTACACATCGAGGGCCACTATAATGGTTTGACACAAAGTGACTTAACTACAAAGTAAATTAAAACTGCACTTAAAAATTTCAATCAAATTATGCAATTTTAATAATTAGGAGAACTCAACTTACGGTTTCTGAGCTAATTTTTCCAATTTGTCGTTTAGGACTATAGAGAGAATATCCCAGACCTTCTTTGTAAGCAGCTTTGTACAATAATTCAATGAGCCGTGCAGTATCAGGAACTGTAGAAACTTCAAATTTCAACCTAGATGTTTCATCTGAAATTTCCCATGGTCTGAATTCTTGGCAGGTAGAAACGTCTTCTAAAAACTTGAGAGCTGGAGCACTAAAATTAATTTTTTTAATAACTTCATCATTTAAATGATAATTAAGCAATGAAAATCTGTATAATTTGACTTACAGATTATCTCGAGTGATTCTTAACGTATAAGATATAGATTCACGGTCATTAGTAGTTGTTAACTCTCCTCCAAGTTGTTGAATATTTCTTGTAACTGCAAAAGCACTGGAACGACTTGTGGTTAAACCAGTACAAATACGTAGCAAATGCGATATACCTTGAGTATCATAGGTTTCATTGCGAGGTCCAGCTCTAAAAAAAAATAATTTTGTTATTATCTACTAAGATATAAAGAGAAAAATGAATTTTATATTATATTCCAGGAAAAAAAATATTACTTGAAAATAACAGAAACTTGAGCAACTGGGCTGTTGTTATCCACAGCAGCAACAGTGACTTTATTTCCTAAAACTTTAACACTGGCATTGGTTGACGGGCAGGACTGGACTGCAGCGGCTGCTGCAGCATAATGTCGCACCTAAAATATCGAAATAAAACACGAGCGTAAGTAAAATGTAATGTAACGAAATATCCGGTGACAAGAGTCGTCGGATGTTGGCTGTACAATAATAGAATTGACCTTAGAAAAAGCATTATAATAGCTGAGGAATAAGGTTTTACATAACAGCCAGCAAAAGTTTGCGTGTACTTCAGAACAAGCGCTTCACAAGGTGTGCCGCGCGAAACTTATCACAATAACGCTGTCTTACCGTTGAATTCCTGAGCAAGGGATAACGCATCACCGAGCTACCCATTTTATTATGTCCTCCTCGTTGCCTGATATGAACGACAATCTGCCTAAAAGAGTGCGGAGAGCTGCCGAATCCACAAATCTGCAACCCAGCTTTGGGCTCTGGGTCTTGTCCGAGCAATTCCTGTCTGCTCTATAGTCCGCCGCGCACTTCACAGCGCAAAGAAGAAAGAAGTGCGGGTGCGGCTCGAAGGTCGAAGCCGCATCTGCAATAGGCTGTCACAGAATGGAGGGCCGGTGCCCCGCTCACATCTAATCTGTGTAGTTTGTTATGCATGTATGTATGGGACGTTTCACGCCAAGTTGGACAGTGAAAAAATTAATTCAGAAATTATGGTTTAAATATACAAACCGAATTTCAGAGCTTAAAACTTGATGTGCAAAAAGTTATATTCAAGTCAAAATTTGTCATTTTTCATTTTTTTTTAAATCTCACCCTATAAAAAAAAATCAGCTGATAAATCAACTGATTTGCCAGCTGATTTATCATCTCAAAACGTCATCTAAAATTTTTTCAGAGTGCTGCCAAAAGCTTACGAAATTTAAAAATCAGCTTCTTCAGCATTGGAAACAGCCTGCTAGGATGTTTTACTCTCCAAATGAGTTCAAAAATGGACGTTTAAAGGCATTTTAAACAATATTTCAATTTTTACAAATTTTGTACATGAAATATCAGCTGATAAATCAGATTATTCTTCAGATGATTTTTCAGATGATTTATCAGCTGATTTTTTTTATAGGGCAACGTTTATGGCCATTTTACTTCATATACCATGACATTTTATGAAAAAAATGTTGTATACATTTTTGTTTGCATTTTTATCATAGAATATGAATATATCCCCACGAAAAGTTTGAAATCAGGAATTTTGAATGTGTAATTCTTACATAAAATAGGTCATTTGAGCCATATAGCCAAAAAGTGTCAGTCTCGAATTGGCTTTTTCACGTCTTAATAACCCATAATTTCCGTTTCTCCATTGCAAAATTTTAGTTCGAATTTTTCATTTTAACATTGTAACAATATATTGCTCCAATGTTGTGTGCAATATTGCTGCAAGTTTATACAATATTGACGAAGATTTTTTTTTTAATTAAAAAACAAGACTTACACCAATAAAAAAGTCCCTTTGGGGAGTACCATCCGGATGATAGGTCCCAAAATGGGAATTAGTGTAGGAGCCAGGGGGGTTCCTGTAGCCTTTTCCTTAGAGCATATACTCCTGGAGGAAGCATGTCGTGTTAAAAAATCGTGGTCGGTTTTCGTACGGTGCAAGAGAGACAGAAGATAAATTGTCCCTTGTCTGTCTCTCTCACACTGTGCTGTGATTGGTTGTTCTATCATCTTAGTTTGGAGGGGAGCGTGAGTAGCCAATCACAGCATAATGCGAGAGAGACAAACGAGGGGCACTCTTTTTTTCTTTCTCTCTCGCACCGTACGAAAGCCGACCACGATTTTCTCATTTAACTTACTACCTCCAGGAGTATATGCTCTAAGGCCTTTTCAAAAGGCAAGCTGACACCAAGTGTTTTTTATGTATTCTTTCATGCTTAATCCGAATTTCTATGGTGGATTGTTGAAAAAATCCGTCTTTATTTGTTATAAACAATTTATTGCAAAAATATTAAATTTTCGACTTTTTTTTTATAAAGCTGCTTCTACACGGCGTGCCGCGAGCCGCGGCCGCGTGCCCTAGACAAAGACAGATATACGAAATCCTATAGGATTTCGCGTGCCCTAGACAAAGACAGATATACGAAATCCTATAGGATTCGTATATCTGTCTTTGTCTAGGGCACGCGGCTCGCGGCACGCCGTGTAGAGGCAGCTTAATAAAAAAATACTATCGTATTCTTCGGGTCATTTTTGTAATGTATAGCCGCAATTCTATAGTATTTGCGAACAGAGCGCCACCTGTTGGGCGACTGATGGCTTTACGCCGTGCGCGCGGGAGCGGCGGGCAGACCGATACGCATACGGGACTCCATGTCAACCGGAGCTTGCACTGTAAAAAATCCTTTGTAAAAATTGGAAATAGGTAATCAAAGTGACCTACGTTGAAAGTGGTAAAATGAATACAAATTCAGCTAATTCACTACTTTGAAGTTGGTATTTTTACTACATTGAAAGTAGTAAATGAATTTTACTACGTTCAACGATGGTCACTTTAATTACCTACTTCCAATGTAGTATTTTTACAATGTGGTTGTAATTTAATTACTTCTATTGTAGTATTTTTACAATGTGGTTGTAATGTAGTTCAGATTTTACAAAAAACGTAGTAAAATATTCATGAAATTTGTAATTTTACAACTTTCAAAATAGTGAATTTACTGTTGTCTAGTGGAAAAATTTTTACTAATCCACTTTAAATCTACAAGGGGTTTTTTTACAGTGTGCCCTTGTAACGACGTAACTTGTATTCACTTGAATAAACCATATTTATATATCTAGTCCAGTGTTATTATTACTAGACATTACAATTTTAAACAAAAAAGTCTTTTACAAGTTTTGCGTAAAAGTGCATCCCAAAGCCGTAAACAAATCTCAAAGTTTGAAAAAACACACTGATGTCGGGCGCCAACACCTCCAAATTGTACGCACGCGCTCATTTTCTTAAACTTTGAGAATTTTTTGCGGCTTTGGAATGCACTTTCACGAAAAACTTCTAGGAGACTCTTTTGTTTAAAGTGATCCGAAGAATACAATAGTATTTTTTTTTATTACAAAAAAGTCGAGAATTAAATATTTTTGCAATAAATTGTTTATAACAAATAAAGACGGATTTTTTCAATAATCCACCATCGAAATTCGGATTCAGATGAAAAAATACATAAAAAAACACTTGGTGTCAGCTTGCCTTTTGAAAAGGCTACGGGAACCCCCTGGCTCCTACACTAAATCTTTGTACGCATAATGCCTTTTTCAATTTTTTATAAAACTTAACTTTCACCAATATTGTATAATCCTGCAGCAATATTGCACGTAACATTGTAGTAATATTGTTACAATGTTAAAATGAAAAATTAAGAACAGAAAAATTTGAAACCGAAATCATGGGTTTGCAGCAATATTGCTTGAGGGTACGTTGCATACATGTTTATAGCACTGTGTGACCTAAATCCGCGGTTAGTTGTGACTTAAGTAGCCCATTATTACACTGTGAAATAATGAATTTACTTAAGTCACAGGTACGTAATTAACGCCAATTATCTACCAAAACTATTCAAAAATATGATTTTACATATAAGAATGAACGGGAAAAGAAGTAAAACTTCGTTAATAGTTGACAAACCACAAAGAATAAATAAAAATGATGATAATAAGGCTTCTCTATATTATAGGTTAGTTTCATCTGCTATGGAATAGCAGACCGCGTGCTTTTTAAATATTCAATATTAAACTGTATGGATTTTAGTTTTAAAAGTCTTTCTCTTTAATGATATAACGTATACAAATCTTTCACTTTCATAAACTTCAACTTATTGTTAAAGATACAAATCAAATTGCCAAGAATCTAGTTTTATGATTTTTTTATGTATATATTCAATATTGTAGATTCAATAATAACCACATTCTATATCAGGTATTCTATTATTTAAATAACTTTTTATTAATTTTTTTCAGGGCAGGGGGACTGCCCCCCCCCCCCCCGCCCCACACTTCTCCCACCCCACTTCCAACTATCATTATAAATATGCACAAATAAATAAAATAAGAATATGGCGGATTTATGTCACACGAGCTATAAAATAGTATACGATACTCGTGACTTAAATGGCTCATTATTACACGGCGTTTATAGCGCCCTCGCTGCGCTCGGGCGCTAACCTCACGCCGTGCAATAATGGGCCACTTAAGTCACACGTATCGTAATATACTATTATTAACCTTGAGGGAATATTCGCGAATATGGCGAAAATGTCAAAGCAACATTGAGGCAATATTGCTCCAATATTCAATGTTATATGGAGTATTATGTGATATAGAGCTTTAAAATGAATTTATTTCTTAATACAGCTTTAACTTTTAATCTAGACTTCGGCCATTATCATGCAGGGCTCATTTTGAAGGTATATTCACATAGGATAAAGGTTGAGACGTGAAAAAGACAATTCGAGACTGTCAATTTTTGGCTAGGTATGGCTTAAATAACCTATTTTGCATAAGAACATATTTAAAATTTCTGATTTGAAACTTTTCATGGGGATATTCATATTCTATGGTAAAAATGCACCAAAAAATATATACACCATTCCACTTTTTTCATAAAATGTCAAAGTATCGAGTAAAAAATAGTCATAAACATTGCGATTTAAAAAGAAAATGAAAAATGACAAATTTTTACTTGAATATAACTTTTTGCACAACAAGTTTTAAGCTCTGAAATTCGGTTTGTATATTTAAAACATAATTTCTGAATTTTTAGTTATGGGTCGCTTTTAATTTTTTCACTGTCCGACTTGGCGTGAAACGTTCCAAATATAGATATCGCCTTATACAAAAACTTGCACTAAAACTTCATAAGTTATCTTAAAAAGATGAAGTATATCCTTAAATTTGAGAGGTACACGCTAATTCATGTGAAAAAACGAATTTTAAGAAAAAAAATTAAACAATAGCACTCCAAAAAGGGCAAGGCCTTTCCCTTTTTTTTTTACAAATCACGCTTTGACTTATTGTCTCAAGGTGGCGCGTAGGCGCTTCCGTACCTTTCGCATGCTCGGTCGACCTCGGCAACGTCGGAATGCTTGCGGGCGATAGGATTGGCTGAGCACTCAGTGTGCTAGAGCTTTGCAGACGGAGCCTCGAGCGAGCAGTGCACATATCAACTAATATCGCACATAATCAACCATATAAGTATATATATATATATACAGGGCACTTGGCAGGCAGGCAGGCCGTAGCAAGCACACATATATATACGTAGGTAGGCAGGCAGTTCGAATCGGGCTGTCGCCGTCGCCGTCAGATGCAGGGGCAGCACCAGGCGCCGCAAGCGTGCGCGCGGGTGGGCTCAACTGAACTGCACCGAATCAGGAAACACCTGCAGGCTGCAGGCTGCAACGGCGTACAATAGATTGGTAGAGGAAAAAAACCTGGACGCAGGTCAGCAATTAGCAGCTGAAGAGGAGCACATTGGGACGCGCGTGCGTGCCCTGCGTGCTGCATATGCATGCTGCGTTAAAGCTTATAAAGTGTGTATATATATATACACATATATACTTGGACCGAATAATCAGCAGCATCCGATCTCTGCGGTGAGTCGACGAGTGGGCAACTGCTCCGAAGCCGCTCTGGCTCGCTGGGATATGTAGGTATGCCGAAAAAAGCTACGAGATATGCGCACGTACGGGAGTCGGCGTCCACGGCAACGACAACGACGGTCGTAGTTGCGGAGAAAGCCAAACGTCACCGTAGTGTACACATTGGCCCGAGGAACGGCCGACGCTGGCTGTCCCTCAAGAAGCGTTTGGGCCTCCTCTCCGACGATGATCTCGTTGTCTATCTTCTCGATCTCGCCGACTCTATTGCCGCCCGGTCTGTAAAGCCATACGCGTTTGTATTAATACTGCTCTACATATTCCCTTAAATCCTTGCTAATTGTGTCTTTTCACTCTTTTCTTTTCCAGTAGAGATGAGATGTCTCAGGAAAATGTTGAACCTTGGAAAACACAGGACACGCAAGAAAAGGAAACGATCAGCTCTCCTGAGGCTCAAAGTCCTGTACATGATGTATTGCATATTGAAATGCCAAGGCGAAGTCTAAGGAAACATGCTACTCCAGATGAATCTGCAAAAAATGATAAGCCTGCCAAGGCAGACAAATTATCAAGCTCTTCAAATAATCCTGACAAGTTACCTTACCAAGACTCCAAATCTTATTCCAAATCTTGCGTCAAAACAAGTAGAACCAAGCGTCACAAAAACAAGACTAGACATCATAAAGAAAAACGTAAAAAAAGAAAGCATCAAAAAATGAAGGATCTCAAGGATTTAGTTAGTCTGGATAGTAAGATAACAAGTAATGTCACATGGGAATTTGATTCAGGAACAGACACAGAAAAGTGTTCTACAGATCTGCCTAGTAATTTTAATGAACAAACAGCATATCCTCAATCTTCTAAAGATACTTTTTCTACTGATTCAGATAAAATACTATCCTCAGAAAAGCTATGCCTCAATGTAAGTCAGGAAATCTGTTCTGATATTGAAAAGACTGATGTTTCTATTGGTCAAAAAATTACAAGCTCAGCTCAACCAGTAAATACAAAAGCTGTAGAAAATCAAAGCAAACAAATATCTGATGTACAAAGTAATTTAAATGATTCAAAAACATTCTTAATAACTTCACTAGAAGCTAGTCAAACTTTAAGTACTGATTCTACAAAAATTTTATCAAATGAAAAAATTTTAGATAGCTTAGAGTACGAAGACTGTGAGAGCTTAAGTAAAAGGTACAAACGTAAGAATGAAAATAGGCATGAATCTGGCGAATCTGGTAGTATCTTAGAAGAATTAGATAAAAGTTATTGTAAAGAACCTACAACACCAGTACACAAGAAAGACAAAAAAAGACACAAAGGAGGAGATAGCCAAAGTAAAAAGCATCGTGATGTTCGTAGAGCTCCACAAGATGGAAAAATAAGTGCAGATGAAAACGAGTACGTTTCTTGCTCAAATGATAGGACATCCATGCCAATAAAATCTTCTTCTAATATTGTACCTGATAATAGTAAATTATCATCAGAAGTTGTAACTGATAATAGCAGTGTAGATCCTCCAAGATTAGCCATCAAAATTAAATTGTGTCAAGAATGTAATAGTCGACATTTGCAAGATGCTTGTCCTTTTGTAGAACCTCAATATACTGTTAAAGATTCTATAACACTTGATCAATGGATTCAAAAGTACAACAAAAATTCTGAAGTTATGAAAGCTTTTAATTCAAACGATCCTATGTCACAGGGTTATGGAAAACATACAGACAATGATTATGAGTCAGATGAAGAAGTGCCAGAGCAATATAAATCAAAAAATAAAATGGAATGTGAAGAAAAACAATTAAGCATTGATTCAAACAAACCACTTTACTCAAGAGATTCTTTACCAGATTGCTTGGAATTTAAATTATCCAATATAGATCATGGGTTAGGTGTTTTTGTAAAAACTTCTGTACCCATGTATGCTCAATTAGGTCCTCTCATTGGTAAACCTGTTCAAGAAATGGATATACCTGATGATTTTCCCATGAGACACATTTGGGAGGTATGACATCAAGTTGCAATTGTGATACTGCATGAGGCAATCAATTAACTATGATTCCATGCTATATTAAAAATCCTTACTATTTTTGAGGCTGTTGTAATTATTCTTTTTTTAAAGGTATTTTTAAATATATTAATTTATTACAGGTGGATATTAACTGCAAAACATTATATGTCAGTACTATGAATCCAATAACTAGCAATTGGATACGTTATGTTAGACCAGCTGAAACTAAAGATGACAGAAATGTAGCTATAATTAGTAAAAATGGAGAACTATCTCTAGTAACAAGTAAAAATTTAGCTGCAGGAACAGAGTTGACCTATTGGTCAGATTCACAATCAACAGCATGGACAAGAAAAAATAAAATTGACAAAACAAGTAAGAAATTATATGAAAATGCTGATAATCGATTAAAATTTCATTATTTAAAATTTTTAATATTATTTATTATCAACTTCATAATAAGTAGTAAGAACAATAGACAATAATTTCAAATGATTTCAGACTGTGGAGGCTGTAACTTAAATTTTGCGCATCCAATTTATTACCGCTTACATTGCTGTATTTTTCATGATACAAATTACAGTCTTACCATAAGAAAATACCATTGCAAAGTAAATATCCGGAATTAATTTATTTTCTTTTTTTTGTATTACCCTTATTATTTAAAAAAAAATAATATTTGTTTTAAGGTATGTGGTGAAGCTGTTCTGGGAAAAGATAATATTATGAAACATGCTGCTCAACTCCATGCAGGACGTGGTGCATATCAATGTCAATATTGTAAAAAATTCTTCTTAAGGCTTAATTATCTCGAGATGCACAGAACATACGGTTGTTCACAAAACCCTCAAAGATCTAGACCATTATGTGATTTTTGCGGCCGCAAATTTTGTCAACCACAAAAGCTTAAAGTTCATATTAAAAGAATGCACAGTGGTGATTATAATTTGTTCAGTTTCAAAATTTTCTTGCATTTCATGTTTTTATTATTTATATAATTTTTTTTAGACATGTCTGAAGTATTAAGAGAGTTCCAATGTAAACTATGTTTGAAACTTCTTGGTTCTCGTGCTGCTCTTCAACGACATATGAAAGAAGTTCATCATAAAGATGTTGTTGGTGCAGCTACTTGTGATCGATGTGGCAAAATGTTTCAAAATAAAAGTAATTTAAAAATACATATGTTGACCCATAGTGGAGTCAAGCCTTTCAAGTAAGAGCATTTTGTGATTAATTTAAATTTTTTTTTATTTTACGTTAATGCAAATGAATTTTATTCTGTTATTAGATGTAAAGAAAATGGTTGTAAAGCTGCCTTCACAACTAAACAGTGCCTACAATTTCATTATAAAAAAGTACATGGACTTAGTGAAGACATGATGCCAAAAATTGAGCGTTCAGTAGCATATACTTTTGATGCTTATAGTGGGGGTTTAGCGGAAGATGTTGGTAGAGGAAAAATACCAAAATTCAATTCAAATAATACACAGGTAGGTATATTTTAAATAAAAATATATTATTAAAAGTAATAAATTTTAAAATTTTGTCTTCACAGGAAAACAGTGATAGTTTAGCATCATTTGACGAATGTAGTAATGAAAATAATAATGCAGAAATTATTGCTGATGTATCTTGTAGCAGTGACAAAAATCTAAGCAAAGAGTTGAATGAAAACGAAGAATCTAATCACCAAATGACAATAGATTCAGCAGTTAGAAATTCACCTGTAGAGAGTACCGAATCGGATGTTGATCTGTATAGTACATCGCGCAAGATCAGCAAGAAGTGGATCGGAGAATTTGATGTTGCACCAAATACGCCATCAACTATCCCCACACCAAATGTTTATGACTTCCAAAATAATCGTCGCGAATCAGTCGAAGAAAAAATACAGTTGCCTAGTCATAATCAACACTCAATGGATGATACGAAACTTGGTTTAAGTATGTACAGAAGAACAGAAAGCTCCAATGCTAGCCTTCTTGTAGAAGCCGCTCTAGACGCTGCTGAAAGAGAAATTGGGGCTGTATCAAGCCCTATTTTAGAAGATAGCGATCGTGAGGCTAATTTATATTCTATTCCAAATGAACTTGATTTTAAAGCTGCATGTTCACAGAGTCAAATGGTGCACAAATCACCAAATGGCCATCTTAATTCTTATATGCAAGACGACATAGTTACATCACCAGCAGGTACACCCCATGCAAGACATACGCCTCCTAGTCATATACATTTAGATTATCATCTGCACAGACCGGTTGATTATATTAATGCAACTAGTAGGACGCACAATATTGAGCAATATCTTGATCAACAAGATTTACAACGCGTCATTCACGTACCACAAGAGAGTTCGACATCTCCCTCGCGATACCAGGAAATACCTCACCCTCACAGTCATCCTCAACCGCATCATCTGTCTCTTTCTCATACTCATCCTCATCATCATCAAGTAGCAAATGAGGCCATTTCTAGCGATGAAGGCGACTCAGTTGCTCAGAATTTAAGTTTACCCATGAAGGAGAAAAGCTTGCAGCAGCTCGAATTTTCTAAATACGATGGTATTGATAATGATTTCTCCTTAGTTAATAGAGAAAGAGTGAGATTTGAGTCTCTAATAGTGCCAAGCACTGCAGACCAAGGCTTAGATATGTCGGCCAGAGGGTTTCAGCAGACTTTCAGTTCTCAGGTACAAAATAGTCCTCATCATCATCACCATCATTTATACGAAATAAGTGAGCGAGAACGTCAAGGTGTAGATTTGAGTAGGACATCTGCCTGCATGTCGCCGCCTGCGTATTCTTCCCCATATGCACCTCCTTATTCCCACGTTGATGTACCAAGAGTTGTTAACTTGGAGTCAGCTTCAAGATCCCATCATTTGCATACATCTGTCTCTCGAATAATAACAAGTCCTCAACCAGCAAGTTCTTTGACATCTCATCTAGTACCAGAAAGTCTGGAGACTCGAATTCTTTCTCCACCGCCACCTTCAATGCCTACATACAATGCCACTTATTCTGTAGGACCTTCTCCTTATCATACTTCCCGAACAGGATATCATTATTCTGGATATTACTAAAGTATAAAAAATGACTATCTTCCTTTGCTTAAACTAACTATTCATATTCCATCAGCCATACTGATTTTCAAATAATGAGATAATTATTCATTGAAAAACTAAACAAATCTTATATCTCTTGAAACTTTTCTACATTTTTTGACTAGATGCCTTCTTTCAAAAGGCCTACATAAATGTTAAATTAATAGTATATTTTCCCATTATTTTTTTTCTATCGATTATAATTTAGTGTTTATATTATCAAATATTCAATTTTATAAATTAATCAGCATTAAATAATTTATTATTGTAGAAATAACACAATCAACATGCCTAACAGTAGTAATAATTAAGTAAACATTATAAATAGTAATACGTTATGAAATTGATTGTTTTTTCTAGTCATATTCCACACACCACTAATAGAGTTTTACTCGTTGGTAATTCATAGAACCAAAATATATACTCACATTGTAAAAAATCTATTTTCATAAAAACTGAAACATGAAATAATTTTATAATTGGTTACTAATTTTTTTTTTAATTATAAATCTTATAACTAAAATGAATTTTATGCAAATCGAACGTAGGAAAAATTTGTAGACAGTTTGTACATAAACGTATATGTATTACATCAAATGATACTGGGTAAATTTTATAAAAATTATCAAAAATTAATTAATTTAGCTTATATTATTGAATAACTAAATACACCAAAATCTTTTAAAAATGAATTTGTGAAAATTAGAAGCTTATTATCTATTATAAATAAAAGAATAACAAGATGTTTTTTTTTTAAGTTCCCGGTTGCAAATATTCTTCTGTATTCCACCTGAATTTTCACCTGAATTTTCACATGAAATTCCACCTGCAAATTACGTGAAATTTAGGTAAAATTCAGATAAATTTATGTAAATGTCATGTGAATTTCCTTTAAATTTCGTATATAAAAAGTCTGAAAATGGAAGGCGAATTTCACCTGAGAGTCACTCAAAATTCATGTGAGTCTCTACTGAAGTAACTTCCAACTTTATTTATACCAGGAAACTGTTACATTTATTAACAAGTTTAGAAATAAATATTTTTTGTGTTCTATGTTTAAGTAACATATTAAGCCTATTAATTGTGTGTGGATATATAAAATAATATAATAAAAATTGTATTAGTATCTCATAAAGTAGTATTATCTACAAGTTTAATTATAGTATGTTTTCAGAATAGGAAACTAATGCATAATTAAAAAAAGAAGAATATCTTTTCTATTCTTAATCAAAGCATGTTGTTAGCCTTTCTTTGGAAATCTGAAAAGATCAATATGTCAAATTATTATTTATTTTTACGTTTTAGTTATGAATGTATCTAGACCAAAGATCTTTGTGCCAAAACTATCTAACTTTTAAGGTTTTTGCATTATTTATTAAGTAAAGATTTTCATGCATAACTACTTAGTACTGCGTACATAACTATAATACAAACTTGTTATAAATAAATTTATATTATAGTGGATTTTACTTATTAGACAAAGCTATTGATGACGCATGCTGACCGGACATACAAAATAATAAAATTTAAATATATAAAATGAAATTATAGCATATGTAGAATATTTCGATTCGTAGATTTCTTACATAATTTATTCTACATTTTCATTCTTTATTAACTTTTATTAACTATACAATGAAGGAAAAGAATATAAAAATGATGATTGCGAAAGGTACAAAGTTCTTATGAAAACTATACTTTGTTTTATTAATTTTGTTCATTTAAGACTTTGGCATCTTATATTATTTTTACAAATGTGTGAATAATGAACATGGGTGTGCGTTACTAAACAAACTGTATGGATAAAAAGTATGTATTGTATTTTGTAACTATATTATGTCTAAGAATAGATAGTTTTATATTTGTAAAAAGACTTTAATTTATGTGAAATCACTGTTACACTTTTATTTCAACATCTTTTTTCATTTTTTTTTAATAAATTGTAATAAGTGTAATTTAAAACTGTAAACATTCCAGTTTTACTTAAAGAGACTGATACACTTTGAAGTTTAAACTCCTTGATATTTTTATTATTATAATGAAAATAAAATTACAAAATAAAAATACCAAATGTCTTTATGTGATATCCAAAAATTTTATTTTTCCTATATTCATATTTTAGTCAAACTTAATAAAGCGTGCTTCTAATTTCTATCTTGTTTAAAAAGACGAATATGAAATTAGCTAAATATATGTCGGCCAATAAAGGCCAAGAAATGCATGCACTTTTAATATGAAGAAATCAGCCTCGTGCTCCTAGTCAAGTCAATTTATCAGTTTTTGTCAATTTTTGTCTACAGAAAGCCAACGTTTAAATTTAAAAGAAATTGCTACTTATCCAAATAAAAAAAGTTGCTGCCCAACAGCGAAATACATATATGTATTTTAATTTGCTTCATTTTACTCCACCATTTATTTTGTGCATTACTTTATTATTTTTTAATGAAAAAAAATATTAATAACATATAGTAACAATTTAAAAATGTTACTAAATAAGAATTATAACTAAAAATAGACAAAATCTGATAAATTGGCTTGGCTAGGAGCATAGGAGTGATAAAATCTACGCGCAAAATCCATTAACACGTCCTCAAAAGTGGATAAAATATTTTACACCACTCTAACTTCAAAATCATAACTTTAATATGATTATTCGGCTCTCGTGGTGTAAAATACGGTACGACACTGGTGCGTAAGGTGATTTTTACCGCATTCGACTTTTTGCACTCGCTTCGCTCGTGCGAAAAATGTCTCCTGCGGTAAATAATCACCTTCCACACCCGTATCGTAATGTACTATTTTTTCAAGACAACTTTTGGGTCTGGCTTTTTCTACTCTTTTTACCACACAATGTAGGAGAAAAATGATGTACAATTTAAAAAATTCTCGACACCCTCTTTTTTCAGATTGATACTTAAAAAAAAAAAAAGCACTAAAATACGCAAATTGTACAAATCGGCAATTTAAGTTTTCAGCTTGTTTTATGCTCAGCTTTTTAACGCTCAACTTTAAACGGAATCAACATTTTCTATTTAAAAAAGCAAATTAAAGCTGGTTTTCTCTAGTTTTATTTTATTTTTTCCAAATTTGTCTAGGAAGTTTCTGGAATAAACGGCTAAAAGTTGAAGAAAAGGCTTTTTTTATATTTTTTTTAGTTTTTAAGGCGTTTTTTTTTAGTATGCGTAAAATTCAACTTTACACACTCAAACAATGCGACGACGTGCTTTACTCATACTATAAAAAAAAAATATTGTTCGCCACGCGGGCGAAATCTTTACGACCTCGTGATCGCCCAACACTCGGTGCGTAAAGTTCAACTTTACGCCCTAGTGACGAAAACTATACTATTTTATATGACTGTTTCATAATAGGAACCACTTTTCACGTTGTGTCATAACAGGGTACTTTACCTTACCTCATAAGGAACAATAATATACCGTACAATTGTAGGTTATCTTTGAATCCCTTATATAAATTGAGCATTCGAGATAATCTATTTTGCCCTCGAACGATCTCGAAATCTCGAATAATCGATTCCGTCTCGAATCTCTAAAGGAGAGAAACAAAAGACGAAACAGTGACGCGCGTAGCACGCTGATTAACGCTAGTCCCTTATATAAATTGAGCATTCGAGATAATCTATTTTGTCCTCGAACGATCTCGAATCTCTAAAGGAGAGAAACAAAAGACGAAACAGTGGCGCGCGTAGCGCGCTGATTAACGCTAGTCCCTTATATAAATTGAGCATTCGAGATAATCTATTTTGCCCTCGAACGATCTCGAAATCTCGAATAATCGATTCCGTCTCGAATCTCTAAAGGAGAGAAACAAAAGACGAAACAGTGGCGCGCGTAGCGCGCTGATTAACGCTAGTCCTTTATATAAATTGAGCATTCGAGATAATCTATTTTGCCCTCGAAAGATCTCGAAATCTCGAATAATCGAATCCGTCTCGAATCTCGAAAGGAGAGAAACAAGAGACGAAAACATTGGCGCGCGTAGCGCGCTGATTAACGCTAGTACCAACTATAATTTTACTGATCACTAGGGAGTATGTACATACATGGTCCCCTACCGACCCCCTCCCAGCCAACGAAAATTGTCCAAATGAAATAAAAAAAATACCAAAAGATAGGATTTAAATTGCTCCTTCCAAAAATATTTATTATGAAAACTGCTCCCTTTTAATTATTGTAAAAAAAAATAAAACATGTTCCGTCGAACATGGCTAAATCTGGAACATGGCAACGGTTCTCGGATGTTCTTTCCGCGCACTAGGGTTTTCGGAGGGGGCCGCGAGGTGGCAGCGGCGATCGGTCGTCGTCGTTCGATTTTCGTTTTTTTTTTCGTTCGTGCATGTTGGCTCACTGGCATTGGGCGGAAGAGGAAGTTCGTTGAATCGGAGAGGGAGACAGTTTTTTGTTTGTTCGAGTTGAGCTCGCGTTCGTGGACGGGGATAGATTCATTCTGTTTCCTTCTTTTGCAAGCATCAGATCAAGGCTCGATTTTTCTTTTTGATCGTGCTGAGAGGAAAACTTTTCGACGTTCACTCGTTTTTTTTCATCATCTTTCGGTGTAGCTGAAGTTAAGAAAAAGCTTTTGCGAGGAGGCTTCCCTCTTCCTGTCCATCTGCGACGAGCTGCAGAAGCATTTTCAGCGGAAACAACGAGACTACTGATTGAGGTGCCGGGCGCTGTGCCGGACGCCGTGCTGGAGTCTGCAGAAGCATTTTCGGCGTAAACAACGAGATTACCGAACGAGGTGCCGGGCGTTGTGCTGGACGCAGTGCTGGATTCGCTTCCCTCATTGTCGTCATCTTCCGCTACAGTATTGTTGCTGAATCATCATCTCGTTCAGGAGTGTTCAGTCTCGTAAGAATAAATTATTATTTTGTGCACGCATCGTTCATTTTTCGCATTCATAGAAAGGCAAGATTATTATCTGCATAAGGGTGACGACCCGACTCGGGGCATTGCCCAGCCGAACGGCCAGGTCCGATCAACCTGGTATCATCGAATTCAATTTTCAATTTCTCTGATCAGAAAATCGCAAAATGACGATTGAAGCGATTCTTCTTCGGATTCAATCGTTCCTCAAAAATCTAATGCTCTATTTCTATTCTTTTTCTATCCTTATTTTCTCTCCTGTTGTTCACACACTCACGCCTTTATATTAACACGTATTAATGTAATCACGTCTTTTTTGTATATCAAGTCAAATCTGTTTTCCTTTAATAAATTGGGTTTTTTATGCCTCGCGGCTTTTTTACCAAAATAAAAGGGTAGTTCTTCTTATTATTTACTTAACATCCTCCGTTAGCCATAATTCCCCTTTTTTATCTTGTAATAGATTTAAATGAAAAGCGAAGAATAGTTTTTTTTGTGTGTTATTTGTTTTGTAAATTAGATTTGACACAACGTATTTGATGAAATTGAATGAAATTTGAATTTTCTCTTCCTTTTTATTAAGTTCGTGATTTTTAAAAAAAGATTAATATTAAACTTAATTTTTTTTTGAACCAGTTATTGTGTAGGTAGGCATTCCAGATTTAATTTAGACTAAAATATATTGAATCACGCAGGCTCGAAGAAAGGCGAGTTTGCGCTCACGTAACATTTGGTGCCTCCTGTGAGGTATGGATCTCCACAACTTTACACACCCTGTAACTGCTGCTACGTCATACTGCTGTGTCAACACCGCAATATCACCACAATCGTTCGTTTCTAACATCATCGCTCCCTAAAGGGAAACCTCAGTCCTTGTCACCAACATTGTTGTCATAGGATTCGTCAACACTTCAGATAAGTATATTGTTTTGAGTAGCACGTGCGTACAACTACGTTTGAAAATAGAGTCACTCGTCTTTGGAACACCCTCGTCAATTTTTTAGACACTTAACCACGATTATAGGATTAATTTATACATCTAACTGTTTGATATCATGACAACGACGAGGCGTGAAGTGATCGTGGCGGTCAAGGAGATAGTTTTAAAAAAACACATTTCGGAATTAGAGACCACCTTATCAGCTTCGGTGATAAATGCAGCGCAGATCCGTGCTCGATTCGAGGATCTCAAGGGTTCGTTCAATAAGTACGAGGAGGCGCGTGAAGATTTGATTCTTAGCTCTGAAGATCCTTCAGTTTCCACAGATTGGACGAGTTTACGTGAGGCTTATTACAAGGTTGCAGGGAAGGTTAGCAGTTTACGAGATCTGGATGCATCACATTCAGATGGACATCAACCAAGCTTGATTCCGATAGCTAATTCCACTATCATAGAAAGGCAAAGATCGTTGAAGCTTCCAACTGCGGAAATTCCAAAATTCAATGGTGATCATAATCAGTGGTTGACGTTCAAAAATGCATTCATCAGTATGGTCCACACTCGTACCGATATTAGCAGTGTCACAAAATACATTTATCTGCGGAATGCTCTATTAGGGGAGCCTGCTCGAAAATTGAGTATCTATGATTATAGTGAAGAAAATTATGCGAAGGCTTGGGAATGTTTGACTCAGACCTACGAGAGAAAGCGTATCCTCATTTCGAGACATTCGAACGCAATTTTAGATTTTGTTCCTTTACAAACTGGTACTTCTGCTGAACTTTCCGGTCTCGTGGATGATTTACGGCAACATTTGACCATGCTCCAATCGTTAGGGGTCAAGCCAGACGATCACACCATGCTTTGTATCATGGAGAGATCGCTTCCAATTAAGATTCGAAATAAATGGGAGGAAAAGCTCAAAATTGACGAAATTCCAGATTTGGCAAGGTTTTATACATTTATCGATGAAACGATTATTCGACTGGGCACTTCTGAGCGTAATTTCGGTCGCGAGAACAAGCTACCCGAACATAAGCGGACAACAGAGGAGTCACGTCCAGTCAAGGCAAGGAGGAGCAATAACAACAATCGGGTTCTCGTTACAAGTACCGAATCTTCAACTTCTATAGTCAGTTCACCATGTCCAATGTGTGGGGAATTCCATCCAGTGTTTAGATGTCGCAAATTTATTTTGCGGTTGTCGGTAGCAGAGCGCAAAAACTTTGTGAAGTCCAGAAGTCTCTGTTTTAATTGTTTGCGTCAGCATGAGGGCAAATGCACTTTGGGACATTGCAAACTTTGCAAATTTCGGCACAACACCCTGTTGCATGTCAATGATAGCAGTTCACAGCAGCCTGCAGCGAGTCGTGACACGTCTAGAGAAAAGAATGGCACTCAGCCGACAGCATGACTAGCTTTCGAAGCATTGAACTTGTTTTCCCAGCATTCCCAATCCCAACTTATGATGAGCGCAGTCGTGTTGATTCGACGTGGTGACGGTAAATTCGTTCAAGCCCGTGCTTTGCTGGATACGTGTTCAACGGCTCATTTTGTCACCAATAAATTTGCTCAAGGATTGCAGCTACATATAGAGAATTCGTCGGTTCCAGTCGGCGCCATGAATGGAATGCGTACTCAGTCCAGCGGCACAGTAGACATCCTCTTTAAATCTCGTTTTAGCAAATATCAAAGATCATTAAACTTTTTGATAGTTCCAGAAATAGTGAATTCTGCTCCTAGCGAGACATTTGATCGTGATTCAGTGGAGATTCCTCATAATATTCGATTGGCTGATCCAAGATTTCACATTCCACGCTCCGTTGATTTGCTTATAGGCTCCGGCGCTACATTGTCACTTCTTTCTGTGGGGCAAATCAACTTATCACGCGACAATTGTGATTTGTATTTACAAAAAACACGTTTAGGATGGGTCATCGCTGGAGGGAGAATCAATGGTCGACAGAATTCGGTTTCATGTAATCTCCTCGAATTGAATACTCAGTTATCCAAGTTTTGGGAAATCGAAGAATGTCCCACACTGTCAGTTCGCACTCAGGAGGATCTCGCATGTGAGAAACACTACGTGCAAAATACCAAACGTGGAATCGACGGGAGATACGTTGTAAAATTGCCTTTCAAAGATGTGAACTTAGAATTAGGGAATTGTCGTTCACAAGCATTACGCAGGTTTCATTCGCTTCAAAGGACATTCCGTTCAGATCCACAGCGTTGCATTGAGTACACGAAGGTGATGCAGGAATATGTAGATTTAGGTCATATGTCTCGTGTTGACGAAGGTAAATTAGACGGTTATTATTTACCACATCATGCGGTCATTAAAGCATCCAGTGCCACTACGAAGCTGCGAGTCGTTTTTGACGCATCTGCAAAGTCAGATACGGGTTTCTCGTTGAATGACGTTTTGATGACAGGTCCGACAATCCAGCCTAAGCTCTTCGAACATCTGCTTCATTTTCGCTCGTATCAGTTCGTCGTCGTCGCCGACATTGAAAAGATGTATAGACAAATTCTCATAGATTCGTCAGATCGTAAATTTCAACGTATATTTTGGCAGGATCAAGATAACATCGTCGTATTCCAAATGAACACTGTAACTTTCGGTGTTTCAGCGGCTCCATTCTTGGCTATTCGAACACTTCAACAACTTGCTGACGACGAAAAAGACAATTATCCTTTGGCCAGTGCAATAGTCAAGCGTGATTTCTACGTCGATGATTTGCTCGCAGGTGCTAATTCGTTGGAACAGATTACTCAAATTCGGCATCAAGTGACAGCGTTACTAAAAAGTGGGGGCTTCAACATTTGTCAGTGGGCGTCAAACTATGAACACGTGAACGATGATTGTAATCAGAGAATTTTCGACTCCAGAAATGAAGATGTAGAAGCAAAAGTCCGCAAAACTCTGGGTATCGCCTGGGACCCTCGATCGGATTGTTTTAATTACACCGTCGAGTCCGTTGAATTAGGTGGTAAGATTACGAAGCGCACTATCGTCTCAGATATCGCAAAAATATTCGACCTATTAGGTCTCCTAGGTTCAGTTGTTCTATCTCTCAAGGTGATAATTCAGGATTGCTGGCGAGCAAAAATTGGTTGGGATGAAACGGTTCCGCAGGACATCTATACCAAATGGCTGACGTTCGCCAAACAGCTAAAGCTCATTCGCAATATAACGATATCTCGTATTTTAATATTACCCCATGCAATTAGAATCGAAGTACATGGTTTCTGCGATGCCAGCAAACTCGGCTATGGTGCATGCTTATACATTAGGTCGATTGATAGTAAAAGACGGATTTTAGTACGTCTAGCTTATGTCAAGTCTCGCGTCGCTCCCGTTAAGCAGGTTTCAATCCCACGTCTTGAGCTGTGCGGAGCGGTTCTACTAGTCAAACTTTACGCTGAATCAAAGAAAAATTTCAATTTTCCAATCCATCAGCTCGTATTTTGGTCCGATTCTGAGATTGTTTTGCATTGGATACGCAAGGCCCCTCAAGTTCTCAAGGTATTCGAAGGTAATCGAGTGGCTGAAATTCAACAGCTGTGCGGTGATACAGAGTGGCGACACGTCCGAAGCAAAGACAACATGGCCGATACGTTATCTCGAGGGCAAAATCTATCTGAATTCATACATAATCATGCTTGGTTTGAAGGTCTACCTTGGTTGCAACAACCTAGCGAAGCATGGCGCGAGAGTAGGTTGAACCAGATATCCGATTTGCCAGGATTAAGAGAAAATGTTTGTTTGCTTGTACAGGCGGATGAAATTCCATTTTATAAACGTTGTTCATCTTATTTTACCTTGGTTAATGTGGTAGCTTATTGTTTACGTTTTTGCCATCCCAGCAGGTCTGAATCTGTGTCTCTTCACGTTAACGAGCGCAACGAGGCTGAGCATCGAATCTTTCTTATCGTACAAAAGGAGCAATTTAAGGACATAATAAAGCAACTGGAAAAGAGAGGTATTGCCAAGAGTACCAAGCTTCCAACGTTGCCCCATTCGTTGATGAAAAAGGTCTACTTCGCGTCGGAGGCAGACTGCGAAATGCGAATATTTTACCTTCTCAGAAACATCCTATTTTGCTACCCTCATATCACCATGTCACAGATTTGATTATTCGTGAAGCTCATTATAAGTTGAATCATGCAGGGATTCAGAGTACATTGTATTATTTGCGACAACGATTTTGGCTGTTAGATGGTAAAAACCAAGTTCGAAAGATAGTGCGCTCTTGTAACATTTGTATTCGTTATCGTCCAGTCGCAGTACAGACCAAGATGGGAGACTTACCGAGAGCACGCGTAGAACAGGCATCAGTGTTCGATCGTGTGGGCGTAGATTTCCTAGGACCTATTTCCATCAAGGAAAAGAAGTTCAAAAATCGCGTCATTCTCAAAGCTTATGGTTGTGTTTTTATCTGCATGGTGACAAAGGCGATACATTTGGAAATTGTCAGCGATTTAACAACGGACGGTTTTTTAGCGGCTTTTAGGAGGTTTGTTGGTCGCAGAGGGATTCCATCGCACGTATTCTCAGACAATGGGACCAACTTCGTGGGAGCAAATAATCGACTGCGAGAATTATGTAAACTGTTCGAATCACAGGAATTTCGAGATCAGGTCGAACGTCAAGCGTTGCGTCAAGGCATTGAGTGGCATTTTAATCCACCTCTTTCTCCACATTTCGGTGGAATATGGAAGGCGGCTATCAAGTCATTTAAATACCATTTCAATCGCGTTTCGGGTGGGAAATTACTTACCTTTGAACAGCTGAATACTTTAGCAATAGAAGTCGAGTCAATTTTGAATTCTCGTCCAATTGGTTCGATTTCTACAGATCCCAATGACCCCATTGCCTTGACACCTGCCCATTTTCTCATCGGTCGTCCTCTCACGACAATCCCTGATCATGATTATACTTCTATTCCAGAAAATCGTCTCACAGTCTGGAGATTTATCGCAAGAGCCCGTCAAGATTTTTGGAAGAGATGGCACATTGAATATCTTAGCGAACTCCAGAAACGGCAGAAATGGTTTAAAGGAAAGGGAGAGATTACGCCAGGGTTAATCGTTATCATCGTAGACAAGAATCAGCCTTGTGGTCAATGGTTATTGGGACGTATCATCGAGGTGTACCCTGGGAGCGATGGTGTCGTCCGCGTCGCGAAGATAAAGACTGTGCACGGTGAATATGTTCGTAATGTCACGAGGCTGTGTCCTCTTCCGCATGTGACTAACTCCGATAATTTGTAATCCACCTGTAATCACACCATACATTCAAACATTACATTCTAACTGCATCTGTACCTTCTTCTTTTTGTAAATTTCTCATTTTTGCAGTTTCGCTCACACATCTTCGCAATGGGGGGAGTATGTTCCGTCGAACATGGCTAAATCTGGAACATGGCAACGGTTCTCGGCTGGTCTTTCCGCGCACTAGGGTTTTCGGAGGGAGCCGCGAGGTGGCAGCGGCGATCGGTCGTCGTCGTTCGATTTTCGTTTTTTTTTCGTTCGTGCATGTTGGCTCACTGGCATTGGGCGGAAGAGGAAGTTCGTTGAATCAGAGAGGGAGACAGTTTTTTGTTTGTTCGAGTTGAGCTCGCGTTCGTGGACGGGGATAGATTCATTCTGTTTCCTTCTTTTGCAAGCATCAGATCAAGGCTCGATTTTTCTTTTTGATCGTGCTGAGAGTAAAACTTTTCGACGTTCACTCGTTTTTTTTCATCATCTTTCGGCGTAGCTGAAGTTAAGAAAAAGCTTTTGCGAGGAGGCTTCCCTCTTCCTGTCCATCTGCGACGAGCTGCAGAAGCATTTTCAGCGGAAACAACGAGACTACTGATTGAGGTGCCGGGCGCTGTGCCGAACGCCGTGCTGGAGTCTGCAGAAGCATTTTCGGCGTAAACAACGAGATTACCGAACGAGGTGCCGGGCGTTGTGCTGGACGCAGTGCTGGATTCGCTTCCCTCATTGTCGTCATCTTCCGCTACAGTATTGTTGCTGAATCATCATCTCGTTCAGGAGTGTTCAGTCTCGTAAGAATAAATTATTATTTTGTGCACGCATCGTTCATTTTTCGCATTCATAGAAAGGCAAGATTATTATCTGCATAAGGGTGACGACCCGACTCGGGGCATTGCCCAGCCGAACGGCCAGGTCCGATCAACCTGGTATCATCGAGCTCATCCGGCAGTGACAACCTCCGTCTCAGTCATGAGTGCGCCCAGAGTAACAGCAACCTACGATCATAGTAGGTTTGTGGCCCCCATGGCGTCTACGTGGGAATACTATTCGGCTCGGTTATATCGGGGGTTGTCACAGACGGAACCGGCGCCACCTCCAGCCCTTCAGGCTCAGACCCCATTTAGAGCACCGCCAGCTCCCATTCACGGGGAGACTCCAGCGCGGAAGAAGAGGTTGCCCCAAAGGGAGTGGTACACTCCAGGCCAGAATTGGGACGAGATACACCGGATGTATGATGTGGATGAGAGCAGTGGAGAGGAGAGTTATGTGGAGTCCGAGATAGAGTTGAAGAGGGAGAAGGATCAGAGCCTTCGCTCGTTACCCTGGGAAAAAGGAGGTAGTGGTACGACGTACAGACCGGTAAAGGAGTCTCGGAGGACAGGTACTTTGAACCATGAGGGGGTTAAACAACTGCCGAAAAGGAAGTCGTCAGCGCTCCCACGACGAAGACTGATGGATCCTCCACTCATGGAACGATCAAGCATCGAGGAAGAAATTGAGAACCATCGACAGAGTCTACCGAGGAGGGCTGGTACGCTGGAGAATAGAATGCGATTCCGGGAGAGGCCCGAGAGATCCACCAGGAAGAATAAGAAGGGGGTTCGCAGTATAACTATCTCGAGTAGTAGTGAGAATGGAGAGAACTCTGAGAGGAGTAGTCTGGCTCGCCGCAGACGCCGAGTCATCAGCGAGATGGAGGATGACGGAGAAGTGGAGCCGAGAGGACGGTGGAGAGCGACGCCTGCAGCGGAACAGAAGGCCCGCGCCGTCAAGCTAGTGAAGAGTTGGGGCATCAAGTTTAGTGGAGACGAGAAGGAGGACCCCGAGGAGTTATTAGAGCAGTTAGAGGACTGCCACGCGGGATCGACAGCTACTCGGCGCTTTGTCCTCTATCTTAACTAAGAGAGCTGGCAGGTGGTTTAGAACTATCAGGCTGGATACGCCCTCTTGGCTGGGATTCCGCAAGGCAAACATGAGTTCGTCACAGAATACGATCGAGAAGATCTGTTGGATGATTTAAGATGAAGGCCGCAGGCTAGGGGCGAGAAGATTGCCACGTACCTCTCCAACTTCAATTATATCGTCTCTTGGTTTAAACGACCGCCGTCAGAGAGGCAGCTGGTGGGAACAGCCTATCGGAATATTCTCTCAGAGTACAGGAAGGCGATGTCTGACAAAATACCGGAGATAATGAAGGACCTGGAGAAGTACGGACGTCGTTGGGAGAGGCAGAAGGAATTAGATAGTCGCTATCTCCCGCCGCCTCCTGCTGACAAGATGAGGGTGCCCGGAGCAGCGTTTACGGGTACTACTGGTCGCCAGAAAGCCGTGGCAGCTGTGGAGAAGGGAGTGGAGAGTGAGAGCGTTTCGCCAAAACCCACCAAGCCGAGCGAAACGAAAGCGGCGAAGAAGACGGCCAAAGCCAACGTTCAGCCCTCCGCCAAGGCGACTGACGGAGAGTCGAAGCCAGAGACTGCGCAGCCGAAGATGTCGAATGCGCAGACAATGGAGAAGGAAGAGGCGAAGACTTACGCGGCCGTGGTGCAGGGCAGACCTGGAATCCAAGGGGGTCCTGGAAATCCCAGGCCTCCATATGGAACAGGTCGAGGTTATGGGGGCGAACCGTGGAGAGGGGCTCCGGCGCAGAGTCAGGGTCCTGGAGAAGGGCGATATGCTCCTCCAAGAGGCAGTTATGGGCGTCCAGCTGGACCTGGCCAAGCCCCGCTTACCGGAGGAGAGGAGAGGCCGTTCATGGGGGTCTGCAACCTCTGTCAAGCGGTGGGACACAAGGCCTCCGTTTGTCCTGAAGTGGTCTGCTACTGGTGTAGGCAGAAGGGGCATACGGTGCGAAACTGCACCCTCCGTAATCAGCCTGCCCCGGCTCCACGCGTGAGCTGCCAAAACTGCGATGCGCCGAATGTAACCTTTAAGACCTGTCCCAGCTGTGCACCATTACGAGCGAAGCTCGGAAACGGGCAAGCTGGGGGGCGAGCATCTTAAATGTGCTTGTTCCCCAGCGACCCTCAGTGGAGTCAGAGAAGACTCGTGGAGATAGTGTAGAAAGTAAGGGGGAAGAGAAGAAGGTGGATGCGAGATGTACGCGTGGATGTAAGAGGTGACGTGAGTCCTGTGGAGAAGGATCTAAAAGTAAAGAGAGAGGTTAGAGAGGAGGAGCGGAGGTTAAAGATAACGGAGACACAAAGGGAGAACGCGACGAACAAAGGAGAAAAGAGCGACGCGCCTGAGGCCAGCCGGCCAAAGGTGGTTGAACTAAGAGATAGTTTAGTCGGCTGGGGGAGTGAAGAGTCCAGTGACGACGGGTGGCTCGAAGAGGTTATGGAGGAGTTGGAGACTGGGAAGACCAAGGAAAGTAAATGGCCCACCAACATGTTGTCATTGAAGGAGGATAAGGGGGTTGACGTGGAGAGAAGAGAGAAGAAGGTAGTGGAGGAAAATAGAAAAGGGAGATCAGAGGTTAGTGGAGAGAAGGGGTCCGAGGAAGATCCCGATGCAGTCGCAGGATTGTGCGGGGAGAATCGTCATTTCGTCATAGTGAAGCTTGATGGGCATTCCTACAAAGCCTTATTCGACCCGGGGGCGATGCTATCACTAGTAGGCCCCGGCGTGGCCGAACGATTCCAAGATAGGTTGTAGGAAAGCGCCACGGCGGTGCGGAACGTCACCGGGGGGATTACCAAAGTCATGGGTGTGTTAAACGTAATGCTTGAGATCGATCATCACTCGGCGTCTCTGCCCATGAAGGCTTTACATAGCCTCGACCAGGAGATTATACTGGGCATGAATTTCTGCAAGTTATTTAATGTGGATGCGCAACTAGGTAAAGGAGTGTGGAGAGTGAGAGAGGGGCGTTGGAGACCTTTCGCCAAGACGGGTGAGGAGAAAAACGCCGTTATCCATGGAGAGTGTTCGGGGATCTCAGAGTTAGAGGAGGAGAAACGAGAAAGAGTGGAGAGATTGGTAGATCGCTTGTTGATCTACCCCGAAGGAGGGAAGCGAAAGGGGGTGACGACGTTGACGGAGCATATGATAGACGTGCAAGGGACGAAACCCTTTAAGCATCATCCCCGCCGGACGTTGCCAAAGATGCAACAAGTGGCGATAGAGGAAGTGGAGCGAATGTTTAATGAGGGGATCATAGAGAGGTCAGCTAGTGATTACAACAGCGCCCCGGTGATGATCAAGAAATCCGATGGTACTTATCGGTTTTGTGTCGATTACCGGGACTTAAATAAGGTGACGCGTCGAGATGCGTACCCTATCCCCAATATGGATACCATCCTGGACAAACTGAGACAGGCGAAGTACCTAACGAAGATTGACCTCAGACAAGCGTACTACCAGATCCCCTTGGAGAAGGCGAGGTTGATGAACGCGCCAAGTACGTTTCAGCGGCTTATTGATTCGCTGTTCGGTCCCGAGATGCAACCGAATGTCTTCGGCTATCTCGACGACATAATCATAGCCACTGAATCGTTTGAGGATCATCTTTACTGGGTTGAAGTGGTGCTGAAGGGGCTAGTGGTAGCAGGGTTAGAGGATAACCGGGAGAAGTGTGAGTTCTGTTGCTCGCAAGTCACTTACTAGGGGTTTCTGCTCGACCGAGAGGGTTTGAGACCGGATCCCGAAAAGGTGGCACCTGTGGCTAACTACCCCGCACCCAAAAACGTAAGGCAGTTACGCCGGTTCTTGGGGATGCTGTAGGGTATTCTCGTTTTTTCAATGATGAATCGGGGTTAAAAATACCGCTGGTGAAGTTGTTAAGCAAAGGGAGAGAGTGGAGTTGGGGAGAGGAACAGGAAGAGGCGTTCGAGCGACTGAAGAGAGCGCTTGCGTCGGCTCCGGTCTTGGCGCGACCAGATTTCAGTAAACCATTTAAGGTACAGTGTGATGCCAGTGGATACGGGTTCGGAGCGGTTCTAACTCAGGAAGGTGAAGACGGAGAGCATCTCATCGTTTACGTTAGTCGCGTACTGACTCCGGCGGAGAAGAATTATACCACGACCAAGAAGGAGTGTCTGGCCATGGTGTGGGCAATTAAGAATCTGAGACCGTATCTGGAAGGTTACAAGTTTACCGTGGTGACGGATCATAGCGCATTGAAGTGGCTGTGTAACCTCAAAGAGCCGACCGGAAGGTTGGCACGCTGGGCATTGCAGCTGCAACAATGGGACTTTGACATAGTTCACCGCAAGGGTACGCTTCACCAGGTACCAGATGCTCTCTCCTGAGCGCAAGAGTCAGATGAGGCGGAGATAGCAGGGTTCGATGAGACTAAAGACCACTGGTATCTGAAGATGAGAGAAGAAGTGGAGAAATTTCCGGCCAAATATCAGCAGTGGAGAGTGGAGAACGGGTGTTTATTAAGATTTAGAACGGATACGTTACTGGATCCCGTGGAGTTCCGAGAAGAGAGGTGGAGAATGGTTGTGCCGATGGAGCACCGAGCAAGAGTGATGGAAGATTCTCATTGCGCCCCATACTCGGGCCATCTCGACGTTGAAAAGACGTATGATTGGGTGGCCCGAGAATATTACTGGAAAGGAGTTTATCATGACGTGCAGACTTTCGTCAGGGAATGTGAGTCCTGTCAGAAGTTCAAGGGTCTCCAAACGGGACCTCAGGGTCTCATGGGCACTCGAATCGTGGAGAGACCGTGGGCAGTGGTTGCGGTGGACACAATGGAGTTTCTGCCGAGCAAGAGCCAGCATCGTTATCTGTTGGTTTTTTAGGACTTGTTCACTCGCTGGATCGAGGTGAAACCTCTCCGTAAGGCGGACGGAAAGTCTGTAGCAAGAGCCACCGAGGAGCTAATCCTGTTCCGCTGGGAAACTCCCGATTACTTGCTGAGTGATAATGGCAAGGAGTTCGACAAAAAGTTCTTTAAGGGGATGCTAGAGGAGTATGGGGTAAAGCATGTGACCACGCCCCCGGACCACCCTCAAGCCAACCCTGTTGAGCGTAGCAACCAAACTCTTAAAGCCATGATCTCGGCATTCGTGGGAGCGGACCACCAGAACTGGGACCAGCACATACATGAGTTCAGGCACGCGGTGAATACGGCGGTACAGTCGAGCACCAAAGTGTTGCCCGCCTTCTTGAACTTCGGACGGCACCCGCGCCCGGTTAAGAGTCTGCGACAATAGGTGGAGAGTGAGAGATTAGTGGAGAGAATCGACCCGCGAGTATGGGAGGATAGAATAAAACGATTGGATGCGTTCAGAGAAATGGTGAGCCCGCATATTAACGAAGCCGAGAGGCGCAGAAACGACACTATGACAAAGGGCGGAAAGACGTGCAATTCGCTTTGGGTGATCAGGTGTTAAGGGGGTTCATCCAACCAGGAACGTATCAAGAATCAATGTCACCCCGCACCGCGCACACAGGCTTGCTCGCATGGGGCCCCCCCACTCTTGTAGTCAGAGCGCGTGTTTATACGGGACTGACATATACACATAGCTTCGTGCCGTCTGTGAGCGTGCACACAGAGCGGCACTTGTCTGTGTGTTCCCCCACCGCTCCAGCGTCGTCTGCACGCGCTGCCGTACACCTAAAATTCCATACTTTCAACTACAATATCTTAAAAACGGTGAAGCTAGGATCTCTGAACTTGTAATATGATATTCTAATTATTGACCTTAATAAACATATTAGTCTTTCAGACAAACGCTAAATGTATGTTTGAAGTTATAGACTGAATCGATTTTTCGCGCGTGTGCGTCCCATAAGACGCCGTGTTAAAATGCTCAAATTTGACAATTAATATCTCGATAACGGTGAAGCTAGGCTCTTTTTTGTGAGGATATCATATAGATAATGATGTCAGGTACATGTGAAAAAAGTTTCAAAGACTTCCTAAATAAACTGAAAATTGGATGAACCCCCTTAAGAAGGGCTCACCACTTGTCTGAGAAAATTGAAATTTTGTATTTTTGAGCGATTTTTAACGCATTATATCCCAATAAACGAAGAAAAATTTTTTTCCTCCAAATTTAGCCAATATTCATATATAGGAATATTTTTCGCTACTCTTTCGATTGGCGCTATGATTTTTTCAATATCTCAAAATTTTTGAAAATTATTACTTTCCTATTGGCTCTACGCCCCTAAAACCTACTCCATTCGATAGAGCAGAAAAAAATAGTCGCGTATAGTGATTGGTGGGATTAGAAAATGGATACCTTGGGTTTTCAAGCGATTTGAAGTCGATTTGGCCCAAATAAACAAGAAATCTAGAACATTTATCAAAATTGCTCATCTCTGCTAGGTCCTCCGACCCCAAAGGATGTTCCATCCACTAGAGGAGGAACATATAGTCGGGTATTGTGACTAGTAGACTGACAAATTTGAAGTTTTGTATTTTTGAGCGATTTTAAATGCATTATATCCCAATAAACGAAGAAAAATTGTTTTCCTCCAAATTTAGCCAAAATTCATATATAGGGGTATTGTTCGCTGCTCTTTCGATTGGCGCTATGATTTTTGCAATATCTCAAAATTTCTGAAAACTATTACTTTCCGATTGGCTCTACGGCCCGAAAACCTACTCCATACGATAGAGCGGAAAAAATAGTCGCGTATAGTGATTGGTGGGATTAGAAAATGAATATTTTGGATTTTCAAGCGATTTGAAGTCGATTTGGCCCAAATAAATGAAGAAATCTAGAACATTTTTCAAAATTGCTCATCTCCGTCAGGTCCCTCGACCCAAAAGGATGTTCCATCCACTAGAGCAGGAAGATATAGTCGGGTATTGTGACTAGTAGGCTGAGAAAATTGAAATTTGGTATTTTTGAGCGATTTTCAACGAGTTATATCCCAATAAACGAAAAAAATTTTTTTCCTCCAAATTTAGCCAAAATTCATATATAAGGGTATTTTTCGCTGCTCTTTCGATTGGCGCTATGATTTTTGCAATATCTCAAAATTTTTGAAAATTATTATTTTCCTATTGACTCTACGGCCCCAAAACCTTTTCCATTCGATAGAGCGGAAAAAAATAGTCGCGTGTAGTGATTGGTTGGATTAGAAAACGGATATTTTGGGTTTTGAAGCGATTTGAAGTCGATTTGGCCCAAATAAACGATGAAATGCAGAACATTTTTCAAAATTGCTTATCTCCGCTAGGTCCTTCGACCCCAAAGAACATAGCATCCACTAGAGCAGGAAGATATAGTCGGGTATTGTGACTAGTAGGCTGAGAAAATTGAAATTTGGTATTTTTGAGCGATTTTCAACGCGTTATATCCCATTAAACGAAGAAAAATTTTTTTCCTCCAAATTTAGCCAAAATTCAGATATAGGGGTATTTTTCGCTGCTCTTTCGATTGGCGTTATGATTTTTGCAATATCTGCAAATTTTTGAAAATTATTATTTTCCTATTGGCTCTACGGCCCTAAAACCTTTTCATTCGATAGAGCGGAAAAAAATAGTCGCGTATAGCGATTGGTTGGATTAGAAAATGGATATTTTGGGTTTTCAAGCGCTTTGAAGTCGATTTGGCCCAAATAAACGATGAAATGTAGAACATTTTTCAAAATTGCTCATCTCCGCTAGGTCCTTCGACCCCAAAGGATATTCCATCCACTAGAGCAGGACGATATAGTCGGGTATTGTGACTAGAAAGCTGAGAAAATAGAAATTTGGTATTTTTGAGCGATTTTCAACGCATTATATCCCAATAAACGAAGAAAAATTTTTTTCCTCCAAATTTAGCCAAAATTCAGATATAGGGGTATTTTTCGCTGCTCTTTCGATTGGCGTTATGATTTTTGCAATATCTGCAAATTTTTGAAAATTATTATTTTCCTATTGGCTCTACGGCCCTAAAACCTTTTCCATTCGATACAGCGGAAAAAAATAGTCGCGTATAGTGATTGGTGGGATTAGAAAATGGATATTTTGGGTTTTCAAGCGATTTGAAGTCGATTTGGCACAAATAAACGATTAAATGTAGAACATATTTTGAGATATTGCAAAAATCATAGCGCCAATCGAAAGAGCAGCGAAAAATACCCTATATATGAATATTGGCTAAATTTGGAGGAAAAAAATTTTTCTTCGTTTATTGGGATATAATGCGTTGAAAATCGCTCAAAAATACCAAATTTCAATTTTTTAGCCTACTAGTCACAATACCCGACTATATCTTCCTGCTCTAGTGGATGGAACATCCTTTTGGGTCGAGGGACCTAGCGGAGATGAGCAATTTCGAAAATGTTCTAGATTACTTTGTTTATTTGGGCCAAATCGACTTCAAATCGCTTGAAAACCCAAAATATCCATTTTCTAATCCCACCAATCACTATACGCGACTATTTTCTTCCGCTCTATAGAATGGAAAAGGTTTTAGGGCCGTAGAGCCAATAGGAAAATAATAATTTTAAAAAATTTTGAGATATTGCAAAAATCATAGCGCCAATCGAAAGAGCAGCGAAACATACGCCTATATATGAATTTTGGCTAAATTTGGAGGAAAAAAATTTTTCTTCGTTTATTGGGATATAATGCGTTGAAAATCGCTCAAAAATACCAAATTTCAATTTTTTAGCCTACTAGTCACAATACCCGACTATATCTTCCTGCTCTAGTGGATGGAATATCCTTTGGGGTCGAAGGACCTAGCGGAGATGAGCAATTTTGAAAAATGTTCTACATTTCATCGTTTATTTGGGCAAAAGCGACTTCAAATCGTTTGAAAACCCAAAATAACCATTTTCTAATCCCACCAATCACTATACGCGACTACTTTTTTCCGCTCTATCGAATGGAAAAGGTTTTAGGTTTTAGGTCGTAGAGCCAATAGGAAAGTAATAATTTTCAGAAATTTTGTGATATTGCAAAAATCATAGCGCCAATCGAAAGAGCAGCGAAAAATACCCCTATATATGAATTTTGGCTAAATTAGGAGGAACAAAATTTTTCTTCGTTTATTAGGATATAATGCGTTGAAAATCGCTCAAAAATACAAAATTTTAATTTTCTCAGCCTACTAGTCACAATACCCGACTATATCTTCCTGCTCTAGTGGATGAAACATCCTTCGGGGTCGAAGGACCTAGCGGAGATGAGCAATTTTGAAAAATGTTCTAGATTTCTTCGTTTATTTGGGCCAAATCGACTTCAAATCGATTTTTCGTGGGCGGATGAGGTGGAGAGAGAAGAAGTGGAGAGAGAGAGTGTGGAAAGAGAGTTGGTGGAGAGGGAGAGGGCGAGAGTGGAGAGCGAGAAGAGAGAGAGTCAAAGGAGAGAATGAGAGAAGAGAGAAAGGATTGAGAGTGAGAGACGAGAAAGTGACAGAATTGAAAATGAGAGAATGAAGAGAGAAAGAGAGAGTGGAGAGAGAGAGGTTAGAACGAGTTAGGTTGGACGAAGAACGTGTAGCCATGGTGAGAGCGGAGAAAGAGAGTTTGGGAGGGAGCGACGGGCTCGAGAGAAGAGAAGGAGAGGATAGAATGGGAAGTGAGAGAAAGAGTGATAAGAGGTAAAGAGAGAAAGGAGAGGATATCGATGGAGAAGGAGAGGGTGGAGAGAAGCTTGAGAGAGAGAAAAAGCAATGGTGACGACTTACCACGTCACAAACTCCCCCCTCCTAGGACGGAACATACCCCGAGTGTTCCGCTCATACCAGCTCCCGGTCTCCTCTCTTTTTCTCTCTCTCTTGCCGGTCACCCGGGCGTGGGACATTGAAAGGAAATAAGATACTTACCGGGGAACGACGTCCCCCCTATAAGACTTCTTTCGCTCTGTCTCGACGGCGTTGCTCAGGGTTGGTCCAGGGATCGACCTCTCTCTCTCTCTCCTTTCTCCAGGGATGGCGCTATGGATACTGCCCTTCCCTTTACGCCAGTCCCGGCTCTTTCTCCTCTCTTCACGCTCCCTCTCTACTCCACTCAAACTCTCCACATCCTGCCCTACTTTCTACACCTTGCCGCCCGAAAATCCCCAGGAGGACGGCGCTCCTAACCTCCAGGGGGAGGTCGCTTAGGCGATCTACCAGCTGTAGCGTCTGAGCGACGGTCAGACCGGCTGGGATCGTCCTTGCTTGCTCCCCCGGGCTATTAGGGCGCCCCCTTGGAGTGGGTGATCTCCCCGCCTCTGCTGCTCCGGCACAGATGGGACCACCGCCACCGAGGCCACCGAAGCTGGCGGGTTCTCCAACTGGGACGCGCAAGGCGGGCCTCGGACACGGCGGGACTCCCCGGCTCTCGCGCGGTCTTCATAAGAAGCAGTTGTTTGAGAAAAAACAAATGCGGAGACATTTACAAATGATCACTTTTCCAGGAAACCTTCCTACATCATAGCTATAGTTTCAAGTTAGAATGAAAATGATTAAAATGAAAAATATTAATTAAATAATAATCAAATTAATGTTGGTTGTCGCTTTAATTTTATTTATTGTAATTTAAATGATTAAAGTGAAAAGTATTAAATTAATGTTTCTTTTAGCATAAAAAAAATAAATAACATGTAATAATTGTCTGTTGAAGTGATGGCCAGAAATAAAGAATATGATTAGTTTTTGATTGGGGTGTTTAATTTTAGTAATAAAGAAGGGTTCGAGAATTGAAATGAAATGTGAAAGAGATTCTTTAAAATAAATTATGTCAATATATATAATACAATGTCAGTATATATAACGAATAAATTATTCTTAGCATGTTTAACAAAAAAAAAGTACATGGAGCGCGAATGGATTTAACTAATAGAATAAATTATCAATATTATGTTCAGAACTTATTCTTTATTCAATACTTCATTAAAAAATTTTTTGAATAAGCTTACAGTTTCTAGCCTTAAAATTTGTTATTCGTGAAAAGTAAATGTATTATGTCAATTATTAAAGATGCATTAAAATTAAAAGAAAAAGATTTCCGGATTATAAGAAATAAATTATTCTTAGCATGTTTAATAAAGAAAGTACATAGAGCGCGCGCAGCGCACATGAGTTAAGCTAGTATAATGATAATGACAAAAAAATTATTAAAACTACAAATTCTTTTGGTAATTTTATTAAAAATGCTGAAAAAAAAATCCAACCATATAATTATTATAAAAATGGCGCTATTCAAATCGTTGCGCCATTCCTCTAATTTTGTTAAAGTTCATCAATACGTGTTCCCATGTTTCATAATTTTGTCTCGGCAAAACGTTGTCTCGGCAAAACTTGCCTATGTGACGACTTAGAAGTCGACATATGTTGGACAGGGCGCCTTTGGGAAGTTGGATGGTGGCAGTAATTAATAGAACCCTCTTGTTTACAATAATCTAGTTTATTCAATTTAATGATGAACTCTGAATTATTCTCTGAATCTCTGATTAATCCAATACAAAACACTTCACAAGGTATATAATGAAAAATACAAAAGTAAAAACGCTGCGCACTCTGCACTATAAAAGGTCTCAAGCGAGAGTGAAGGGGTGTGCGGCGAGCAGCGGCTCCGCGGCGCTCAAGAGCAAGAGATTGTTTCCGCGCCTAAGAGGTGGCGCCTCTCTCTCGAGTTAGAAGAGAAGGCGGCATGAAGCCGTATACCGCCAACACTCCCTCCCTTCATGTCGACTTCATAGCACTAGTCTGGGAGTCTGAAACAGATAAAAGAAGATTTCTCCGACTCTGAATATTTCAAATATAACTTACAATATTTGTTCTCTGAGGTATGAGTAAGATTGTATCGGCAGAGGTTTGGTCAATATGTCAGACTGGTTCTCTTTTGACTCTATCCATTTTACAATGACTCTATTTTCCAATACACATCTCTTAACAAAGTCTCCATGCGTATCAGCTATGTGACTCTTGTTACCACTGGTTTCTCTTTCTCTGAGTTTTCTCTGAATCTCTGGGACACTATCATCAAAACTCTTTAGCTTGTGTGCTCCGTCCATCTGGGTGCATTTTCCTGCGGACATGTTGTCACACCACACAGTTACGGGGTACGAAGTTTTTCCTGTAACATCTCTGATTGCTTTATCTAGCGAAATCATCTCTTGGCATGATTCGCTCATTGCTAGATATTCAGCCTGACAGGTTGAGAAGGTTACGTAGCTCTGTTTGTGGCTTCTCCAGGCTATTGTATCTCCGTACAACTTTATGATATAACCACTTGTGGAAGTTGAGTCTTCACAGTCTCTGAAACTAGCATCTGTGAACGCTTCGAGTTTGTCTCCCTTTGCTCTGAAAGTTAAGCCTAAGTCTGACGTTCCTCTTAAATACCTCAGTATTCTTTTAACGTCTTTCCAATCATTCTCTGTAGGTGACCTCTGTTTTCTGGAAAGGAAGATGGCTGCATATGATATGTCTAGTCTTGTGGCGCCAGCCAAATATAACAGACTGCCTATTGCTTCTCTGTATGGGGCTCTGCAGGGATACTCTTCCACAATTTCCTCTGTAATTTTGCTTTCTCTATTTTTCACCTGTCTCGTTACCATCGGCGTACTCTGTGATTTGCTTTCTTGCATATTGAATCTCTTTAGGATCTTCTCTGTATACTCTGATTGTTGAATCTTCATGATTTTGTTTTCTCTGTCTCTGATTATTTGCATTCCTAGGAACATCTTTGGTTCTCCTAAATTTCTCATTTTGAACACTTCACACAGTCTTGCAGTGATCTCTTGTCTCTTAGATGTACAATTACTGGCAAGTATAATGTCGTCGACATACAACACTAGGAATGCCATAGATCCTTCTTTCCTCCAAGTAAATAAGCATGGGTCGTGTATATCTCTCTGTAATCCAAGTTTATTTACTTCCTCTGTAAATCTCTGATTCCATCTTTTCGGGCTGACCCTCAAACCGTATAATGTCTTCTTTAGTTTGCAAACTCTGGACTTCTCTGAAACTCTGGTACTTACGCCTTCTGGAACTTCCATGTATATGTCATCTTCTAAGATTCCATTCAGGAAAGCAGTTTTAACATCCAGTTGTACTGCATCCAGATCGTATTTATTTATGATGGCCAAGGAAGCTCTGATTACTGGTGCATAGGTTTCTCTGAGTTCATAGACGTTCTTGTCCTTAAATCCTCTGATGACCAATCTGGCCTTGAACTTTTCTAATCCATTCTCGTCCATTTTTCTCTTAAACACCCATTTTGAATCTATAATGTTTGGTTTTCTGTTCCTCTGAGTAGAAGTGGGTCTATCTACTATTTCCCAGACATCATTTTCTTTCATCGACTGCAGTTCTTCCTGTATGGCTCTTTTCCAATTCTCCTTCTCTGGAGACTCTATTGCTTCTCTGTAGTTCGACGGATCCTGGTTAATTTCGGCCAGTCCCGCAAAAATCGTTTCATCTTCCTCTGATTCAGTTACCTTATCTCCATTGACATTCTTAACTCTGTATACAAACTCTGGATCTCTTTTTGGGTTTGTTTTTGATTCTCTGTTAGGTAATTTTCTGATCTTGTGAGCAGGCTCTGCTTCCTTTTTATCTGCTCCTTTTCGCTTTAGCGGTTTTCCTCTTTTTGGCTTGGGAAGCTCTGGTGTCTCTGAGATTCCTGATCTCTGATTAGCATTAGTATTTTCCTCTTGGGATGTCTCTGATTTTTCTGTGTTCTCTGAAATTTGAAACTCTGGTTTTTCTGACGATTCTTTTTGATTTTTGTATAACATTTTCTCGTTACATCTTATATGTCTTGAGTTTATAAATCTGTTTGTTTGTGGGTGCCACAAAAGATATCCTGTGGGAGTGTACCCGACTAGAATAGTTCTTATGGCCCTCTCTGAAAATTTATTCTCTGAAATAGGAATTTTCACATACGCTATACATCCAAATCTCCTTATATTCTCTAAGTGACTCTTTTTCTCTGGACATATTTTTGAAAGTGGAGTTTTGAACTCGTTGCTCTTATGCGGAGTACGATTGTATACGTGAATTGCTGCTTCTGTGGCTGTTATCCACATTGTCGATGGGATACCTGAATCCAACATCAAGGCTCTGATTTTCTTCTGAATGGTTTTGTTGAACCGTTCAGCTGTTCCATTCAACTCTGGTGTATAAGGTGGGGCGAAGTCTTTACTTATCCCTTCCTTTTTCATAACCTCTGAAAACTCTCCTCCAGTAAATTCTGTTCCGTTGTCAGCTCTGATGAAACATACTTTCTCTTGTTTTCCTAGTAGATTTCTCATATGAATAAGGAATTCCACTAAACATTTTCCAGCTTCGTTTTTGTGCTTAACACAATATGCTCTGGCGTATCTGGAGTAATCGTCAATGAATACAATGATGAACTTATTTTCCCCTGGAAATGATACTGGTTTAATAGGACCCATTGTGTCCGTATGTATGGTATGTAATGCTCTGGTTGCTCTAGATCTCTTATCTCTGAATGGAAGATTTTCCATTTTGGCTAGTATACATATCTCACACTCTGAAATTTCTCTGTCGAATTTAACTTTCTCCAGTTTCTCCTCTGACTTCTGGAGTTGTTTGAGATACTCTAGTGAAGCATGTCCTAGTCTTGTGTGCCATAACATGCCTTCACTTATTCTTTTTACATTTTCCTTTGGATCACAATTTTCCTGGACTTTCTCTAGCTTCTCTCTTACTGATGGTGATACTGTTTGATTTAAATCTAGTATCTTTCTGTCCAGATAAATTTCACTTGTGCCAAATTCGGTATCTTTGCCAATAATTACTGGTTTTTCTCGTGTGATTTCCTGATCTTCCTCCCTCCCAAGCTCAAGTCCTCTGTGTATGCTATTAATCTCCTCTGATTCACCTTGAGCTTGTGACAGGAAATCTTCCAAGGTAATCAGGTGTGCTGTGGCTGTGTATGTATCACTGACCTCCTCAGACTCTGAATTACTCTGAACGTTTATGTCAATTATCCAATTAGGTTTTTGATATAGTCCTGTAATGCAATTTTCATTTGTTTCTTTATTGAATATTGCTAATTCTTTGTCATCTAGGTATATTCCATACCCTGCATCTGCAAATTTTCTAAGAGAGAGCAAATTGTCTGTTAAATTGTGGGCTGCTATAACATTTGATAACTTAATGGTTTTATTCTCTGAATTTTTAAAATATAAGTTACCTTTCCCATCAATTTTAATATTTGCTTTCTTACTTTTATTAGCAGTTTTAATTTCTCCTTCTGTGCTCTTAACAAAATCTTTGAGTAAAAAACCTTTATTTGTTAAGTGCTCTGTAGCACCGGAGTCGGCTATAAAACTCATATTATTATTTTTATTATTTAACTCTGAACTCTTACCTGCTAAATTTGCATTAGCTTGATTTTCTGATTTCTCTGATCTCTTGGTTTTGTCATATGGAGTGTGTCGGTTATATTTACCCCTATGACCGTTATTGGCTCTGAACGAACCTCCACCTTTACCTCTACCTCTGCCTGTATTATTATTTATATTACTCTGATCAGCATACCTCTGAACTTTGCTGACTCTGATGACTCTGGGTGCTCTGATTGGCTTTTTATTAGATAAGTGGATCTTAGCTCATGGCTAGTGTCACGCACTGCATTGTAAAAAGCGGCTCTTATCTCTGTTTTCTGATAGTGGTATTTTTTTATTACAGGTGTCATACTCTTTAATAATGTCGTTGAAACGATCACAAAACTCTGATACTTTCTCTTTGTTGCTTTTTTTGATTTTATATAGTTTTTGTCTGACAGTTATGTCAGTCGTGTTCGTTTCAATACGTCTTATTTCTTTGATTTTACTTAAAATTTCATTAGGGTCTTTAACGTTTAATAGCTTTTTATAGTAATTTGTATCAACATGACTTAATATGATACCTCTGATTTTATTTTTCATTTTAATTGTATTTTCTGACTCATCATATCTGAATTTCTCTGGATTATTTATGTACTCTGTTAATTCGTACTCTGATAACTCTGAATTTAGCTGATCTAGCCAAACGTTTAGATCACTCTTGTTGTTTAATGTAAAGTTTCTCTTAATCCAAATTTTTCACTGTTTGACTCTGAGCTCTGTTAAGTTTTTCCATTGTTATACTCATTTGATTTGAGTTCTCTGAAATGTTACTCTGATTTGTCTCAATTAAGGTAGAATTAGACAGATTGTTTACTATTCTCTGAGTATCTATCTTTTACTTGCTCTGCAAGAGTTTTGGCTAAGCAAGTCTCGGCTAAGCAAGTCTTGCTAACACGCAGCTGCTCGCCTCATTTTGTTCGCTGCCTCGGTATTATCCTTTATGGCACCGGTGAGACACCGCAGTGCCAGTTCTAAATTGACCTGTTCGTCATGCTCTGATTTTGACTCTGAAATTTTATTTTTCTTATGAAATGAAGAAAAAAAATTGTTTGGTCTTTCAAAAAAAAATTCGCATATGTCTGATTTTGCAAACATATACGTGCCATGGATCCATATTCTGGTCTCTGAATTATATAATATATTCTCTGTTCTTTTCTCTGTTATTTATATTTTATTTGATTATTTGTGTGTGTGTGATGTGAGAGAAAAAAAAATTTAGATTTATTGTACTCATATACCTGATGAGCTCTCTGAACAATTCGTCTCTGAATTTTTTCTCTGTGGTTTAAATTTTTCGCGTGTCTCATCCACGTCTCTGATTTTGTCGGTGATGTTGGTGTTTTCTCCGTCCATCTCTCTGAATTAACTCTGCACCTGCCAAACATTTACTCTTTACTCTTTTGCACACACATGAATATTAATCGCACAGCAAATTAATATTCCGATCTTTGTGCCCTAATGCATTCTGCACTCATGTACTCCCTCCCAAACCGACTAGCCGCACGGCGGTTTCATCGTTACTTATGGGTGGGGGCGATCGCATACACGAGCTTAGTCTGCACGAGCTGATCGTACATAATCGATTTTAAAGAAAGCATTCTCTGAATTCATATTTTAAACTGTATGCATATACCTATATGTGTATATATATACATACGCTCTGATGTTTGAGATAGAGAAAAAATCGTGTCTATAGTGTCAGCGACTAACATCGTGCAATGCCCGGCGTATAACAATGTCATATACCACATCACGCACAGCGCTTTGTGGCTTCCAAACTCACGGCGTCCCGTTCGGCTAGAAGAGACTTGTTTATTTACGCCAAAACTCGCACAATAATCACCGCGGCATATTTGTAGCACGCGCGTGTTTGCTCTCTATATTTTCGAACGCGCGTGTACGATTTGTATTTGTTTTCCTCTATATCACTGTCTCTCTCTCTGGAACATGGCCGCCGCTACAGCCAGTGCTATTAGTGTATATTCCGACGCACTGTATATGCTTGACGCGCCACCGTCTCGCGACCTCTGTGTCACATTTCCGCGGGAGAAGCTTGTTTTCGAAGTGAGCCGGCCGATTCTCGGAAATTTCGGTTGCCGGCTTTTGTCTCCCGCGGCTCGCAGCTCTGAATTTTCGCACGTTACTACGATTTCTCCCGTGCCTAGGTCGTCGTTCAACGCACCGTCCGCATTACTCTTCTCATCGGAGAAAATTCATGCTTGAACCGGCCGTTTCTCGGAATTCTCGGAAATCTCGGTTCACGACTCTGAATTTTTCACGTGCTCTCTTGATTATTTTACCTCGCTCGTCGCGCACTTCTCTTTCTCTGAAAAAATTTTACTTTCGCGAGTTATCTCTGATTTCAAGAATTTTCGCACCGAAAACACTCCCGTTGACGGTATGCTATTTCACTCGCGAATTTGCTTTCGTGCGCAACGCGGTATTTTCTCTAGAACACTCTTATAGATTACTACTTACTCTGAATCTCGGAGTAGAAAGAAAACTGCTCTGAACTCTCGATGCCCCTGCTCTGAAAATCCTCTCTTCTTAGAAGAAACCTCGGGGATTGCCGTGCACAATCACCTCCAACAAAGCGCGAGCTGGGCCGATAACCTGTTGGACAGGGCGCCTTTGGGAAGTTGGATGGTGGCAGTAATTAATAGAACCCTCTTGTTTACAATAATCTAGTTTATTCAATTTAATGATGAACTCTGAATTATTCTCTGAATCTCTGATTAATCCAATACAAAACACTTCACAAGGTATATAATGAAAAATACAAAAGTAAAAACGCTGCGCACTCTGCACTATAAAAGGTCTCAAGCGAGAGTGAAGGGGTGTGCGGCGAGCAGCGGCTCCGCGGCGCTCAAGAGCAAGAGATTGTTTCCGCGCCTAAGAGGTGGCGCCTCTCTCTCGAGTTAGAAGAGAAGGCGGCATGAAGCCGTATACCGCCAACAACATAAACTTGCGTTTCAAATACTCGAGTCGATGTAAAAATAGTAAGTCGAGACCAGACAATATCATAGACCAGGGTCTATGCATGGTCTTCCTCGACTCGCGCCTCTAAAACCTACTTAAAAAAACCAAAAACATCGGGCTTGCGCATGCGCATAAGCGCGATTTCCGCTGAGACAGTTCTATGTCGTTATTTGGTGTGTGTCACGCCGACACGCTCATCAGAATCAGGCCCCTGGGTCCGTATCCTCTAAGCTGTGGTGACTTTTGTCGTTATATGTACGGCAGCGGCAAGCTTGTCGTGTCGTTTGTGCCTCGCTCTTGTGAGCTACAAAGTTTGTGGTTGTCGCCGTTGTCGATTTGTCTGTCGAGAGTCGATGCACCATCACGTATTGCCATACGGTTCGCGCACATGTTCCATGACCGTCAGAGTTCGTGATGGTGAATCGACACTCGACAGACAAATCGACAACTGAGATCTCATGTGGAAACTCGACAGACAAATCGATCTCACGTGAGATCTCATGTGTAAAATTTCTAAAAATGTAAAAAATGGTTAAAATGCTTTGAAACGTAGATTTTTGAACTTATCTGGGGGGTGGCATAACCTGATAGGTGACTTATAATTCCCAGACACTGATTTTTTATCTTTAAAGGGATTTTAGCAGCTCGCGGACCAGAATTTCACATGAGATTTTGGCGTGAGATCTCACGTGAGATCTTATATGAGTTCTCACCTGAGATCTCACGTGAGATTTTTCAGTAGGGATATGTAAAAGAATGGAAAATAAAATGGATTAAAGGAAATTGGCAAAAGATATAGGAACAAGTTAGTATAGCTCGCGGATTTATACGGTTTCCGGGCTGGATTCTAGAAATGTCTTGTACTCAAGACACACAAAATCCGAGAACTTTGTCTCGGGAAACGCGAAATCGAGACAAAATTGTTCTTGGGCAAGAACAACTTTGTCTCGCACAACTTTGTCTCACACAGTACGGCGCACGCGCTCGCTTCTCTCATTGGTTGGAAGCAGGCTCAGCAGGTACAACGACCAATGAGAGAAGCAAGCGCGTGCGCGGTACTGTGTGAGACAAAGTTGTTCTCGCCCGAGAACAATTTTGTCTCGACTTCGCGTTTCCCGAGACAAAATTGTTCTCGGATTTTGTGTCTCGAGTGCGAGACATTTCTAGAATCCAGCCCCAGGGGGGCTAGATTCACTAAGCAAGTCGGCACGACACGCACAAATTAACGACACACTGTTGTGTCGGCTGAAATTGCACGACACGCATGCGCAAAACCAATGTTTTTGGATTTTTTAATAGGTTTTGGAAGCCTGAGTTGAGCGAGACAAAGTTGATTGTAATATCTCGTCTCGACTTACATCGACATACGTATTATAATTGTATGTCTATGACCAATTTTAAGTCGGGTCGTAGACACAATCATTGTGTCGAACGACTTGACATTGTGTCAAACGAGTTGATATTGTGTCGAACGACGAACGTGACCCGAAGATTAAACTTATCTAAAGTACAGTTGTAGTTTTGGCTTTATTTTCCTTTCAAAGTAATAATAAGGCTCTGACAGTCAAATTTCATGAGAGCGCATATAAAACCTAACCTTCAATTTTATCTAAAAACCTAAAAACATTCGTCCGCGCATGCGCTAATCTCTATATGTATTTACCGACACAGCGAAACAGCCGATACACACTTTGTCGGAATTTCTCTGTCATCGCGTTGTGTCGTGCCGGGGGCCTTATTCAGTAACCTTATCCGTCGATAACATCCCTTTAACGGAAACTCGATAAAGGGTTTCGATAAACGGCTCATGCGATAAAAACGAAAATCTAATATTTTGAGGGTTGTGGCTGAAAATAATTTGTGTACTAACCCGTCTGAAAAAAATTGGACTTTATATTATGCACCAGTCTGCCCTCTGATCGCTACGTCAGAGAGGGCAGACAGCGTGAGGTATGAAGAGGTGTCACGAGGTATCGCAAGGTATGACCGCGTGATTTACATATTATACGCATTCAATTCCTAATAATTTTTTAAATAATTACCATAAATAAATAAATAAATAATTCGGCGTTTATTTGCGGGAATTTTCACATGTGGCTTTAGGTACTATAGATCTGTTCTGGTCTTTAGATGATGAGATGATGAAATTTATGTTAAACCAGCTACATTCAGCGCGCTTCGCGCGTATTATTTATCTATTTGTTTTTGTTTTTGAGGTTATGAACATGATCAAGTTAGATAGTTTCAATTTAAATTGTTTGATAATAAAATAATGAAATTTTTCTTATACTATTTTAATTATTAAGTTTTAAATTCTCAAATTCAAGAATTCAATTTTCAAAATCCAAAATATTCGATTTTGGCACTTATTCTATGTAGGTCAATCAAATGAGCCAACAACAAATTTCATCCATCACTTTTTTAAGAGAGGATAATTAATAATGTGGTATATCGGTTACTTTTAACATGTTTATCCAAATTATCATTTCATTGTTGACATCTGTTCTTTTTAACGAGTTCATATTGGCACACCGAATTTAATGACAGTACTTTTACAATTCTGCCCGTCAAGCACACTCTGGATAGCCAGTTTCATCTGTTCCTCAGTATAGTTTAGCCTATTCTCGATTTCTTCTTGTAAAATCTTACCATATTTATTGACTATTTACTCTACTTATTTATAATTAAATATAAATAAACTTAAAACTACTTAAATTTAATAAATAAATTGGGCAATGAGTCAACCCATCGTATATGTATAAATCTCCGAATTGCAGGTAAAAGCCGATCAGCAATTTTTTTTTAAGAAATAATGTATTTTTGTTAAATATCATAGTGTAATTTAAATAAAAATACATCTTATTTTTTTACTTTAACTATTTTCTGTTTATTATGTGCTCTTACACACTGAGAAAAAAGTTTTGTAAAAATTATTATTAGTTTGGTAAAAATTACCGTACTGTCTTGTAAAGCCACCACAGACTGTAAAAATCCAAAAGATTACCATTCTTTATAAGAAACTTTACTAGAAATATAGGAAAATTTACTATACTCTATTGTAAAATTTACTGTAAATTATGGTAATTTCTTGGGTTTTTACAGTCTGTGGTGGCTTTACGAGAAGTATGGTAATTTTTACAAAACTTTTTTCTCAGTGAGTAATGATAATTTTCGACGTATTTCTTACATTTTAATCTATGTCGACACTGAATTTGTAAGGTGAAAAAAATTTATTTAATTAATTTGCTTAATTTGTTTAAAATTCATTGTTTAACGCAAATAATTTATGTAATTGTACAACAAATTAAGTTTTAGGAAGCTAAGTGCCAATGAATTGGCAGCGGTTTTATATTTATTAATTAATTTTCATTTTTTGTATTTTGCTAAATTCATTGATTACGCTCATAGAAAGATATATATACATATACGCACATCGCTATAAGGGTAATTTTATATTACGCCATAGCGATAAGTTTTGTTTGTTTGTACACTTTGAATGTGGAAACATTAATCGTTATTAACATAATCGTTTTACCACAGTATATGTCACATCAAATCAAAATGTTGTTCTAAATTGTACTATTCGTCCTAAAAACATATCTGTATTACGCGGTGATAAACATTTTATCGTATATCATTGAAGACAACCCCCCAGGCCCCAGTGCGCTTTAGACAAATCAAAAAATTTTTCTTATAAATAAAAAGTTACGTACTGTTACGGGTGGTAGCTTCGCATGCATAGTTAAAGCGCAAGAACGGATATACGACGATGTCGTCCATATAGACAAAAAGTTCAATGCCTTGCAACCCACTTAGTACCCGATCCATAAGGGCTTGAAATGTTGAGGGTGAACCTTTCAACCCTATAGGCATCCGCTTATATTGAAGGTGATTAAATGGGGTGGAAAACGCGGTTTTGGGGGCGTCCGCTGGGTCGATAGACACCTGGTGGAACCCTGAAGCTAAATCGAGGGTAGAAAAATATTTACTGCGACCCAATTGATCAAGAATTTCGGTGATATTCGGAAGTGGGTAAGCGGAGGCGATCGTTTTTTCGTTTAGGGCTCGAAAGTCTATAACCAATCGCCATCGCTTGTTTCCTTGAGAATCTGGCTTTTTAGGTACTATCCATAGTGGAGAATTATATGGTGATTCGGATTCTTCTATTATATCGTTATCGATCAATTCTTGAATCTGTTTCTGGATTACTTCGCGCAGTTGAGGTGGGTAGCGATATTGTTTTACATTAACCGGCGCGTTATCAGTAGTGGGTATCTTATGAGCGACCATAGATGTCTTACTCAGCATATCACCGGGTAAATGAAACTGGCAGGGAAATTGAGTGACTAATTTCTTCACGCTATCCTGCTCCACGGGATCAAGGTCTTCTATATTCAATAAATCTATTATGCTATTTATTCTATGCTGGAGTCCGATTTCAACTTCAGAGTTGTTCATGACCTTGATAGAACGTATCGGCTTTATAGTACTATCATACAGCTCCAGAGTGAGGGGTGGTATCATGACATTTATATCTTCCGCGGTTGAGTTTATTGCAAATAGGTGAGCCTTACCGTTTTTATTCGCAACTAAACATTCCCCTATAAAAAGTCCGGGACCAGCATTTATCCTAGGGATGTAGCCTGCAGAGCGCGTAGGATTTTGAATTGTGATTTGAACCAATGTTTTCGTCCTAGCCGGTAAATGAAATGTATCGTGGCTTAGAAATGGTGTCGTCTCCCGCGGTTGTCCGAAAGAAAGTGATCTATGCTTAAAAGTAGGAGCATCTCTCTTGCGCTTTCATTACGAGTGATAAATAAAATACTAGTGTATCCTATATATCGTCTTATAATACTTTATTATGCACCTTTCTGGGCTAATCACCCAGGCTGGCCATGAGAAACAGAACCCTCTCACACGTAACAGTACTAAATATTTTTTATTGAAAAGAATTTCAATTAAGATGAAAACTGATATAAAATTTGATGTTTAAAAATAATTTTTATTAAGGTGATGTCGGAGCCACGCTGATTGGTTGAAAATTTCCTAACCTCAAAAACTTTATATCATAAATAAAAAAAAAGTGTACAATCGTAAAGCACAAAAATACGGTGATCGCGTGTTCTTGTTATAATAAGGAATGTTTATAAATGTTATACAGCATTTAATAATTTTTAGTTAAACCAAACAATGGGAAATACGAGGCGAGGCGAGGATGACGTTTCACATAGAAAATTATAAGATGACCGTCACTTTTACGTAATTCCACGCGTCAATTTTAAGAATATTGCATTATATAAATTATTGAACATTTTGATTATTGAAAATGCTGTCATCCCGCGTTCTTTGCACGATAAAAAATCGTTAGCAACTTAATTTTCTGTATTACGAAGTAAATTTCGCGCGAACAATGGGAAATGCGGCTCGAGGTGGAGGTCACCATCGGTAAAGTTCGCTCCTACATCCCCTTAAACTAGAAAATTATTTTCTAAGCTCATAAATCTATTAGTTGATCTGTAAGATTAGAAAAGCTATACTTCATGTTAAAAATATTAATTATTATTTCATCCATAATATATTACACACAAAATTTATTTTCCCTTCCGATGTTCCAATCTTGGTCTTCCTTTCTTTGCTGCTGGCTTGTCTTTTCCTTTACTATTAAATAAAGGATGGATCACTAGAAAATTAAATAAAATATGTAAAAATAATGTTCAACAATAAATTTAAAAATTTTTTAAATAATAAGAGATTTTTATGTATACTTTGCATAATTTGTATACATTTGCTACTTAGTTTAATTTTTTTATTAGCATGTGTAAAAGTAGATTTTACACACTCAATGTATTTTTTTGTACCGATCCGGACCGCATTGGCTACATAACAAATGTCAGATATTGTACAGGGCATACAAGTTTCATTATATGAGCCAAATTAAAAAAAAAAATTATAAAGGAAAATGCCGGTCCTTTATACGTAAAATAGTACAAATGTACGTGAAGTGTGCATGCATGCGTGCACGTGTATGTGTGTGTTCCTCCAAATTTTAAAGACAAATTGAAAATTTGATTTGATAATATAAGAAAATATTTTAACGTCTTTTTCAAGCATAATTTTACACTCATATTTGCTTTTTGAGCACCCTAAATCTATGATGGATGGCACATATCAAAGACACTTTTTCAGAATCACAGACAACTAACTTTTCGGTATTATTAATTAATTACCATTAATTTAATTTTGAAAAAATAATTTGGCTCTTTATAGAAGTTTTTTTGAAACGTTAATTTTCACTCACAGCATCATAGAAAGCTATAAGAATAAAAACGCTATTTGCTGTCGGTACCAGACAAATTTCTTCTATACACTATGATTTATAACTAAATTTTTAAAAAATCGAATGACTGCAATCAAAGTAGAAAAAAGCGCTTACAATATAAATATCACCTTCTTATTATTTTTTCTAGTATATGAATTTAATTATTTTTCGATTTAAAATATGATTTGGGGTTGATAAGGTTTATAAATGTTTTTTAATGGTCCGATCATTTATGAAATAATTAAAAAATATAAATTTCCAGATTTTGGAAGTAAATATTTCAGTTCCTCTTTTAACAATCTTTTCGAAATTTTGCAGTACCTTGTTCTCTGAATATATTTAATTATCAACAACATAATCTAAACTCTAGATGATTTTTTCAAGTTTACTGTAAAGTAGTATTTTACGCACTCAAACGGATGTGTAAAATCGCATTTTACACACAGTGTTGCAAAAAATAATTAATTTAAATTTTCAGATTTGACTTTGATGTGATTCTTGAACTACTTTCAATTTACAATTAAAATATCTTTAATTAAGTATAACACAAAGAGTTTTAGATTCATGAATAACATAACTTTAGAGAACCAAAATCATTTCTTCAAAATTTTTAATTTCACTAATTAAATCAAAGCTGTATTCTTGTTTTGCATTTCTGATATCAATTACTATATTGTGCTATATTTAATTGTAGCTTTTATATTTATCATTCTATTTTGTACTAGGCCTTAGGCCTGTGTATATATTTAAATAAATAAATAATTAAATAAATAAATAAAATTTATCTAATTTAAATTTAGCTTTCTAGATAGTCTAAAATTAGTTTTATAAAATTAATGTAATTAAAAAATCTAATTTCTCTAACGAGTAATAAAGTTTGCATATAAAAATAAAAAGTACCATCAGTAGGGGCTCCTTTCAAATCAATCTCATGAAATCTGTGTTTTTTTGATGGTATTTCATGAGAATTTGGTTGTACTTCTTCATTTTCTTCTACTTCGGGAGAAATTGGTATAAACTGCAAAGATTCTTGATCCTCAGTTTCTTCATCTGAACTACAAAATGCTGCTACTCTATCAATAGCTGCTACATCTACTTCTACTTCTTCATCTTGTGCTTCTTCTCCTTGAACGACTGATTTGTCTTCATCACTTATGTCAAACTCACTTTCACGTTCTTCATATTCAACATTTTCATCAAGTTCTTTAAAATCTGGAGCAAAAGCAGACCAATTTTCCACTTGATTTTGTGCCCAAATTGAAACTACACCTGATGATATCGAAGCTATAATAGGCCTTACTGGATGCCACTGCAATAAAAATGCAATAAAAAAAGAAAGTTAAAAATTATTTATATTAAAAAAAAATATATATATATTTTATACTCAATATCAATTTACCACAACATCAAGTAAAAGTTCTCCCTTAGTTCCATGTAAAATTTTTTGTAAATTTCCAATACTTTTTTCCCAAATATACAAAGCATGCTGTCTTGCAGATCCTGCACAAACGTATTCACCATCTCCTGAAAAACAACACTTTTTCCATGTTGTTTTGTTGACAAGATCTTGCAATTTTTGTATGGGTTCTGGTTGTCCATCTTGTCCACATGCTAAAACTTCAGCACTATCATACACTCGAATAACTCGATCAGCAGTGTTTACTAAGAAACATGAACCTCTACGAGCAAACTCAATACTTTTGACAGCAGTATTACTTGCTGTCCCTTGAGATATTTTAAAAGATGCTTTAACAGTGCAAGTTTCTGTATCAAGAACTAAAATTCTTCCTCTGCCATTACCAGTAAAAATGTAGTCCCCACGTCGGTTGAAAGAAGCAACAATATTTAAGTCACTCTGAAAAAATTATTCAGATTTGTTACAATAAAAAATTGATACAGAATAAAAAATTTAGTAAATATATCATAACTTACATCTTGATCAAGTGGTACTACCTGATGTGTACCTTGTATATCAACAATAACAGCAGCATGTCTCATAGGACAAACTAAGAATTTAGCCCAATTTCTTGGATGAAATTGAACTTTTAAAATAGGAGATGGAAACCTATATTTCTGTTCACATTCACCTGTCAAGACATCCCAAATACAAACATTATTATCTGTTGATGCACTGAGAAGCTTGTGACCATTTCGAGACCAGCTGATACAAAAAATATTATATTCTTAACAAATATTTATATTTACTTATTATTTCTTTGATATAAATTATATCCCGATCTTACCTTAAAGAACAAACAGGATGAACATGAGCACTAATAATTTTGGCAATGCCTCTGGTTAAAAAATCCCATATTACTATTCTTCCATCATTGCATCCAACAGCAAGTAAAGTACCTCTTTTATTGAATGTACATGTCACAGCAAGTGAAATACAATCCAATGTTCCATCAAATTCCTGTAAGTGCAATATTAAATTATTGAATCTATTTTTATCACTATAAATAACAAAGGTACTTTAAAAAATCTTACTTCTGGGTAATTTTGTCCAAAAGATTCTGAAAAAAATTGAAAACAAAAGTTAATCAGTATTAGAGGTAATATAATAACAACAATAATTTACTACCTACCTAATAGTTCTAAATTCATCACTTATCTATACAATTGGTTATGGTTATACAATAACCTTTCTTATTCCATTAAATATTTGTTAAGTGCAATTTTTAACACGAATATGCTAAATTAAACATTGTTATAAGTTAATATTTTGTGTGAAAGGTAAATATACTTGTATATTCTAATTATAATATTAATAAATTTCATGTATATTTTCCATTAATGTCAACAAACTGCTCTTATATTCGCCACACTTAAATATTATATATTAATCTTTTTAAACAGTCAAAATATCACTTTTTTACACTTGATATTTTAAAACCGGTAGGTATACAATTTTGTTTTTAAATTCAATTTTCATTTATTTCTTGTTGCAAAAGAAAAAGGAGCAAAGCGCATCCGGTAGTGTAGTGATGCACAATATATATCGATAACTTCATATATCGATATTTAATAGGGAATATATCGCAAATTTTTATCGATATTTGGAACACCAATAATAGCAGATATCGATACTCTTTACGCAAATATCGATATCGGAATTGAGGGCGTGTTACGACCCGAGTCGGGGTCTGGGAGCAGAAAGGCGCTTCTGCAATGGTCGCCGCGTTGACCAATAAGATTGTGGGTTCGTTGTTCGATAAAGCGCTAAAGCACAAGGAATTGCAGGAACTTTGAAATGAAACTCGAACTCGAAGATATAAAGTTTAACTCTGGAGTTTATTCAATTTAAATAAATACTTTGAAACTTTGACAAATAAGATAAATTTGCAACCGTGACTCTATACAATTCAAGATAACGTAGAGTATAATTATAAATGTCGACTGACACTAGGATGTGATCAGGGCGCTTGCACTAGTGCAACTGAACTACGGAGCTTCTCATGTGCTCGGTAGCGACTGACCTTTGAGCTTGATTCCTCTTCCTTTTATAGTCCTCGGGAAAATCTAGTAATGGGAGCAAAGACCAATCAGAGCCGTTTCCCCCTCTCAAGTGGGAGGAGCTCCGCTGGAGAATTCTAGTTTTCTGGGTTTTCTCTCGAGTGTGGGTGTGGCTTAACTGCTTTTATCTTCGAGAGTGGGAGGTATCTGGATTTATCTGGTTCCTTTGTTTTCCTTTAATTGCGTCCTTGATTTCTAAAAATAGAAGTTTCTCCGAATTGTTTACTCCTCTGTTGGGAAATAATTCTCGGAAATTCTAGATGGTAAATAATTCCTGGAAAAAAAGATGATAAATATTTCCTAGAAAAGAGAATAGCGTTTCCCTGAATTTCCGTTGATGATTTCTCGGGAAAAATGTAGTAAACAATTCCTGGAATTAAAGATGATAAATATTTCCTAGAAAAGAGAATAGCGTTTCCCTGAGCGAGTTTTATCCTGTTATATTTTATTATTAAACTATTAACTATTATTCTTATTTATTATTAAATAATGTATTTCTACTAGAATCGCAAGCCGTTAGTTATTTGCTTATTCGGGATGTTATTATTATTATTATTATTAACAAAATTAATCATTGCGGTATCAAGTTGTTTATTGTTTAATTATTATTATTTATTTACGGAGCGGTTAAACATAATTTATCTGATTAAAGATAAGGGTTTTATAGTTAAAATCTTCATCGGTTTTTTATCTTATGGGAATACGTTTGATTACGTTTATCATTCAATTAATCGTTTAATTACGTTTTGACGGTTTTATACGTTTAAATCACGTTTGCTATCCAATTAATTATATTTATTATTTAATCGATCTCTTATTGAATACCTATGTCCACGTTTATTATTTAATTGATCAAATACGTATAATTACGTTTGTTATCTAATATTAATTCCTCAAGTTCCAAATTACTATTGTAGAATCGCCCCTAAATATTCCGCCACTCGTCCGTGCGAACGCAGTTCATAACAGCCCCCCCCCCCATCTTTTAAAACACGAACCCATGGTTCGGGCTTTTTGCAATCACGGGTTTAATTTAAATAATTAGGGTTTTAAGGGTAAAAAACGCGGGTTGAAGAATTAGTTTTAAGAGTGAATTTATAATGAAACGCGGGTTTAATGATTAATTTTAAGTGTGAATCTACAATGAAATGCGAGTTCTAATTTAAATAATTTAATTTTTTAAGGGTGAAGAGAGCCCCTGCCATCGCTCCCTTCCGTGAGATGCTTCCTATGGCTCGCCGGGACCCATCCTGATGTAACGTATCAGGAGTACTTCCGGTTTCCCATTTCCAGGGCAAAAGGAATAATACATCTGGTTGAGTTTAAAATGAGCCCTGGCCATCTCTCCTATAACCCTTATTATTTTATTCTTTATTAATTTAATTACAGAAGATACATGAATTTATGATTAGGTCGCACGTAATTATAAAAATATAAATATCGCAATGAGGTAATATATTAAATATCATATAAAGAAGTAAACAATGAATAAATTTAGTTAGGTCGTAAACACGCGTGTTTTAATTTTTGCGTTTCTATCGCCTATTAATTCAATTATTTTATATCGACCCGCATATTGTTCGTCGAGTTTCCCTATTTGTGGTTCTTTTAATAAATATACCTCTTCTCCGATCTTGAAATCTTTCGCGTTTAATTTCCGATCGTAATATCGCTTTGATCGTTCTTTCGCTTCTAGTAATCGCGTGTTCGACATTTTTTGAGTATCATTTAACTTAAATATTAATTCATCTAAGTACATCTCATACGTTTTCTCAACAGTTCGTGACTCGAATTCCGAAGGCAACCGCGCTTTTTGTCCGAAAATTAATTCATGGGGAGTGAAACCGTGCGCTGAATGAACTGACGTGTTATAAGAAAACATAGCCATTTTAATCCAAGTGTTCCAATCGGTTTTATCCGTATACATTTTTAAATATTCAACCAAGGAGTGATGACTTCTTTCTAATGAACCAATGGTTTGCGAATGGAAGGAGGCAGATCGCAATTGTTTATGTTGTAAACCAACGTTTTACAAGGGTGCGTCATAGGCATCGGGGACTCGAAATGGTTGTTGCGCCGCGAGCGCCATCGGTGGCGCGAGGAGGCAAAGGCGAACGGGCGCCAGGCAATCGTGCCGTAACAGGAGCGGAGGGCAGAAGCCTTGAGAGCGTTGCGCGGCCCGGATCGGCGCGTAGACGGAAGCGAGACGATTAGTCGTACGAGCGTGTGTGACAGGCACGAGCCGAACGAGGCAGTTGTGCCGTATCCTATCTGTACTAGCTGTTAAGAGTTTAATAAAGTATTGTTCTTTTTATATTACTTAAAGATTGGAGGTTGTGTGACTTATTTGTAGCTTGTCAGTGGGTCGGTCGGGTAATCCTTTAACATATCAGAAGTGGGATAAAGATCCAGTGCCAACGGATTAATACGTGATGGCGGACGAGGAGGAAGCAGCAAGGATTTTAGCCGACTTTCAGGCGAATCGCAACCCACAACCGGCACCTCAACCAGATTTAACGCAGGTTATGGCGGCTATGACCACGTTAATACAGCAAAACGCGCAGTTGATGGCCTCGACGAACAACGCTAGAAGCACAGCAACGTATCATGTCATGCCTGATATGTCGCACAACCTGGGCCAGTTTGACGGATTGTCGGGCGCCACGACTGCCCGAACGTGGCTGCGTCAGCTCGAATCATCGGCAGTTCTGCACCGCTGGACCGACGCAGTGGCGTTTGAATCTGCGAGGAGCAACCTGACGAAAGGAGCCAGAACTGGCGAACCTCGACACTATCGTTAATTGGGCCAGTTTTAAAAAGGCGTTTACGAGTACGTTCCTGATAGAAAGAACCCTAACCGAGAAATACGAAGAAATGAAAGTGCGCTGCCAGAAACAGGGGGAAAATACACGCGAGTATTTCTTCGACAAACTACGGCTATGCAAAGCGCTGGGTTTCGGAAACTATGAAATCAAGCAGCAAATCGCCATCGGACTATGGTCGCGGGACACTAACACCATGTTCCTGAGCAGAGCCCACTTCGATGAGGATGACATGCTACGCAACCTAATGGAAATTGAGGCGCTAGAAACCGCGAGGAAGCAGCGCATCCATCAAGGTCGCGCTAACCCTACACATTTGGCGATGGAAGAAACATCACAGCAGCGCAAAGAAGGAGTGGCAGCCAAGCCGAGATCATCAGTAGGCGACGCGCGCGCCAGCCTTTCCAGGAATTTCGGCGGCACCAGCGGCGATTCAACGAAACGTAATGCGAGCGTAGGTACAGTCGATGCGTCTTCGCGCGAATGCTATAGATGCCACGCGGCGGGGCACGTAGCAAAGGATTGTCCGGTTAAACGCGAGGTAATTTGCTACAACTGCGACGAGAAAGGTCACCTTTCTAGGAATTGCACGAAACCGAGAAAAGTAATTAAGAGTGAGATTGCGTTTTTCGAGAGTGAAGACAGTGTCGCCGCGGCTAAATACTTAAAGAAAATTATGATCGGGCATATAACGGATATAGTAGCACTCATTGACCCCGGCAGTTCGGACTGCACTATAAAATCCTCTATAGTGTTAGAACACGGATTCGCGTTTAAACAAAACCCGAGTAAACTAGTCGGCTTTGGCAAAGTACACAACGAAGTTCACTCTAGCGGCATAATCGAGGAAACTGTACGCGTAGATGAATGCGAAATTGATGGTGTAAGATTTCGAGTAATCCCCGATGACGTACAGCCCTATGCCGCGATAATCGGAAGGAATTTTACGGAACTCCCAGAGGTAGTTTATTATAAATGTGATGAACAGTTAGAATTTAAGAAGCGGGAAAATTTTATTTTTAACGTCAAGCCCGATATTGAACCGAGTAACAGTAAATTGAAACTGGAGGCAGTCGAGTCCACCTTTTTACCGAGCGGATCTGTAAAATTCCTCAATGTAAAAGTAAGTAACGACCAAATAAAATTACCATTTTATAACGCGGGCACGGCGGGATGCGATATAACGCGAGGTGAGCTGATAAAGAGTCACATTATGTGTATTAAGGACGAAATGGAACCTCGCATGCCGCGCGCAGAACCAATTACAATAGAAGATATCAATGCGGGACCAGCGTTGGATGCTGAACGAAAGCGAGAGTTGCTGGAAGTACTCAACGAATATCGCGAGTGTTCCGCGATGAACGAGTCTGAGTTGGGTTGCACGCAATTAATAGAGATGAATATCACCGAAAAACCGGGTAGTGAGCCAGTGTTCGCGAAACCTTATAAGGCCAACGCGAGGCAACGTGATAGAATGCGCGAGATTGTAGGAGCGTGGAAAAGGGCGAGAATCGTTACCGAAACCAACTCACCCTACGCAAGTCCGTGCCTGGTTACCAGAAAAGGCGACGGTTCGGACAGATTAGTGGTAGACTAACGGCGCTTGAACCAAAACACCGTCCGAATGAATTTCCCAATGCCAAGTATCGACGAGGGAATAGAATTCTTACACGGGCAATCAATATTCGCGGTACTGGACTTGGTGCAGGGTTACTTACAAGTACCCATGAGCGAGAATGCTAAGGCAAAGACGGCTTTTATCACTCCCGACGAAACTGACCAATTCGAAAGAGCAATGTTTGGATTGATGAACGCCGCCTTCTACTTCGCGAAATTAATGAAAATGGTCTTCCACAAACATAGTAAGGAATTGGCTTTAGTTTATTTTGATGATATCCTGATCTTAGCGCGTTCTTGGGATGAGCTACTAATTAAGCTTAGAAAAATACTACAGCTATTAAAGGACGCGGGCTTGACTCTTAATTTACGCAAATGCAAGTTCGGACTCGAGCAAGTAGAGTACGTGGGGTTTATCGTGAGCAAGGACGGCGTTCAACCTGGGAAACAAAAAGTACGCGCGTTACTTGAATTTCCGACTCCGCGGAATTTGCACGAAGTCAGGAGATTTCACGGTATGGCCAGCTTTTTTAGGCGATTCATCCCGCAATTCGCGCGGATTGTCGCGCCCTTGGTACAGCTCTTTAAAAAGAACAATGAATTCGTGTGGGGGGAATCCCAGGGAACCGCATTTCAAACAATCAAAGAAAAACTGGGGAGCGAGCCGGTTCTCGTTCATTACAACGCGAACGCAACGTGCACGGAACTCCACACGGACGCGTCTATAGAGGGGCTGGGCGCCATGTTATTTCAATCCGACGATCGGGAAGTAAAGCATCTCGTTTATGCGGTGAGTCGACGTACATCTGAAGTCGAGAGAGCGTACCATTTGAGAAAGTTAGAGTTCTTAGCTATAGTGTGGGCGGTTGAACGATTGGGTACGTTGTTAATCGGTATACAATTCACCGTTATAACCGACTGCCAGGCACTAGTGTACGTTAATTCGACTAGAACAAAAAATTCACAGTTTATTAGATGGGTGAATGCGCTCGCGGATTACGATTACGAAATTCTCCACAGAAAGGGCGATAAAATGGAACACGTTGATGCGTTGTCTCGTGCCCCGGTCGAAGAGTATACGTTGAAGAGGGCCGCGATGTTCTCGCTGAGGGTTCACGAAGATGAGATTCTTATGTATCAAAGGTCAGACGAAAACTTAGCACGAAAAATTAAGATATTGGAGAAGTTAGAAAAGGAGCGATCTCCTACAGAGAGGGGGGAGGTACGCGACTACTGCTTGCGCGATGGCATTCTTTTTAGACGCAACGTAAGCAATACTGATAAGGAACTATATGTAATTCCAAGAGCGATGAGGAAAGCAGTGGTAATAAAGAATCATGACTTAAGGAGCCACTTCAGAGTGGATCGCACCATAACTCGAATAATAGAGCACTATTATTTCCCGAGAATGCGTGCCTACGTAAGGCGGCACATCGCGGCGTGCATAGACTGTTTATTGGCGAAACGCAAGACTGGGCGGCAAGCGGGTGAGCTCCACCCGATACCCGCGGGGCGGCGTCCTTTCTGGTTAGTACACTTAGATCACCTAGGACCTTTCGTGTCATCCAGCCAGAAAAATAAATATGTATTAGCGGCGATATGCAATCTGACGCGCTTTGTGCAACTGTATGCGGTACGCGACGTAAAAACAAGCAGCACCGTCCGTAAATTACAAGGCTTCATCGATAGATTCGGGGCGCCTAATCGATTCGTAACCGATAGGGGTACTACCTTTACGTCTGGCAAATTCGCCGAGCTGTGTAACGCGCACGGTGTGAAACATACGCTAGATTCAAGCAGGCACCCCCAAGCGAATGGGCTCGTGGAGCGGTTGAATCAAACATTATTGCCCGCGATTCGGTGTAACGTCGTGTACACTGAGAGAAATATCTAGAGATTATCGCGTGGAGTTTTTTCACGCTAATATCGCAAGAATCACGCCTGCTTTATTCGCGTGGCTACTAGAAATATTCACATGCACTCGTTCCTAGCGAAAATCGCAAGAGCGCCACGGAATTATCCCGGGAGGTTCCTTGCAAATAAGCATGCGGCGCGGTGGGGAGAGCGTCATAGCAGACGGCTACACTGCGGGCGCGTGCTATTAGCTTTTCTCATTGGTCATCATAGGCGCGCGCGCTCGCTCCCAACCAATGAGAGAAGCGAGTACGTCTGGATGTAGACACAGCCAAGGCGTGAACGATTCCCCAACTTAATCGCAAGGAACCTCCCGGGATAATCCCGTAGCGCTCTTGCGATTTTCGCTAGGAACGAGTTCATGCGGATAACGCGGGGGGTCTTGCGAACATCGCTTGAGTTTCTCGTAAAAATCGCAGGTTAAAACGTCCTTGCGATACACCTAAGAGCGCTCTTCCTCCAATTCCTAGTTTTTTCTCTCAGTGTAGGAGGACGGGCGTGACTGGGATAAATGTTTGGGTAAAATCGAACGCGATCTAAATACATCGGTGAATAAAACTACCGGGAAGACGCCTTTCGAATTGGTATACGGGTATATACCGCGATTCGAGAAGGGACCGGCTAGACAATTAACCGAATCTTCCGAGCGATACTCGGATCCGAAGACCTTACAGCGCGAGGCGAGAACCGTAATCTTCGACAACCAGCGCGTGGTTAAAGAACGGTACGATGCTAATAGACTCCAAAACGTCAAGTTCGAGCTAGGGGACATCGTGTTCATGACGCGTAATCCAACAAACACGGGAGATTCTACGAAACTTCAACCGCGTATGAAGGGACCGTTAGTAATAGTACAGGCCCTACCCTCGGATACTTATCGTGTCCACGCTTTAACGGCTAGAGGTACATCTGCGAGAAATACGACCGCACATGTAAGCCAATTGCGTATTTGGCGCGGAGCGATAGATGAAAGCGACCCGGAAGACAACGAGTGTATGACAAGCGAAGGGGAAGAAACACCCAAAAGTGCGGATGCAAATGTGGAAAGTCGAAGCGGAGCTCTCGAAACGGTCCATACTAGCCCTAAAGCAGCGACTCCGAGCGTCCAACCGGGTGATCGCCCCGTTAATGTAACGCTGCGCAGGGACCTGCGTAATAGGGAGCGTCCTCGAAAATTAAAAGACTTTGTAACTAAGTTTTAAGGAGTGCAAACGCCTAAGAGACCTTGATCTTCATGCGGCCTTTAATATTGTAAAGATTGTAATAAGTCTATGTTAGCTATAATTAGATTTTAAGAGTAGGAAATAAGGGTAAAAGCGATTTAAGATGGGTCGGAGCGAACTCGTAGCGGGCGTCGTTGAGTTAGCTCGGGGGCCAAGCTAAATGTCGGATGGCCGATTGTTATAAACCAACGTTTTACAAGGGTGCGTCATAGGCATCGGGGACTCGAAATGGTTGTTGCGCCGCGAGTGCCATCGGTGGCGCGAGGAGGCAAAGGCGAACGGGCGCCGGGCAATCGTGCCGTAACGGGAGCGGAGGGTAGAAGCCTCGAGAGTGTTGCGCGGCCCGGATCGGCGCGTAGACGGAAGCGAGACGATTAGTCGTACGAGCGTGTGTGACAGGCACGAGCCGAACGAGGCAATTGTGCCGTATCCTATCCGTACTAGCTCTTAAGAGTTTAATAAAGTATTGTTCTTTTTATATTACTTAAAGATTGGAGGTTGTGTGACTTATTTGTAGCTTGTCAGTGGGTCGGTCGGGTAATCCTTTAACATTTAATTTTAAATATTTTTGCTATCTTTTGCATTAAACTAGCTGCTCTGAAAATTACTGTCTTGATCGGTTTTAATCGCTTCGGGGCAGCCGAATCTAGTGATAAAATCATGTACTAACGCGGTAGCGACCATTTCGGCGGTCATATCAGGAATAGGAAGGACATCAGAGTATTTGGTTAAATTACATTGCAAGGTCAAGATATACTTATTTCCGGATACGGTTACGGGTAGGGGGCCTACTATATCCATTTCCAACACTTCGAACGCTTTACTGGGGGTAGTCGTGATTCTCATCGGCTGCTTTGTTTTCACCCGTACTAATTTCTTTCTCTGGCATTCCGCGCAGGTTCTAACATATTCGGAAATATCTTCTTTGATTCCGGGCCAGAAATATCGCTCGCGGACGCGGTGGTAAGTTTTAGCAACACCCTTGTGACCACCAATCGCTGAATCATGGGCTTCATTAATAATTCCTAACCTATCATTCGAAGGTGGAATAATTATCTCACCCGTGCATATAGTTAATTTGGGAGTTTCGGTTTTCCAACGCGCTTGCAACGTCATTTCTATTAGTAGCCAATGGTTCTTTCCTAAACCGTCTCCGATTTTAGAGATACTAACAGACTTTATTTTATCCTCGATCATCGCGGCCCGGAGGGACTCTAAGCATTGAACTATTACGGCTGCGGTTGCTACTTCATCCGACTTTTCCTTAACAAATAATGAATATATAATTTTTCCGTTCGATAAATTTGTCTGTACTACCGCGCCTATGCCGATGGGTTCTGTTTTTAGTTTTTCAATATTTATCATTTCTAAATCTACTAATTGTTGGCAAATAGGGGTGCTTATTTCGCAATCTACTGACATAAAATGAGCGATATTATCTTTTCTCATTAGAAGTTGGTCCCGGGAGTATTCGACTGAGGTTATGAGTAGGGTATCAACAAGGGGTTGGGTAATTTTGTTCGTAAGAGGCAGTGTCGTGCTGTCCATACAGGACCGTGTTGTGTCGCCCACACAGGACTGTGTTTCATGACTTTTGTCCACAAGGGATCGTGCAATTTTGCCCACACAGGACTGTGTTGTGTTGTCCACATAGGACTGTGTTTCATGACTTTTGTCCACAAAGGATCGTGTAATTTTGCCCACACAGGACTGTGTTGTGTTGTCCACATAGGACCTTGGTTCGGGAGGCATATAAATTTTTACTTTATAATTTCACTCTCTATTTCATCTTCTGAATCGTCAGACGCTCCGTCAAGGGAAAATTGGTTAATTGTCATTGATTTTAATTCTTTAAATTGTGCCTGTGTTATTTCATCCCTACTTTTGCCTGACGGGATTTCTTGATAGGAATTTTCCTGTTGGTCCCCGGCCCTATCTTTCTCAACATGTGCGGAAGTACTACACTCTAGAGCCACGTAGTCTCTGAGTCCCCCGTCACATTCGAGAACTTCAGTCACAGTGGCCGTAACCGGAAGTTTCCTTGCCAGGGTTTCTTGATAGGAATTTTCCTGTTGGCCGTGGGTCCTACTCTCCCCAATACGTACGGGAGTACTTCGGCCCGTCGGGATTTCTTGATAGGAATTTTCCTGTTGGTCCCCAGCCCCTCCGTCACGCATGAAGGCATCGGTCACGTCACCCGCAACCGGCTGTTTATTTACTCCGACTCCTCTTGCGAGGGCATCGGTTACGTTACCCGCAACCGGACGTTCCCTACTTCTAATCTCCTCTATTTCGAGGGCATCAGCCACGACCTCTATGACCGGTACTTTTCTAAAGCTACCCTCGGTTACGTTACCCGCAACCGCTGCCTCTCCTCTTGAGGAGAAGGCAGAGCTAAAGTCGTGTGCGTTAGTTTGTCCGTCATTCCTTTTAAATGAAAAATGTAAATGTCCGTGACTCTCAACTGCTTCAGAACTCAATCCCCCCGATTCTGAATTGCGAATCATAAATAAATTTTCTATGTTAATTTCGGGGGATGGTTCCTCTGCGTCGAGATGGTCGGTTTCGTAGTTATGGAAAGGATGGGTACAGGGTTTCTTGACAGCGCGTCTGCATTCATATTGATCTTGCCGGGTTTATGTATGATTTCGTAATCATATTCTCTTAGTAAAATTTTCCAACGGGCTACTCGGGTGATAGGGTCTTTTAATTTGTGGAGCCATAAGAGGGATCTATGATCGGTCACTAATGTAAATTTCCTACCATATAAATAGGGTTTAAATTGTTTGACCGCGTGGACTATCGCTAGTAATTCCTTCTCGGTGGTAGTGTATCGTGTCTCCGTATCGTTCAGGGCCCTAGAGGTGTAGGCAATGGGGAGGTCTTTCCCGATAGGGCCTTGGCTTAGTATGCCGCCTAACGCATAATCGGACGCGTCCGTGGTTACTACGAACGGTTTACTAAAATCAGGGTATTGCAAAAGGGGTTGTGAACAAAGAATTTGTTTAAGGATGATGAATGATTCTTCTTGAGGATTCTCCCACGAGAAACGTTGCTCCTTTTTTAAAAGTAAATGGAGGGGCCTAGCGATTTTCGCGAAATCAGGAATGAATTTCCTATAATAACCAGCTAAACCTAAAAATTGTTTGATATTTTTCGCGGTTTTTGGACGCGGGAACTCGGATACTGCTTTGGTTTTTTGTGGATCTGGTCTAACTCCCTTTTCTGAGATAATGTGCCCCAGGTAACCAACTTCCTTCCTCAGGAACAGGCATTTGTCAGGCTGCAAGGTCAAACCAGAAGTTTGTAGTCTACCAAAAAGTTTTCTCAATTTACGCGTATGTTCCTCTAGAGATTCGGCATATACGACGATGTCGTCCATATAGACAAAAAGTTCAATGCCTTGTAACCCACTTAGTACCCGATCCATAAGGGCTTGAAATGTTGAGGGTGAACCTTTCAACCCCATAGGCATCCGCTTATATTGAAGGTGATTAAATGGGGTGGAAAACGCGGTTTTGGGGGCGTCCGCTGGGTTGATAGGCACCTGGTGGAACCCTGAGGCTAAATCGAGGGTAGAAAAATATTTACTGCGATCCAATTGATCAAGAATTTCGGTGATATTCGGAAGTGGGTACGCGGAGGCGATCGTTTTTTCGTTTAGGGCTCGAAAGTCTATAACCAATCGCCATCGCTTGTTTCCTTGAGAATCTGGCTTTTTAGGTACTATCCATAGTGGAGAATTATATGGTGATTCGGATTCTTCTATTATATCGTTATCGATCAATTCTTGAATCTGTTTCTGGATTACTTCGCGCAGTTGAGGTGGGTAGCGATATTGTTTTACATTAACCGGCGCGTTATCAGTATCTTATGAGCGGTGGGTATCTTATGAGCGACCATAGATGTCTTACTCAGCATATCACCGGGTAAATGAAACTGGCAGGGAAATTGAGTGACTAATTTCTTCACGCTATCCTGCTCCACGGGATCAAGGTCTTCTATATTCAATAAATCTATTATGCTATTTATTCTATGCTGGAGTCCGATTTCAACTTCAGAGTTGTTCATGACCTTGATAGAACGTATCGGCTTTATAGTACTATCATACAGCTCCAGAGTGAGGGGTGGTATCATGACATTTATATCTTCCGCGGTTGAGTTTATTGCAAATAGGTGAGCCTTACCGTTTTTATTCGCAACTAAACATTCCCCTATAAAAAGTCCGGGCCCAGCATTTATCCTAAGGATGTAGCCTGCAGAGCGCGTAGGATTTTGAATTGTGATTTAAACCAATGTTTTCGTCCTAGCCGGTAAATGAAATGTATCGTGGCTTAGAAATGGTGTCGTCTCCCGCGGTTGTCCGAAAGAAAGTGATCTATGCTTAAAAGATAGGGTCGCGCCTTGTTCTCACAGAAATTCTACTCCAAGAATCCCGTCGGCCTCTATGGGGAAGTCGTCCAACACAATATTTAATCGGCAGTTAACGCCTCCCAAATCTATTATCGCGGAACCTAGAGTGTTTATTAAGTCCTTACCTATCCCAGCCAATCGGAAAAGAGTATTCGTCTAAATCGTCACATTAGGTTTCAGTAATTGAGCCTTGATAATATTTAGTTCGGATCCAGTATCGATAAGAAATCGCGGCAAGGTCTTAGTTAAATTCTTACTTTTAAAAATTACCACCGGGGATTTAGACCCATCAGCGGCGGTGGTAAGGAGGATGGCGCGGGTCGGGGCACTGCGGTGTTTGAGATTGGCGGGTTCGTCATGGCGCCCGTATGGCGAACCACTTGGGAGTTTAAAGGCTAGATATTATTGTTAGGGGGGTATTGTCGCGAGGGTCGGCTTGAGGAAAAATCGGCGAGGTTATGGGTCCTCAGACGCTTCCTACATGCTCCGAAGGTATGTCTTATTATCTTACAAAAGTTACAATACGGATCTAAATTCTTTTGTGTTGAGCAATTTCGCGCGATATGACCGAGCTCTTTACATTGATAACATCTGCGGCGCTTGGTCTCGGGCGCGTCCTCGGTTTGGGGTTCGGTAAAGTGACAGTACGCTCGCTTCCGACTATCATCTACTTTGTCACAGTGTAGCTCTTTACGTTGCTGTACATATTTTTCGCAATTTATGGCGGTGCTAATCGATGCTTCAAGGGTAGAGAATTGTTTCCCTATCATTCGCGTTGCTACATCGGCTTCTAGACCTAAGGTAAAACATTCAATGGCCGTGTTCGTTGTTCCCTCAATCATACCGCGAGCCACGACAGGATTAAAATTTTCATCTATCAATTCCCGAGCCTTTTGCAAAATCCGAGTGACCCTTAACCCGTATTCAGAAACCTTTTCTTGGGGTTTCTGCCTGACTCGTGCTAAGTCGGTTTGAATTTGAGGCAAATTTTGAGTGGGCGCGAATACCCTTTTCAATTCCGATAGAAGCTGATCTAAATCACTAAAATCTTTAAACTATAAATAATCGTTAGCGTCGCCGGTGACTCGTGATTTTACCAATTTTAAAAAGAAACTTTGATCACTCGGACTTACAAAACTCTCGGCTTCCTTGCATTCTCTTATGAAACGATTTACAGAGATATTCTTTCCGTTAAATTCGGGGAGTATTCTTACTATTTCATTTATTTTTTTATATCCTGGCAAAGGAACTGATTTAACGGATTTAAAACTACTATCAGAATCAGCACGCGTAATTAAATCGTCCCTCATGTTCCGGAAATCCGGCGCAGGATTAAGCGACGGCCTATTTGATGGTATATTTAATTCATCACGATTATTTACCGTTAAATCTAGCGCTACAATACCCTCAGGTAGACTACTTTTCTCCGTTAGACCGGAATTTTCCGAAATTGACCATGAGCCGGACGCTTGCTCGCTATCTATCGACATTTTCCCTACAATAATTGTTCGCTCGCTCAGGTACTTAGCTTAGGATATTTGATGGGTCGCAGATGCTCCTGGTGGTCCGGGTAGGGCCTCTGAATCGTCTTATCCTTGACAATACTTGCAATTGGGTGGTGAAGATAGGCAATGTCCTGATCGTAGGTGGCGTCGGGAACGAAGCTGATAAGGATATGTCCTGATGAATTCTTGCTGTTCTTGATTTGGCCTTGGGGTTACGTTGTCCGTCCCACTCTCGTATCCTGGATCGGGGTTGTTTTCTCTCGAATTCGGCGAAGTTCTATTATTTTCGTTCATGAAGTCCTTGATCCTTGATTGGTTGGGGATTTATCTCTTTATTGCTGCTGTGGACCCAACTTTCCAATCAAATGCTCCGGCATTCGCCCGCGTCCCAGGGGAAACCACAGCTCAAAAACCCTGGACGGAACACAACACTGAACTTCTTCCTCTTCTCTTTGGATCCTTTTCCTTGCAATCCTTCGAACAATCCCACCGCTGTCACCAAAATTGTTACGACCCGAGTCGGGGTCTGGGAGCAGAAAGGCGCTTCTGCAATGGTCGCCGCGTTGACCAATAAGATTGTGGGTTCGTTGTTCGATAAAGCGCTAAAGCACAAGGAATTGCAGGAACTTTGAAATGAAACTCGAACTCGAAGATATAAAGTTTAACTCTGGAGTTTATTCAATTTAAATAAATACTTTGAAACTTTGACAAATAAGATAAATTTGCAACCGTGACTCTATACAATTCAAGATAACGTAGAGTATAATTATAAATGTCGACTGACACTAGGATGTGATCAGGGCGCTTGCACTAGTGCAACTGAACTACGGAGCTTCTCATGTGCTCGGTAGCGACTGACCTTTGAGCTTGATTCCTCTTCCTTTTATAGTCCTCGGGAAAATCTAGTAATGGGAGCAAAGACCAATCAGAGCCGTTTCCCCCTCTCAAGTGGGAGGAGCTCCGCTGGAGAATTCTAGTTTTCTGGGTTTTCTCTCGAGTGTGGGTGTGGCTTAACTGCTTTTATCTTCGAGAGTGGGAGGTATCTGGATTTATCTGGTTCCTTTGTTTTCCTTTAATTGCGTCCTTGATTTCTAAAAATAGAAGTTTCTCCGAATTGTTTACTCCTCTGTTGGGAAATAATTCTCGGAAATTCTAGATGGTAAATAATTCCTGGAAAAAAAGATGATAAATATTTCCTAGAAAAGAGAATAGCGTTTCCCTGAATTTCCGTTGATGATTTCTCGGGAAAAATGTAGTAAACAATTCCTGGAATTAAAGATGATAAATATTTCCTAGAAAAGAGAATAGCGTTTCCCTGAGCGAGTTTTATCCTGTTATATTTTATTATTAAACTATTAACTATTATTCTTATTTATTATTAAATAATATATTTCTACTAGAATCGCAAGCCGTTAGTTATTTGCTTATTCGGGTTGTTATTATTATTATTATTATTAACAAAATTAATCATTGCGGTATCAAGTTGTTTATTGTTTAATTATTATTATTTATTTACGGAGCGGTTAAACATAATTTATCTGATTAAAGATAAGGGTTTTATAGTTAAAATCTTCATCGGTTTTTTATCTTATGGGAATACGTTTGATTACGTTTATCATTCAATTAATCGTTTAATTACGTTTTGACGGTTTTATACATTTAAATCACGTTTGCTATCCAATTAATTATATTTATTATTTAATCGATCTCTTATTGAATACCTATGTCCACGTTTATTATTTAATTGATCAAATACGTATAATTACGTTTGCTATCTAATATTAATTCCTCAAGTTCCAAATTACTATTGTAGAATCGCCCCTAATTATTCCGCCACTCGTCCGTGCAAACGCAGTTCATAACAGGCGTACTGTAGCACTGCGCGGTGCTGCGTCCAGTGTTGCCAGAACCTGCCGAGATCAAGCCGCCGCTAGATAACGCTGAAGCAGCCCAAAACCGCGAGAATATAAAAAACTTTTTTTAAACCCAAGTAGGCGGGGGATATGAGGTCCACGCATATAAGGGAGTTATGAAGACATAAAAAAATAAACAAAACAATTATTTAAATAATTTTTAAACCCAAGTAGGCGGGGGATATGAGGTCCACGCATATAAGGGAGTCATGTAGACATGAAAACATAAGCAAAACGATTATTTAAATAATTTTTAAACCAAAGTAGGCGGGGGATATGAGGTCCACGTATATAAGGGAGTCATGTAGACATGAAAACATAAGCAAAACGATTATTTAAATAATTTTTAACCCAAGTAGGCGGTTGACAGAGCCACGGTCGCTTAGCGGTAGCGCGTCGGACTCGTACCATAAAGGTCTCGGGTTCGATTCCCGCTCCCGTGAAAAAACTGAAACATGAATTTTTCATGTGCTTACTTTCACCGTGGTCTCGGTGGTTTGAAACCCACTTGAAACTGTAGGTTCAATAGTTGGGGCGGTAGCGTCCTCCAACTATCTATAGGCTTCGCTAACAAACAAATACACTCATACTACTAAGCATGAATTGTGGCATATTGCAGTCTCGTACCCACAGCCATTAAAAGAACAAAAACAAGAACAAGAACCAAGTAGGCGGGAAATATGAGGTCCACGCATATAAGGGAGTCATGTAGACATGAAAACATAAGCAAAACGATTATTTAAATAATTTTTAAACCAAAGTAGGCGGGTGATATGATGTCCACGCATATAAGAGAGTCATGTAGAAATGAAAAAATAAGCAGAACTATTATTTAAATAATTTTTAAACCCAAGTAGGCGGGGGATATGAAGTCCACGCATATAAGGGAGTCATGTAGACATGAAAAAAATAAGAAAAAAGATTATTTAAATAATTTTGAAACCCAAGGAGGCGGGGGATATGAAATCCACGCATATAACGGAGTTACGTAGACGTGCGACATAAGCAAGACTTTTATTTAAAAAATTCTTAAGGGGTGTAGTACTCGTGCACTCGGTTTTACCGGCAGAACTCGATAAATTCTATATTATTAAAATAAATATATCGAATTACGTCTTATAAAGAGATAGTTGCCCTGTGCAATGTAATAATCTACCAGCTTGCGCAGTTTTGAGCCCAAATATCAACGGCACCCTAAAAAATTTTGCGAACGAAATTTCGGTTATTTTTGTTCGCAAAATTTTTTAGGATGCCGTTGATATTTGAGCTCAAAACTGCGTAGGCTGGTAGATTATTACATTGCACAGGGCAACTATCTCTTTATAAGACGTAATTCGATATATTTATTTTAATAATATAGAATTTACCGTGTTCTGCTGGTAAAACAGAGTACATGAGTGCCACACCCTCTAACTCCATTATATGCGTGGACCACGCGGCTCCGGCTATATGGGTTTAAAAATTATTCAAATAATAGTCTTGCTTATTGTTGCATGTCTACGTGAATTCCTTATATGCGTGGACCTCGCGTCCCCCGGCTACTTGGGTTTAAAAATTATTCAAATAACCGTTTTGATTATTTTTTCATGTCTACATGACGCTCTTATATGCATGGACCTCGTATCCCCCGGCTACTTGGGTTTAAAAATTATTCAAATAATCGTTTTGCTTAATTTCATGTCTACATGACTCCCTTATATGCGTGGACCTCATATCTTCCGCCTACTCGGGTTTAAAAATGATTTAAATAATCGTTTTGCTTATTTTTTCATGTCTACATGACTCTTTTATATGCGTGGACCTCATATCCCCCGTCTATTTGGATAAATTATCGATATTAGAAATATCGATAATATAATATCAATATATTGTAGATATCGATAATAAAGAAATAATTAATATCGATACCTAATATCGATATCGAAGCTTGATATTGTGCATCACTACGGTAGTGCCGTAGTCGGCACGCTAAGGCTGGCTCTACAACTTACCGAATTTTTTTTGCGTGTCCGAAAAATCGTATAGATGGTGTGAGCGTTACCAAATGAGCCAACTGCTAAAAAGTTAAGGAGAAAATTTCATTTGTAGTGTTATGAACTGCGTTTGCGCAAATAATAAATTAAATAATAATAATTGAATGCGTTCCCATAACAATCTCGATCTAAAATTCCAATAGTAGAATCTATATATTAATTAGTTAATTAACTAAGTTATAAACAAGTAATTAACAATAACTCGAATGGGAATTGATGATAAACGAGCGGTAATGAATTTATTAACTAATTTCCTTTAACAAATAGTAATTGTGCCCGTATAATCCAACTATCAATGGCAAGATCAACGCGCTAACGAACAAATTGAGATTATCAATAAAATTAAATAAACGCTAGTAATCTGCGATTAAATTAATAACTGTTTGGACAATAAATAATAATTACGTCATAATAATTAGCGATTCGATAAATGACGGTAGGCGTAATAATAATTAATTAGGGAAGCTCGCTCAGGTAGGAAAAGCTCTGTTACAGGAGTCATCTCAAGGACGATCGATAGATGACAACAGGAGCCATCCCAAGGGCGACGACAGACGACAACACAGGTGATCCCTAGGGCGAGCGACAGACGACAACAAGGTCAATTCAACGGACGGGGACCGGTAAACACTTCCGAGAGATCCAAGGCACAAATACTTCCGAGAGCTGTTTACTCCTGAGTCAATTGACAATCAGCAGGGAAGGTCAACTCAAGGGCAAGCCAACGGACGAACAGAGACAAACAAATCCCAGAAGGATCACGCAATGGAGCGCAACGGCCTGGCGACCGAGCGACCAATCACGGACCAGCGGCGCCCCACGCTACCGAAGGAGGCATTCTATCACCCGCTGCTCATTACTCTCGACCCTGCTATCTGGTCTGGGGTCCTCTATCGCTGCTATCCCTACCAAAGGGTGGGGAGGGCCTTGAGGCAACCTGGTGCCCTACAGCCCCTACACCATACTCCCACTACCAACCTGAAGTTCCACCTACGACCCAGAATATAAATTGGGCCTCACCGCCGGCATCGAGCAGTCGCTATCGAGCACATGGGACGCTTCGTAGCTCAGTTGCACTAGTGCACACGCCCTGACCACGTCTTGTATAGAGTCACGGTTGAAAGTTTATTCTGTAAAAGTCTACAAGTATTTAATTAATTCAATAAACATCAAGTTAAAGTTAATTCTCTCGAGTTCAAGTCTTTATTTTAAATTTCCTGCGACTCCTTACGCTTCAGCGCTTAATTGAGCAAACGAATTCCATAATCTAATTAGTCAACGCGGCGACCATTGCAGAAGCGCTCTTCTGCTAAAAGATCCCGATTCGGCGAGAAGAAAGGCGCTCCTGCAATGATCACCACGTTGACCAACCGGAACGTGGAATTCGTTTGCTCAATTAAGCACTAAAGCACATGGAGTTGTGGTAAAGTTGAAATAAAACTCGAACTCAAGAAATAAACTTGGAGTTTATTAAATAATTAAGTACTTGTTTACTTATTACAGACAAAGAGCTTTTAACCGTGACTCTATATAAATTCAATGGTTATAGCTTTAGTGGCAAGCACTAGTGCAGCAGAGTATCAAACTAGTTGATAACGACCAAAGCTCCAGCTACTAAGCGTCTCATGTGCTCGGTAGCGACTGACTCGATGCAGACGGTGTGGCTTAATTTATATGCTGGATTGTGGGTGGAGCTTCAGGTTGGTAGTGGGTGGCAGTATGGTGTAGAGGCTGTAGGGCACCAGGTTGCCTCATAAGCCTTCCCCCACTCCCAAGTAGGGAGAGTGGCAATAGAGGGTTGAGAGCGATGAGCAGCGGGTGACGGACCGTCTCCCTCTAGTGGCGTGGAACGCCGCTAGTCCGTGATTGGTTGTTGGCGATGGCTCGAGCCGTTAGGCAGTTGTGCTCCATTGCGCAATAGTTCTGGCAATTGTTTGTCTCTCTAGCCCGTTCGCTGCTCCTCGGAATTGTTTGTGACCGTTGGTGCTAATGGATTCTGAGAAGTGTTTAGGCATTCCCGGTTCGTCCGTTAATCCTTTCCTTAGCCTAATGGATTCCAAGAAGTGTTTACGCATTCTTGGTTTGGCCGTTGATTATTCCTGAAATTGTTGACCTTGAAGTGGATTAAGTTTCCTCGAGCCCTTCGCCAATTGATTCTCGAAAGTGTTTACGTCTTTTGTTTGTCCTTGGTAATGTTCATGAAGGCAATTCCTGTAACAGAGGTGTTCCCTACCTGAGCGAGCTTTTCCTTAATTAATTATTATTAATTGTTATCACGCGTACTTTCCTAATTATCGTGTAATTATCGTCGTTAATTACTAATTTGTTTACGGATTTGATTAATTCTATTTTACTGTTAAAACTTTATCGGATTTTTCAATTTGCGGCAATACGTTTATTATTTAAGTTGATTGCTTTATTTTAATTGAAATTAATTATCTGTACTCCCAATTATTGTAGAATGACCCTGAATATAGCATTACTCCTCTATCCGAACGCAGTTCATAACAGTCGAAAAACGAACATATTATCTACAAATAACATTTTCTCCTTAACTTTATAGCAGTTGGCTCATCTGATAACGCTTACGCCATCTAACGATTTTGCGGACATGCAAAAAAAAATTCGGTAGGTTGGGCGTAGAGCCTAAGTACAGAAGTATTAGAACATTGTTTACAATATTGCGTATCATTCCGATGTTCTACCATTCCAACCGTGTTTTTATGATTGAAGGTGTTACGACCCAAGTCGGGGTCTGCGAGCAGAAAGGCGTTTCTGCAATGGTAGCCTCATTGACCAATTAAATTGTGGGTTCGTTGTTCGATTAAGCGCAAGGAATTGCGGGAACTATGAAATGAGAACTCGAACACAAGAGAATTAAACTTTACCTCTGAAGTTTATTCAATTAATTAAATACCCTACTGAAAAATCTCACGTGAGATCTCAGGTGAGAACTCATATGAGATCTCACGTGAGATTTTTCAGTAGGGTACTTTGAGTATTGACAAATAAATAAACTTTCAACAGTGACTCACTGACTCTTACAATTCAAAATGACTTGACTTTATGATAATGGCGACTGACTCTATACAATTCAAAATGACTTGACTTTATGATAATGGCAACTGACTCTAAGACGAGGTCAAAGCGCTTGCACTAGTGCAACTGAACTCTCGAGCTTGATTCTTCTTTTTTTTATAGTCCTCGGAATGATTTAGAAGTGGGAGTAATCCCAATCAGAGCTATTTCCCTTTCTCAAGCGGGAGTGGCTTCGTTGGAGAATTCTAGTTTTTCTGGTTTAATCCGGGTTTTTCCTCAAGAGTGGGGGTGGCCCTGCTGGAGAAATCTAGTTTAATCCAGTTTCCTTGTTTTCCCCTAACTTCGTCCTTGAAGACTATTTATTCTAAAAATAGAGATTTCTCCGAATTGTTTAGCCTTTCGTTGATGATTTCTCAGAAAAAATGTAGTAAACAATTCCTGGAATTATTGTTGTTTACGTGCCGCGGTCGTGACCTTCTCGGAATCCTGAGATGACCCTCAGCACAAATGGATTCTTGGGATTGTTGTTGTTTACGTTCCGCAGCTGTAATCTTCTCGGAATCGTCGGACGACCTCGTGATTTCCTAGAATCTCAGATCAGTAAATAATTTTTGGAAGAGCTTTTCACCCTGAGCGAGCTTTCTTTATTTAATTGTTAATTCAATTATTAATTACTGTTATCACGCTATTTCGCTATCAATAATTGTCGATTACCTGGTTATTATTTATTTACGGAACGATTAAAATAATTTATCTAACTAAAATTAAACAAATTAATTATTTTGTAATATTTATTTTGAAATTAATCCTTTGAATCTAAATTATCATTGTAGAACGATCCTAAATATTCTGCTACTCATCCATGCAAAGTGCGAACGCAGTTCATAACAAAGGGATAAGATATAGGGAGCGTTCGACTGAGGGAGATTGTACATAAGCGCTGCGCGATCCTACGCTACGCTACGCTGCGCGACGCTGCGCTGAGCTACAACAATCCGTTCCTATGTTCTCCTTTATTTTTCTATTCTCCACGGCAGGCGCTGGCGCAGCGTAGCGCATCTTAGGCTGTGTCTCCAATAGCGTGACAAGTTCTTTAAGGGCGCTACAAAAAGAAAAAGCAAAAACACAGGAACAGATATAAGAATAACATGGATACGTGTGTGTGTGTGTGTGTGTGTGTGTGTGTGTGTGTGTGTGTGTGTAATATATATATATATATATATATATATATATATATATATATATATATATATATATATATATATATATATATATATATATATATATATATATATATATATATATATATATATATATATATATATATATATATATATATATATATATATATATATATATATATATATATATATATATATATATATATATATATATATATATATATATATATATATATATATATATATATATATATATATGTGTGTGTGTGTGTGTGGAACAGGAACAGCTAAAAGGAACATCTGTTCCGGTTCCTCATATGTATAGATATACATATCCATGTTATTCTTTTATCTGTTTCTGTGCTTTTGCTTTTTCTTTTTGCCTGTAGCGCCCTTTAGTATATCTGTATATACGAGGAACAGCGAGATACACAAGGAACAAGTCTTGTTCCTTGTTGTTCTTCGTATATATAGATATATAACCCATGTTATTCTTGTTCTTTTTATCTGTTCCTAAGAGCTGTGTGAAGGCCTAAATATATACATGCATTAAGATGTCATCACAGTGGATGGAATACGCTGAGAGTACGATAGGGGTATGATGGTAGGAAACGTTCTCCTCGGTCGAACGCAACCTAGGTATAAGATTCGTGTTCTCAGGGGCCTTTCTACATATGTGTGTTCTGTGTGTTCCCGACAAAGACAGATAGATCTGTTCCGTTTATGTAAGACAGAGACAGACATAGAGAGAAGTTGTCTAGAACGGACAGAACACACATATGTAGAAAGGGCCCGGTGCTCTGTTAGGGCGCGGCCTCAATTCCGTTACAGCGGTGTGATGCTTATGTACATTGTCCCTATATTGGATTGTTTGTCACTCGAGGCATCACACAGCTGTGACGGTATTGTGGCCGCGCCCTTATGAACTGCGTTCGCATAGACGAACAAGCAACATTTAGGGTGATTCTACAGTACCGATTACGAATTTAAAAAGAAATCAAATCTAAATTAATATCAAATCAATTATGAAAGTATTCCCCAAATTCAATTAATTCAACGAATCATTTAATTAATCAGATCATTCCGAAAGTAAAAGTAAGGAGTAAGTAATTTGCGATAATTTAACGATAAATAATAATTTGATGATGATGTAAAAATAATATATATATATATATATATATATATATATATATATATATGTGGAAGTAAAGAACGGAGGGGTATATATGTGTATAGGCCTTTATTGAGTTAAGCGCTTATGGTGACGTGCGCGCTCTGTGCATACGGGCACAAGACTACTACCGTGTGGGGGAGAGAACTAGTACCTATAAAGCTAGGTCTAGTACAGGGGCTTGCCGCTGTGGGCGTCTGTGCGAATAATTACAATAATAACACGCCACCATAATTATGAGTAAAAAAAATATACAAGTGGTTCAACACTGTTTTAGAATCCAAAAAAAAAAGTTTGTTGTTAATATATTTTTCACTTTTACCTTATGTATATATGCATATATAATTTTTGTTTTATCACATTACATAGAGTTGTTTGTTAATCCTATATTTTTTATTAATAAATTTAATGATGGTTTAGATGCTGCTTTGGTGAGACTGTCGGCGACCATTTGGGTGGATGGGGTAAAAATTACCTTGACGACTCCTTCTTCTATTTTCTCTTTTATGAATGAATGTTTGACTCTGATGTGCTTTGTTTTTTCTCTGACGTTGCCAGTTTCTGCTAGAAGGATTGCACCTTTGTTGTCGCAAAAGATGCATATCGGCTTATCGGCAGATATATTGAGTTCTAGCACTAAAAGTTTTTGCCAAGTAGCTTCCTTGGTTGCTGCTGTTAGGGCCATGTACTCGGCTTCAGTGCTAGATAGTGCTGTGGTTGATTGCTTTCTGGAACTCCAACTCACTGCGCCACCATGAAAAGTAAAGATGTAACCAGTGGTGGATTTAGTGTCTACTTTATCACTTGCCCAGGTTGCATCACAGTGTCCATGGATATATGGTGGTGAGTCCCTACAGTAGCGTATGGAGTAATTACTGGTGCCTCTTAAGTAGCGTAGAATCCTTTTTCCTGCTTCCCAGTGTTTTTTGCTGTAATTGTTATTAAACCTACTTAACGCACTAACGGCGTGCGCTATATCGGGTCTAGTGCCTTGAAGGACAAACATCAGTGATCCAATTAAATTTTGGTATGGGTATTTTTGGAAGTCTTCTCTATCTTGAGTAGGTGTGAGATCTACATTAGGGTCCATGGGCGTCATGGCAGGATTGCTGTCCTGCATTCCATATTTTGTCAAGATCCCCTCAATGTAGTCACTCTGGTTTATGTCGATTGTGCCTAAATGCATGTTTCTCTTGAGGTTGATTCCAAAACATTTAGTTGCCTCACCCAGGTTTTTAATTGGTAGAACTGCTTCTAATTTTTTATAACATTCATTGATCCAACTGCTTGTGCTAGAAAAAATTATGAGGTCATCTACAAACACAGTAACATAAATAGCGTGTTCTTGCTCTAGGTAGAAGTAGATGCATTGATCGTATGTTGCTTGTTTAAGCCCCATGTTGTGAAAAATTTTGTTTAGTTTTTGATTCCACGTTCTTGAGCCTTGTTTGAGTCCATAAATGGCTTTATGTAGTTTGTACACTGCATTTTCTCTTCCTGGGACTTCGAAGCCTGGTGGTTGCTGCAGGTATACTTCTTCTTCAAGTACTCCATGTAGAAAAGCTGATTCTATGTCCCAGTGGAGGATCCAATAGCCTTTTGCAGCTGCTTGGGCTAATAGTATTCTAAAGGTTGTCAATTTAACCACGGGGGCAAAAGTGTCCGTATAGTTGACTCCTTGGATTTGTGAGAAACCTCTAGCAACAAGTCTGGCTTTGTATCTTACTTGTGTGCCTTTGTCTATTTTAATTTTAAAGACCCATTTTGATGAAATAGGAGTTTGGCCTGGTGGTAAGTCTGTCAGTGTCCAGGTGTCATTTTTTCTTATACACTCCAGCTCGTGTACCATTGCCTCTCCCCATTGTTTTGCTAAAGGGCCTTGTATTGCTTGTTCATAAGTAATATTTTCATCCTCTATAATATCTGTGGCCGTGTAGTAACTTACATATTCTTCGTTGGAGGTATGGTTATCTGATAAGTTTACTTCTGCACTAGCACACTGAACTTCATAGTCATCAAGTCTAGTGGGTAGTTTTTTTGGTCTGGTTGATCTTCTCAAAGTTTTTTCTTGGCTTTCCTGTGGTGGTGTTTCTTCCAGGGAGGGTTGGTCTTCATCAGTTAGGGTGTCTTCTTCTTCTGCAGGATATTCTGGGTGCTCTTCAATCTGAATATTTGCGAAATTTTTGTTAGTCTCTTGATCTTCATTAAAAACCACATCTCTGGAGACAAGAATTTTGTTTGCTCCATCAACCCATAGCTTATAACCTTTTTGGGTACCTGGATAGCCAATGAATCTACACTCAACCATTTTTGAATCCAGTTTATGTCTATCTTCACTTGGAATGTGTGCCAAGGCTTTACAACCAAAGACTCTTAAATAAGAGAGGTCTGGAAGATTACCAGTCCACAATTGCTCCGGTATTTTTCCATCCAAAACATTTTTTGGTGATCTGTTGCTTAAATGTGCTGCAGTACTTACGGCTTCGACCCAGAATTTCTTGGGTAGATAGGCGTCTAGGAGTAAGCAGCGGGCTTTGTCGAGTAATGTTCTGTTCACTCGTTCGGCCCTGCCGTTCTGCTGGGGGTTTCTGGCTATTGACGTTTCGTGATGAATCCCACAGTCTTTGAAAAAATGTTCGAGACTGAGATACTCTCGCCCATTATCTGTTCTAAGTCTCTTGATAGTTTTTCCAGTTTGGTTTTCAACTAAATTTTTATACTGTTTAAATGCTATAACAGTGTCACTCTTCTTTTTTAAGAAATACACATAGACTTTTCTACTAAAATCATCAACAAATGTGATGAAATATTTGTACCCTTTGATTGAAGGGTCATCAACTTGGCACAAATCTGAATGAACTAATTCTAAGATTTCAGATGCTCTTGACTCGCTATCTACATAAGGCTGTTTTTGGTACTTTCCTTGTGTACAAATTTTGCAATTTAATTTCTTCATGTTGTCACTTTGGAAGCGGATTCCTGTCCCAGCAGTTTGCATTAATTTGTTCATGTAGGTGGGATTAAGATGCCCGAGTCTTCGATGCCATAAAAACGGGCATTCGCAGCGGGAAGCAGATGAAACATTGGCGGATGGTCCGGTCTTTCCACATGATTTTGAAGGAGTGAGCTCAGACTTCAATACATATATATCATTTGGTAGTGGTATGCCTTCTGCTATAGTGCACCCTTCATTCGTCATAATCCTACACGAGTTATGTTCAAAAACGACTTTGAATCCGCTTCTGTTTAGACTTCTTACTGAGAGTAAATTTGCGGTTAGGTTCGGTACATAGAGAACTTTAGTAAGCTTGAATTTTGCTTTGCAGGGTAGCTGAACAGCGCCCTCTCCTTTTACAATAAGTTTTTGTTTATTAGCGACTGCTATACTTTTTACTGTTGACTCTCTAACATCAGTTAATGCGGACTTGTCACATGTCATATGTCGCGATGCTCCAGAATCGATCACCCAATGATTTGTACTACACACTTGAAGTGCTACTAGGCTTAAGTTCGTGCACAACACTTCATTGTCATTTTCTTCGGTTTCGGTATTAGCGTTCAGAGCATTGTCTCTATCGTATCTACACTCCGTTGCTATGTGTCCATAGCGTCTGCAATTATAGCAACGCGGTTGGTAGCCGCCTCTTGGTTTGGTCGAGTTTCTCTTTCCCCGCTGATAACGACCACCTTGTCCTCTCCAATTCGATGTTGTGAAGAAACCTTGTTCGCACGTAGGCGAAGGATCATTTTCTGTGTTTACCTCTTGCAAAAGTTTTGTTTTGATGTAGTCAGAGGTTATCGGGGTGCCGGAACTTTCCAAGGCCATGACAAGCGGTTTATACTGGCTCGGTAATCCGGCGAGCATTATGGCTCCAACAACTGGGTCCGACATCTCAAACCCTATTGCTTTCAATTTATGCGCCGTGTTCAATATATTACTCACATATTTTTCGACTGATTCACTTTCAGCTAGCTTGATAGAAATCACCTGGCGTAGCAGTGTAATTTGATTGTTGACTCCGGAGTCTGCATACGCTTTCTTTAACATAGTCCATGCTTGGAGAGCTGTCGTTGCTCCGCGAAAATGCGCTCGTACATCGCTTTCCACGCACAGTCTGATCCTTGCGATTGCTTTGCAATTTCTGGTGGGGTCCGTGTCGACAACTCCATCAGGGGGAGCTTTGATGCATGACCAAAGTCCAAGGATTTCTAGGCAGGACTGCATGTCTTCCAACCAATCATGGAAATTTTCTCTGCCACGTAGTTTCTCAATTGATAGGCCACTCATACTTGGCTCTCGCGCTTCCGCCGTCGCCATTGTTCTAAGCACTAAGTCTTTCGCAATAGGATAGTCCATACACTTGCACTTGGCTGCGCTTTTTCGCGAATAGAACTGTCACCTCTCGTTTCTTCGGGGTTCTGGGCCCATAACCTGATGTAAAAATAATATATATATATATATGTGGAAGTAAAGAACGGAGGGGTATATATGTGTATAGGCCTTTATTGAGTTAAGTGCTTATGGTGACGTGCGCGCTCTGTGCATACGGGCACAAGACTACTACCGTGTGGGGGAGAGAACTAGTACATATAAAGCTAGGTCTAGTACAGGGGCTTGCCGCTGTGGGCGTCTGTGCGAATAATTACAATAATAACAGATGACAAGTACGCCTTAACCGCAATAATTAACTACTCATCAGAATACAAATAATTAACAACTTGCGATTCAGAAAAATAAGTTAATAACAATTAATTTAGATGTTAATAATAATTAGGAGTTTAAAATATTAGGATTAAATAAATTATAACTAGATAAAACTCGCTCAGGGAAAAGCTCTTTTTTTTTTTTTAAGGAAATATTCATCATCTTTAATTCCAGGAATTGTTTACTACATTTTTTTCTGAGAAATCATCAACGAAAGGATAAATAATTCGGAGAAATCTCTATTTTTAGAATAAATAGCCTACAAGGACGAAGTTAGGGAAAACAAGGAAACTGGATTAAACTAGATTTCTCCAGCGGGGCCATCCCCCACTTGAGAAAGGGAAATAGCTCTAATTGACTTTACTCCCACTTCTAAATCATCCCGAGGACTATAAAAAAGAAGAAGTATCACGCTCGAAAGTCCAGTTGCACTAGTGCAAGCGCCTTGACCTCGTCTTAGAGTCAGTCGCCATTATCATAAAGTCAAGTCATTTTGAATTGTATAGTCACGGTTGAAAGTCTATTTATTTGTCAAAGTTCAAAGTATTTAATTAATCGAATGAACTTCAGAGTTAAAGTTTAATTCTTTTATGTTCGAGTTCTCATTTCATAGTTCCCGCAATTCCTTGCGCTTCAGCGCTTAATCGAACAACGAACCCACAATTTAATTGGTCAACGAGGCGACCGTTGCAGAAACGCCTTTCTGCTCGCAGACCCCTACTCGGGTCGTAACATCCCCCAACAAAAAGCGACATCTGTCTGTCTGGGTTCAACAATGTGTACAGAAATATATATAAGCAACGACTAGCGACAGAAAGTCAGATAAGTATATTACTTATTGGAATTATTTTGAGTATTTCAATAACTGTGAAAACATTAAAATTATTTTGCAAAATGAAATTCTAAATTCACAGTAATTTTTGAATATATACTTTGCATGTGTTTCTTTTTTCATTTCAGAAAACTATATTCGTAACAAGCAAATGGATCAAAGAAATAAGTACAGAAAGTAAACTCAAGCTTATCAATGAAAACATATATAAAGAAGAGAAAAAGGATGTGCATTATTAAGTTTACAATCGTCGACTGTCAAGAAAGTTAAAAATTAGTATATAATAGTTTTGTCGATAATGAAGAAGAAAATATTACAAACACAACGCAACATGTAAAACAAATTAATCACCAAGAGCGGTTGTGGTGTTTGATGATCACAGTGAAAAGTTACTTTAGACATTGTGCTGCATTAGAGCTAAATGTAAAATTTGAAATGTAAAAGAGTATTGGTGATAATCAAAGGAGACTCGTGTAAAACCTCTGGCTTCAATTAAGTTTTAGTTTGGTAGAACGTAAGGGGCTCAATTTGTCTTAAGAATTGTGACTTGTATCAATTAAATTTCAATTGTCAATGTAAATAAATAAGAAATGTTATGTATATAATTGTAAATAGACAGATGCGTTACCAAATTATAAACTTTATTCGTACAAGTGAAATATCAAAAAAGAGAGAGTTCTGTAGAAAAGAAATTACAGAAAATTCATCATTCGTTTACACACTATTGTATTACATCATGTTTACAACATATTTTTAATGTTATTTTTGTGCAAGAGAATATTAAAGCTTTTTCACTTGGTATGTTGAAAATACTTTCTAATATTAACATTTTTTGAAACCATAGTAGTCAGTTAAAAAAATAAGAGTATTCATACAACATTGTAATGTAAAGCATAGAAAAGAAAACATTTTGATATGATTTCACTTGTATGAATAAAGTTTATAATTTGGTAACGCATCCGTCTATTTACAATTATGTACATAACATTTCTTATTTCTTTGGCATTGACAATTGAAACTGAATTGATACAAGTCACAATTCTTAAGACAAATTGCTTCGACCATCACCAATAATCTTTCACATTTCAAATTTTAGATTTAGCTCTAACGCAGCACAATGTCTAAAGTAACTTTTCACTGTGATCATCAAACACCGCAACTGCTCTTGGTAATTTTACACGTTGTGTTGTGTATGTAATATTTTCTTTTTCATTATCGACAAAACTATTATATACTTATTATATACTAATTTTTAACTGTCTTGACAGTCGACGATTGTAAACTTAATAATGCACATCCTTTTTCTCTTCTTTATATCTGTTTTCATTGATAAGTTGAGTTTACTTTCTGTACTTATTTCTTTGATCCATTTGCTTGTTACGAATGTAGTCTTCTGAAATGAAAAAAGAAACACACGCAAAGTATACATTCAAAAATTACTGTGAATTTAGAATTTCATTTAGCAAAATAATTTTATTGTTTTCACAATTATTGAAATACTCAAAATAATTCTAATAAGTAATACTTATCTGACTTTCTCTCTGTCGTTGTTTGTATATATTTCTGTATACATTGTTGAACCCAGTATCCTCCGTAGGTTAAAATTAATTTTGGTATTTCAATCTGAAAATACAAAATACCACACATTTAGATGCTATTCTTTTGAAACAAATAAATATTTAATAGTTTTGGTACTATACAACTTATAAATCATGACTCATACTATTTTCAAAACATAAATGCTCGAGTTCTTTTTTCAATAAAAATAAATGTAAATTATTCTATTATATTATTTTAAAAAGTAATTTTCTTATTATATTATATATTAAATTATTTATTTTTATAGAATATACATAACCTTATAATGCACACAAAACCTTATACATATAACGTAATTATAAGGTTATTTTGTTTATCCCACTTTATTATTTAGTCATATATTATGAGTCAACTTTATTTTAAATATACAGCCTCTGGTTCATTTAAAAAAACCGCCCTCCACTTGGACAAATTCTCAAGTCAGACTTAACCCCCTTTCTACAACCTCACGCAAAAACTGTGCGTGCACGCAAAACGGACTAGTTTCCGATGTAACTTCAAACGTGATTGGTTGATACAGCGAGAACTAGTCAGTTTTGCGTGCACTTCAGTTTTTGCGTGAGGTTGTAGAAAGGGCATAAACCCCCTTTCTACAACCTCACGTAAAAATTGTGCGTGCACGCAAAACTGACTAGTTTCCGATGTAACTTCAACGTGATTGGTTGATACAGCGAAAACTAGTCAGTTTTGCGTGCACACTCAGTTTTTGCGTGAGGTTGTAGAAAGGGCATTATGAGGCCCCCGCTACATAAGAGCGTTTGCACGCGGGCGCACGCGTATGCACGCGTAACAGTGAATCCACATTGCATGCCGTATGCCGTATGCCGTATGCTGTATGCCATCAGAAAAAAAGTTGTTGTCTGAAATCTATAGGATTTATAACTCTATGGTTATAAATCCTATAGGAATTATAACCATCGAGTTATAAATATTGTAGATTTCGGACAACAACTATTTTTCTGACGGCATGCGGCATACGGCATACGGCATGCAATGTGGATTCACTGTAAGATAACTAGTAATTGTCGATGCAGCCAACGTGAAAAATTTAGTGCCTCCAAAGGCCCTAGACACATAAGCGCGTTTGCTCGCGTTTGGCTGCGATCAGCCACGGTCGGCCGCGGTCGGACGCAATAAGAGCGCACGCGCTCGCTTCTCCCATTGGTTGGAAGCGAGCTTAGCGGACGCGTACGCCTACGACGCTGATCAGCCGCGGTAAGAGCGCACGCGCTCGCTTCTCGCATTGGCTGGAAGCGGACTCAGCGGACGCGCACGCCTACGACGACCAATGGAGAAGCGAGCGCGTGCGCTCTAGCTTTTTTTGGAGGCACTAAATTGTTCACGTTGGCTGCATCGAAAATTACTATATATTCCCTAGTTGCATACGCGTGCGTCCGCGTGCAAACGCTCTTATGTAGCGGGGGCCTTATATAACAAGAACACGCGATCACCACATTTTTGTGTTTTACGATTTACTTTTTTGTATTTATGATATTATGTTTTTGAGGTTAGGAAAATTTCAACCAATCAGTGTGGCTCCGACATCACCGTAAGGGAGGAAATACAATAGGCGCCGTGTTCTGCTCCGTGCCCTGCTCCGTGCTCTGCGCCATCTGCGCCGTGGTATAAGCATTCAGCTGATTGGTTGATTCCACCCATCTCGACCTTACATATATATATATATATATATATATATTCTCTATGATCCTAATAGAATCAACCAATCAGCTGAATGCTTATACCACGGCGCAGACGACGCAGAGCACGGAGCAGGGCACGGAGCAGAGCACGGCGCCTATTGTATTTCCTCCCTAAGTCCGAGTCCGACTTACAACTATGAATTCGGGCGTAGAGTACTGAAAACTAAACCTCAAAACTGATTCAGAAAATTATATATTGTTCAGAAAAAATATTTCGTTTTGTCTTTAAGAACACTGATTTAATTAAGTCCTCTGAATGATAACATTGTGACCATAGTGCGAAATTTTAAATAAATATTACAAAATGTCTAAGCATAAAACAAAACTTGGACAAAATTTTAATTACCGTGACTCATCGCATATGTAATGCATGTAATGACTTGTAATACATGTAGGATGTAGGGTGTAGTAATACAACTTATAATAGCGGGAGATGACGTATATTATGTATCATCTTAATATTGTAAATAACAAAATTTTTTAAGATTATTTAAAAATAGGGCCTAATTTTTATGAGATTCCGTCTTAAATGAAACAGGACTTCGAATGTTCGAATCACTCCGTTAAATTACGAGAGATATATTTTATGTTACATCACAGCTGTGATTGTAATTTATTTATCATATTAAATTATCAACAGTAAATAACAGCTTGAATTTTTCTTTAATCAACATTTCACATATAGCAAAAATGTTAAATATCAATCAGAATTATGTATATAAAATAAAAGAAAAAAAATTACATTACTAAAATATACAGGTATTGATTATTATTTTACAAAAACTTTCCATATTATTAAATCAGCATTTCGCAGAGAAGATCAGTATTCAAATCTAGTTAGGAATCGAGAAAATGCTAGAAATTTCGCGATCATGGCACAAGCCTGCAAGACTTAATGCAAAAAGCTATAGGTATCTCGAATACACAAAACATTTTTTTATTTTGTATGTTCTCAACATATGCTTAAAATGAAGTAAATGGATTTTATTTCACTTTTTAATATCAATGAATCTACATATTTCACGTTATATTTGCATGATGTTCGTTTTCTTATTATATTAAGTATTTTTGCTCCAAAGCATTTGAAAGAATCTATCATGATACTTTCTGTCCTAATCTAATAAATAAAATGAATAATGAAAGAATTAAGAAGCAAAGTTAAAATGATAATGTGGAGTGGAAAGCTAGTTATAATCTTATAATCAGAAAAAAATATACAACATGATGGCCGACATTGTACAAATTGTACTGTAAGTATAGTGAGATATAGCATCAAAGGTTAAAAGTTTAACTATTAATGATGAGAATATATAGATATAGTTAAAACTCCAGCACAACAACACGTCAGTGATTCTGATTGTCGGGGTGAAGGGAAGCCGCAGTTACTAGTCATTTTTTTGACTTCTCATACTACGTCTGGCGTCAAACGTCGCAATACATGTTGTGTATTATGCACGTCCAAGAGGGCGCTGTAGAGCTAAAGCGCATATATAAAAGAGATTTCGAGAGGAGAAAGTCGCAGTACCTACATATAAGTACGTAGAAACTAACAGCCGTCGATTGGGTGTTCACATTTTTGACAGTTCATTGTTTTGCATTCGTGATTCTTGAGAATTTTGGAGAAGATATACTGGAAGCTAAATTTACGATGGCTGATGTAATAAATTTCAAAGTTTTTTTAACAAAGGATAATGCTGATGAAAGTAAACCTGAAATTAGGAGATTTAGTATCGATGATGATGTAGTCAGCAATTACGTATATTTACGTGAAAAACTTCAAGTTGTCTTTCCAAAAATAAGAGGAGAACATTTTACTATAACTTGGAAAGGTAATTGAATATTAATTTTTTATACTCATTATTGTAAAATATTAAACATTTTGAAATATTATTTTTATTAGATCATGAAAACGATGACATTATCATCTCTAGCTGTGACGAATTACAAATATCATTGACAGAAACACAAAACTTTCCACTTCGTAAATTATATATTACTCTGCATTCTGAAGACGAAAATAAACCATATGTTCATTCTGCTAATTCTGATGCTAATGAGTCAAAAGCAGAACATGTGGGAGTAGTTTGTGATGGTTGTGACAAAACCGTTTATGGTTTCCGTTACAAATGTGTTCTGTGTTCAGATTATGACTTGTGCAGTAAATGTGAGAATAAAGGCCTGCATTCCGAGCATTGCATGATTCGCATACCAGCACCATTACAGTGGAGATCACGCCATGGGAAAAGATTAGCTCGTCATGTCAATAACTGTATAAGAAAAGCTTCAATGTCTTCTCCAGAGGGAGAACCAAAGGAATGCCCTTATAAAAGTAAAGTAGCTAATGATGCTTACAATCGCCATTGCGAGCAAGCAACATCTTGGATTGATACCTGTGCAACCTATTTACAGGACTTTGTGAATATATCTAGTGAATGCCCTTTAATGGGTCAAGATAAAACAAAAGCTTCACGTTCGACACAAAATCATGACTCAGCTGAAGGTTCATCACCAACAGATAATACAAAGCCACCGCAAGATACACACATCGAATTTTTGAAAAACATTGCTGAAAATATTTCACAATTTTTAGATCCACTTGGAATTGATGTCAATGTTCAAGTTAAACCAGAAAAGTCGCCAGAAAATCCTTCAGAAAAGTCTCCAAAAAATTTGTCAGAAAAGTCTCCAGAAAAATCTCTGGAAAAAACTAAAGAGAAATCTCCAGAACCAGTTAAATCAGCAGCCAAAATTGATGAAAAAACAAATTTTAGCACTTCAAATAGTAATGAAAATATAACAATGAATGAGAAATCTAAAGAAGTTAATGAAACAAAGCAAGAAGTAAAGAATCTGATGCAAAAAAAAGAAAATTTATACCCAAAACTAGATTTACAGCAAAACATTCCTGTAGAACCTGAATCTGGTAATGCAAAAAGTGATGATTGGACATTGCTTGATAAGGATAGTGTGCAAAGTACTTCTGAAGTTACAACTAACAACTCCTCCATTAAGAATGCATCAGATGAAGTGAGTATTTAATAAATTTGATTATTTTTTTTCAAAGTTTAAACTTTTAAAACACTTGGAAAATTAAACTTTTAGAAACAAGATGTCACCAGTTCTAACAATCAAACAATATATCCATCTTTGCCAAATGTCAGTGATAATGTTTGGCATCAAAATCCAAAAATACAGCGTGCTGTGGAAGCTATGATGCAAATGGGATTTTCAAATGAAGGTGGTTGGCTTACCCAACTTTTAGTTTCGAAAAATGGAGATATTAGTAAAACACTAGATGTTTTACAGCCAGTTCGTTAATCAGCTAAATCTGAAGAAAAATCAATTAGAATCTACACTTACTCCATTCTTTCATATATTATTAATAATAAGTAACAAGTAATAAGTTCATATATATTATTAATAATAATTAACTCATAGACTTGGTAAACGGCTGTATATTAAGTTGGTCATATACAATTATAAATAAAGTATTTGAAAAGACAATATAAATTTATATGTACAAGTTATTGATAGCATAAAAAACTATAAATCCTCCATATTTATAAATGCTTGCAATATTCCATGAGCTTATAAGGATTACTGCCAGTTAATAATTTCAGTTCCTTTTGGCCTTCTAAAGTAATATGTCTAATCCATTTTCTATTTTTATAATATTCAATGACAGTATCAAATTCATCTTGGGTATAGTTTTCAACTGCTATTGGTAAAAATGGATCAAGATGATCGAAACCTTCTTTACTAAGTAAATATCTAGGAAGATAAGACTCCTGTCTTTCCTGTAATAGGATGATAAATTTAAAAATAATGCTAAAATATTTCACAATTTGTAAAAAAGACCATAGCTAATTCATTCCTTTTCATTTACGAATTTTTAATCATTGTATGCCTAGCATATAAAAATACAAATAAGTTCAATGCAGAGCAAAAATTTACATAATTTATCAAATGAAATTTTCATTTTTCACCCAATTTTGAGAACATGTAATTTAATATTATTAAATAATTCTACTATAACTATATATAGATGCAGGTAACTACTTTAAGAAAATAAAATCTTGATTTTATACTTGGAATAAAAATTACATTCATAAGACACGACCTCTATGTCTTCTGTACATTTAAAAAAAGTATTAGTTAAAATTTTATATAATGAAACAGAAATATCTAAATTTTAAAAACATTAATAATAACATTAACTATAATATTGCATGCCTGTAATAAACCTTTTGTGTGAATTTGATATCATTTAAGTCATAGCACAAGTAATGTTATAGTGAAATAATGAAGTAATGTCTCTTTAATTTAAACATTAATGGCCTTGATAAATCAGTTTTGGTCTCTGTTAGATATTCAAAATCATCACATTTTTATGCAAAACTTACGTTTGTTGCTTTCTGATCTACTGTCACAACAACTTGTCCATTACACCAATCTGTTTTTGTAATATCTAAGAATGGTTTAGTTAGTGAAACTTTTGAGGTAGGTACAAGTTCCTTCATATCATTTTTAATTTGTGTGTGGTTTGAAAAAAATGCGTTAAATCCATCAATAACTACTAAAATTTTACATTTGCCTGCAATACTTGATTGTTTTAATTCATCTAATAAAACTGTAATAACATCACAAGCATATTTGACTCTATTAATTCCAAAATCAATAATCTCTGTTAGTGATGAATTTTCCATAGAACTATCTTCAGAATTCCATTCATAGGTTTTGGATAGTTTAAGCTATATTTCAATATTTAATAAAGTTAATATAAATTATAATGTATCATTAAATAAAATCAGCAATCGACCACTTTTTCTATTTTGGTTTTATGTAAATACTATCTTGTTCTTAAATTTAACTTTTTTTTGTAATTATTATAAATCAAACACTTGAAATGATAGTGGTTGAGTACTTGTATGTTTATTTTACGATATTATTTTATCATTTTACTACTTACATTAGCTTGTGCAAGTAAAGAAGCATTTTGAGTTTTAAAGTTAAGAAGCCATGTAGCTGCATCAATTGGTAAATCTACCATACCCTCTTTAGTTTCTGAGTTAGCCATTTCTTTAGGAAATTGAAACCATTTTTGTGCTAAAAGAAAATAATATTTCGAAATTTTCACAACTATGTATATACACGCAACGATAAATTAAAAATATAATTAAATTTTACCCCAATCTATATTGACAAGTATTTTATTTGTCTTGTAACCATAATTAAGTATATGACATAACGTTGTTGTTTTACCACATCCATGATCTCCATCTAATTTATGTAATAAGAATTTTATGTTTGAAATTTTACTAATACTAATAATATTATATATATAAATATATATATATATTAAAAAGGATACAAAGAACATATCTATTGACAGGTTTAGTATAATCTGTTTGAGAAAGACAAGTTAATAATTCGATAGCAGGTTTTCTGATTAAAAGAGACATTTCAGCAAAAGTTTTGATATGCTTTTCATATTCTGAAGGTAAGCCATGACAATATATCACTTTAACATCATTTTGTGGGACAGTATAAAACCTATTTAGATGTTGAATATTATGATTAACTGGATTGTTTTCTTTTGTACGAAAAGACTGTGAAGATTCTTCTTGTACTTGTGCTGGTTGAACAGCCGTACTTAAATGTCTTATCTTTGTTGATTTAGTGACAAATCTAACAGCAAGTTCTAGAAACATAATAATGTATCAATAAACGAATTCTAAATATATCTAAGCAATTTCACTTACTTTCTATTAAAACCATTTTTACTGATGTATAAAATATTTTAATAGTTAACCTAGGTTAAATTCCATTTCTTGTCTTTAGTCTTTCTTTCGTTAGGGTTTAGCCACATAAATGCTCAGAACAGCACTTGTGTGGCTAGTCCCTTATGTTGGTACTAGTTTTTTTTCTGCTTCGCTTGCTTTGCTGCTCCTGGCGCTGATTAGGGCCTTTGCACGTTAAAAGCATAACGCAAAGGAATAAGGAATAAGAGGGCATAAGGTGGACATAAGGTACTTATGCTCCGCTTATTCCTCTTATGCCCGTGTTGTGTACGCAACGGATCGTGCATAACCCCTAAATTGCTTGTTTTGGAGTAAGTTTTTTAATAATAAATTACAATTAAACACTTACCTCTTCATCCATTGTTCAAAAATGTCTACACTATAAATTATTATAAAAATAATCACTAAATGATTAAGAAGAAAACTTTTCTCACTTCTGCACGTTGAAATGATAAAATACAAAAGCCCCTCATGTTTTATTATTTTGTCAACTTTTTACATTGTAATCAATTAGAGTCAATTAATAATTACAGTAAGCTATTTCATTTCGAAAACTTTACTCCAAAAAAATCAAGAGGTTATGCACGTTTCGTTGCGTACACAACACGGGCATAAGAGGAATAAGCGGAGCATAAGTACCTTATGTTCACCTTATGCCCTCTTATTCCTTATTCCTTCGCGTTATGCTTTTAGCGTGCAAAGGCCCTTAGCCAATTCCTTTGAATTCGCTAAGAGACTGTCCACATAGCGTCTCATGTTTCTTGTCTCTTGTCTCATGTCTCAAGCGCGAAAAAAATCGTTGTCCGCAATTTTAATAATTTCTAATCTGTGGTCATTTTTTCTGTAAAATTTTCTATTGCCACAAACTATAAATGTATAAGAATTTGGACAACAATTTTTTTCGCGCTTGACACATGAGACAAGAGACAAGGCCCATAAGGCGCTATGTGGACACTCCCTTAGTGTTTTCAACGAATTATACGATCAAAATATTTGTCTTAAAGGGAGAATGTACATAAGCGCCGCGCTGCGCCGTGCCGTGCTGCGCCGTGCTGCCGCTGCGCTGAAGCTTAGCTCTGCCGTTCCGTTCCATTCGTATATTCTTACCAAAAAATGAGCAGTTGCATGTCTATGATATTTATAAATCACGGACGATGTGTATATGCTCCAAAATGAAAAGTTAAATAAATGAAGGGATAGTTTATATGACGGACAGTTTAAAAACAAAAGTATTTTAAGCCGAGAAAGAAAGCACAAGACCCAATTGATATGATATACTATGAATTATAAAATTGATTAGAACATTGGAAAATGAAGCTATTGATGAATAAGATGGAATTAGGCGATAATGAGATGTCCTTTAACCAGTTCAAATAAATGATGAAATTGATTAAAACTCATGTTAATAAATCTATAAAACTCTTCATGATCCTTTAATGCAAAATATTTAAATAAAGTGCTATAAGCACTATGAATATTTCTTTGAGGTATTGCTAAATGTGGTCGAACCCACCACCTTCTGCAAGATTGTTGTTTCTTTTTTCTTAATTTTTTTAACAACATAGTTCTGGGAATTGTTTGTGTTTATGTTGGGTGACCGTTGGCGCTAACGGATTCTGAGAAGTGTTTACGCATTCATGGCTTGTCCGTTAATCCTTTCCTTAGCCTAATGGATTCCAAGAAGTGTTTACGCATTCTTGGTTCGACCGTTGATGCATTCCTGAAACTCTTGACCTTGAAGTGGATTAAGTTTCCTCAAGCCCTTCGCTAATTGATTCTCGGAAGCGTTCACGCCTTTTGTTTGTCCTTGTATTGTTTCTCGAGCTGCTGGTTGTCCTTGGAAATTTCTGTAATAGAGCTTCTTCATACCGAGCGAGCCCTAACTTATTATTAATTATTATCGCAACAGCCATTAATTTAGTCGCAAATTACTACCATTATTTTGTTTTTATTGTCAATCTCAATTTGTTTATTAACGCGTTGACCTTGTTAATGATAGTTGGATTATGCAGGCGCAATTACTAATTGTTAAAGGTAATTAGTTAATAAATCCATTATCGCTTGCTTATTATCAATTCTTGTTCGGGTTATTATTAATTAATTAATTAATGATTATCCTAGCTCGAGATTATTGCTCTATGATTATTATTTAAGGACGCTTGCTCATTGCAATCGTAGCCAAAAGTACGCAGAGTCGAACGCCGTACGCCTAGCTCTCTCTCGGGTCTCCCCACTCTCAAAATTTCACGCGAGACTGTACACGTACATATGGCGCCGCTTCATCGGTGTGTATATTCACATCGAAGCGCTCCGTCTGTGTAGACACACGCGTAGCGCGCGGGCACGCCATTGGTTTGTTTACACGCACACAAGGACACACGCGGCCGAAGTTACCTACTTTAAACAACTGTATCTCGAAAACGGTGCTGCTAGGCTTTCTGGATTTTGGAGAGCTTATTTAAAATATCATCATTAGTAAAATATCTCTTTTTCGTTCAATTCTATAGAAAACTTTTGGCGTTATTAATGAAAACGTTAATTTTTTCACGACTTTTTCATAAGACACCGTATTAAATTGTCTAACTTTGATAGCTTATATCTCATGAACGGTGTTGCTAGGCTTTCTGAGGTTTGCAGATGTTGCACATAATAACAATAAGAATCTACCCTGCAAGTTTCATAAGATTCTATAGAAACTCATTTTGTGAGCAAGCGTCCTTAATTGGTTTTTATATTAGATTTCAAGCTATCATCGTAGAACGACCCTAACTATCAGGCTATTTGCGCAAACGCAGTTTGTAACAGCATGATGTTATGTGGACAGTCCCTAAAGCCCATGAGACCTTATGACCCTGGGGCCTGATTCTAAATTTGTCTCGACGTTGAGACACACCAAATCCGGAACTGTAGACCAATCAGGGAGCTCCTTTAAAAGGAAAAGCAGTTGTCTCGAGGCCGAGACACATTTAGAATCAGGCCCCTGACTTCAGACCACTGGCGCTACTAACCCAAAGAAGTATATACTTGCTAGAAAATCAGTTATTCTGTTGTTTTTCGTAATTATTCAAGGTTTTAAATTCTTGAATCATTAGGTAAAATAATTTTTATTATCTAAAATATATTATCTCGGAAGTTAAAAAAAATTGTAATACGGAGGTTGCCTACCGGAAAATGAACCTTTAGGTAAATAATTAATGCTATAGATTTGTTAAGATAAATTAACAACAAACGAATTTGTGATATTAGAATCATAGATGTTAAGCATTGAATAAACTTTCACATAAAATGATTAAACTTTCAAATTTAATGTTTAAAGGCTGATTTTCTTTATTATTTACCTTCAAATCAACAAATCAAAAATTATAAAATAATTCATGAGTTCAATAAAAATGAAATTATTTATAAGTTTTTCAAAAACTTATATATTATATCAATTATTTCTCATAATTTTTGTTCTGTTGATTTTTAATTTTATTTTCAAGAAACTAAAAAATCTCTAAATGTTAAAATTGGATGAAAAACAAAAAAGTAACCATTTTGCCAACTTTTATTCAATGCTTGATAGGGTAGATGTCCGTATTAGTGTGGGTTTAAGAAACTCTTCAGTTTTGTCGCATAATAATAGACTATTTAAGCTGTATCAGAGATTCCGGGCAGGTTTATATAGATAATAAAAGTAATAATCTACACGAAACAATTTTTTTTTATAGAAAAATATTAATATTTACGAAAGTTACAACCAATATAAAAAAAAAAGTTTGTACGCATTTGTGTGCCCTAGCAGACAACAAAGTACATTTTTGTGTGCCCCGTATTAATGTGGATGTACACGTTTGTGTGCCCCACAATAGTGTGTCTTGATAATATTATCATTGCCAACAAAATTATTTTGTTAACTGTAGTGCATTTATAATCAATTACTAACCCTTGTTTACATTGAATGTTAATTAATTTCAATACGGTAAAAACTGCTGAAGGTCGTCAATGCGATATGAAACAACGTTTGTGCGCAGACAACCTAACCTAACTTGTCTGTTCAAACGCCGATACGAGCATGCTCGTATTGTATTTGTGCACACACAAATCTGGACAAGTCGTTTTTCACTGCCCTATTAGTAGACACCATTAATTAAATATTAAAATCAATTGAAAACCTTTATATTAAGGTTTATTATATAACATAATATTATTTTATGATATAATCAATTGTATCCCACATTAAAATCCTTCCGAAACAATTATTTAATGTTACTTTTAAAAATGTCATTTCTTAGCAAGTTTTGATAGGGAAACACTGTGACACACCGCAAACCGTGAAACATATTTTTGAAAGTTCTTTTTTAATGTTATAGTAAATGAAAACAAATTAAGTAATTAATTCTATTTAAACTTAATTAACTATACTTTATGAAAAAAAATATTTTAGTGTTACGTTTTTACTCGTTCATTTCTAGGATATGTTTTAATAATAGAGCACACAAACATGGACAGGCACACTAATACGGACCACTACCCTATCTATGATTCTAATGTCCCAAATTTGTTTAAAATATTTTTTCTTAATTGATTTTAAAAGTTGATTTTTAGGTAGGCAACCCCCTGAAACCAAATGTAGTGTCGTAAAAGTTTGTCACATTACAAGCATTAAAATAAAAAAATAAATTACATTTTTGGTTCTGGTTTTAAACTAAAGTTTTTATTAAATAAACTGTTCTACCTAATCATGCACTTTTTAAATTTAAACTATGAAAAGCAGGTTAAGAAAATTTTATTTTTGCAGGAACTTCCATTTAATTTTAAATAAATATATTTGTAAAAATTAAATATAACTAATGGATAATTTAACAAGACAAGTAAGCTGCAAGCAGTATTGATAAAGAAAAGAGAGTGTTTATAATTTTTTAATAAAATTCTTTTTAGATTGAAGAAATTGAAGCACTGTCAGCAATTTATAATGATGATTTCCAAACAGAAGATGAAGTAAATAGAGCATATAGTATTAAGATAGTTAATAGTTACGATAATAATATCTATATAAAACTTTATGTAAAAATTCCTGATTCTTATCCATCAATGTCTCCTCCAACTTTTGAAATATCTGCTCCACATCTCAAACAGGATAAAAAATTATATTTTAGTAATCTCTTGGAAGATATTTATTTGTTAGTAATTTATAGTTAATTTTAAATATTATTATTAATCTTTCTTATTGTATATACTATATTCAAATTATTTTAACATTTTTAAGGTCTCACATAGGGCAAACTGTAATTTTTCAATGGATTGAAAAAATTAGAGAAGAATTAAATACAATACCATTAGAATTAGTTAATGAAATAGAAGAAAAAGAATCTCAAATGGTATTAAAGGTATCTATGAATCACAAGGAAAATGAAGTTAATCATTCTAATATTATACATGGGGAAGTAATTTTGGACAGAAAGAGTTCATTTCAAGGTCATACTGCTGCTGTTTTTTCAGTTGAGCATGTTATGTGAGTATGTATGTATAATCTATAAATTACTATGTGTAATTTTCTCCTATTATCACTTGTAATTTATTTAGGCAGGTTCTAAGTACACTCAAAGAAAATAGGAAAATTCAACAAGCAACGCATAATATATATGCGTTTAGAATTTACAATGAAAAAACTAAAAGTTTTATACATGATTGTGATGATGATGGAGAAGTTCAAGCTGGAAGTAGATTATTGCACTTGTTAGAGGTAACTCTAAAAATATACTAATTAGAATACTTTTAAAAGCTATAACTAATTATGTACCATCTTAGATTATGGATGTAAAAAATGCCATAGTAGTAGTTTCTCGATGGTATGGTGGAATACATCTTGGTCCAGATCGTTTTAGGCATATTAACAATGCTGCTAGGCAAGTATTGTCTGTAGCTAATTTTATACCAAATCAAAAATAGAAAATAATTTATGTACAGATGTATTATCAGATTTTTATCAAAAATATTAATAACCCCAAATTTTTCTAAAATTAAGCTTACTTCAATTTCTGAAAACAGTAATTGTAACATATGGTACAAAAATGTATAAATTAATATATTTTTTCAAGAAGTGTAAATGCATAATCAAAGATATATAATACAAGATATGTGAGAAATTGTATTTATTGTTAATAGTGCATTCAATGAATCACTATAGTTTTTATAATATATATATATATGTACATATTTTGATAACAAGTTAATGTAAGTAAATTTTGTTAGTACAACATAATTTAGTTACTTCTTTAGTTAAAGGAACCTGAGGTCAATTCCATTTGGTCAATTAAAATGTCTGTTGTATATTGTATTATAATTATATAAAGCTCTGTACAAAGCTAATTTAATTTGGATTAACCAAGTAATATCCAATCATCATTGTCTTGATTAATTGCAGATTTAACGAATTCTTTGGAAAGTGCTGAAAATAGAAAAATATAATATTGGATTATTACAATGGGAAACCAAAAAAAAATATTTACATACAAACATTTTAAAAATATGTTGATTGAATTTTTAGAAAAGGATATTATTTTTTTTTAATCATTTTTACTTTTTCGAAGCAATTTTTTTCACTAAGGAGAAATGAGTTACCGACCGAGTAAAATTTCGAAGTTCGACACTGTATAAAAAGAAATCGACCGAATTATATAAAATCAAGAGTGCACCCTCTAAGTTTTAGAATATTCTATTAATTTGTAAAAGTTTCAAGTCAAAATATCAATTTTTCGTTGCATAAACTTTGAACAAATTTTTAGTGGCACCTCATAATTTTGTTCAGTTTACACAAAAATTAATTGATATTTTGACTCACAACTTTTACAGTATAATAGTAATAGTAGTACAATAGTAGAACATTCTAATTAGGGGAGCGTACTATCAACTTTATAAAATTCGATGTATTTCTTTTTACATTCGCGTTATGTCATGTTCATCAGCCCCCCCCCCCTCTACCCCCTCGGTCCTCCCCCGCTGCCCCCTCAAAATAACGTAAAAATTTACGTATTTCTATGAGTCTTTTAATATTAAAATAGTCCCTCAATCCTCCTCGAACCCTCTCAGCCCCTCCCTGGTATCCCTACTGAAAAAACTCACGTGAGATCTCATGCCAAAATCTCATCTGAAATTCTGGTCCGCGAGCTGTAAAAATGCCTTCAATGATAAAAAATCAGTTTCTGGGAATTAGGAGTCGCCTATTAGGTTACGCCACCCCCCAGATAAGTTCAAAAATCTATGTTTTGAAGCGATTTAGCCATTTTTTACATTTTTAGAAATTTTACACATGAGATCTCACGTGGAATCTCATGTTTCAAATTTCTCACGTGAAATCTCACATGAGATCTCATGTGTAAAATTTCTAAAAATGTAAAAAATGTCTAAAACGCTTTAAAACAGATTTTTGAACTTATCTGGGGGTGACGTTACCTAATAGGCGACTCCTAATTCCCAGAAACCGATTTTTTATCATTAAGGGGACTTTAAGCAGCTCGCGGACCAGAATTTCAGATGAGATTTTGGCGTGAGATTTCACGTGAGATCTCATGCGAGTTCTCACCTGAGATCTCACGTGAGATTTTTCAGTAGGGAAGTGATCGCTTCCGATTGGATCATCTACGTGCCAAATACTTTTGTCTGATAAAGAGGTTGTAATTAAAGCCAGTGTGCTCTATTTGCCCCGCCAAGGGTGCCCCCAGTGCCCCGCTTATTCATTTTTTTTCATTTTGAAATATCTTTCAGGTTTTCAACATTCTATAAAAAATAAAAAACATAAATCGATAGGAAAAAATCTAAGCTTTTGAATAGTGTCACTCTCAAACATGAAAACCTCATTTTCCTGTTTAATTTCGAGCAGAGAAATATAACAGTTCACGATATTTTTTGCTCCGAAATTTCACCTATTAATAATTAATCAGTATGCTATGTTTCTCTTCGTTTTTTTTACTATAAAAATACTTCAGATACTTTTTTTACTTATTACATACGTTTCGGCTTATAACGACCATTTTAAATAGGAAAAGATCAGATGCCCAATTCAACCGCCTGGCCAACCCGCTCTCCTCTACGACACTACCCTACTGAAAAATCTCACGTGAGATCTCAGGTGAGAACTCATATGAGATCTCACGTGAGATCTCACGCCAAAATCTCATCTGAAATTCTGGTCCGCGAGCTGCTAAAATCCCTTTAATGATAAAAAATCAGTTTCTGGGAATTACGAGTCGCCTATTAGGTTACGCCACCCCCCAGATAAGTTCAAAAATCTATGTTTTGAAGCGATTTAGTCTTTTTTTACATTTTTAGAAATTTTAGACATGAGATCTCACGTGAGATCTCACGTGAGATCTCATACGTAAAGACTAAATCGCTTCAAAATGTAGATTTTTGAACTTATCTGGGGGTTGGCGTAACCTAATAGGCGGTTCCTAATTCCCAGAAACTGATTTTTTATCATTGAAGGAATTTTAGCAGCTCGCGGACCAGAATTTCAGATGAGATTTTGGCGTGAGATCTCACGTGAGATCTCATGTGAGTTCTCACCTGAGATCTCACGTGAGATTTTTCAGTAGGGTAGTCAAAACGTATACAATGTTTGCTACTTTCCATTTCTTATTTAAGAATGACTTATATATTCTTGCTTGAAGAAGAAGTCGATTTCGCTTCTTACAAATTTGTATTTATGATTCGATTTTAGTTTATATACTTTGGGTTTATTCAGCTGCAGCCTATTTGGCCCAGCAAGTGACCTATATCTTTTTCCATACTCGCTTTCGACATCTATACCTTTATTTTGTGATGCGAAACTTCAGAACGGGCCCATTAGTCATATCTCTGTGTCTCGGACACGCCGAAAAAATGCCGGTTTGCTGCATTCGCTTCATCACCCGGTGTCCGAATATATTTTAGATATTTATATCACATTTCGTAGGTTTAAATACCGAAAACATATTCAAGTCACCTTGCCAACACTTTGTTAAGAGCAAACTATCACCTAAACGATCGCCGAAGTTGCGTATATAGGTTACCTGCGGTTACTCCATCCAAGTACTAACCGCACTTATCGTGTCAGTCAAAGCCTTACTTGAAAAAATATATATATTTGACCAACATGCACACAGGTGACGAAGATTTTCATGTTTTATATAGTTACATTAATATATTAAAATTTGAGGTTTGCTACTATTAAATTGATAATGATATTGGAACTGGAAGGTGCTACGCGCCCGCCGGGATATTGAGTGCACCGCACAGTGGAGCTTTTTGGCATTTTTTGTCTCAAATTTGATATCTCCGCTTGAAATGAACAAATCTGAACCGTTATTTAAAAATGTCAGGGTTTTTCTGTAGATTGGAGAAAAACTGTCATTGATAGTGGGTAAAAACTTCCCGGACCGGAAAATCAGCCTAAAGAGCTATTTTTACGATTTTTCCTTTTTAAAATGTAATACCTTCACTTGGAATTGTCGGATCAAAACTTTTATTTTAAATGATCGTTTTTTGTTGTAGATTAAAGAAAAAATGTCCTAGACAGTGCCCTACCTTACCAAAAAAAATCAGCTGATAAATCAGATGATTTGTCAAATGATTTATCATGCCAAAATGTCACCTGAGATTCTGCCCGGATGCTGCCAAAAGCATAAGAAATAAAGGACATTTTGTAATATTGATATTAAAATATTGTGAGTGTAAATATATGTAAATCTATAGTATATGTAGCGAATAAATCTCCAATGAGATTTCAAAGCTAAATAAAAAAAAAATTGTGAGTGAAGGTCTGAAGTATCAAATACATAATCGCAACATTTTGATACACAAAATCTATAGATTAAGAGAATAATACATATGATAAAAGGATAGGTATACAGACATTGGATGAATGATAAAATTGTGATTCAAATTAAAAAGTATGTAAATTCTGAATTCGATATTAAGCTTTTTTTCTTTTTTTTTTTCTGTCTTGATCTTGAGATTGGCGCTTGGAACTGCTTTTCTCTGCTTTGCATTTTCGGCGCCCTGAAAGAAATCACCCTTCTATCACGTGTGTCACAATATAATTTTTATTTTTTTTTCCAAATCTTCGGGTTTGAAATACTGCTGCAGCGTGCGGCGATTGCGGAAAAATTAAAAAAATAATTAAAGAATTTTTTTTTTTAATTTTTTCCGCTCTGTCTCCAATTTTTTTCTGCATGCCGAATGTTTACCGAATGTTTACGTAATTTTGCAACTGTATTTTTTTTTGTTATTCTTCGCCATAGATTCGTAGTCTAAGTGCTCTCCAGATTCCGAGGTGGAGCGAGGTTTCTCTTGGCTCTGAGGTTCCCGTCACTAATAACCCCTATAACACTAATTATTGGAGCAATATTGCCTCAACGTTGCTTCGACATATTCGCCATATTCGCTAATGTTCCCTCAACATTTAGTATACATGGATGCAACCATGGAGCAATATTGCTACAAACCATGATTTCCGTTTTTCCACTGCTGTTGTAAAATGATGGGGTAGGCTATCCATGATAGCAATATTGCAGTAATATTCGTTACATATTTGACAACGCCTGAGAAATATTGGGTATATTTATAATTATACTTTTTGCAAATTTTTCTTTCCATTTTGAAATACTGCAACAATATTCCCCAAAGACTCAATAACATTATAGAGAAACATTAATTTTAAGTGTTTATGTTTTAAAATGAATCTTTAAAACGAAATTTATTTATTTCACATAGATAAGGCGTAAAATTTTGAGTCTCGATTGTAAAGGGGATATCAAAAACAAGGCAAGCCTTGTAATTCGGACTCTTCGTAAAGAGTCATTTGAACGGTTGAATTACACGGTCGATATACTCCGGCCATCCAGTGTATCTATAGAAAGCGCTATCGGCGCGCCGCATAGCGGTGACAAAGGAGAAGTTTTGATGGCCGGCTCTCGATTAGCAAGCTTTTGCTATTTATCCGCTATGCGATGCGCCGATAGAGCTTTCTGTGGTTACACTGAATGGTTGAGAGTATATGTCGAATTCCATGAAAAATATGCCTTAATTCGAGACGGTTTCATCGAATTTTCATATTGCGTACACGCTCTTAGTTTAACGATTTTATCTTTCTATGGAGTATTCGAAACCTAAAAAAACTTGGGCCCATCATCGCGCATGCTTGTGGCATTCTTTTTTCCATATCAGTGCTAAAATCAATTAAAAATTCTGTGGTAATTAATAAATGATATTTTTACTCAAAAATAAATATCCGAACGTGGTTTGAGGCAATGCTTGACAATTCCCGTTATATTTCCCAGTTTTCCTGATCCGAAAAAGATATTTTTACTCTACAGCTGGTTTTCGGGTGATATTCAAATTTGAGAATATTTTTTTTATGTAATAAGCTAAAAATCAACTGAAAATGATATTATATTTTTTCAACTAAGGCATGAAATAGAGCCTTTTTCACGTGTGAAAGTAGGAGAGAAAATTTCGCATTTCGAGCGTATTTTGTGAAAGTGGTAAGAAATATCCATTTCTACCCTAAAACAGGTGAGAAATGAAAAACTGGTGAGAAATATTTATTTCTCACTTAAAACAGGTGAGAGATGAATATTATTGGTATAGTTAACTGCGTTATGTACGACTCGAAATACCCAATCCTCTCTCCGACTCAAACACGTAAAAAAGATCCTGTCATGACTTCGTTAAAAAAATACGGTGTGTAACACGGGAAGAAAAGATAAAAATAGCTCATTTTCTCCCCTTATTGCACAATGTACTATTTTTTCTAAACTCAGGCATGAAATAGAGCCTTTTTCACGTCTGAAGGTAGGAGAGAAAATTTCGCCTTTCGAGCGTATTTTATGCAACCGGTGAGAAATAGCCATTTCTACCCTGAAAAATGAATAAATGGTAAGAAAGATGAATGGCCATTTTTACCCAGAAATGGCTATTTTTACCCCCTGTTTACAGGGTAGAAATAGCTATTTCTCACCTCTTTTCAGGGCAGAAATGGCCATTTCTTACCAGTTTTTCATTTTTCACTTGTTTTCAGAGTAGAAATGACTTGCGACGATGCGAGCGTCGCTGTGTGTGTTTTGGGTAGCGCAATTGTTGTAGTCCCGTAACAGATGTATATTCGTATGTATATAAGTGTTAGATATGCTCCGACTCATGTAATATTGCGCCGCAAGAATTGTAATCAGCGCGCGATCGGTAATACCGACGGCGTTGCGAGCGCGCGGGAGCGGGCCCTGCAGAGAGAGACGACGCGCGCCGGCCGGCATTCTCCTCTGAGCCACGCGAGAGTGCAGAAGCCTTGCGAGTTCGAGTGCGACGCATGACAAAAAAACTTTTTTTTCTTCGAGTGAGTGTGTGGAGAGAGGTGCTAAGGCTGAGACGAGAGAGAGATTGACGTCCCAGGTTCCAGAGAGCGAGAGTGCATCGCAGAGCGAGGGCAGCTGAGCGGAGTCGCCCTGACGAGACAGAGAGACAGAAAAAAAACGAGCGACCGGCGAAAAGGTATGTAGCGTGATTGCGTGGAAGAGTAATTTCGCGAGCGGTTCGTTGTCGGTGTTCAGTGAGAGAGGGAGAGAGAAATTCTGACGAAAAGCGTGTACGGCCGGAGAGTGCGGGCCTCCGGAGTGTGGTGGTCGGTAGTGGTGGTCTCCTTCTCTGCGGGGAAGGACGGAGGGAGTAGGAGTGAGCCTCTGCGACAGCGTGCCGCGTAGAGGCTGCGCGCGGAGAGTTGTGGCCGCCGCCGTCCCCGAGACGGCAGGAAAACGCGAACTTCCCCCGCGATGAGAGCGAGAGTCAGAAGCCAGGCAAAGTGATTGTATGTGTGCGTGTGAATGAGTTTCGCGCCGGGCGCCTTATAAATACAGCGCGAAATCGAGAGTGTTAGATTGTGTGCGGTAATTCGGGGCGTGCAAAGAAAGCGTGATTGCGCGAAAGAAATACCGTGTCATAGACTATTTCTCGCCAGTTTAGGGTAGCAATGGTCATTTCTCATCAGTTGTAGGGTAGAAATGAAAAGTTGCGTACGATTTTTAATGCCCAATCTTCTCTCTGACTCACCCACGTAAAAAAGGTCCTGTTATGCCTTCGTTAAAAAAATACGGTGTGTAACACAGGAAGAAAAGCTATTTCAGACTCGGGTGAGGTGTTTTCAGCACTCGTCTCTGCCTTGGGCACCTTAGGCGCCCTCGACTTCGACTCGTGCAGAACACCTCACCCTCACTAGAAATAGCGTGATTTAGGTAAATCTTTTTAAAATTAACATCGAAAATAAACTTACATCCTCGAATACATTGACTCATGTAACATTTTTTATTTACAAAAAATTAATTTATTAATAACACAATATATTAGGCCGCGTTATCAAGGGTTACTCACGGCGTCTGGGGCAGGTGTTGATCACTGTCAGCCCCACTGATGAGTCTTGATGGTCAACCCCGAGACGAAAACGCCTGGCTCTTTTTCCTGCCTTCTACATGTACTTAGCACAGGGTTTGTACAAAATTTTTCATAAGAAATTCCCTGATTTTTCCCGGATTTCCAGGGTCAAAACAAGAAAATTTCCATGATATTTATGAGTAAATTAACAATAAGAATAAAATAAAGAGAAAAAATTAAATAGTGATTTGGCTTACTGAAAACAATTGTTTAAAAAAGAAAACAATTTTATTTATTTTTGTTTTTATAATTGAACAAAATTGTGAATATTTATATGTAAAAACATTGTTAATATTTATTTTTTAATAACGAAATTGTTTTCTCTAGTTGCTGTAAATCTTTTTCTTAATCTTTCATCAATTTTCTTCGCTTCTCTTCTAATTCTGCTATTTCTTTCTTTTTTTTTTCTTTCGTTTTCTTGTGATGATTCTTTTTCTTTTGATTCTCTCTGCTTTTTAAGATCTTCTTCGTATAAAGCTCTTGAATTCCATACTGCATGAATCATTCGTTTCGTAATATCTACGTTTTCTATCCCACCTACATTTTGTACTCCATGCCAAACATGCCTCATTGCAATAAGTGATTTTTCTTTTTGATTAACAAATAAGCACTCTTTATTAATTGAGAAACCTCTTTCTACGTTTGCATTTCCGTGGAATAATACAAAAATAATTTGTAAACATTTTATTAAACTGTCGCAAAAATTGTAACGCTCTACCTTATCCATCCAAAAGTCGTCTAATCGTGTTTTTAACCGATTAAAACTTTTAGCCTCACATATTTTATTACAGTCAACAAAGAAGAATGCTTAGAATTTTTTTTAAACGAATTAAACTTATTTTTTCATTTGTAACTATTAATGAAGGGTCGCAAAAACTAGAACTTTTCACAAAAGAGTACTTTAGTGGAGATTTATGTAATATTTTTTCAACAATACTTTTTAAAATCATTCGACAATTTAGCATGATCATCTTGTGTTAAACCCTTGCATTTAGTGAGTGCAGATCTAGTTTTATACCCTAAATTAATTTTTCCTACTGGAGCAAGATTTTCATCTTTATTCAAGTCTATTTTTGAATAATTTGTTTCTTTTTTTAAAACTTCTGGTTTTATAATTCTGTCTAGTAAATTGCTTACTAACTTTTGAAGTTCGGAATACAGAAAAGGCATCATAGGTTCATCAAAATTCATTAAGATTATAGAATTTCATCTGCTTGGAACTCTTTTAAAAATGTATCTACATCTCCAGCAATTGTTATGAAAAAAGACAATTTAGGTAGTAATAATTTATCATTCAAATGTCTTATTATTACTAAATAATTTTTGTTTGATTTTACCATATCTTTAGTTTTTTCGACTTCAGATACATACTTCCGTAAATTATCAATTTCACTTTCAGCTTTTTCGACCACTTCGGTGTTTTCAACCCATCTTGTGGGGCAAAATTTACGTGGCTTACATTCAGATTTTGTATATTTAAAGTAATCACCACGTCTTGCTGACGATTTATTAAATAAATAATATATTGCTTTAAGAAATTCATCCAACTCCCATTGAGTAACTTTAAATCCACATTTGAAGGCATTGTGAATCGTATGTATGCCACATGAGCCAACATCAAACAATTTATTATTTGTTTCCGATTCTAAATCCTTTTTAAAATCTTCTAAGAACTTGAAATTTACATTAGGGCCATCCATTGCGACTTGTACTAAATGTTTTATATCTAAACAAGCCAATTGTTTTTTAAACTCATACAATATATCGGTGGCTCTTGTGTGTGTCAAAAAAGCTGACCCTAAATACTTTGTTTGGGCTTGCCGTTTTGCAGTATTCCAGAATCGAATGAAAAGATCCATTTTTTCTTTTTTTTGAGATTTCATTGAAAGATTCATCAAAGGAAACCGAATAAGAGTGACTTTGAGAAACACATTCAATAGTATTATTTAAAAATGTGGTCCTAAACCATAGGCGAGCATGTAGGCCATTTTGTTGTTACTTAAACGTATTTTATTTGCAATATTATCAGGTTGATTTTGAAACATTAACTGAATAGAATTAACACACTTAGCACCAACATTTAATGAAATGTGGTAATATACTACGGTCAAAGTCCATATGATTTCGGCTCTAGTTGTTTCATCTTTCAACAAGAAAGTGCTAATATTTGGCAGATTTCGTTGGTTCAAGAGACTGCTTCTTTCATTTTCAGTATTAAGTTTAGATAATTCACTATTTTCTGGTTGATTAGGTGATAATATTTTTGTGTTATTATTTATGTTTTGCATTTCTTTACTGTCACAATTCGAAAAAAAAAGAACTAATATTATTATTTTTTGACTTAATAGTTAAATTATCATTGTGTTTCTTTCCTTTCGCATGACTGTTAACTGCTGTAATGCCCATATTACTTAGTGAAATCGTGCTTAAACAAAAGGAACAGTATGCACTGAATTTATCATTTTCACATGGTCTTAACCATTCTTTATATTTTGGATCTTTAATCCAATCATTATTAAATTTAACTTTGCTTGCAGCCATGGTTGAGATTGTAGAATCTTTTTATTTTTTTAGAGAATTATTTTTATAATTTTTCTGTACGTAATTCAGTTCTTCTATAGTTTTTTTTTATAATTACAGAAATCTGAGTACATGCGTTTCTAAATCTATAAATACCTCTTCGGTTTTATCACATATTGTTACATTATACTGAAATTGACTAGCATAAACAGATTCTGAAAACCTGAAAAAATAATGAACTTTCATTAACTCCTTAAATACTTTATATGTATTAAATTGTTTCCTTTTTTTGCACTTAAAATTCATTAAGATTATAGAATTTCATTTTTATTATTACTTACAATCTTATATAGAGGTAAAACTAATGAACGTGGAGCACCCTGTACATCACAGTTTTTTTAATGAACATGTGAACAAGTGTAAAGTATAGATTTTGTTTTTCTCTGTTACACATTTTACATGAGAAAAATCTGTCTAAGTTAAGGGGGTTAGTGCGGTAACATACAAGCCAAAAGTACAGCTGGTCGAACGCCGTACGCCTCACGCTCTCTCGAGTCTCCCCACTCTCAAAATTTCACGCAAGACTGTCCACGCACACATAGCGCCGCTTCATCTGTGTGTACATACACATAGAAGCGCTACGTCTGTGTAGACACACACGCAGCGAGCCTTCGTTTGTTTACACGCACACAAGGACACGCGCGGCGTCGTCTACCCTGAGGCTACGTACTTTAAACAACTGTATCTCGAAAACGGTGAAGCTAGGCTTCCTGAAATTTGCAGAGGACATTCAAAGTATTGTTCTTAGTAACATATCTCTTTTTCTTTCAAGTCTTAAGAAAACTTTCCAAGTTATTGACGAAAACGTTCATTTTTTTACATTTCATGACGACGGTCCCATAAGACACCGTGTTAAATTTCGTAACTTTGGGAGCTTATATCTCACAAACGGGGAAGCTAGGCTTTCTGAAATTTACAGATACTGCGTATAATAGTAATATGAGTCTACCCTGCAAGTTTCAAGAAATTCTTAAGAAAAGCCAATATCGCACTAACCCCCTTAATAACAATAATAAACATGTAGTTCGTCAAATAAAGTTGATTGTAAATCAACATATTAAATTTCTTCTTATATAAGACCTAAAAATTAATGTTGGTTTAGGCAATTAAAAAATTTGAAGTACTTTTAATTTAAAATTTAAAAATCTTATCTCTACCTGATTAATTTATACTCACCTAAAATACTGACTTTTATTTATTGCATAAAAGTATTCTTTAGTATACGTTAACATTCAACTAGATTTAGCACAGTTACTTTCTTGTACTTCCAGTTAGTATTTGTTTGACAAAAATCATCTTTCATTTGTCTGTTCATTAAAAATAAAAACTAAGATCTGAAATTGTTCAAAATTATTTTTCATTGGTTAAGATGATAGCAACGAAAATTAAAACTTCAATTATTTTTAAAGAATGTCTCTTCTTAATTTATCATATTTAGATAACTTAGTTTATAGGTTAAGTTTCGTTGAATACAATGTTTATATCATTTCCATGTAAATTTTGTATTCAATATATTATTAATCAAAATGTTGATTAAACCACTTGCAAATACACTAAAAAATGTATCACTAGAATAGAACGTCTGTATTTGCCAAAGTCGTCTAATTACAATAAGAAAGAATTTTTCCCTATTAAAAATATATCTTGATACTTATTGTGATGCATTTCGATGATAACTGATATACGCGAATACAATGCTAAACGCCTAAAAGCGAAAAGAACAAATGATAGAAGCTCGACTCAAGGTTAGGCTCGACTGCTTGAGGTAAACATACCTTTAGGAGGCGTCCTACAATACGTTCCATTACGTTCCGTTCCGATGGCCATGCAAATCGCACAACACAACGGAACAGAATCTATTGTAGAATGGTTCCCGACAAACAAGGAGGTACACGGAGAGAAAAGTGTAACAACGTTAGTATAAGACTCCGACTATTGTAGTATAAATCACTCTATACGTCGATTGCACAAGGTCTTTACCATTGTAGTATAGAGTCTGTGCACTTGATGGATGCGCGTACATATACGCCGGCTGCGTAGAAAGGAGAAAGCACAGAGTCTATACCAGAATGGTATAGACCTCGTGCAATTAAAGCACAGGTGGCGCTACTACTGTTGTACCCAAGCTACTTATACTACACTTGTTTCACTTTTCCCTCCGTGTATATAGATAGATAGAGACTGAGAGCGGAGGTTAGAGAAGGAGATGTCAAGATTGAAAAAAAAACTGGCGGGATATACGAAAATATTTTATAGCAGTAGATTAAAATTTCCAGGGTTTCTATAAAAATTCCCTGATATTTCCCTGATTCCAGGGGGTAAAATGAAATTCCCTGATATTTCCCGGTTTTCCCGGTCTGTACAAACCCTGTTAGCATTTCAAAAATGATAAACAAAAATGATATTTATCAATTATTCTAAAGAATTCATTTGTTATATCGAAATCGATATTTTCAAATATGAATTTATGCAAGCTGTAAAGTAAAAAATATCGTTTTCAGGTCAGAAAAACTGGGAAGTATTACAGGAATAGTCACACGTTGCCTCAAACCACGTTCGGATATTCATTTTTGAGTAAAAATATAATTTATTAATTACCACAGAATTTTCAATTGATTTTAGCACTGGTATGGGAAAAAGGATGTCACAAGCATGCGCAACGATGGACCCAAGTTTTTTTAGGTTTCAAATACTCCATAGAAAGATAAAATCGTTAAACTGAGAGTGTGCACGCAATATGAAAATTCTCGTTCTGAAAATAGATGGTGACTGCTACGTCCTGGGAGGCTACTGGCCCAGGAATCGGTGGCCGAGATCGGCATTGTTGCGCACTGGCAGGTGCGGAGTTGATGTAGATTGGGCTCTCGTTCGGCTATCTCGCCACGTGGTTACTTTTGTCTCACTTTTCTCTTTTTTTTTCTTAGATGTGTTGCGATTTTTCTCTTGGATGTTTGACGATGATTTTGTCTTATTGCATCCATTTTCCTCTTTTTTAACTGGGTAATGCTTTCTTAACTTCTTTTTCTGGTTTCATTATACTTTTTGTTTGATTGACGATGATTTTTTACGTCTTCTCGTTTGCTTTGAATCAACCACTTACTTTCGCACACGCGCATAAGATCATCACAATTTTTAATTTTCAAAAGGTGTGTGAACGAACGTTTGATTGAGTATTAATTGACTCAACCACACAAGGGATGCTATAATGTTACGTACGGATAGGGGTGGTGATGGTGAGGTAGTCATTAGGCAGAGAGGAGTTGGATATCTGCGAGAGAAGAGAGAAGGCCCGTCGCCTTCGAAAGGCGCGGGGAACCTGCTGCTCGCTAGTCGTCGCGTTGCGACGACGGGCCGACAGCGAGCAGTCACACACGCAAAGTGCTAGCTTGCACTTTGTGCGTGGGAATGCGTTCGCGAGATGTCAGGCGGGTCTTCGGATGACCCATAGGACTCATCCGAATATAAGTTTCGATCCGACAATTCCAAGTGGAGATATTACATTTTAAAGTGGAAAAATCGTTAAAATAGCTCTTTAGTTTTTGGCCACTATCAATGACAGTTTTCCTCCAATCTATGGAAAAAAACTGAGATTAAAAAAAAAAACGGTCAAGATTCGTTCATTCTAAGTGGAGATATCAATTTTGAGACAAAAAATGCCAAAAAGCCCCACTGTGCGCTGATAGCGTAGCATCTTTGATTGTTTTAGTCAAAGCGTTCGACCATTTGCTGAGCTGACAAATATGTTCATGTTTTGTATAGTTACATTAACAACATATTAAAATTTTACCTTTGCTTATACCATAACTTTATTTCGTGCGTTTTTGAACACGTTTACACGAGTAGCTGACATATAATCTACCGTTTACTAAGCGTCTGACCATGATTTTTCACTATTTCACGTCCTATAGTATTATACATAAACAAAATTTTAACTTTGCTACTATAAATTATACTTTGAGCCTCGTTCTCGAGATTCAATTCGTAGTCCCCCCTTCCCCCATTAAAAGTCACAGCGCTTCAGAGTCATTTCTAAGAAATTTAAGAGCCGAGCGTCGCGCCGCCGGCCCGCATCCTCATTCCTTTTCGCTCAATGCTAAAGGTTACACGCTTTAGAGTTTTGTGCGTTAATACGAGTTTTTGTCGAGCAACAATGGGAAAAAGAAAAAGGGCTGAGAAGAGGGTGCTGGCTATTATGCAGAAGATGAAGAAGTTGAATTCAGAGGTGGAGGAGCTAACGTCCGTGAAGAAAGATGATCCTAACCTCCCAGACTCGAGTGACGAAGATGACGATGATGAGAAAGAAAGTAAGTATAAGAGAGAAAAATTGTTATTCGGGAAAAATCGTGAGTAGAATGTTTTGAAATTCCGAGGAAAACTGCAAAAATTACCGATACGCCAGCACGAGGGGTTGAATATGTCGGCAAAAAACCCGGCGCGCATACACGTGCGGTATGACAAAGCCGGCCATTGTTCTCGAGCGACATACAGGTCGAGACATGTTAAGGTCGGGGCTTTTATATGTAAAGTAAGAATTATGTTTTCTTTGTATTAAATGATGGTTTTGAAGAGACCCCCGACCAGACTTGGACTTTGGATGATAATGACGAAAAAAAGAGGAAAATGCTGACGCGAATGAGCAAATTGAAATGGAACAGCCGCTTAGTGAGGAAATCGAGCAGGCGCTTGGCATTGATCCGACTGTAAGTCACGTTGATAATATCAAACTACATTCAAAAATTTTGAAAATATGGAAATATTGGAGTTCAAGAAAGGAAAAGGAGGAACGTGAGGAGCCGATGAAAGCATACCCAGGATTGGATGGTTTTAATATTCCTGAGTTGAACCCCGAAATATCAGCCAAATTACACGACAGTGCTCAAAAAAGGGACAACTACATTGTGGAAAGACAAAAATTGGCAAATACGACTCTGTCAATTTTAGGCTCTACGATATCAATATTGACAGAAGAATCCATGAAAGTAGATGGAATCCTACTTATTGCAAAAATTAATGAAGCTGCCAAGCTCCTATGTCAACTTATATTGGAACAAACAGAATCGAGGAAAGCCTTTTTATTGCCAGGTGTAGACAAGAAGTATAAGAGTCTTCTCGAAAATTCAAGTACGGATGAATTCCTTTTTGGAAAAAATCTCGCTGAAAGGATAAAGGCTGCAAATGCCATTGACAAAGTGGGTGATCACATTAAAGTTCAGGCAAAAAATAAGAAGCAATATCTGCCCATACAAGGAAGAGGCAATTTAAACTACCAGGGCCCGCAGGTGAGGAGACCCAATTTTGCGCAGGCGGGCAATCAAAATCAACAGGGTTTCAATCGACCAAGAGTTGTCTTCAGAAACAGACAACAGCCTTTCAACCTACGAGCACTGAATCAGAGCAGATTCAAGCCTAAGCAGCAACCTCAATTTCAACCTCAATTTCAACCTCAACCTCCTCCGCAAGTGAACGCCAAGTACACGGAGAGAAATTTTAGAGTAAAAATTACCAAGGTGCCTTGGTAGCGCATGGATAGACTGTCAAAGCCGTGATATTCCAGGTTTCTAATACAATTTATAAGTTTCCCAGGAAAAACTACCATAACCACTTAAAAAAAATACCAAATTATCGGAATAAAAATTACCAGACACACTGGTAAAAATTGAGATCTAGTCATTTTTACAGGGTAACCTAAGAATTTTTACTAAGAAAACTGATAAATTTTACCAAATAACCTGGTATTTGTGTATTCGCGCATGCGCGCTGCGCATTATTGTGTTTCAGAAGATTGATACTAGAGGCGTGCGCGACGTTAAAATGAAAACAATACACATATTTTCAGTAAGTAATAACGGCGATTCAAATGACTGTTGGTAACAGCTTCCGTGGCGCAGTCGGTAGAACGTCGGACTGTCAACCCAAAGATCGTCGGATCGAATCCCGCTTCCGTAAAAATTTTTTTTCAGTTTAATGTTTTTTCATCCTTGTTTCTGTTTCTATTTCTATATTAAAATACTATATATCCATCAATATGGATAAAAAATGTTAATTTTTTTAATTTAAATTAACTAAAAAAAAATTTTACCAAGGCACTTTGGTAAAAAGTTTGAAATTGTCAGTCTGTCCATCCATTACCATAGAAACTGGTAATTTTGTCTCGAATATTTGTAATTTTCACTACAAAATTTCTCTCCGTGTAGAAGTAAGTTCCAAAACTGCAGGTAGACTAAGGTATTTATAAAAATTGGAAACAAGTTACAAGGGATAGTTTTGTTTTAAATTGTATAGCGGGTCATAGAATTGTTTTCAGAGAAAAAGTGTATCAAATTAATTTTCCAAAATTGAAATTAAATTCAAAACTAGAGATTGAGACATATCAAAAGGCAATTATTTCATTACTGAATAAAGGTGCTATTGAGAGGTGTTAACCGAGTAAAAATCAATATTTATCGAGTTATTTTTTATTGCCAAAATCAGATGGTTCGTATAGGTTTATTTTGAATTTAAAAAACTTAAATGAATTTATAGAGGTTGATCACTTTAAAATGGAAAGTATAAGGACAGCTACAAATTTGATTTTTCCGGAAGACTATATGGCAAAACTAGATTTAGAAGACGCTTATTTTTTAGTACCTGTGCACATTAAAAATAGGAAATACTTGAGGTTTGAGTTTTTGAAAAAAACATATCAATTCACTTGTTTGCCAAACGGGTTGTCTTCAGCACCATTTATATTCACAAAGATTTTAAAGCCACTAGTTCAGAACTTACGTGCTAAAAGATATGTCTCAATTATATACTTAGATGATATACTTTGCGTTGCGAGTGATGTTAAAAGTTGTAATGATAATGTGAAGGCGACATGTAGTTTACTAATAAAACTGGGTTTTCTGATAAACTGGCGAAAAAGTAAATTGGTGCCTTCGACTATATGTACATATCTAGGATTTATAGTAAATTCAGTGCGGTATACGGTTGAAATTACTGGGGAAAAGAGAACAAATTTGAAAAAGCTTGTTTTGAAATTTCTTAAGTTAGATTCTTGTACGATAAAAGAATTCGCCCAGCTTGTTAGTTCTCTAGTTTCAGCTTGCAAAGGTTTAGAGTATGGAATGTTGTATACAAAGTTGCTTGAGAGGGAAAAATTAATAACTTTACAAAATAATGATATGGATTATGAAGCTAAAATGGAAATTCCTAAAAATATAATTTATGACTTACGTTGGTGGCAGAAAGCTTTAGACTCGTCCGTTAACCCTATTAAAACATGGGTTTTAGAATGGGAATCTTTACGGATGCCTCTGGTACAGGTTGGGGTGCAACAAACGGTTCGAGTAGTGTTTTCGGTTTTTGGACGGAAGAACAAAAGGGAAAGTCGATAAATTATAGAGCTCTTAGCGGTTAAATTAGGTTTGGAAAAGTTAGCAGAAAATTTGCACAATTGCCAAATATTACTCAGAATAGATAATACGACGGCCATCTCGTATATTAATAAAATGGGCGGTACAACATTTTTAAACTATAACACATTAGCCAGGAAAATATGGCAATGGGCAGAGGCTAGACAAAATTTTTTGTATGCATCGTATATATCGTCTTTAGAAAACAAAAGTGCGGATGGTTTATCCACAATAAAGAACGACGATACAGAGTGGGAATTGTGCGACTCCGCGTTTAATGACATTGTGCAAAGATTTGGCATCCCTGAAGTGGACTTGTTTGCTAATCAATTTAACAGAAAATGTGAAATATTCTTTTCATGGTTGCCAGATTCTAAAGCTTTTGAAGTGGATGCCTTTACGGAAAATTGGGCCAATTTAAGATGTTATGCTTTTCCGTCGTTTAATCTAATTTTGAAATCACTAGTAAAAATAAAAAAGGAAGGTGCTTCCGGTATTTTTATAGCTCCAGATTGGCCCAATCAGCCTTGGTATCCACTACTTAAGAGTATGCTAGTAGGAAAGCCATTATTAATTGAACCTGATATTAATTTATTGTTATCCCCATGCAGGTCAAAGATACATCCGATGGCAGCACATTTGCGTTTGATTGCAGGCAGAGTCTCATCGACGCCTTTGCAAGAAAGAACTTGCCTAGTGAATCAATAGAAATATTTTTGGCCTCATTAACAGAATCTACGTTAAGTCAGTATAAGTCGGCACTTAAAAATTGGCATTTATTTTGCTCCAAAAATAATTTTTGCTTTAATAAACCGACACGCAATAATCTATTAAGTTTCTTGACTGAGAGTTTTAAAAAAGGTAGTTCGTATTCGACGTTAAATACGTGCAGATCGGCTGTGCCTTTGCTTTCAAGGGAAAAGATAGGTGAAGATATGTTTATAAGTAGATTTTTTAGAGGTATTGCTAAGTTAAGACCGCCAAAACCAAAATATGCGTATACGTGGGACGTATCGATAGTGCTAGACTACTTAAAAACTCTCGATCCGTTGAATGAGTTGAGTTTACAGGAATTGACGGAAAAAACGATTATGTTACTAGCCTTATGTACGGGCCACAGAGCACAAACATTGGCAAAAATTAAACTAAGCGATGTTAAATTTATGAGTAATGGCGTAGAGATTAGAGTAACTGATAGATTAAAAACTAGTGCACCAGGGCGTTTTCAGCCACTGTTATGGTTGCCGAAATTTGACAAAGATATTAAGTTATGTGTAGCATCTGTGTTAGTTCAATATGTAAAAATTACACAAAAAATAAGAGACAAGGAGGAATACCTATTCTTAGCGACTAAAAAACCATTTAAAGCAATCTGTGCCCAAACCATGAGTAGATGGATTAAGTCAGTTTTACAGAAAAGCGGAATAGATGTGTCGATATTTTCCGCACATTCGACATGGAGCCACTTCTTCTGCGTTAAATAAGGGCATTAATTTAGACACGATTAGGCGTACGGCGGGTTGGTCAAATAGCTCTCAATCGTTTGCCAAGTTTTATAATAGGCCAATCCAGCCAGAGAGCCAAGGGTTTGCGTCAGCGATCTTAGATAGATAAATCATAATCATATAAGTAATTTTGTATTAAGATAAAAAATTGACATTATGGTATTTCAGTTATTGTTCACTGTGTTCACGACAAAGAGTTGCGTTCCGCAAATAAAATTGTATTAAAAGATATTTGTTTTTCAAAATTGCTTTTACTCTAAATATCTACAAATTGAATCTCGAGAATGAGGCTCGAAGTATAATTGACCGATCAAACGAACTTACCTTAAGTGAAGTTCGATCGCAATTATATGGAGAGCCTCGTTCGAAGAGATTATACACCCTCCCAAATATATAGTCATATATACGTTAACCCAGTTATATTAAGCAATTTTAAAATAGTACATATAAGTGGTCACACCACCTAAATAATCGACTTACGCACTAGTTTCGAACGGTATTTTATACCACGAGCGCCGAAAAATCATATCAAAGTTGTAATTTTGAGGTTAGAGTGGTATAAAAGATATAAGATACTCTGAAAGAATGAGGATGCGAGCCGGCGGCGCGAGCAGTGCGGTGGCGCGGCGGCACGACGCTCGGCCCTTAAATTTCTTAGAAATGACGCCTGTGACTTTTAGTGGGGGACTACAAATTGAATCTCTTCGAACGAGGCTCTCCATATAATTGCGATCGAACTTCACTTAAGGTAAGTTCGTTTGATCGGTCAATTATTTTCATCAAATTCTTTATATAGGTCATATGTACGGCGTCTTATCACCCTATCAACTGCTAATGTGCCGTCTGGCTGTCATATCCTCATTAATATAATATCAATCTTAGAAATGGAAATGAGCTTCGCATTATGTGTAAATAAAATAAGTCGCTGCCTTCCTGGCTGTAGAGGGGATTTTTCCGGAGGGAAGAAGCGCGTCAGCGCTCCGAAGGTAAGTTATTTACACTACGAACTATAAAGAGAAATAACAATAATTGTACATACCATTAAAATGAGTTTCAGATATTTTTTTATCCTCCGTTTCAGATCTACTTTGCCACAATGGTTCGTTCCTTTTTTTTGTATTTGAAACCTTCTTGCTACTTCCAGCAAAGTTTGTTAATTTCGTTATTTCAGTTTGAGAAGTTTGGAAATCTATATCTTTTTTCTTATCTTTAGAAATTTGTGCTATCTCACTTTTACTCATCATAAAAAAATAATTTAAGTCTTTTTTCTGATCATTTAAATCACGAAAACAAAAAGAGTTTGACATAGGATGACTTTGATTTTTTTCTTTATACTTCGATAAATCTAAATTTAAATAACTAAATAAAAGTTTCTCTTTATCTTCTACAGCTTTCTCAATGTTTTCTGAATTCCCCTTAGATTCTAATAATAAATCATTATTCATAGTTTGTACAGGTTCAGATGTATTATCTGAATCAATTAAATTTTTTTTTTTATTAGAATTAACTTTTATGGAAATATTATCTTCTTCAACTGTTGTTTCAGATTTTGATAATTGAGTATTTGTTTCTTCTAATAACTTTTTTTCCTTTTTTTGAGGTGTAAAAAGAACTTCCTCAAAATCCTGCTCTGCGATTTTTTGAAAAATGTCTTTTCGATCAACAAGATCAACTTTTTTTTCATCGTAATATTCACTTTGACTTTTCAATGCGTCTATTCCTGTTACTAAAGGTGTATCTAATTGTAAAGGAACAATTGGTGGAATTTCAATAGCTTCCTCTGCATTAGCTATAGAAGTCGTGTCTATCCCGACGACGACTGCTGGTAAAATACTAGAAGATACAATTTTTTTACTGGATTTTTAATTAAAACATTTCATACATATTTAAAGAAATTTGGTTATTTTTAACTCAATGAAATCATTAAACTAATGAAATTAATATAATAAGCGATTTGTATTACTTTGAAAACTGACCTTGTAGATTCTGCGAAACTTGTAGGTTTAATCTTATATAGAGGACCAGATTTTAATCTTGACGTTATTCCAGAGAAAGCCCAAGATATTGATTTATTTGAATCTATTCCTGATGTATGCTGATTCACATCATAATCTTCTGCTAAAATGTGAAATATTTGTTAAAAAATTAGAAGTTTAGATATTTAGTCGAATGTAAAAACATATACATTTAAAAAAAGAAAATGCGTGTTTTCCGAGGAGCGCACTCTCGTTGTTCAACTTTTATTTAATTTTCTTTTTACTTTTACGTTCTTATTTTTATTTTAAAAATTTTTTATATATAATAATATAATAATATATAATATATAATATATTTTATTATATTTTATATATATAATAAAATATATATTATTACATTTAAAATATATATATTTTATATATAATAATATACATTTTTATATATAATAATATTAAAAAAAATTCTTCTCAAAAAGTTCTGCAAAATAGTGCATATGATTTTTATGTAAATATGAACATTTAGGTTCAAATTCGTAGGCGCTGACTCAGACTTAAGACGAACTCAACTACTCAAGTAAGGTTTCAAGCCATGTTGTAGTACTGTCTAAATTTGAACCAGTGCATAAATGCACTGATACGAAATCAGTGGTATGCTTTTATAACTGACAGTTAGTGAATATTCTCAATTATCAGTGGAGTTTTACTAATTATCAGTTATCAGTATATCACTAATTTGGTATCAGTACATAATTATGCGCGGATTTAAATTTAAAGAGTATATTTGTATGTACACGGAGAGAAATTTTGTAGTGAAAATTACAAATATTCGAGACAAAATTACCAGTTTCTATGGTAATGGATGGACAGACTGACAATTTCAAACTTTTTACCAAAGTGCCTTGGTAAAATTTTTTTTTAGTTAATTTAAATTAAAAAAATTAACTTTTTTTATCCATATTGATGGATATATAGTATTTTAATATAGAAATAGAAACAGAAACAAGGATGAAAAAACATTAAACTGAAAAAAAATTTTTATGGAAGCGGGATTCGATCCGACGATCTTTGGGTTGAGACTCCGACGTTCTACCGACTGCGCCACGGAAGCTGTTACCAACAGTCATTTGAATCGCCGTTATTACTTACTGAAAATATGTGTATTGTTTTCATTTTAACGTCGCGCACGCCTCTAGTATCAATCTTCTGAAACACAATAATGCGCAGTGCGCATGCGCGAATACACAAATACCAGGTTATTTGGTAAAATTTATCAGTTTTCTTAGTAAAAATTCTTAGGTTACCTTGTAAAAATGACTAGATCTCAATTTTTACCAGTGTGTCTGGTAATTTTTATTCCGATAATTTGGTATTTTTTTTAAGTGGTTATGGTAGTTTTTCCTGGGAAACTTATAAATTGTATTAGAAACTTGGGAATATCACGGCATTTGACAGTCTATCCATGCGCTACCAAGGCACCTTGGTAATTTTTACTCTAAAATTTCTCTCCGTGTACCGTATTTGAATCCGGCTTGAGTCCATCTCAGAGTCTATGAATTCGGGCCTAATATTCCTTAAGTTTTTCTCTATACGTTAAAATATTCAAATCATTTCTTTAAAAATATACTCAAAAATCTTTAAAATATAAATATAAAAGTTTTTGGGGGGGGTCCAAAGTTTCGACGATTCACTATAAAATTGAAGTCAACTATAGACGTTTTTCAGTTCGACAAATGATAATGCAGATTGTTTTTAATTTCGAAATTCTAAGTTACGAAAATCATATTTTCGAATGTAACAGTTCACCTACTGTCCAAAACGTCGAATTTCATCAATACGACCTCAAAGCAAATATAAGCTGTTTCTAATGATTTATTTCGAAGTATCTATATTGTACTCCTATTAAAATTCTACACGGAGAGAAATTTTGTAGTGAAAATTACAAATATTCGAGACAAAATTACCAGTTTCTATGGTAATGGATGGACAGACTGACAATTTCAAAGTTTTTACCAAAGTACCTTGGTAAAATTTTTTTTTAGTTAATTTAAATTTAAAAAATTAACTTTTTTTAAACATATTGATGGATATATAGTATTTTAATATAGAAATAGAAACAGAAACAATGATGAAAAAACATTAAACTGAAAAAAAACTTTTACGGAAGCGGGATTCGATCCGACGATCTTTGGGTTGAGAGTCCGACGTTCTACCGACTGCGCCACAGAAGCTGTTACCAACAGTCATTTGAATCGCCGTTATTACTTACTGAAAATATGTGTATTGTTTTCATTTTAACGTCGCGCACGCCTCTAGTATCAATCTTCTGAAACACAATAATGCGCAGTGCGCATGCGCGAGTACACAAATACCAGGTTATTTGGTAAAATTTATCAGTTTTCTTAGTAAAAATTCTTAGGTTACCTTGTAAAAATGACTAGATCTCAATTTTTACCAGTGTTTCTGGTAATTTTTATTCAGATAATTTGGTATTTTTTTAAGTGGTTATGGTAGTTTTTCTTGGGAAACTTATAAATTGTATTAGAAACCTGGGAATAACACGGCTTTTGACAGTCTGTCCATGCGCTACCAAGGCACCTTGGTAATTTTTACTCTAAAATTTCTCTCCGTGTATTAATGAAATTCGATGTTTTGGACAGTAGGTGAAGTGTTACATTCGTAAATATGATTTTCGTAATTTAGAATTTCGAAATTAAGAACAATCTGCATTATCATTTGTCGAACTGAAAAATATCTATAGTTGACTTCAATTTTACAGTGAATCGTCGAAACTCTGGACCCCCCCCCAAGTTTTTATGGAAAAATTATAGAAAAAAAAGAATTGTAAAGTTTTATAACTAAGCTTATAAAAGTTAGTTTTTTAATTTTTTATCGAAGAATGTTTACTTTTTAAATAATGCCGAAGCGAATCCGATTTTTTCAGTTTTCAATATATTTAAAATTTCATTTAAACTTTCATTATTTTCGCCATAATTTTACATGTAATTTTATTAATCACTTGTCAACCATGAAGAAAAACTTAAATTAAAATAATATATAATAGGACAAAAAGAAAAGTCGGTACTTCGATATGTTAGAAAAGGGTCTATTCGAGTAAGCATTGGAAAACATTCTATGCATATACCTCCGAGGTGAAATTACTTTATCATTACGTATGGAAATTATATTTATCATTAAAATCGTATCGCTTACAGTATGTGAAATACTGAAATTGTTATCCGTTATTCGATAATCCGCAGTTTTTTCTTCGAGGAACTTGCCTATACCTAGGGTGCGGTATTTAATAGTTCGCATTATCACTAAATGGGCATTTTTACAATATTTTAAGGGAATTCATCCAATAATATTCTCTCTAAATATAAGTAATCTTGCAATTTTGATCACATCTAAATAACACCTAAAATTTGTAACATTTTAACATAGCATCTTATGGGGTGCCCGGTTCAAAATTGTATATGAATTGAACATATACGCGAATTTATACTATCAGGGTTTGTCAGCGAGAAGAAATAAATTGGAATAACTTCTAGAGTCTTTGTACCAACCCACTCACAAGCAAAGTTGGTAGCAAAGTATGTTGTAAACGCAAAGTGCGTTCAAGCAAATAAATAAAGCAATAAGCAAGGTGTAGGCAATAAACAAACTAATAATGCGAGAGCTTCTCGTATTGTCAGCAAAAGCAAACGTAAAGCAATAGTATAGCAAATATAATAGCAATTGAGCAATAAGTAAAGCAAAGTGTAAGTGTAAAGCAATGTACAATGTCCAACGAGAGCTTCTCGTATTATGGGCAAAGCAAGTGTGATAGCAATTGAGCAATAAGCAAAGCAAAGTGTAAGTGTGTGTAAGCAATGTATAAGTGTAGTCAAAGTCAAGTAATGATTGGCGAGCAGTGGGGAGTAGTAGGGAGTATGCAAATAATATCGTAATAACGGATAGGTAAATAAGGTGTCTTATTCGCAAATAAGACTAAGCAATTGTAGGCAATGTATTTAAGTACGTACAGGCAAAAGGTATATGTAATAATGGATCGGGGGAAAGAAGTAAAGCAATAATGCGGGGGGCTGAGTGCGTGTCACAAGTCTCTATATGTACACGCTGGTCGATGTTTTAAGTGGCGCGTTGGTGCTAAAAAATGTCTGTGTGTATGTATGTGTGTGTGTATGTGTGTTATAAATTTGTCCGCAGCATAACTCGATACTGGCAAGAGATATCAAGTTTATCTTTGGCAGGTATTTAAAGCTTATTTTGAAGTTGTGCAAGTTCAATTATATAGTTGATCGGATAATATTAAGTCGGTTAAAAAAAATAAAGCAAAATATCGAAAAATCGAAATTTTTTTTTTCGTCGCTAAATTTGGATATTGGTGGGAAGTAGACCCATTTTCTAAAAGGCCTTGAAATTACCTATCAATCCATATTTTTGTCGGCTTGATCGGATAATATTAAGTCGGTTAAAAAAAAAAAATAAAGAAAAATATGGAAAAATCGAAAATAATTTTTTTTGGCTCTGCGTTTGGATATCGGTGGGAAGTAGGTCCAGTTTCTGAAAGGCCTTAAGATTACCTATCAATCCATATTTTTGTCGGCCTGATCGGATAATATTAAGGTGGCTCATGCGATTTCTTATAAAAAAGCAGATACATCTTAAACTTAACAAATATGTTCTTTAGACATTAAACTTTCGATCTGTACTAAGAAAATTGTAGGTCAACGACCAAATTATCGAAAAAACTGAGTTTATAAATAGGTACGTTTAACACGTAACCTTATGGGAATGAACAGTTTATTGCTTCGTAGTAATTTGTAAAAAAGCAGTTTTTAATGTACAATATATGAAATTAAAGATTTTTTTGTGAAGAATCTAATAATATCATCAGAATTATAGGTTAACGACCAAACAAAAAAGATATTAACAATAAACGTTAAAAATGTGCTACTGCGCATGCGCACTGCGACCAGTCATATAAATGTAGTGACAAATTAGCAAAGTTTTTACTTATTTATAAAATCTTTTTTTTTGTTTGAACATTTAGAAGTTATTTACAATAAATTTACGTAAAATACGTTAACTTAATTTGGCAATAATAAAGAAGCCCCTTGCGGGGCACCGACTTGATACGGCACCAAACGCATGAGCCACCTTAAGTAGTTTAAAAAAATAAAGAAAAATATCGAAAAATCGAAAATAATTTTTTTCGGCTCTGGGTTTGGATATCGGTGGGAATTAGGCCCATTTTCTGAAAGGTCTTGAAATTACCTATCAATTCATATTTTTGTCTGCCCAATCGGATATTATTAAGAGGATGCCTTATACCGACAGAGTTCTCTGCCGTACCGACTCCAACGTTTTTAATTAAATATTAATTGTTATAAGATTTTTCTTGAATTCCAAGAGTCGACGCACAAAGTCAAACTTATTACCTAATTCCCGGTCAAATTTCAGATAAATCTATTGAAAAATAAAGACGAAATTTGAAAAATCACAAGATGTCATATTTTGAGGTTAATATAGTAATATGCAACGTTGCGATTTTTCAAATTTCGTCTTTATTTTCCAATAGATTTATCTAAAATTTGACCAGGAATTAGATAATAAGTTTGCCTTTGTGCGTCGACTCTCAGAATTCAAAGAAAAACTTATAACAATTGATATTTAATTAAAAATATTGTGGTCGGTATAGCAGAGAACTTTGCTGGTATACCCTTAAGTCGGTTAAAAAAATAATGAAAAATATGAAAAAATCGAAAATAATTTCGTTGTCCTCAAGCCGCAAAATGAATTTTTGCGGCCCGTATAGAGGCTGCGAAATACTAAATGTAAGGCCTAGGCCACGAAATACATTTAGTATTTCGCGGCCTCTATACAGGCCGCGAAAAGTCATTTTGCGGCCTTTGCACAAAAAAATAATATATGCTACCACGAACGCAAAATGTATCATTCCCTCGAGTGCGAGCTTTGGCGGCCTCGCTGCGCTCGGCCCCAAAGCTCGCACTCTCCAAGAATGATACATTTTGCGTCTTTGGTGCATAATGTACTATTTTTTGGCTCTGGGTTTGGATATCGGTCGGAAGTAGGCCCATTTTCTGAAACTTCTTAAAATTTACTATCTACCCATATTTTTTTCGGACCGATCGGACATTATTAAGTCATTAAAAATATTACTTATGTCGACTGCAATTTACTATCAACTGATAAGAATTTTTCCATCGGTCTTACAGTCTTACAAATTAAATTAAAATAATTAATATTTATGGCAGTCAGATTGCCCTTGTTTATAATCACCCCCGCAGAATCTGAAATAAAAACTTAATTAAAACCTGGAAAAAACTTTGTTAGCAAAGTCAGATCGTCCTTTGCTAACAAAGTTTTTTCCAGGTTTTAATTAAGTTTTTATTTCAGATTCTGCGGGGGTGATTATAAACAAGGGCAATCTGACTGCCATAAATATTAATTATTTTAATATAATTTGTAAGACTGTAAGATCGATGGAAAAACTCTTATCAGTTGATATTATTAAGTCCATTAAAGAAAAATAAAAAAAATATGGAAAAATCGAAATAATTTTTTTTCTTCGCCGGGTTTGGATATCGGTCGGAAGTAGGCCCATTTTTTGAAAGGTCTTTAAATTTCCTATCTACCCATATTTTTTTCGGTCCAATCGAATATTATTAAGTCGGTTTAAAAAAATAAAGAAAAATATGGAAAAATCGAAAATAATTTTTCGATACTCGTGCGCAAAGCTCGATTTTGCACACGCTTGGCAAAAAACGTGTACTCAAAGTCTAGCTTTCCACACGTTGTATTAAAAAATACTGTACGCTACATGTTCGGGAAAGAGATTCTTGTCTCGTGTGCCTTTCCACCCTCGCTTCGCTCGGGTGTAAACATCACACAAGACGAAAATCTGCTTTCCCGCACTGGTAGCGTAATGTATTATTTTTCCTCTGGGATTTGGATATCGGTCGGAAATGGGTCCATTTTCTGAAAGGTCTTGATATTTTCTATCTACCCATATTTTTGTCGGTCCGATCGGATAATATTAAGTCGGTTAAAAAAAATAAAGAAAAATATGGAAAAATCGTAAATAATTTTTTTCATCGCTTATACAGAAATTGTACTTTAACATCCTAGAGCTACCACTACAAAATTAAAAAAAAAAACGCCTGAGTTAGAGGATATTTGAAACCTTCACCGAGTTATATGGTTTTTGAAACCACTCTATGAGTTGGTGAATTTTCGAAGTCTTCGCTGAGTTGGCGGGGTTTTGAAGCAAATACCGAGTTAGCAAGTTTTCGAAGAAAACGCCGAAGAAATTTCGAAGAAATGCAATTAATTTATAAATTCAATAAATAGCATTTGATAATACCTTAAACTTTTTAATTTGCAATTTAATAATTACTACACAACTATTTTAAATATTATTTTCTTGATCATTTTGAATAATCGTATTTATGGAAAATGAGATATGCAGAAAGAATGAAATTTTATATTAAAATGTACATTTAAAAAAATTATTTGATGTAATTTATCAATTCTCTTTGGGAAAGCATTCTGCTAAAGCAGTTAGCAGGGGTTTTTTTAATATGTATCAAACTTTAAATTAAATATTTACTCACCAAAACTTTGCGAAATGTCGACTGATTGTATTCTAGTTACCATAAATGGAAGTATCATGTGCATAATAACACCAAAAATTGGGCATATAACTATGTTATCTGTTACTTTACGTTAATTCGTTAAAACAATTAAAAGTCAAATAACATATAAAATAGCTACATTCCCAATTTTTGGTTCAAAACTAAAAAACTAGGCCCAAATCCACGTTTCTTAACAGTTAATGAATCTCATTTGACGCAAAGAATCACTTTTCTCTGTGTCGAAAGGGATCCTTTCGCCCGAAGTAATGCCTTGTTATCCTTATTTGGTGATCATGTTAAGGCAGGCAGGAGCGCTCCGGTGTCAAGTATGAGTTTTTACCAATCACGAAACCTTAGAAGAAGCCGTGGTTTTATATATCTAAGTCGCGGGGTAATTTAACCTTTTGCATAATCGAAGTTTTTGCATCTTTCACAGTAATCTCTTTTTTGACACACCGCAGAGATCGATTTCGCACAAGTTTGAATAAAAAAGCATTCGCTAAATCAAGCTTTGTACACCTCATGATAAAAAAATACTATTCGATACACGAGCGGGAAGAGATTTTAACCTCGTGTGACTTTTTCACCCTCGCTTCGTTCGGGCGCAAACGTCCACACGCCGCTTACATCGCTTCACGCACTACCCTACTGAAAAATCTCATGTGAAATTCTGATCCGCAATCTGCTAAAATCCCTTTAATGATAAAAAATCAGTTCCTGGAAGTTAGGAGTCGCCTATTGGGTTACGCTACCCCCCAGATAAGTTCAAAAATCTATGTTTTGAAGCGTTTTAGCCATTTTTTACATTTTTAGAAATTTTAGACATGAGATCTCGTGTGAGATTTCACGTTAGAAATTCGAAGCATGAGATTTTGGTGTGAGCTTTTTCAGTAGAGTATCAGTTCATGCACCTCCGGAATTCACATACTACCTATTTAATAAAAAATTAAAGCCAAATATAATAGATTTCATGATCTTAAGAAATCTATATTATGCAACAGAAGTAAACAGAATCCATGAATTAGACTGGGATCACTACCCCATAGAAATCATAGTTAACTTGAGCGCTAAATTCACCATTAACCATCCTATATAACCTCTAGCTACAGCAGATTGGAATTCATTCCAAAATGACATAGACAACGCGATTAAAAACCAGCAAAATGACTTAAATTCAATCGATAATATAAACCTTGCAATCCTAAATCTAACTAACTCAATCCCGGAAGCAATTGAAATCGCAGTACCTAAAAACGAAAATAAAAGCGGTGAGCCTTCTCTGCCACAAAAAATACTTGACCTAATCAACTCCAGAAATAAATATACACGAGAAAATCATGTTAGACCAAATCCCTTACTAAAGCTTAAAATTAACCAGCAAAAAAAAAAAATTTGATAAAATGATTAAAGAATTCAAATGTAACTCGTGAAATAACACAATCAAAAAACTGAATATTAAAGATAACAGCCTCTGGAGAATGACAAAAGTCCTAACACGTAAAAAACGAAAATAACGAAATTAAATACTTTTCACCAGAAGACAAAGCTAACGCATTCGGAACGCATTTCGCTAATACATTCACCACGCATGAAATCGGATCTGAAGAAGCAAAGCTCTTCTCTACTGAAAAATCTCACGTGAGATCTCACGTGAGATCTCATGTGTAAAATTTCTAAAAATGTAAAAAATGGCTAAAACGCTTCAAAACATAGATTTTTGAACTTATGTGAGGGGTGGCGTAACCTAATAGGCGATTCCTAATTCCCAGAAACTGATTTTTTATCATTAAAGGGATTTTAGTAGCTCGTGGACCAGAATTTCGCATGAGATTTTGGCGTGAGCTCTCGCGTGAGATCTCATGTGAGTTCTCATCTGAGATCTCACGTGAGATTTTTCAGTAGGATTGCTAAACCCGGCAAAGACCCGACCATGACTACCAGCTACAGACCTATCAATCTACTAAATACAATGAGCAAAATTTTCGAATCAATCATAATCGACAGACTTAAAGACAAACTAAACGATAAACTACGACTCCGTCTAGAACCCTACAAAAAAATCAGCTGATAAATCAGATGATTTGTTAGATGATTTATCAACTGATTTCTCATGACAAAATATCACCTGAGATTCTGCCCAGATGCTGCCAAAAGCTTACGTAAATTAAAGATCAGCTTCTTCAGTATTGGAAATTGCTAGCTACCATGCAACACAGGTGTAAAGTCGATTGTTCTCTCGGGTGATTACTGCCTCTGAGCATCTGGAACTCTCAAACGAATTTTGACACAATATATAGTGCTTAATAATTTTATAATAAAAGAAATATTTTTTTAGAAATTAATTAAAGAAGTAAAAAGCACATTTTCCTTAATAACAAATGACAGACTTAAGATAATTTAAAAATGTAACAACGAACATATAGGTAATTGAGAGACCTTTCCATAAAAGTTTATTATGTTAAATCTAAAGTATGGGCTGCATCATATAAAAAAAAAATAAAAAAAAACGAGAAATGTAAAATCGTTTTTTGTTTATAAAACAGGAGAAAATCAATAAAAACTCAAATTAGTTAGCGCCCTGAGAATCTCTACGGAGGCGAAGAGAATAAGCCTTGTCCGTCCAAAACTGGTTCAATGGTTCTCGAGATATTGATGGATACACCATGTACGTACGCAAAAAACAAATTTCTCAAAATCGAGGGATTTTAGCATAGATAGTCTTAAAACATGATTTTGAACATTTTCTGTCACGAAAATTCGTTGCGCCGTTCCAAAACTTCCTCTATGAGAAAGCAAAAGAAAATAATAGAATTGCACGTAATTTTTTACCATAAGCAGCTTTGGTAGTGAGAAATGTATACATTTTCAAATTAATGTGAAAAATGTAGGAATTTACATACCTGTATCATAATTAGTTATATCAGGATAACACGCTATCCTGATAACATTTCTTTCTCCTTCAAGAATAAAAATTTCATCTTCAGTACATGCAACATCTGTAACTTTTCGGAGATTCGATATTATGGCTGTTATTGTAACTGTACTTGGATTCACCAAATAAATGAAATCTTCATTGTATGTTACTAACAATCCATTGGTAAAAGGTAAAATAATACCAAATACTGGATCACCGTGACTTTTTTTGGAACTCTCAGACACTGGATTTAATAGTTCTACATATGTTGGAGCCACTTTCACTGCTTCCTTTAAAAACAGATGTAGATGTCTAAAACATTGATAAAAATAATCACTAATCATTAAGTTTTAAAATTAACCTTCAAGATTAAAGTTTTCAAGACAACTCCATTTTTATCTGCCTGCCAAATTCGTAAACCTGGTCTAGAAGCATAAATGATTGGTTCTTGAATATAGCTTTTATTTTTTAAGAACACAGCCCCTAGTTTTCCAAACCTGAAATAATAAGTTTTCATTTATTACTTAATATATGTACTTCATAAAACTCGTTTAAATTACTTACAGTTTTCTCTCCTTCTGCCCAACTTGTGTAACTTGATTATTCTGATTTATGTTAACTATTATGGTTCGAAACAATGTAGAAATTAACAGCAATGCATTTTGATAACTTAATTGAACAATAGCATATTTTTCATTTAACAATTCTGTTGATTTTGATAAGTGCTAAATTAGGTATCAGATAAAAAAGTTGTAAATGTTTACAAATTGTAACTGTTTTTAGTAATGAAAAATGGTAAAACTATTTTGGTAAATTTATTATGTTGTAAAAACTGTATTGATTAGGATTACCATCATACACAGCAATACATATTTACAAAGAAAGTAATATTAGTGAATTAATAATATTTAATAACATACTGACCATATAAAAATCCATTTCAGTTATTACAATTAAACCATTTTGATCGCCACTAAATAGCTTCATTCCATTTTTTGACCATTCCACTGTTGTTACAGGACACATGTGAAGTCCACTGACATTGAATCTTTCTACCTTTAAATTAAAAACAAATTAAATATGAAATTTTATATCTTTTAAGCCAATTGAAGGCCTGGAAAGAGAAAGGGGACATACCATTCAGTTAACGCACATTATGTTCTCTTTCTCTTTCCAGATGCTCAATTATAATTTATAATAACATGTCTTGAAAATAATTTTTTAATTGATTTAAAATTATAATACCTGTTTCTTTCTTTTAGGTTTAAAAGTTTCAGGTAATATATCGGGAACCTCCTTTGGTATTTGAAAAATTGTGACAATTCCCAAGTCATTGCCGGCAGCTACCATATAATCCACAGTAGATACAATTTTAACACATGTAATAGAACTGTTTGCACTCTGACAACAAAATACTATCATTAAAAAATATACTAGATTTTTAATTTAATTATAATAAAAATACAGAAAATACTTTTAATGTAAATAATTTATAAAATTTATATATAATTATATAAATTTTATTTAATAAGTATCTATTTAAAAAATAATAAATATAACAAACATACTTCACACCCAAGAGATTGAAGTTCTCCAGTTTTTCTATCGAACCAATATACAATACTTTGATCAGTTCCAATAGCTATACCTTCACAAATTGCATCAATACATGTAAAATTTACATCTTGAGTAAAGAGACCAGATTGAATTTTACTAGGAAGTTTTTGTAATAAGGTAGTAAGTGGTGTCCATTCTCTGAATGTTCCAGTATCTTGATATGTAGGACCGTTCATGTTAATTACTTTATTTGTGATTTGTAATTTGTAAATTTTATTTTTACATGGAGGATAGATCTCAATCTTATCATTTTATTGCTTTTAAAATTTCTTCATAAACATCATTTGAATGTAGACCGATTACTTTTAATAATCGTTAATAATAATATCATTAAAAAATATAAAATATTAATTTATGTAGCTTGTATTGAACATTTTGTATGTAAAAATCTGTGATAAACAAGAAATGATTTACGCTAAAGTGACATACCTACTATATAAACTATATATCATAAGTTCGTAATTCTCATCCGTCCTATACGAATCGGACGGAAATCGATAACAAAGTTGACGTGCCTGTTCGCGATTCTCGTTTTTTAAGGGAGAATGTACATCCGCGCTGCGCTGCGCCGCGCCGTGCTGCGCCGTGCTGCCGCTGCGCTGAAGCTTAGCTCTGCCGTTCCGTTCCATTCGTATATTCTTACAAAAAAATGAGCAGTTGCATGTCTATGATATTTGTAAATCACGGACGATGTGTATATGCTCCAAAATGAAAAGTTAAATAAATGAAGGGATAGTTTATATGACGGACAGTTTAAGAACAAAAGTATTTTAAGCCGAGAAAGAAAACACAAGACCCAATTGATATGATATACTATGAATTATAAAATTGATTAGAACATTGGAAAATGAAGCTATTGATGAATAAGATGGAATTAGGCGATAATGAGATGTCCTTTAACCAGTTCAAATAAATGATGAAATTGATTAAGACTCATGTTAATAAATCTATAAAACTCTTCATGATCCTTTAATGCAAAATATTTAAATAAAGTGCTATAAGCACTATGAATATTTCTTTGAGGTATTGCTAAATATGGTCGAACCCATCACCTTCTGCAAGATTGTTGTTTCTTTTTTCTTAATTTTTTTAACAATTTCAATAACTTTAATGAAATTATACATTTTTCTAATTTTTTTTATTTTGGCTTCAATCATGATCATGACCATGAAAATGATAATGTATGACATAGATCTATAGAATTGTACCATTAGCAATGGAATATAGAAACGGAACTATGGACCAGCGCAAGCAGAGAACCGCGCAGCGCAGCGCGGCGTAATGCCCTAATGCTGTTTATGCCCTGTCTACAACCACCGATTTTTTTTTGGCGCATGCGTAAAAATCACCAGAGGGGGTTAGGGATGTATGAAGAGCCAACTGTAAAAAATTAACCCTAAATATTGTTTTCGCTGAACACACCTAAAAAGATCAAAACATGACTACATGAGTTTCTGCTTTCTAACATTAACAAAGAGTCAAGTGTTGGAAGAAGATTAGTGATTTAGAGATTTTATTATAAGAAGATTTTTCAATTAATGTAAAATGGATGATCATAATCTGGTTGTTGAAGTACTGGAAATAAGCATTAATTACCTTCGATTAATACAATTACTAAGAAATCGAAAAAAAAATTCAGAAGATGGTGGTGCAAACCATTAATTAGAAATAATTACTTAATAGGATATGGTGCTTATGAGAGAGTTTTTACGTATTTTAAGATGAATGACGAAGAAGAGTTCATGAATTTTACTAGAATGAATGTACAAGCATTTATGTATTTATGTAATTTAGTTAAAGATAGAATAACAAAATATAGTCGGAGAGTACCAATACCTCTCCAGAGTTAAGACTGTGTATAACGCTAAAGTAAGTAAATATAATAAATGCAAGTTTAGATTGAATGTTAATTTACATATATTTTTACAGCTATTTAGCACATGGCGATTGTGTACAAAAAAATGCATTGTTTTATGCAATTGATGTTTCAACTATTCACCAAATCATTCCAGACTAGGTTTCAGTTTAGAAAGCAGAAACTCGTATTCTTTGATTTTTAGGTGTGTTCAACGCAAACTCAATATTTAGGGTTAATTTTTTTACGATTGGCTCTTCTTACATCACTAACCCTCTCTGGTGATTTTTGCGCATGCGCAAAAAAAAAATCGGTGGTTGTAGACAGGGCATTATACAATGTACCGAATTTTTTTGGCGTATCCGCCAAAATCACTAGAGCATTGTTGGTAACATTCACGGTGACACCCTTCCTAAAAAGTAACCGCAAAGTATCTAGCATACCAGAACACACCTATACTGATGATCAAAACAAACGAGTTTCTGCTTTCTGCAAGCAAAGTACTTAAACTTAAATTTTCTCTAAAAAAGTGACTGCAAAATGGAGCATTATAATGTAATTATTGAACTATTGGAGTTAAACATTAATTATATTCGATTACGACAACAATTAAAAAATCGAAGAAAGAAATTTAGAAGGTTGCAGCAGTTCCATTCACTTTGACATTGTTTTTGTAGTCATAGTTTTGCAATAACATGCTATCTTCTTGAGCCTTCTTTGAAATAATAAATGATTTTAAAAAGAACAATCTTTGATATAAGCTGTTTTCTAAATATGTTAAAGTTTCTTTCTTTTCTACTTTCTTAGTCGCTGTAATAAAACTATCACAAAGGTATTGCTATTTGTCACGTATTTGTTGAACTATAACAATAAAAAATATATAATATCCATTTAATAAAAAAATAGAAGTAAATATATATTTTTATTATAAATACCTGAATAATTCACATTTCCTTCATATTCCAAAGCTCTCTGGATGTCATTATATACTTTGTTTTTTTCAATTTCACTACATTCTTGATTATTATACATAAAAGTATTCGCTGAGTAAAATCTGACTATGATTTTTTCTGACGGAGTCATTGTAAAAAAATTAATTCAGCTATACAGAAAATCTAGATAAGTAGTTTGTTTTGATCTTTAGTATATAGAGGTTAGGAGGGTATATAGGTGTTGGTAGATAGTAAGAGGTATAGGTGTGTTCTCGTATGCTAGATACTTTGCGGTTACCTTTTCGGAAGGTTGTCTCCGTGAATGTTACCAATACGCTCTAGTGATTTTGGCGGATACGCCAAAAAAATTCGGTATATTGTATAAACAGCATAATCACATAACCGCGTACGATCGCGTACGTCTACGTACAACCGCGTCCGACGTTAAGGAAGAATCTAGGGATTTTCGCTGTTGCCAACAGCGGCAATGTCAGTGCAATAACTAGTACTTTCGAGGAACAGACCTACTCACACGAAGTGCAGTAGATCGGAGTAATGCTTGCTTGTTTATGTTCGTTGTCGTTGGTGTAGTAGCCGACTTTCGTATACGTAGGGCTGTTCCTCGAAAGTACTAGTTATTGCACTGACATTGCCGCTGTTGGCAACAACGAAAATCACTAGATTCTTCCTTAACGTCGGACGCGGTTGTACGCAGACGTACGCGATCGTACGCGGTTATGTGATTAGGGTATAAGACGGCGCAGCGCAGCGCGGCGCTTATGTACATTCTCCCTAAGAGTGCTCTCTAGGGAGAATGTACATAAGCGCTGCGCTACGCTGTCGCATTGATCTTGTAGACCTCGTCGCTGATTGGCTAATATTTAAATGTTTGCCAATCAGCGACGAGGTCTACAAGATCAATGCGACAGCGTCGCGCAACGCAGCGCTTATGTACATTCTCCCCTACCTAACCCCAACTCCGGAATAGATCGCAGCGCCCCCATGACTTCATTTATGTATTTTCATTAATTTAAGTGTACTTATAAATTTTAAATTAATCATAACTCAGTTTTCCCACGTGTAAAAGTTAATAAGGATTACTTTTAAACAAGTTTCATGAATTTAAATGAATAAATGAACTTGTATTTTGTAGAGAAAATTCAAACATTCAGTGGACATTTCTGAAAATGACTCCAGATTTTTCTCTACAAAATATAGATTTATTAATGGAATTTAATTTGGGAAAACTCTTGTAATCGTGTCTTTAATACTAATTACACGTGGGAAAACTTTATTTTTACGTTAATATTGCCCAAAATTGTTTTAATTAACAAAAAACACTTTTGACAGTAGGTGGCGTTCCAATCGGGTTAGAGAGCACTCTTAATTCACAATCGCTTGAAGGAACGTTGAAAATGAAACGTTCGATAAACGTAGTGCGTAATTTAAAAATTGTAAAAAGAAAAATAAAGATGTAATTGATATACTTACATTCGAACTATCTTTGTATATTTTTAATATGTAACTTAATGTTCACATGTTAAAGTAAACACAGCTCTTTGTTTTGTTTTGCATTGAAAGCCGCGGATGCCGGATTGCCGGTTTAAAGGTACCAGATTTTGCCTGATTGGCTGATTGTATCGATCCCAATAGTGCACCCATAAGAACTAAGCAATCAGCGAAGCTCAGCGCTGGTTGGTTCGATTGTAAACATTGACCAATAAGCGAAGAAGACCAATAAGGGACTGTCCACATAGCATCTCATGTGCCTTGTCTTTTGTCTCATGTCTCAGGCTGTGTCTCCAATAGAGTAACAAGCGTGATGTCACACTGACACGGACGTTCGTGACAGCCTGTGATATCATGCGAACCGTAGGGTGGGGGTAACAGCCAAATGCGAAAAAAAATACTAAATACAATAGGTCGACGACAGGTGTTCACGGAGACACGGAGTGAGATGAAGTGATGGAAGACCGACCCCACTCCAGCCCGCAGAATTTTTCGATTCTTTGTATTTTGTAACTAAAGAAATAATATTCTTGTTTGTAAATCAATTCCTTCAACTATAATTTAATTTCCTCCATTTTCCTCTACATTTTGTTTAAGATTTTAATGTTATATTTTTTTTCTTTTAAAGTAAACACATTATAGTCATTTATTAAATCTTGTAAAAAATTGTGAACATATAGAAAAAAACTAATGGTGGAGGAAAATGGAGGAAATTAAATTTTAGTTGGAGGAATTGATTTACAAACAAGAATATTATTTCTTTAGTCACAAAATAAAAAGAATCGAAAAATTCTGCGGACTGGAGTGGGGTCGGTTGATGGAAGAACGTCTTTCGTCTACCTCTGAGAGGCAGACGAAAGACGTCTTTCGATCAGGGACGGGATCATGAGGCTGTCTCACCGTCGAGACAGAGCATTTGGTGACACAGAACTCTCTCACCAGGAGCGATGTTTTCAGATGGACTTTAGTGTGGAACATAGGAACGTAGGAACTATTCGCCTTGTTAAGACCAACAGAGCCCCTCGCGGCCAAAATTCGAACTGCTTATTAAAGGATAAACACTGCTATTTAGCATGAGCGGCATACGAAGAAAAGTTTATTTAATTAAGAAATAAAATAAATAGGGATGGTATGAACGTCGAAAAGTTTTTTACTGATTTATCCGATATTGTAAGATATATTGGCAATCACACAAGGTGTTATTTGAAAGGCGAGAGAGTTTATAAGACAAATCGCATAATATTTTGTAGGTTAGCCAAAGAAAATACTGATTGGTCAGCAGAGTTAGTAGCACTGTGCAACACAGTTCTTTGGCTAACCTATAAAATATTATGTGATTTGCCTTATAAACTCTCTCTCGCCTTCCACATAAGGCCTTCGTGCCATTGCTAATATATCTGATAATATCCCTACTGAAAAAGTGCAGCTGATTATCAGCTGATAATCAGCTGATAATCAAGTGATAATCGTGCCAAAACGGCACCTGATTATCAGCTGATTTTCACATGACAATTTATCGTTTAAAATTTATTTATTATTAATTATTATTTATTATTATAATATATTATTATCGTTCATTTACTTGAATCTATACGATTAACTAATGTATTTAAAATAATGTACACTGTGGTAAAGAAGTTTTGAATTATTTGTCATAATTTAGGATTGTAAAATTAAAATTAACAATAATAAATGGTAATAATAATGAATAATAAATGAAAATATCAACAGGATTTTCAGGTGAAAATCAGCTGATAATCAGATGATAATCACCTGACAGTCATCTTGTAGTTACTCGATTCTCAGATGATTATCAGCTGATCTGTACCTGAAAATCATATTGATATTTTCATTATTATTATTAATTATTGTTAGTAATGTTATATTCCTAAATTGTAACAAATAATTCAAAACTTCTTTGTCAGCATCTACATTTTTCGACATTTTTTCCAACACATTAATTAATTGTAGATTCAAGTAAGTGAACCATGATAGTACTTTATAATAATAAATAACAATAATTAATAATAAATAAATTTTAAACGATAAATTTTCATGTGAAAATCAGCTGATAATCAGGTGCCGTTTTGGCACGATTATCACCTGATTATCAGCTGATTATCAGCTGATTATCAGCTGATAATCAGCTGCAATTTTTCAGTAGGGATCAGACAAATCAATAAATGATTTTAAGACGTTCATCGGATCACTACTTATTTTATTTTTTAATTAAATAAGTAGTGATCCGATGAACGTCTTAAAATCATTTATTGATTTGTCTAATATTATCAGATATATTAGCAATGGCACGAAGGCCTTATGTGGAAGGCGAGAGAGAGTTTATAAGGCAAATCACATAATATTTTATAGGTTAGCCAAAGAACTGTGTTGCACAGTGCTACCAACTCTGCTGAGCAATCAGTATTTTCTTTGGCTAACCTACAAAATATTATGCGATTTGCCTTATAAACTCTCTCGCCTTTCAAATAACGCCTTGTGTGATTGCCAATATATCTTACAATATCGGATAAATCAGTAAAAAACTTTTCGACGTTCATACCATCCCTATTTATTTTATTTCTTAATTAAATAAACTTTTCTTCGTATACCGCTCATGCTAAATAGCTGTGTTTACCCTTCAATAAGCAGTTCGGATTTTGTCGTGAGGGGCGCTGACGCTGGTCTTAACAAGGCGAATAGACTCTCCCTATTAAAAATAATCACGTGAGGTTTTCGACCATATTCTCACGTGAGTACTCACGTGAGAAGTGAAAAAAATAATTTAAAAAAAATTAGTAATCAATGTTTTTTTTACTGAACTATTACATAAATATTTTAACTTTAATTTTTGCGTATACCTTTCAATCCTTAAATAGTATAGGGAGATATCAAAAGCGAGGCAAGCCTCGTAATTACAACTCTTTTAAAAGAGTCGCGATATTGACTAAGTCTTATGGCTTTATGTATTCTCGCCGGTGTTCATTTGCCTATGGAAATCGAGAAAGGGGTTGCCGCCTGGCGGTCACCGGCGGAACTGATAGGACCCGTCTGAACTCCACATCTAGTAACTCTTTTAACCGCCAGGCGGCAACCCCTTTCTCGATTTCCATAGGCAAATGAACACCGGCGAGAATACATAAAGCCATAAGACTTAGTCAATACCGCGACTCTTTTAAAAGAGTTGTATTTACGAGGCTTGCCTCGCTTTTGATATCTTCCTATACTATTTAAGGATTGAAAGGTATATGCAAAAATTAAAGTTAAAATATTTATGTAATAGTTTAGTAAAAAAAACATTGATTACTAATTTTTTTAAACCATTTTTTTTACTTCTCACGTGAGTACTCACGTGAGTACTCACGTGAGAATATGGTCGAAAAACTCACGTGAGAGCTCGCGTGAGAGCTCACGTGATTATTTTTAATAGGGCTACCAGAAGCCATCTTGAACACCCGCGGGTTTTAAATATTTTAAAAACAATTTTACATGATTTGTTCCTTAAGAAATGATTATTATTGATTATTTGTAAATTTTTTTATTTTTAATATAACTTCGTTTATTTATCTAAATTAATGAATCCCAAAACATAGATTTTTATTAAATCAAATTTTTATTGACAAGTTTAAAAAAAATACAAATACAAAAATATAAATTACTTAGAAAATAAGTACTAGCCTCAATGTTTTTAACACAATATATTATTATCACCTTTCATTCTTTGAGCGGGTCAAAAAAACTAACTTATTATTATCACAGACCAAATTTCAGACAAATGGGCTCAAAATGTTTGAAAATGATAATAATAATATATTGATTATAAACAGAAGTACGTTGAGGTTAGTACAGCAGATACGTACATTATCTAATAATCTAATACATAGCTTGGAGTTTTGGGCATTGTATGATCCGTAAAAAAAATCATTGTCTGAAATGTATCATACTCGTAACACCCCTATGGCAGAAGTTCAACATGTTAATTTTCTACCATGAGTCACGAGTATGCTAGATTTCGGACGTTTTTTTTACAGAGCGTATACAAAGCAGCTCGGCACAGTGGGCACGAATTATATAAAAATATAATATAATTTCTTATAAGTAAAGGAATAATCGTCCCACAATTATCACCAGACCAAACTTCAAGCAAATTGGCTAAAAATTTTAAAATATGTTAATATAATAATACATTTATACTTGATCTACATATAATATTGATGAACTAAACGATTTCGCTCAGCTATGCCTACTACATAATCATTATTTCTTATTAGCATTCCATCATCATGGTGATTTTGCTGTATATGTTGAATGTTTCACAAATCCCGTCCAACTCATTAAATGTTTTCATACCTTTTGCGAAATTTGCATTACTGGATGGCTCCACTGTGTCGAGCTGCCATTACAATCGATCCTCTACTGTGGGACGATTATTCCTTTACTTACAAGAAATTATATTAGATTTTTATAAAAGTCGTGCCCACTGTGCCGAGCTATTATTGTAACGATCCTATATTGTAGGACGATTATTTTTTTACTCAACAAATTATATTAGATTTTTAGATAACACTGTGCCGAGCTGCCATAATTGTAATCGATTCTCTATTGTGGGACGATTATTCCTTTACTTATAAGAATTTTTTATTATATTTTTATAAAACTTGTGTCCACTGTGCCGAGCTGCTATTGTAACGATCCTATATTGTGGGACGATTATTTTTTTACTCAAGAAATTGTATTAGATTATTAGATAACTCGTGCCCACTGTGCCGAGCTGCCATTATAATCGATTCTCTATTGTGGGACGATTATTCCTATATACATACGGACGGTGTCCATACTGGGTTTTGGGCTTTGTACGCTCTGTAAAAAAAACGTCCGAAATCTAGCATACTTGTGACTCATGGTAGAAAATTAACATGTTGAACTTCTGCCATGGGTTACCGAGTATGATACATTTCGGACAATGATTTTTTTTTACCGATCATACAAAGCCCAAAACTTCAAGCTATGTATTAGATTATTAGATAATGTACGTATCTGCTGTACTAACCTCAACGTACTTCTGTTTATAATCAATATATTATTATTATCATTTTCAAACATTTTGAGCCCATTTGTCTGAAATTTAGTCTATGATAATAATAAGTTATTTTTTTTGACCCGCTCAAAGAATGAAAGGTGATAATAATATATTGTGTTAAAAACATTGAGGCTAGTACTTATTTTCTAAGTAATTTATATTTTTGTATTTGTATTTTTTTTAAACTTATCAATAAAAATTTGATTTAATAAAAATCTATGTTTTGGGATTCATTAATTTAGATGAATAAACGAAGTTACATTAAAAATAAAAAAATTTACAAATAATCAATAATAATCATTTCTTAAGGAACAAATCATGTAAAATTGTTTTTAAAATATTTAAAACCCGCGGGTGTTCAAGATGGCTTCTGGTAGAGTCTATAGTTCCTATGTTCCTATGTTCCACACTAAAGTCCATCTGAAAACATCGCTCCTGGTAAGACAGTTCTGTGTCACCAAACGCTCTATCTCGACGGTGAGACAGCCTTATGATCCCGCCCCTTTTCATCTCACTTCGTGAACACTTGTCGTCGTCGATCTGTTGTATTTCGTATTTTTTTTTCGCAGTCAGTGTGATATCACGCTTGTCACTCTATTGGAGACACAGCCTCAAGCGCGAAAAAAATCGTTGTCCGCAATCTTAATAATTTCTAATCTATGATCATTTTTTCTGTATAATTTTCTATTGCCATAAACTATAAATGTATAAGAATTCGGACAACGATTTTTTCTCGCTTGAGACATGAGACACGAGATAAGGCACATGAGACGCTATGTGGACAGTCCCTAATTTACGCTAAATACGCGCGCTTTAGTAATTTTTAGTGGAAATAAAGTAAGGGAGATTGTACATAAGGGTGTGTCCAGAATAGGACGGAAACTGCTCGCGCAAATGTATGCTTTAGTAATTTCTAGTGAAAATTTAGGGATATCTGGTGATTTTGAACCTTAATTACCAGATATCCCTAAATTTTCACTAGAAATTACTAAAGCATATATTTGCGCTAGCAGTTTCCGTCCTATTCTGGACACGCCCTAAGCGCTGTTCTGCTCTACTCTGCTCTGCTCTGCTCTGCTCTGTTCTGTTCTGTTCTGTTCTGCTCAAACCCGGTCCAATTTCAGTTCAGTTCCGTTTGTAAGCGATTTTCCCTTTACTTGTTTCAGAATTCTGGAACAGAATAGAGCGGAACGAGGCAGAGTAGAGCAGAGCAGAGCGGAGCAGAGCGGAGCAGAGCGGAACGGCGCTTATTTACAATCTCCCTAATATCTGATAATATAGGTTCAAAATTACTAGATACTAGAGTTCGACACGCGCGCTTCGCGAACTGATTGTTTTTATTTTTAAGTTACAAAAGAAGCTGTATAATTAATGAACGGTTTCTTTTTTATTTACAAGAGAAATTTTATTCATTTAAACATTATAAAGGGCAATGTACATAAGCCCCGTTCCGCGCTGCTCTGCTCTGCTCTGTTCTGCTCATCTCCGTTCTGCTCTATTCCGGTTCAGAATGCGGAAACAAGTAAAGGGAAAATAGCTTACAAACGGAACTGAATTGAAATTGGACCGGGTTTGCGCAGAACAGAGCAGAACAGAGCAGAGCAGAGCAGAGCAGAGAAGAGCAGCGCGGAACGGGGCTTATGTACATTGCCCTTTATAATGTTTAAATGAATAAAATTTCTCTTACGGGGCTTACGTACATTGCCCCTAACGTTTTTCATCAAGCTGTGTTATAGTTTTATTGACTAAAAAATGTATGTATGAAGAAGTATTTGTTATTTTTATATATGATTTGTCTTTATCTTTTGAATTTATTTCTAGTGATTCATTCCATTCCATAGTTTCTTGCTTTAACAAATTTAAAGGTTCATTCAATTCTATAGTATCAGAATGTCATTACAATGTTAAAGATTAATCAAATTTAATTTCATGTAAATAAGCTTTTTTATGTTGTGATTTTGTTCAATAAGTAAAATTGCCACTAAGATAGATAAACAGTAACATAATTATGAAAATATTTGTTTTCTGTGTTTAATAATGTTAAACATGTAAAAAGGTAAAGTGAAAATATAAAATTCAAGATGAATATTTTTATATTGAGAAAACCATGTTTTTAATTTTAACAAAATAAAAATTATCAATTAATATATAACATATGGTCCCGCTCACCACACATGTACTATCTCTATACCATTCCACCATAACTGTAAGGGTGTCTCTACAACCTTGCACGTGCACGTGCGCTCCCGTGTATAAGGTATACTTATATAGCGCTCTCCTATATATAGGTATACCTTATACACGGCGAGCGCACACACGCGCGCACGGTTGTAGTTTGTAGACTCTCTATAGGGCATTTACGCTAGCGTTTGCGTCCTATTCTGAACTCACCCTAACCGATAAAAGGTATCTCTTGTCTGTCTTACGCACTGATTTTGTATCTTCTATCTTCGTCGTTTCAGTTTATCTATCGGTTTAGAGACTGTCCAAATAGTGGATCATGTTCCTTGTCTCTTGTCTCATGTCTCAAGCGCGAAAAAAATCGTTGTCCGAATTCTTATACATTTATAGTTTATAGCAATAGAAAATTATACAGAAAAAATGACGACAGATTAGAAATTATTAAGTTGCGGACAACGATTTTTTCGCACTTGAGATATGAGACAAGGAACATGAGACACTATGTGGACACTCGCTAAGGGAGTTGTACATAAAGCTGCCTCTACACGGCGTGCGGCGAGCCGCGAGCCGCGTGCCCTAGACAAAGAAGACGAAATCCTATAGGATTCGTATATCTGTCTTTGTCTAGGGCACGCGGCCGCGACTCGCGGCACGCCGTGTAGAGGCAGCTTAAGGCCGCGGCCACATAAGGCTGGGTCTACACAGACGCTTTTAAAGCGCGTTCGGCGCGCGTGCGTCGGTGCACTGGCCAATCACAGCTCTCGATCGAGACTCGAGAGGATCAAGTCCGGTCAAGTCAAGCTGCGATAGGTCAGTGCACACACGCGCGTGTACAAACGCACGTTCAACGCGTCTATGTAGACCCAGCCTAAGCGCGGACGGACGCGGACGCACGCAGACGCGCGCGCGCGTACGCGCTGACTTCTAATGGTAAGGTTGGTATTTTTGGCTGTAGCCAACCTTGCAAATTTTAAAGGAAAAGAATGAACTGACCTGCTTCAAAATGTAAGAAAACTTAACCTATCAATTAGACCCGCATAGTATGTACTTGCTCCGGATAACAATTGTTCCTTTATACACTTGCCTTGCTTATCTTAAATAATTTATACACACAGTAACAACTTCAATAGTTAATCTATCCATAATTATTCCATAATTACTCGACGAAAAAAAAGTATAAAACTCATTTAATTTTATTAAATTTTATTTATTTTTTTTTTATTTTTTTATTTTATTTTTTAACTCACTTCTTAACTCAACTGTTAACTCTTATAGATAATTTTTTCGGAGCAAGTAAGCAAGTTTACATGCTATGTGGATCTAATTGATAGGTTAAGTTTTCTCACATTTTGGAGCAGGTTAGTTCATTCTTTTCCTTTAAAATTTGCAAGGTTCGCTACAGCCAAAGATACCAACCTTATCATTAGAAGTCAGCGCGTACGCGTGCGCGTGTCCGCGTGCGTCCGCGTCCGTGCGTCCATCCGCGCTTATGTGGCCGCGGCCTAAGCGCTGCGCGATCCAACGCTACGCTGCGCTGCGCTACAGCATTCCATTTTGATGTTTTCCTATGTTTTCCTGTGTAATAGGAACAAACGGAACACCACGGCAGGCGATGGCGCAGCGCAGCGTAGCGCAGCGTAGCGCAGCGTAGCGCAGCGCTTATATACATTCTCCCTAAGGGCCTTTGCACGCTAAAAGCATAACGCAAAGGAATAAGGAATAAGAGGGCATAAGGTGGACATAAGGTACTTATGCTCCGCTTAATCCTCTTATGCCCGTGTTGTGTACGCAACGGATCGTGCATAACCCCTAAATTGCTTGTTTTGGAGTAAGTTTTTTAATAATAAATTGCAAGTAAACATTTACCTCTTCATCCATTGTTCAAAAATGTCTACACTATAAATTATTATAAAAATAATCATTAAATGATTAAGAAGAAAACTTTTCTCACTTCTGCACGTTGAAATGATAAAATACAAAAGCCCCTCAAGTTTTATTATTTTGTCAACTTTTTACATTGTAACCAATTAGAGTCAATTAATAATTACAGTAAGCTATTTCATTTCGAAAACTTTACTCCAAAAAAATCAAGAGGTTATGCACGTTTCGTTGCGTACACAACACGGGCATAAGAGGAATAAGCGGAGAATAAGGGCCTTTGCACGCTAAAAGCATAACGCAAAAGAATAAGGAATAAGAGGGCATAAGGTGGACATAAGGTACTTATACTCCGCTTATTCCTCTTATGCCCGTGTTGTGTACGCAACGGATCGTCATAACCCCTAAATTGCTTGTTTTAGAGTAAGTTTTTTAATAATAAATTGCAAGTAAACATTTACCTCTTCATCCATTGTTCAAAAATGTCTACACTATAAATTATTATAAAAATAATCACTAAATGATTAAGAAGAAAACTTTTCTCACTTCTGCACGTTGAAATGATAAAATACAAAAGCCCCTCAAGTTTTATTATTTTGTCAACTTTTTACATTGTAACCAATTAGAGTCAATTAATAGTTACAGTAAGCTATTTCATTTCGAAAACTTTACTCCAAAAAAATCAAGAGGTTATGCACGTTTCGTTGCGTACACAACACGGGCATAAGAGGAATAAGCGGACCATAAGTACCTTATGTCCACCTTATGCCCTCTTATTCCTTATTCCTTCGCGTTATGCTTTTAGCGTGCAAAGGCCCTAAGTACCTTATGTCCACCTTATGCCCTCTTATTCCTTATTCCTTCGCGTTATGCTTTTAGCGTGCAAAGGCCCTAAGAGTGAATCTACATAAGCGCAGCGCAGCGCGGCGCTTATGTAGATTCACTCTAATAGAGTCAAGCAATCAGCTGAATGCTGATACCACGGCGCAGATGGTGCAGAGCACGAAGCAGGGTACAGAGCAGAGTACGGAACCTATTGTACTTTCTCCCTAAATACTAAATTATTCTAAAAAAAGAAAATTGAAAATGATTTAGACTATTATTTCTACTTCCTATAGGCTTTCTTTATTTGTATCATTGTACAGTTGTACCTATGTATTTTTGACACCTCGACCTCGACTCGCATCTGTGTAGGCTGTTCCAAATCCTTTCATCGTTCTGTTTCTGTGATGCCTCTACCACATAAGCGCGTACAACCGCGTTCGACCGCGTAAGAGCGCACGCGCTCGCTTCTCTCATTGGTCATCGAAGGCCTGAGCTCGCTCCCAACCAATGAGAGAAGCGAGCGCGTGCGCTCTTACGCGGTCGAACGCGGTTGTTCGCGCTTATGTGGTAGAGGCATGAGTTTCAATGGTTTTCGTGTATTTGAACGCAATGAACGTTTCTGTTAGTTATTATAAAATGAGCCTTATGACTTAACTATTTCACCGCTTAGTTTTTGGTCCTTTCTTCTTAATTTCAACCTCGTGGATCGTGTATGATGTCTTATATGTGTGTGTGTTTGTGTGTGCATATGTTATGCATATGCCTATACTTCTAAGTACTACATCTACGGTAGAATGCATTATGATAATTGACTTAAAAGTTTTCATAAAATATGTAAATAATTATATCATATTTGTATAATATATTGATATATGCAGTATATTAAAGTGCAAGTCGTGATTTGATTTGAGTAAGGTGCCAAAAAAGCCGAAATTATTTGTTTACTTATAAAATGCCTTTCTTTAATATTATTAAGTAGATATTCCTAAAACAGAAGTGTTTAAAATAAATTCATAAATTTGTACTAATTTTACCAATAATTATTTAATCTCAAACGCGTTTTGTATTTATTTAATCATGTATGTGTCTTATGCTCTAGCAGTGTCATAGGCTACTTCATTTGTAGTGTATTAACTTTTGTACACTGAGATAGACAGGAATTCAACTCTTGTTATATTTTATGATGAATTCATTTTTTGAGACATTGTAATTATACTCATTAAAAGGTCATCTGCACAGAATTTTGTGAACAAAAATCTAATGCTGGGCACTTCATACACGGAGATATGCATCAATGAAGATGAGCGATGAAATGTTTGAGGGTAAGGACTATCCAACACAGTGGGCCTTGAATCCCTCAACTTATCAAAATATGAATAGTGATCAAGGTAATTAAGAATTAAAAAAAAAGTTAGCGACTGAAAAATTCTGGAGTAGGGTACTAGTATACCAATCCTATAAGTATATATGAAAGTCATTTATTTATTATTATGTTTAACAATCATAATAAAAGACATTAATTATTAAAATAGTTTAGAGTGATGTTAATATACGAAAAACTATAACATCTAGATTCAAATAGATCTTTAAATAAATTATTTAATATAAACTTATTAATAACTTCTTTAGTGGACTGGGCTGCTTTGGCTCAACAATGGATCAAAATGAAAGAGACTGCAGTTCCACCTGCACCACCCCCACCACCAATAATCAACAATCTGCAATCTTCATCATTAAATGATGGAGGTGGAGAAGCCCCTATGGATATGGATACCAAAGATGATGACATTCCTCCAGCACCACCAGCTCCAAATATCAGTGGTACAGGTACTTATCTACCTTCAATAATTTTTAAATAAGTACTCAACAAAATACTTATTTTGTAGAAGAAAAATGTATAATACTAATATCATTATTCTATACACACCAAAATAGTAATCTAATTAACCTTACTTTATATTGATTTAATTTTGAAGTAAAGTATCAATATACCTTCCAAGCTAGTAGGTGTTCAATGATGTGCAGTTTTAATATAATAAATTTAAGTCCTTATAAAAATTTTTTATTTTATTAATATATTTTTTTATCTAAATATTTCATTATATTCTAAATCAATAACAGCAATCATAAGTTGCTGTTATAAAAAAAAAAAAAAAAAAAAAATTATAGATGTATTCTGTACATGTTGTATACCTTTTTTGCAATTAGCATTTCCTATAGCAATGAGGATAAAATTTTTTACGTGGTATTTCTACAATATACATATGTATATTATTTATGATTAAGGTAATTATCATATATTATTTTTTCCAGATGGTTGGAATCAGTGGAATGAATGGGGTAACCATTGGAATCATACCCCTGTTGGAAATACTAATTGGGAATGGAGTGGTATTTCTGAATGCCCAGATGGAAAACCTATAGGAATTTCAGACACTACACTAATTCCACCACCAGCACCAACAATATCTTCTAACAACTCAACATTTGCCAATCATTGTACTGCATCTACAGCAATAGCACCAGTGCCTCCATCTTTACCCCCTTCGTTTGGTTATAATCCAATCCCTCTTTCTCAACCATCATTTAACAACCAAGTTAGACTTGATATTAAAAAATTTAATCAAAATATCCTTATTTTAAATATTGTCTTATATGTTTTTAACTATTCATCCTGTAGATTCCTCCTGGTGGTTTTTGGAGCAGTGATCAACAACAACATGCATCTATTCCAGGAACAAGTATACCTATACAACAACCTTTTATGAAGGGTGGACGTCATAATTCTAGTAGAGGACCCCTTGTCTCTACACCTGCTAATATATTGGCAACAACAGATATAGTAACATCAAGACATCGAGATGTAAGAGATCGTACACCAGAAGAAGAACTTCCAATTGTACTAGGTATAAAAATATTTTGTTTTGTTATCCATTTTATAATTGTAAAGGTTTTATTTAAACTTATTTATTTTCAGATACTATAAAACGACGACAACTGCCTGCATGGATTCGTGAAGGTCTCGAAAAAATGGAAAGAGAAAAACAAAAGGCTGTTGAACGTGAGAGGCAAGAACTTTTACGAAAACAAGAATTAGAAGCTCGTAAAAAAGCGGAAGACCAAGCTAGAGAGGTTCTAAATCCAAGTAAAAGTAAATTTGTACGTATTCTTTACTAAATTATTTTCATACAATTAAGAAAGTAAAGCATTTTAGATAATTAAATAGAATTAGTATATTTACTGTAAAAATGTTAATCATTAAACTTTATGAATTATGTAAATTATAAGCAAAATAGATTTTAAAACAGTCAATGGTACCTATTGAACACTTACAATTTAGTACTAATAGCTTTAAAATATTAAATCTAAATAACAAAATTATTTAACATTTTAGGATTCTGATTCAGAAAAAGAAGCAACTGAACACGAATTGGATGATGATAATAAAAGCAATAATAATAGCAATGGTGGCAAAAATATTCAAAAAGAAATTTATGAACAAAATAGTCCAGATATTATGCGACCGAGAAAAAGTCGATTCCACGATGCAAATTCACCTGTAGCACATTCTCATACACCTGCTACCCGTGAAAAGAGTCCTGATAATACCCAAGTACATGCGAAATCATCTTTACATCAAAATAAAGAAGAAATCTTACAGAATCTAGTGAGTTAATAGTAATATGTATAAAACTAAATATATCAATTTGATATAAACCTAAATTATCGCATTAATTGATTATTTCTATTTAGATGCTAAAAGTACGGAGATCACTCACAGAAATTTTATTAGAAGTTACAAATGATGAAATTGGAGCTGTTTGTAAAGAGGTTTGGAAACGCTCTACCAGTAAAGGTATTTAAACTTGATTAAAGCATCATTGAATTTGACTACTAATTTAATAACAATTCACATATCATATGTATTTGTTAAATATAAGAAATATTTAGTAAATATCAATATAAAGTTATATGTTAAAGATGAGAATTTAGTTTAGTGTTATTCTAATAGAAAAATATTTAAATTAGAAAACATAATTTTTGTATACACTTCATAGTTTTATTTTATCAATTCTTAAATAATTTTATCATGCATTTATTAAAATGAAAAATAGTATAAATATCTGAAATATATGATTTTCAAAAGTAAAGATTTAAATTAAATAATTCTACTTTTCAAATAATAACAAATTATATAATATTAAGGTGATGTGAAACCCTAATTTCAATATTTTTTAAATCAACATTCAAACGTTTATTTGGAAAAAGACGGTTGTCAAGCGCTCCGTACATGTAAACACTATATTCAGAAATTTTTTTGAGTGATTTTATTAGCATTTTCGTTAGCTATGCTCGTTTGAAAAATAGGTCAAATGCAGATTCTTACTTACCGACAGTACGGTTTCTATTTAATTAAATAAATTCTCAAGATTTTTTTGGAAAAACACGTTTGTCAAGCGCTCCGTATATGTAAATACTATACCCACAATTTTTTTTGGATGATTCTATTAGTATTTTCGTGAGATGTACTCGTTTGAAAATAACGTCGGTACTCACATCCCCTTAATATATTTGTTATGTATTTAGAGATAGAAAGGGAGATTGGGCATAAGCATAGATCATTTTTTTAAGATAGTTGTAAAATCAGAAAGAAAGGTATTTATCATCAAGATTTGTGAGAAATATATATTAATTTATGTCTCTGCTATTCGTAGGACAGATTTATGTACACAATGTACATACATATATAACGGGATATAATTTCTCTAGTCAGATATAAAAACAAAACAAACATCAGTGTGATGTTTTGGAACTTATACTCTGAACCTTAATACATATATGTACTACTTATACATCTGTCGTATGAATAGCATCAGCCATAATTATTTAAAAATTATCAAATTTTTTATTCCTTGAAATTACACTAATTTTAGATATTTATTTAAAAAAATGTTTTTACCAGAAAATGAACGTTTAAACAGTGGATGCTTAAAAGAAATTATTGTAAAAACTACTAAACATGGTAGAATGTTAATTTTTTATATTTTACACAATTAGAAGATAGTTATTTATATAACCATAAAAAAAACTGAATAGTTAGTAAGAAATCACTTGTGAACTAAACTTATTAACTAGGTATCTGTTTTTATAAAATTTTATATTTGGTCGCCAACTTTACACATTTTTTTATTTAAAAAAAAATTTTTCTTTTTTTTTAAAATGTTGGTTACAAACGGAAATTTTTAATAACAAAATTAATGTTTCAAAAAATGATAAACAAAACGCTATAATACACCTGCTATATCGGTTTTGAAAAATTTGTGCCCATTGATTAATTTATGTACAATATTAAAATACGTGGTCAACAAACTTATTTAAATTTAATCATTTATTATCAAGTAACTATTTAGTAACTAATTATTACGATTTAATGCAAAATTCTTTTCTTCTCAATCGCGATCTTTGAGCATAGAACTTCGTAATATTGATACGACCTTCACTGTCTATTATTGCGTGACCATGCAGGCACACAGCTCCATACATATGTAGACTTTAACTTTATTATTATTATTAAATATGCATTTAATTTAATAACAATTGTGTTTTAATGTATTACTGAAAGCTTCTATAAATATAGTAGGATGCTCGTGGATGGGTATAGCAGTACAGCGATGTAGCAGAATTTACAAATTCAATGTTATTGTTTAGTTTGCGAAAATATGAAATTTCAAAGGAAAATCTGGGGAAAAAATAATGCTTAAATTTAAGAACCCTTTAAATTTGAATCAGTGCATATGCACTGCTAGTATATCAGTGGTGTACTTATAACTGCCAATCAGTGAATATTTACTAATTTATTTATTTATTTATTTATTTAATAATAGAGGGGCCATATGCCCTCGTGCAGAGCTTTAAGTAGTTATGATACAATAAAGAGAAGTGACGCCAAAGCAATAGTCTTAAATTAAAATAAATCTAATTTAACAAAGTTTAATTAAAAGCAAAAATAAAAGCTCCTAGTTTACGCTTAAAAATATATATATATGGATAACTTCATGTCAACTATTCAGCTCAAAATTTGAAAATTGCTCAAAATTTTTTTACTCATTCCAAATTAGCCCCAAAATACAAATACTTATAAAGTTTTAGAGCAAAATATGCAATCGTTCTAAAGTTATAATTATATTGAAAATTTGAAAATTATGAATTTTTTCGTAAATCTTCAATTTTTATGATTTTTTAACTCGAAAACTTAAAACTTTTTGTATAGCATATTAAATGGGAAAAATTTTGCAAATTGTAAGTCGAATTACTCAGAATTTTTGCAGATCGATGCCAATTATTTTGCTAATTTGTACTTGACAGAACACCGTTCAAAATATGCTTAAAGCGAATGCGACAGTATCAATATCCCTCACCAAAGGCTAAAAGATTTGTAAAAAATGTTATCTTTAAAATGCGACCTTGATAAAGATGGAAATAGATCACAGAAAAAAGTTACGGGTAATTAAAACTGTCAAAACAGTGAAAAAGCACTATATATATATATATATATATATATAAAACAGAGTTGACGTTATGGATATTACTCGATAGTGTGTTAAAACTAAAGTTAGAATGAACAGTATGCTCGTGGAGTTCACGATGGCAGCGTAAGTTATAGATTAATTGTTTATTCATAAATAAGTCGCTAATACATTGTGAACAGATAAAGTTCTGTAGTGACTTATAAACAAATAGATGGTTACGAAACCAGTGAAGTGAGGCTATTGTCGATAAATTACAGTCAGACGCAATTGAGGTGAAGTCATGCTCAACCTGGTCATAGTTCTATTTAATTTAAATACAACATATCGTAAATATCTGTGTTGGACAGCTTCGAGTGAGATTCTTAAATACTGAATAGAAGGAAACCATACTTGAGAACAATAGAGCAAGTTTGGCAGCACAATGGCTTTAAATAAGTAGATAATAGCTGATATATTAGTGAAGTCAGTGGTGCTACGCTTTATACAACCTAACGATTTGGAAATAACACTTTCAATATGCAGCTTGAAAGTAAGGTTCGAATCAAATAGGACTAAGTACTAGATCCTTTCTCTTTATTACTGTGACACGGTAGAAGCTACTACTATTAAGAGAGTAATTGAATAATTTATGGTTATTGCCTTTGTAAAATGAAATCACATAACATTTATCAGTGTTCAAAAAGAGTCCACATTTGACCAATTGGATAACGCATTGAAATCGACTTGTAAATTCGGTGCGTCACAGTCCGAATTGACAGCAGTATAAAACTTAATATCATCCGTGTACATAAGAATTTCGGAAAATTTGATATTAGGTACTAGGTCATTTATAACGATGGTAAACAAGACTGGGCCAAAATGAGACCCTTGTGAAACCCCAGATGTGACTATGACAAACGAAGTAAGGCAGTTATTTACCCTAACAGCTTGTTGTCTCTCTGTCAAATAAGACTGTATGTAACACCGCAAATACGTTACCATGAACTCCCATGTTCCAAACTTTGGATAGCAGACAATTGTGACTAACTTTGTCGAAAGCTTTCGAAACGTCAGTATATAATGCATCAACCTGAGTAGATCTTAAGAGATTATCGGAGAAATAATCTTTAAATAAGAGAAGATTTGAAAGTGTTGAATGACCTCGAATAAAACCATGTTGTTCGGCAAATTTGAGAAATAGCTTATCGACCAGAGTGTTAATTAGCCAACAGAGCGTCCAGAATCTTAGGAATACAGGAGCAGAGAGATAGGGTGGTAATTGTGCTTATCTCGATTATTTCCACTTTTGTAAATTGGAGAAATGTAAGAGGATTTCCAAAGTGTAGGAAAATAGCTTGATTCGAGAATCTTGTTGAATAACGCCAATACCATTTTTTCAAGGGCGAGCCAGCATCTCTAACGGGGTTCCATAGTCCTACCATTACCGACCGAGCAATTCACACAGTTTCAAGCTGATTAAAAATAAAATACGTCGAATCACAAAAAATCAAGAGAACACTTCACTGCGGTTTTGAACGTTCTATCATTCAGTAAAAGTTTGGAGTCGAAATATCAAGTTGTTTTTGCAAAAACTTTGAACGAAACCGAATTTTGTTTTCTTCAAAGTTTTTGCAAAAACCACTTAATATTTCGACTTCAAAATTTTACTAGGTGATAGAACGTTCAAAACCGCAGTGAAGTGTTCTCTTGATTTTTTATGATTCGACGTATTTTATTTTTAATCAGCTTGAAACTGTGTGAATTGCTCGGTCGGTAACGGTACGGCTATGGCACCAGCATTTGTATTCTCACACTATTACTCACTAAATCAGGTGTAATGTGAATATTAGATAAAAGTTACTTTTCATTTGATCTTGATTAAGAAAATCATTGTTCGATGTATTAAACTGGTCATCTCTAAACGCGCTTCGCGCGACGTAATTTTACAAAAACTTCGCGTCACTTTTGTTTTTGTAGCCTAGCAACTTATTACTCCTATATCAACCAAATTACGAATAAATTGATATCATAACAAATCCATCAATTTTTTAAGATAGGAAAATAGGATAAGTATACAGAATTAAAATGTGATGAAAAAAGATTGGCTTCATCAAAATCATTGTTAGCAGTATAATTGTTTAAAAATATATCGGAAGGAATGTTGGAGTCAATATTCAATGTTTTTACATATGACCAAAAAGCTTTGATATTGAAACGCAAACTTGACTCAACCGACTCAATGTATTCACGATATTTACATTTAGATAAACGAATACAAATTGCTCTACGTCTTTTAAACCCAGTATAATTAGAGAGGTCCACTGTAGCTTTCCACACATCGCTCTGTTTTTACTTTGAATTTCTCGAATTAAATCATGGCCGTACTTTGGATAAGTACTGAGATTAAAATGTGAAACAGGGACATTATCAACAAATTACATTATTTAATATATCATAAAACAGTCAAGGGTAGTATCTAAATTATCACAAGAATAGAACCCCAATTTTTATCCAATAGACGGTTTATAATAGCATTGTAACTTGCCTTAAAAAAATTGCGCTTTACAATCGGAAATTTGGACGAAGAAATGTACCCTACTGAAAGATCTCACATGGGATCTCACGTGAGAAATTGTTAAAAAATTGTAAAATTATCTGAAACGCTTTAAAAGGTGTATTTTTTAATTCATTTGGGGTGTAAAACTACCTATTAGGTGGTTCTCAGCTGTGGAATACTCGTTTTTAATTAATGCAAGATTTTTACCGCCCTCTCGAGCAAAATCTCACGTATGAGATTTTGAGGTGAGATCTCACGTGAGATTTTTCAGTAGGGGCAGTTATTAACTTTAAACGTATTAATTTCAAAATAACATACAGAATGATGAATATCCGTGGGTAGAAGTTTTTGAGTATCTAAGATCATCATCACAAGGTTGGCTGATGTATACACGGAAAAAAATTTAGGATCTCTAGACCTCCGGTATATATGGACTCCATGCAATACCATCGATCGTCTTAATTTATGACGAATTTGGAATTAAGGCGCATCCAAAGTTGAACCTGTAAGAATCCAATATCTTCGGAGTCTTCACGATTCAAAAACGTATGTTCTGAACTCCAATTCGGTCATCCCCAGACTTCGAGATTTCCGGTATTGTAGCGATTCCACTTTGGATGTCTGAGGCCCCCATCTCTGGTATCGTGGCGCGACAGCATTGAGAGAAGGGGAACGGTCCGCATTTGCGCGCGTTTTTCTCATATATATATGCGTTTCATCATTATATATCAAAGTATTATTATAGTATAATATAGCACAAACGTTTTGAACCGTTTATATATATTACATTATTATATTTATGAAGCGGCGCGCGTGAAATACGTCCGAATGTATAGTCGACCCGCCGAGATACCAAGAATGGGGGCCTGAGGACTCCATCGCGCGGATCCCGACGGTACCGAAAGTCTCGGAGTCCCCGCCATTCCAACATGGCATACACATAATCCCATTTTGAGATCCGTACACAACCGAAATTGTTGGAGTCCACGCAATTCAATTTGGAAGTGACTATATTCAATTTTGGACGCGTACAGATACGGTATTTTTTGGATTTCTGTTAATTCCATACCTCCGACATCCCAGGCTTCCAAATTTTTTTCCGTGTATAAAAGGTCCAAGGTATAGCTTTGCTTGGATGAGATGGATAGTTCTGGATGCGGTTAGTCATAGAGAAAGTGTTGCAGAGCAGATCAGCACAGTGGATTTTCACTGATTATCAGTTATAAGTACACCACTAATTTGGTTTGACTGCATATGCACTGATTTAAATTTAGAGAGAAGAAAAATAATAAAAATGCAATTTTATCCGATATTTAGTAGTAAAAATACAAAAAAAAAAATAATATTAATATAAACTAAAATAAATATTTTTTGATTGTATATAAGCAAATTTTTGTGGATTCTTGGTGCTATTTCGATTTTGTAGGTTCCCATTGATATTTTGTCTGGGGATGAGCAATGAGCGTATTTTTTATGAAAATCATAGTTTTTGTAACTAGATTTCACAATAATTTATTTCTAATTTTTATCAACTTACAATCTCGTTCCAATTAATTTATACTTTAAATTTTCATATCCTATTTTTTTTTTAAATTATCTCGATCACATGCGAGATCACATGTTTGAATGATCGTCAACATTTTGTAATATTCGTGTTCTCAACGTAGTTACTTAAAGTAATATTTCTCTCGCTTTCCTGGTGGAAAATGGATTTGTTTTTTAGGGTAATCTAGGATGAAATATTATGTCACACTTCATATATCTGCAAAATATAATGTAAAATTATAAAAATGTCTGCCAAAAAGTTGAAATTTCCATTAGCTTCGCGACAGAAACATTTTGGTTTAAAAAAGTAAATGATTAGCTTTGATAAAAAAGAGTTTTTCTCTAGTGACGTGCAATATGTATTGCATTCTTTTATCTATGTTTACTCGTAATAATATAAAAGAATGAATGAGAGAATTATCTGAGGTTAAATTCATTGCCTCCGATATTATTTACAAATAGTAATTGCGTATGATATTAATTATCCGTTGAGCGTTATATTTATCGACATGAAAAAGTAAATTACAGTTTACACAATAGAAATTATTCGTCAAATTAGAATTCGGATAGTAAAGTTTGATATAGTATTTTACTTCGTCATGTTGATGAAAAAGCTCTACTCAATTTAGTCGTTTACTCAGCAGATACAGCCATCTCTGCCCCAATGACGGATTGTCCCTATACGTGACATATATAATTTAAAAATTTTATATATATATATGCAAATTCAATTGTAAAATATGTTAATTAAAATGCGTAGTAATTAATTCGATTACTCGAAAATAAATAAACATCTTATAAGCTTCTACAGGAAAAAATTTAGTCCATGCATCTCCGAATTTGGCTCCAGTAGCTCAAATCACCCGGAAGCTCGGTAAGTACTTGCAACAATTACAAATAGGGAAGAGATATAGAATTATTGAATTTATTCTAAAATAATTCAGAATTATTGCCATTGATCGTTATCACCCTTACAGTAGCCGTTAACAAGATCGTTAATTTGAGTATTTGAAACTTCAATTATTCTGAGATTTTAGTCAACGATTTTCAACAGCAACTTCCTAAAACAATTTTTCCAACAGAATACTCATTTTCTCTACATTTATATATATATATAGCTAAATAGGTAAAATGAAAACTATACCTCTTCCCTATTTTCTGCTCACCAAAGCTTATGCAGATGCACGCATGTGTATATTTATACGGACATGTGTACATACAAAAAATTATTATTCATAAATAAAATTTGTGAATCGTTTTGCAGGATTAGGTATTTACGGCGATAGCAATAGCGAATCGGAAGAGGAGAATACATCTCAAAACGAGCATTTCCAGCAACAGAATATCAAAGAAGTTGATAGCGACGATGAGTTGAAGGTATGTAATAAGTAAAGAATTTGAAGTAAAATAATTTAATAATAATAAATTTAAATTGAACCTTAAAATTTTTTATTTTTGATAAAATTATATACGCAGTAGTCAATATTTGTTGATTTCCTTGTACAGCAATTGGCTTTTTAGCCACGACCACTATTCGGGAGAGCTTTACATTTTCACCAGAGCGAAAATGGTTGCACCTCAAATACTAATAATTTATTATACAAAAATTATTTCCCAACCAAAATAAGTCCATTTTAAGCGTTTCCCGATATGTATGTATGTCTGTATGTCCGTCTGTAATCAAGTTCCTCGATTATCTCAGCGAAATTTGGACGGGTTGGAACGATTTTTTTTACCAGATACTCGTCTAATTATAGGTGCCTGATGGTTCTATATTGAACCAAATCCATTGTAAAATATAAAAACGCCCGGGCAAATAACAATTTGATAAAATCGATTTTCAAGCATAATGTATACAAAATTAATTTTGAGTCAAAATCTAACAAATGCATCTGCTAGAATTAATTAAAAGAGACTTCTTTTTCAATATTTTTCAATAAAATAGCGAAAAATAACTAAAAGCAAAAAAAATTGTCAATTTTTGGCTATTACTTTACAGGATTTATTTTCACAGAAAAATGTTAAATATAAAAGTTGTAGATAATATTAAAGCAAAACTTTTTTTCATTTAACATTTTCATGTACAATCAATTGTCGATGAGCTAGACCTTTAAAACCAAATTTTTAAAGATACAGACATAGTCAAGAGTACTTTAGTTGTATTATGATCCGTAAGGTCCCTACTATTAGGTAAAGCAATTGATCAATTTTTAGTTCCTGTGATCATCTATATGTAAATGCAATTGAAATATTATATGATCTAAAAATCAGAAATTAAAGCAAAATTGTAGAATTGGCATATTACTTTTTAAAATCGTCATTACGTCTAAATTAGTGCATTTTGACGATTTTAAAAAGAGATATGCCAATTCTACAATTTTGCTTTGATTTCTGATTTTTAGATCATATAATATTTCAATTGCATTTACACATAGATGATCGCGAGAACTATAAAATTGATCAATCGCCTTATATAATTATTTATCGCAGTTTCAACGTCAGAAACTAACTTTTGGCAGGGACCTTACCGGTCATACAATCTTAAAATAAATTTACTTTTTTGGAAGCACATTATTATAAAATAATATATTAGCATTTAAGATAGACGGTTCTCCTGAGTAGTAGCGGACGTGCCTCATATGTAAAAGTTTTTACATAAACAACGGGGGGTTGGCGTAGCGAACGAAGCATTGTGCGCAGGAAGGGGGAAGGCACGATCCCTCAAGTTATATTTACATTTTCGTGATTTTACAAAGTCATCCCGACGTTTTCGCGGTGTATAAGCATTATATTAATATATTACAAAAATAACTTAGTTAATTCACCGAGTGAGTCATATTATATGTAGAGTGTTCACCTACATATAGTTACAATAATACCTACAAAAACCTTCCTGTCTCTACTTTTATCTTAAATGCTTCACCTGAATATCTATTATCACAGTTGTTATTCCCGTCTTTTTCACTTTAGTCCCTCATATGTCTTGAATTACCATTTCAAATATTTCCTCTAGGTTTACTGTTATTTCCTGCTCCTTTAATTGTGCTCACTTTTTTGCCTTCTGGAACTCCTCGCTTCATTGTAATTCCCTTTGTGTCTCGTTCCACCTACATACACCGCATAATTTAATTCTGTTTCAGGAAACTTTAAGGCGGCGTCAACAAGCTTTTCGCAAGACTGAAGCCGAGATAGAAGCACGACTTGCTCTGGAAGAGGAGGAGCAAGACGACGACGACGACGACGATGAAGATGAGCGAGTAAAGGGCAGACAGGCAGCCGAACAAGAGAATAAAAAGAAAAATGACGACGCGTGGAAAGAGAGTAACTCGATGAGGGACGATTCGAATGCGAAGGAAAAGAGTCGTGTAAAAAGGGATAATTATATGGGTAATACTAGCTGTTTGGTAACAGGTATGTGTTGCTTGAAATATCCAAAGATAGGGAAATTCCAATAGGAGAAAACGATATGCACAGACATAACGCTTGACCGCCTTGCGCGGCAAGAAACAAAACTGACAATGCGATACTCTCCGCAGGTGACAATGAGAAGGATTCGGCGTGTGATAACACGAAGAAATCGTCGGACGGCAGGAGAGGCAGCAGAGCCACGTCTTCCAAGGTGGCGACAGCCGACAGCGACAGACTCGGCCACGGGCTGAGCCACGAAGACGACTCGTCCAGCTCCGAGAGCGCGAGTCGCTCGCAATCGTCCAAGCGGCCCGCGCGTCGCAGTAACAGTAGCAATAAGAACAGCCGTGGCAAGAAGAAGGCCGCCAAGAATCGCTCGTCGAGCCGCAGCCGGTCGCGATCCAGACACAAGTACTCCTCGCGGGAGAACTCGCTCGAGTCCTCGCGCTCTCGGAGCGGCGGCAATCGGCTCGCCGACAAGAAGCACAAGAGCCATCCGCCGTCACAGAAGAGCGCCGGCGCCGACAAGCAATATTACAAATCGGGATCCAGGTCCAGCTCGCGGTCCGAGAGCCGCTTGAACTCTGAATCGAGATCGCGATCGCGCTCGCGGTCTCGCTCCAAGTCCAAGCAGAAGCGCTCGAGGACGCGATCGCGCTCGGCCAACTCCCATCGGCGCCGCCGCAGTAGGAATCGCCGGCTGCGCTCGCGCTCGAAAACGCGCGCGCGCAGCCATTCGCGCTCACGGTCCCACGAGTCGCGCTCCAGGTCGAGGTCGCGCAAGCGCTCGAGGTCCTCGTACGGGCGGAAAAACAGCGCGGCCGCTGCCGCTGGACGCGCTGCCGGGAAGAAGCGGGACACGCGCTCGCGCTCGTCCGAGAGAACAAGGCGATCAAGATCGAAATCTCGAAGCTCGCGGGGATATTACCGGCAGCACTCGCATTATCGGCGCGACAGAGACGGTAAGAAGTCGGCGCATCGTTACCAGGATTGAGAGATCGTCTCCTTGCCATCGCAAAGGTTGTATTATATGAATTTTTCATTTGACTTTATGTGATAGTACTTTAGTATATATATATATACAGCGACGCAGTCTTAAATACCTGTAAAACTGTTCGTGTGACAAAAGCAAGCGTGCCTTGTAACTCGAAGCCATTGTTTGTTTAACGCCCACGCAATAGTCGGTAGCTCGATGCATACTGTAATAATAAGTCTTTCGATCATTACTTCCAAATAAACGCAGTTCTCTACTTTTAATACAGACGTGTTTAAATAATAAGTATTAGAGGTCATTGTTTTTACTTAAAGTCATTATAAACATTTTTTTTTTATTTCATCAAATCTTTTTTACCCTTCCATGACATTGGCTCTACTAGTTATATATTGTATCACACACGCGATATCATTTCCATCTTTCAAATATAAGTCTGCTCTTTTTAGGATTATATTATTTTTTTCTTTTGTAATAGTTTTGCACTTAAAAATTTGTACATAAAAATATTCATATTACTATATACCGAAAATTATCGTGAAAATTTATCTTCTATCCTTGAATATGATAAAGATTAATAATTATCTAAAGAAAATCAAAAGGATTTGATTTACTTGTACTATTTTTATCTATTATTTGTCAATAAAGTCACCGTTGTAGAAACAGATATTTGTTCTTGTATATTTTGTTATGTGAACACACATTTACGTAGATAGTTAAATGGATGTCAAGTACATTCTTATCGACTTTTTTTTAACTAATTTTCTCTAAGAAAAAAATTATAACGATAATATTCAAATGCTTACAAACAAATTATGATAAAGAAAAGATTAATGTAAGTATTTCTAAGAAAATTTCGCAGTCATTGTAAAACTACGAACTTTTCATATTTTCGTATTTTTTTCTTAGCATTTTCAGTTTTAAACTTTTGTTATATATCTCAATTATCTATACTATTCTTTAAATTGTTCCAAATACAATGCAGTCAACGTCATTAAAAAAAAAAATTGAAAATTGAATTAAAATCACAAAAAATACGATGCAGATACCTTTAATAATTCCGACATCCCCTTAGACGTTAATATACTTAAAACATCCTAAAATACTTATATTTACACTTCAAATATCACTTTCCTTTTATAATACCTTTCATTATTTTATTGCAATGAATCTAATTAAGTATCCAAAAAATTAATATATTTTATATGTATAATATATTATATTCTTATATTATTTTCTATATAATTCTAAATCAATGAGGATTCATTTTAAACTTATTTAATTTTTACCTTTTTTTCAGAACGAATTTTCAATAACTATTATTCAAAAAATTATTCACTTAAAATTATTTACTCATGACCTGGAATGAAAAATTGAGTTAATGATTGTATACCTTTTACTAAACACAGACAAAATAATTTTCAATATATTTTACTCATAAAAAGACATTATTAAAGGTTGTAAACTTACATTATTTTTTTATTTTTTAAATATAGCCAATTTCTGTTTCTAATTAAATATTTATTAAACCATTTTTACCAGTGTACCGTATAATAATATGCAATTTAAATACTTATACAATAAATGTAAATAAATAATAAAAAGCATTATATAATAGTGATTCTTATATGTATTTTTTTTTATTCTTTTCTTTAACATAAACTTTACATGTCAAAAATATCATTTTGTTTATTTACAGGCCTGATTCTTAGTTTTCTTCATACATCCTTGCATCGCCAGCAAACAAAAGAAAAAATTCTTTCAAGATTACTTTAAGTTCTCTGCATTATTTCTTTATAATAGAAGCAAGTGTAATTAACTTTCACTGCGTTGATGTAGTAATCTATGCAGTTGTAACAGTTGTAAAATAAATTCATTTTTCCAATTTTATGTGAAATGTATTTAAAAAAAATTTCTTGTACTTACAAATAAACCTTTATAAATAAACTGCAAATTAAAAATATAGCTTTTTATTGAATGATTTTAAAAGAAAGTCCAATACATATATATATACACACACACACACACAAATTATCGTATATCTGTGTATACGAAATTTATCGTTATGATATTTTTTAAACGGAAATATATATATATATATATATATATATATATATATATATATATATATATCAGGCTATTAAATACTAATATAAATAGAAAATGTATATTTTGTATTTATTTTTATTTCCGTTTTATATATATATATATATATATATATATATATATATATATATATATATATATATATATATATATATATATATATATATATATAAGGCTATTAAATACTAATATAAATAGAAAATGTTGTATATTTTGTATTTATTTTTATTTCCGTTTAAAAAATATCATAACGATAAATTTCGAATTGAATAAATAAAGCTAATTTTTTTATTATATTTTAATATTTAATAAATTAATATTTTATTTACATTTTACTGCGTCAGAATATATAAATCGTGAAGATGTAATTGTAACATACAAATTAATGTATATCATTTGATTTTCTATTAAGGAGGGTCTTCCGCAAAATCAAAACCAATAATTTTGAACAAAATTGTAATACGTTATAAATAATAATTATTAAAATTTCTGTGCAACATTTCAAGGTAGTTTAACGAAGAAATAAATAAGTACGACTAATAAAAATCGAGTTTTGTGGTTGCATTGCTATAGAACCTTATTATTAAATAACGCGATTTTATTTTGTATGTTTGTTCAATTTTTATACCAGCCTACCATTTAGTCTGTAAAAACGCGCGCGTGTGTGTGGGTGTGTGTATTATACAGAGTATTTCAGTATTTCAGAGCTTAGAGGCGTCGTTACTACGTCTTTTCCCCAACTCGAGTCGCATGAGAAGAGGGGGGGGGGGTACATTATAAAAAATCTTAAGTTAAACGCGAAGTAATAATTTTCATTAAAAAAGTAAAGTTTTCGAGTTGTAGGAGGAAAACAAGATTATCTTTTTATATTTTTTTAATCTATTTTCAAGTTTTTACAATAGCAAATTTTTTTCCCTGACAGGGACTTTATTGATGAATTCGTTCATCAACTCATCTAAATTTAAGTGTAGTGTCCTCTTTCTCACTGGCTTGGCAGTACCCACGTATCGTCCCTCTCCGCGTGTCTCCCGCGCTCCCGCAGAAGTGAGTGTTTTTCTCCCACTCGATACGTGTGTATACAAGACAGTGCGCAGTCGATAATGTAGATATCTACATATGCTACATTCCTTCCTTATTTAAATAATTTAAATTAGAACTTTATTCTACGATATATATATTTACTCAATGAGATGGTAGTCATAAATAATTTTATATTAAGTATCTGTTGTTTAATTACAGTGCATGAAATTATTTATTTTATATTTTGATTTAGCATAACATAAGTACACGCTATTTTCTTAACTTTCCTCATCCCAGTTTTCTCGTTCTTCTACAGGTTTGTCGTTGGCTGGTTTCCATACTCCTTCCACTCGTTTTAAATGCAGAATGTTTCTTCTGTAGGCTTGTCCCGTTTCGTCATTCCTTACCATCACGTCCCCTTCGTTCCTCTTTTCTACCGTATAAGGAGTTGGATCGAAATTAGGACAAAGCTTGTTTGTCTTCTCCATTACTTTCACGTAGTATATGTATTACTTACGCTCATGTACATATATGTATTACTTAACTACTAAAAACAAAGGTAGTTATAAAAATAAAAAATCTAAAAGACAAAAATAAAAAATACAACAGATACTATGTGTACTTGTATATTGCTTACGCACAAAGATAAAAACCTTTATATTGACTGTTATACCATTGACTATATGTAAGGGTTAAGCGTGAAAAATTTGTTTGTGTATTATCTCATTAATGATCGCTATTCCTGGGCACGGGTCGGGAATTTCACAAATACGTCTAGATAGGTATTTAGGTCCTCTATCAGGACAAAAAAAAATTGAGCAAAAAAAAAAATGGCGTTTTTGAGAAAAATGCACTTTTCTAAAAAGTGCATTTTTCAGTAAAAAGTACATAACTCGTGCATTTTTTATTTTTTTTTTTAAATAGCATAAAGAACGTGAAAGAGGGCTCAAACCTTAGTGAAATTATGTGTTACACGCTAAAAAGCTTAAAAAACTGGTGAAGCAGTAGCGGTTTGAAAATTACATTTAAAAAATTTTTTTCTAAGTAAGGTTTTTCTCGGAATTTTTTGCCATTGCTGAACGTATGAAATTTTGATGCAACAAAAAAATAAAAATATACGGGTCAAATAATTTTTGGAGAAGAACATGAATACTTTAATTCCAAAATGATCGGTGACATAGGCATACGCGATCCACCTGATTTGAAATGGATTCGGCCCAATACGATCTCAAAGCAAATATAACCTGTTTCTAATGACTTATTTCCAAATGTCTATATTGTACCCCTGTTAAAATTCTATTAATGAAATTCGATGTTTTTGACAGTAGGTGAAGTGTCACATTCATAAATCTGATTTTCGTAATTTAAAATTTCGATATTAAGAACAATCTGCATTATCATATGTCGAACTGAAAAACGTCTATAGTTGACTTCGATTTTATAGTGAATCGTCGAAACTCTGGACCCCCCCCCCGAGTTCAAGAATACATGTTTACTCAGGTGAGATATCAAGTGAGATCTCAGGTGAGATCTCATGTACCAATTTTGAAAACTTGTATAAAATGCTTCTATAAACATGCATTTTCATCTGGGGAGTAAAACATCCTAAAAGGCAATTTCCAATACTGAAGAAGCTGATTTTTTTACGTATAAGTTTTCTGCAGTATCTGGAGCAGAATCTCAGGTGAGATTTTGGCGTGAGATTTTACCTGAGATCTCACCTGAGAAATCATCTAAGATCTCACTTGAGATTTTTCAGTAGGGTTCACCATCTTGAATTTTAAAAATTTGACTCCAGATTCGTAATCAACGACCCTATAAATATTATACCTAATACCAATAACGAATATATAGACGCATATAAAAGAGTAAGACTAAAGTAATTGATGGATTTCATACAAAACACATACGAACGTACTGGTTATGAATATTATGTAATAGTAACGAAATTTGCCTTTAATTTAAATAGGGTAGTGGTCCGTATTAGTGTGCCTGTCCATATTTGTGTGCCCTATTATTAAAACATATTCTAGAAGTGAACGAGTAAAAACGTAACACTAAAATATTTTTTTTCATAAAGTATAGTTAATTAAGTTTAAATAGAATTAATTACTTAATTTGTTTTCATTTACTATAACATTAAAAAAGAACTTTCAAAAATATGTTTCACGGTTTGCGGTGTGTCACGGTGTTTCCTTGTCCAAACTTGCTAAGAAATGACATTTTTAAAAGTAACATTAAATAATGTTTCGGAAGGATTTTAATGTGGGATACAATTGATTATATCATAAAATAATATTATGTTATATAATAAACCTTAATATAAAGGTTTTCAATTGATTTTAATATTTAATTAATGGTGTCTACTAATAGGGTCAGTGAAAAACGACTTGTCCAGATTTGTGTGTGCACAAATACAATACGAGCATGCTCGTATCGGTGCTTGAACAGAAAAGTTAGGTTAGGTTGTCTGCGCACAAACGTTGTTTCATATCGCATTGACGACCTTCAGCAGTTTTTACCGTATTGGAATTAATTAACATTCAATGTAAACAAGGGTTAGAAATTGATTATAAATGCACTACAGTTAACAAAATAATTTTGTTGGCAATGATAATATTATCAAGACACACTAATGTGGGGCACATAAACGTGTACATCCACATTAATACGGGGCACACAAAAATGTACTTTGATGTCTGCTAGGGCACACAAATGCGTACAAATTTTTTTTTTTTATATTGCTTGTAACTTTCGTAAATATAAATATTTTTCTATAAAAAAAATTGTTTCGTGTAGATTATTACTTTTATTATCTATATAAACCACCCGGAATCTCTGATACAGCTTAAATAGTCTATTATTATGCGACAAAACTGAAGAGTTTCTTAAACCCACACTAATACGGACATCTACCCTACACCATGTTTTTACATTTCAAAGGAATATATTCGTTTACTATAAATGACTTCTATCAGTGTGCATGTACTGGGGATGTTACCAATATAAAAATGCATGAAACATCGTTGGCGCGGAAACTATACTAAACCAAAATAAGAATTTTATTTCAATTGTCTTATTTTTCAAGGCAGCTATTAGAATGTTGGTAAAAGGACTGCTAAAGGGCAACCGATCAGCTTACTAATAAGATAAATAAATACCGTTTGTAAAGTTTTAAAATCACATTTATTTCTTCTTTTTTTTTCAATATTTACAATTAAAAACATTTCTATCCTTTTTCTTTTCATTTGTATAAGATTTAATATTTAATACATTTTTTCTTATTTATATTACAAATACTATAAAAAGATTTTTCAAGGAATGTTTTTATTATATTTTATACCACTCTAACCTCAAAATCACAACTTTGATATGATTTTTCGGCGCTCGTGGTATAAAATACCGTTCGAAACTAGTGCGTAAGTCGATTATTTAGGTGGTGTGAATTTTTCGCACTCGCTTCGCTCGTGCAAAAAGTCACACCAGCTAAATAATCGACTTCCCCACCCGTGTCGAAATGTACTATTAATACTATTTTTATTCAGAAAATTCTAAACAAATTTCTTCTTTTCAATTATTTGACAAAACTCAAGTTTTGGCACAGGATCAATAGAGGCCTATAGCGGAAATGATTAAATGTAAATTAGGTAAATATAAGGTAATGAAAAGTAAGTCAATGTAAAAAAAAGAGTATCAAAATTTAAGACAATTAATGTAAGAATTTTGAATGTTGGACGTTTCATACAATTTCACGATGTGTTAATGCGAAAAAAGTCAAAAATGTATAAACTCGAAATTATTACAGACTTACATTTTTTACATTCCCTTACCTTTGCTTACATTTTATTAAACTTTTTATACTCATTTACATTTTAAAAGACTTTATAATTAAAGGAATTTGTAATAAATTTGTGTTATTCGAAAATGTACAAAACTATGAAACCATTAAATATTATAAACTTATACACATAATGTCCATGACTTCTAGATTCTTTACTATATAATCATTTGAAAACAAATGCTTTAAAAAGTCTTTTGATTTAATAACTAATATAATAAAGTAACAATAGATTGTTAATTTATTTGTTTTAATAAGTAATACAATAAAGTAACAAAAATTGTTAATTTATTTTTATATTAGATAATTCATTAAGCAAAATTTTTTACAATATTTTTAAAAATATCTACACACATATGTTATTGCACACCTTTATAAAAATTATAGAAAGTTTTATAATTTATATTTACATTTACTTTCTTCAATATCCACCTCACTAAAATTCATAAAATATATACAAACAAATAAAAAACATGATCATTTTTAAAATGAATAATTGAAATCTGAAGAAATAAATCACGGAATTCTTAACTGATTGTTTTTTAGTTTCACTGTACTGACCAAAATACTTCAGATGGATGTATATTATTTTCCATAACGTTGTTGACATTTACTGAACTTGGTTAATGTTTCGAAAAAGTTACCCAATGTTATATCTTGACGGGTTGGTAGTACACTGTTATTACATGAAAAACAAAAAGAAATAAAATTATGATAAGTACATATCCTATTTGGCATGTTTTTTTCTACGAGGTGTTAAATGTCTGACAGATTTCTCCACTCATGTACTTATGTCACATTTATAATTCATATTTTCTATAGAAGCAAATAATTTAGATGTGAGAGTATAACAAATTCCAGTTTATCCCTATCCCCCCCTACCCCCTGGTTTATTACACACTAATTTACAATTTTACGAAACTTTTTACAACAGGAACATATTTTTTTCCATCTGTTGGACGTTTAACAACAACCTTTCTTCTATTATCAAGATTAACCTATTATGGTTCATATATTTTGCAAAATAATACATATATACTTACAAAAATTGAGTTATTTTACTCTGCCAAGGGAGAAACCCATAAGTACACATAGTTTCACCAAGAACTATAGCAAGATCAGGATCTGGTATTTTCCTATTTAAACTTAACTTTTTATCTAACAACTCTGACGTAATATCATTTTCTTGGAGGTTATTCGAATCAATTTTCTTTGCTAAGCTTTTTGTTTCAGCTACAATTTTATCTTTACCATCTGTATATGATAAAATTTGTATTTTTAATTTATTTATTCCATTTTTGGTGCTGATAATTTGGTTTGTATACATAGTACCAGTTATAGGCGTACTTGTTCCTACAATAGTTTGTATCTTTCCATTTTCTTTATTTAAGTGATTTGACCATTCTATATTTTGTGAAAGCAATGGTTCTATTTCATATAATTTTTTTTTTATAAATTCTTGATTTTTTTGTAAAACTCCTAAAAAATAACAAACGTTCATTTCAATTAGAACTATTATTATATTACATTTACATATGTGAAGTTGTTGACTAAATAAATACCTTTATGATCATAAAAACTGATATAAGGTATTTCAGCAACGATACACCAACTAATCAGTTTTACTAGATCAAATGCTGATATTTCTTCCTGCCCCAATAAAATTGCTAAGTGTCTTGGAATCTTTGAAGCTTCGGTGAAATGATTGTCAGAATCATATTGAATTTTATTTAAGAAATATCCTCGTTTTTGTACAAAGAGCACCAAACATGCCCATTGTTGTAGTACAGAATAATATAAACTATATAAAAAATGTGCAATGTTTAGTAGTACACGAAAAATAATATACATGTTCATTTTATTATCAATAAACACAGAACCAATGATTCAAATTTGTGAATTGCAGACAGCCCGGTCTCTTTTTCAATTTGTAGAAATAATACGACGTGCAGCGTGTCTATGAAGTATGAAGTGTTCACGTCCAGTTCAGCTGTTTACATTTAAAGGTGCCAAAGAGTATAGGGATATAGACGCACACCTCTTAGGAATCTTAGGGAGAATCCACACTGACCCCGTAACCCGTATGAATACCCAGGTTGCGTTCGACCGAGGGGAACGTTTCCTATATATAGGCCCGCATTTACTGTGGCTGATCCAGGGGGGGGGGCGGTTCCAACCAATGAGAGGAGCGAGCGCGTGCGCCGTACTGTCTGAGACAAAGTTGTTCTGGCCCGAGAACAGTTTTGTCTCGATTTCGCGTTTCCCGAGACAAAGTTGTTCTCGGATTTTGTGTGTCTCGAGTGTGAGACATTTTTAGAAGCAGGTGGGGCCTGCTTCATGCCCCAGGGCCGTACGACGACGTCGGGAGAGAGAGCTAGGCGAGCGGGAGTTCGGTTTGATCGATTGATCGGTGATGATCGATTTCTAATACGTTCAGTACGCCTATGACCTTGGTGATTCCCCCGTGACGTTGTGTACCGCCGTGGTACTGTCTCCTAATTTTGATCCTCAAACCGTTCTGCCACACTGAGTCCAACCAACGACAATATCGCCCCCGGGTCGAATAAGGCTTTGTAAACCTGTCCACCGAGCTTCACCATAATGAAGTTTCGGTTCCCCACATAATCCTGCGACTGCATCGGGATCCTCCTCTAACTCCTTCTCTCCAACACCATCTAATCTCCCTTCTTCTCTATTTTCCTCCACTTCCTTCTCCTTTCTTCTCTCCACATCAATCCCCTTGACCTCCTTCAACGGCAACAAGTCAACGGGAAATTTCTTCACACTCTCCAGCTCATCCATGATACCTTCGAGCCACCCGTCGTCACTGGACTCCTCATTCCATCCCTCTACTGACAAACGGGCTTCTGGCTTAACCAACTCTGGCTGTCTGGCTTTGGGCGCGCCGCTCTCCTCTTTAGTCGTCTCCTCTCTTTTTCTCGTCTCGTTTTCCTCTTGTGTCCCCGGTGTCACTAACCGCTGCATCTTTTCTCCACTCTCCTTCTTCGCTTCTCTTTCCTTCTCCACGGGACTCACTTCACCTCTCACTTCTACGCTTACATCTCCCTCTACCTTCTTCTCTCTCTCCTTGCTCTCTACACTTCCTCCGTCTGCACGAGTCTTCTTTGACTCCAATGTGGGTCGCTGGAGAACAAGCACATTTAATATGCCCGCCCCCAGCCTGCCCGTTTCCCAGCTTCGCTCGTAATGGCGCGCAGCTGGGACAGGTCTTGAAGGTTACATTCGGCACATCACAGTTTTGGCAGCTCTCGCGTGGAAGCTGGGCAGGCTGATTACATGTGGTACAATTTCGCACCGTATGCCCCTTCTGCTTACACCAGTAACAGACCACTTCAGGACAAACGGAGGCCAAACCCCCATAAATGGCCTTTCCTCTCCTACGGTAAGTGGGGTTTGGCCGGGTCCAGCTGGACGCCCGTACCCGCCTCTCGGAGGACCAGATCGCCACTCTCCAGGGCCCTGACTCTGTGCCGGAGCCCCTCTCCACGGTTCGCCCCCATAACCTCGACCCGCCCCATAAGAAGGCCTGGAATTTCCAGGACCCCCTTGGATTCCAGGTCCGCCCTGCACCACGGCAGCGTAGGTCTTCGCCTCTTCTTTCTCCACCGTCTGTGCATCTGGCGTCTTCGTCTCATATCATCCAACAGATCTTCTCGGTCGTATTCTGTGACGAATTGATGTTTGAAGGCCTTACGGAATCCCAGCCAAGAGGGCATATTCAGTCTCTCTTAGTTAAGATGCAGGGCAAAGCACCGAGCAGCTCTCGATCACGTAACCCCGCCCCTTCGTGGCAGTCCTCTAACTGCTCTAAAAACTCCTCGGGGTCCTCCTTCTCGTCTCCACTGAACTTGATGCCCCAACTCTTCAGTAGCTTGACGGCGCGGGCCTTCTGCTCCGCTGCAGGCGTCGTTCTCCATCGTCTTCTCGGCTCCACTTCTTCGTCATCCTCCGTCTCGCTGATGACTCGGCGTCCGCGGCGAGCCAGACTGCTCCTCTCAGAGTTCTCTCCACTCTCACTACTGCTCGAGATAGTTATGCTGCAGACCCCCTGCTTCTTCTTCCTGTCGGATCTCTCGGGCCGCTTCCGGAATCGCATTCTACTTTCCAACGTACCAGCCCTCCTCGGTAGACTCTCCCGACGGTTCTCAATTTCTTCATCGATACTTAGTCGTTCCATGAGAGGAGGATCGATCGGTCTTCGTCGTGGGAGCGCTGACGACTTCCCTTTCAGCAGTTGCTTAACCCCCTCGTGGTCCGAAGTACCGGTCCTCCGAGGATCCTTTACCGGCCTGTACGTCGTACCACTACCTCCTTTCTCCGAGGGTAACGAGCGAAGGCTTTGATCCTTCTCCCTCTTGAACTCTATCTCAGACTCCACATGGCTCTCCTCTCCACTGTTCTCATCTACATCATACATCTGGTGTATCTCGTCCCAATTCTGGCCTGGGGTGTACCATTCCTTTTGGGGCCACCCTTTCTTCCGCGCCGGAGTCTCCACGTGAACGGGAGCTGGCGGTATTCTAAATGGTGTCTGAGCCTGAAGGGCTGAAGGTGGCACCGGTTCGATCTTCGGCAGCCCCCGATATAACCAAGCCGAATAGTATTCCCACGTAGACGCCATGGAGGCCACAAACCTACTATTATCGTAGGTTGCTGTCACTCTGGGCGCACTCATGACTGAGACGGAGGTTGTCACTGCCGGATGAGCTCCAGTTGTCCGCAGGACAGGACCCGCGTTGTTCCGATTGGCGCTCAGCGAGCTGGTGACAGTCACCGTCGATAGTGTAGGTCCTTCCGGCTGGTGCACCATCACCTCTACCCTCTGCTTCCTTCCCCTCTCCACATTCTCTTCTTCGATCGCCCGCAGCGATCCTTCGCTACCCGTTCTAGCCCGGGACCCGGACCGCTCCTTTCTTCTTCAAAGTCTTCCTCCGCTGGATTATCTAACCCCCCCCCCCCCCCGCCTCTCTCCATATCTACCCCTATAATCTCTTCAATGGCTTCAGAATCTGCCTCGTCGCAATTATACCAGGGGACCTCGACCCCCGGTAACTTCTCGCGCAAGATCGCACGCAATAAGCAATCTCGCAAACTCTCCAAGGTGCCGCGGCTATTCGCCCTCCGTTCCTCTAACTCCGCAATCAATTCTGCCGGCTGCAACTGGATCACCGTTCGAGTCCAGCGCCTGGCCGTGCGAGATTGCGCCAGCTCCGCCATCCTCGCGACGTGCTCGCCCATGACTAGCGTTCGCTCCTGCACGACTGCTTATAGTCGCTCGCGACAGCCGAGTAGTCCAACTCTCTCTGAACTCTACTTCGTCTACACCCTCTCTCTTACTCCACGAATTATTTTTTTAATGCACTGGAATTCCGCGAACCCGCGGCTCTCGTGCCAGCACACCCGATTCTCTCTCTCTCTCCCCGGTCGCGCGCGCAACGAACGCACGAACTCTTCTCGCGCCAAACTTGAATTCCGCGAATTCACGTTTGGCGCACATTCGAATACCGCTCTCGCTCTCTCCACTCTCTCTCTCTCTCTCTCTCCACTCTACGTCCGTACGGTTCGTCCAATCTCGCTCTCTCACTCTTTCCACTCCTGACACCGTTCATCCACCTTACTCCCGTCCGACGATATCGCCTCTACCTCCGGATGAGGGTGGAAGGTGCCGATCTCTCGGCCGCTCGTCCTCTCGCTGCGACGGCGTACTCTCCCTCTCTTTTCCCAAATCGATGTCCGTGGCTTCCTCCCGTACTGCAATTGTCCTCGCCGCTTCGCTGCTGCACGGCCTCCTGCCTCGTCGTCCTTTTCTTCGTCGCTGGTCTCCTCCTGGCTCGGTTTTCCCCCCTGGCACTCTTCGTACGCGCACACTCTCTCTCCTCGCTCGACACTCTCTGCTACCCACGTGCACTCACTTTTGGCTCTCTCCACCAACTGCCGATTCTCTCGCGCACGCCTTACAGTAGCGCCACTGCGCACGCGCTGTCGAACAGCGGGTTGCATCAGCCCCACACGAGGGGCCCGCGGCCGACAGCCGACTACGCCACTGCAGCTCGCGGGGTGCTGCCCTCTAGCTCACCGCTGCTATACCGCGTGCGCGCGCGAAATTTGAAAGCGCACCACACTCCACTCTATCTCTCTACACACTCTTTCTCTCTCTCTCTCTCTCTCTCTCTCTCTCTCTCTCTCTCTCTCTCTCTCTCTCTCTCTCTCTCTCTCTCTCTCTCTCTCTCTCTCTCTCTCTGTCTCCACTTACCTTTCTTCTGCCACACAAAACGTTTAGCGACCATCTCTGGCTCCCATGTCATCTCACGAGTGGTCCATACCGGGAACAATAATAAAGGAAATTCCCCCCTTTTAGCTCCCGAGTTAACTAACAAAATTACAGCCGTTCAGTCCGGGGCGCCGCGAGTCCAGCGAGAGGAAGAGGTATTGTGGGGCGAAAATACTTCGTCACAAGCTGTTACGCTACAATTTGAAAATGCTGATAAAATACTAATATGCTCAGTATATAGACCACCAGGAGCTACAGTCTCAGTAGATGAATGGAAAAAATAGCTCCAATCAACTAACAGCTTTGAATATAAGATTATTGGAGGAGATTTTAACGCGCACAACAGTCTCTGGGGCTCTTCCCATAACGTACATCTGGCACAAACCTGGTAGAAGCATGCGACGATAGCTAACTAATCATTTTAAATAACGGATCTATCACATATGCTAAACTAACAGATAATGATGACCCCATCTTTTCTGCAATTAACTTAACTCTAGCCTCATCCAATTTAGTACTTCAAACTCTCTGGTCTATCAAAGATGAAAAAATACTCAGTGATCACTATCAAATCGAGATTGAGATAAATAAAAACTTTATTTCATGCCCTATTTCGTCGACTCACACTCTAAATACTAAGAATCTCAATTGAGATAATTACACGGTAATGGTTGAAAAGTTGGTGGATGGCTCATATCCAGAAGAAAAGCTTCAAGATTTCATTCAAGAACCAACAGAAAAAAAATATAAATTTATATCAAACACTCTTATAAAAGCAGTTAATTTATTACGTCCTAGGAAAAAACACCTGAATCCGCACCAAACTCGAAATACACAAAATCTCATACCTCATATCTCTAATGAGCCCCATAAACCGGATGAGTCAGCAATCAACCCTACAGATAGAGCAAAACTTATAAAAAATAAACTTAAGTCGTTTAACAGCCATCTGCCATCCAAGCCACCATGGTGGAATGAGGAGGCGACTAATATTAGTACTAATAGAAGAAATCTGGAAAAAAAAACAAAAAAATATCCATTAATGGAAAATCTAATGCAACTAAAATTATATGAGAACTTCTCGAAGAAGAGACTAAAAGAAATCAAATTTGAAAAATTCAAAGAATTCACGGAAACCAAACTATCTAAAGAATCAGATACATCTGAAATTTGGAACACAGTGCATGAGTTCAACAAAAATAAAAGTCGCAACTTTCAACCAGACCTTGAAGGAATAAACAACATGTACAAATTTATTAATGAATTTTGCCCGTCAACTGCATCTTATAATTACCCTTCCCATATAGATCTGATGCAGGCTTGTCGCTCGGGCAAAAGAGCAGAACAGCGCACGGAGGTCGGCGGAGCGCCAACTGTGAGCTTGCCTTACATCAAAGGCTACTCAGAGCACAAGGAGGCGCTATAGAGCGCGGATCGAGCTGTACTTAGAGTACAGAAGCGATGATTCGAAGAATTCATCGTCAACACTCTAAGAGAGTGTGCGGCGGAGCGGTGAGCGCTTCCACGCCGGTCGAAGTCGAGGTGCGAGCAGTACTTGCTCGCTCGGAGCTGCTCTAGCTGCTCTCCTTGAGCGGGAGTAAGACGAGTCCATCGTCGCACCCGAAAGTAGATCAGCGGAGCACGGTTGCTCAACGCCGATCGGTGAGCAGAAGGGCGAGCAGAGCTTGCTCGCTGGAGGTGCCGGTGGGAGCGCTACACAGACCCGCCAAAGGCGTCTCGTGGTCTGAGTCGCTGCGTCCCCCCGCCGTACTCGCTGGAAGTGCTCTCCTAGAGCGGCGAAGATCGTCAAGGATGCCGCAGCTGAGAGCGCAGAGCAGAGAGCGCCCGCAGAGGCGAAGTCCCACGTTGCCGGTCGCTGGAACCGTTATCCACCACTGAGGCTTATACGTTGGGTGTGGGAGGACACAGCACTAACCCCACACCTTGTTTGCACAGGATGTGCAAACCTCGCCCTACTGAAAAATCTCAGGTGAGATCTCAGGTGATTTCTCAGGTGAGATCTCATGTAAAATCTCACGCCAAAATCTCACCTGAGATTCTGCTCCAGATGCTGCAGAAAACTTACGTTAATTAAAAATCAGCTTCTTCAGTATTGGGAATCGCCTTTCAGGATGTTTTACCCCCCAGATGAGCTCAAAAATACATGTTTAAAAGCATTTTACACAATTTTTCAATTTCTAAAATTTGATACATGAGATCTCAGGTGATTTCTCAGGTGATACATCATGTGAGATCTCAGGTGAGAACTCACATGAGATCTCACGCCAAAATCTCATCTGAAATTCTGGACCGCGAGCTGCTAAATTCCTTCAATGATAAAAAAATCAGTTTCTGGAAATTAGGAGACGCCTATTAGGTTACGCCACCCCCCAGATAAGTTCAAAAATCTACTTTTTGAAGCGTTTTAGCCATTTTTAACATTTTTAGAAATTTTACACATGAGATCTCACGTGAGATCTCATGTGTAAAATTTCTAAAAATGTAAAAAATGGCTAAATCACGTCAAAACATAGATTTTTGAACTTATCTGGGGGGTGGCGTAACCTAATAAACGACTCCTAATTCCCAGAAGCTGTTTTTTTTATCCTTCAAGGGATTTTAGCAGCTCGCGGACCAGAATTTCAGATGAGATTTTGGTGTGAGATCTCACGTGACATCTCACATGAGTTTTTTCAGTAGGGAAATATCTTATGTGACCTATATATCCAAAGCAAAAATTAACAAAAACTAATTACTCTTGCCTCCAGTTTTCCAATTTTCAAATCCTACATACACCTTTTTTAAAGAAAAATAACATCATTAAAAAATTTCAACACCCACTACCCTATCCCTATGACTTGCCAACTTTAACCTACAACCTAGACAATATGATTTCTTCTGACCTTGGAAAGATAATTCAAAAATCTAAACACCCTAAAGATAAATTTAAAGAATTACTCTTTAAAAATGACATAGATAATTTTGATTTCTACACTGATGGCTCTAAATCAAAATTCGATAACTACTGTGGGGCTGGAATCCACTGTACAAAGCTTAACATAAATAACAAAATGAAAATCAATAAACAGGCTTCAATATTTACAGCAGAAGCATATGCAATTTTAAGCACACTCACGATTATCCTTAATACTAAAATTGAAAAATCAAGAATATTTACTGACTCACTCTGTCATTAAGGTAGTTGTGTCAGAAAACGAGTTTCTTAGGAACCTTTTGAATCTTCGAGTACACGTTAGTCTTGCCGATGCCAATGCGTGTGCGAAATTTCCAAGATATGACACGTGCCGATTTTGAGATATTCAATATCAAAGTTGGTCGTTTTAACATGGGAAGCATAGGAACAACTACCGGAAAAACAGCATTTAAATTCATTGTTGGAAAACGTTTCTTAAGATCATAACAAAAAACTAACCTATTATTTATCGTTATGGTTAAAAGCTTGTCAACAAAATTCAGAGATATGACACGTATAGTTTCCGAGAAAAATTATTGTAAAGGTCGTATAAGTATGGAATATTTGAGCTAAGACAGATTCGAGACAGGAAAACATACAAAAAAAAGGGTTTTTCAAGTAACTGTATGCTTGCGCATTATTTATAGACATATACTGTATTCAGATTCTTCTATACATACATGTGCTACTCTGATTTTTTTAGACTATGATGTATTACTACTGTAGTGAACACCCTGCGTCATTGTAGACCATACCCTAAGGACACAACTACCTTAATGCTCTCACAAGTTAGTCTCCCACCAAAACCAAAAACGTTTCCTACCTTATTTTGGAAATAAAAAAATACTAAAATTAATTAAAGAAGAGAATCTTAAGACTAAAATTTACTGGATCCCGTCCCATCTAGGTATAGAAGGTAACGAAAATGCTGACGAATTAGCAAAAGATGCGCTAAAAACAGGTGACTTAGCAGAACTGAAACTTCCATTTACATATCCGAAGAAATAAAAAAATCAACCAATACTAAATTTAATGTGCTTCTAGAGAGACAAAAACTGTCTAAAGGTGTCTTATATTTTCAAAACTTTCATCAAAACAATTCTAAACCATGGTTCCACAATTCGCTTTATCCCAGATTCCATATCACTTCGATGAACAGGATAAGATCAAACCATTACTCCCTTGTCGAAAATTTACATAGAAAAAACATTATCAATTCTGCCAGATGCAAATGCAGCTATAGAGAAGAGTGTATCGAACACGTCATCCTGCACTGTTCACTCTATAATAAGGAAAGATCAATCCTAATTAAAAAACTCAAATAAAGTAAAATCAGTTTTCCAATAAATCTACTAAATATATTTAAACTACCAAATGACAAAAATGCTAAATTTATTACTGAATTTTTAAAAGAATGTAAACTCTTTTTTTGAGCAATAAACTCTTTTCCACATCAAACCTCACATCCTCAATACTATAATCCAAAACCGAATATCTACAACATACGGTGATGTACGTCGGCCTCGAGAACCAATATTCTACAATAAAGAAAACAATGTATTCGTCGAGTTTCTACCATAGACATAAGAGAGATAGACTGCGGGTGTAGGTTAGCGAGAGTGGCACCCGTTGAGAGAGAGAGACAGATGCATAGAAGCTATATGTAATAGAAGGTATGCTGTCTCTCTCTAATGCATGTGCGCGAACATGGTTAGAGGTGCCACTCTTGCTAACCTACACCCACAGTCTATCTCTCTTATATCTATGATTTCTACATACGATAACCAAAATGAGCCTCAGGCTAACATCGGGTGATGGCAGCAGGAGCACATTGCTCCAGGCCAGGCAAAAAAAAAGAAGAAGAGCTAGGCGAGCCGACAGTGCGAGCGGTCGTCTACGATGCTACGGGTTAAAAAGTCTAAGCGAAAGACATAGAGCGTGTTCCTGAGGACGGGTTAGGCCGAACTCGGGTAACTCTGTGCTAAAGTTTAGTAACGCGGATTGAGATTAGCACGTATGTAGCCATCGGGTCGAAGCTGCGACAGCGAAAGGCAAACGTATCGGAGTGTCTAGCGAAGTCGATTGTGTACAACGGACTGAGACGGGCTGCGTGTTCTCTAAGTTATAAGTACTGGATGTTAAGGTTTCTCATGTATGAGACATCTATCTTATTTGGGTTTTGGAGTTTATTTAATAATCAACTTGCTTTTTCCAGCCCGTCTGCGTGCCTTCCTCTCTTATGTGGAGCTTGCATCCTCCGGCTATTTGGGTTTTGGAGTTTATTTAATAATCAACTAGCTTTTTCCAAACCGGCTACGTGCCTTTCTCTTCTACGTGGAACTTGCATCCCCCGGCTATTGGGTTTTGGAATTCATTTAATAATCGCCTTACTTCCTCCCACCTGGCTGCGTGCCTTCCTCTCTTACGTGGAACTTGCATCCCCCGGCTATCTCGGTCTTAAAGTTTATTTAATAATCAACTTGCTTTGTCCAGCCCGTCTCCGTGCCTTCCTCTTCTACGTGGAACTTGCATCCCCCGGTTACTTGGGTTTTGAGGTTTATTTAATAATCAACTTGCTTTTTCCAGTCCGTCTGCGTGCTTTCCTCTTCTACGTGGACTTGCATCCCCCGGCTATTGGATTTTGGAGTTTATTTAATAATCGCCTTACTTCCTCCCACCCGGCTGCGTGCCTTACACTCCTACGTGGAACTTCCCTACTGAAAAATCTCATGTGAGATCTCATGCCAAAATCTCATGTGAAATTCTGGTCCGCGAGCTACTAAAATCCCTTTAATGATAAAAAATCAGTTTCTGAGAATTAGGAGTCGCCTATAAGGTTACGCCACCCCCCAGATAAGTTCAAAAATCTATGTTTTGAAGCATTTTAGCCATTTTTATATTTTGTGACGTGGTGCCGGCCAAGTCCCTGGAAAGCCACGCGAAAATCGTGCACACACGCCCGCTCCCGAATGATATTCCCTCCCGCCCTACTGCCCTGTCGACCCTACAAGCTGCGGCCAGCAGCAGCAGAAGCTCGAGCCATAGCCATCGTCGTCGAGGAGGGAGTGAAAACGCAGACCCGTTGCCTGGAGTCAAGCCGTTGCGCCTCGCTATTGCCACCACCGCTACGATGGAGCCAGCGCGCTGTTGCCACCGCCGCTGCCGAGGAGCTGCTGCGAGCCGTGATCGGCAGTAGGCAGCCGAAGGAGCCCTAGCACGGGCAAACCAGCCCGAAGCCGGAACATGCTCGCCGGCCGGCGGCTTGCAGGCACTTGCTCCGCCGCGTGCGTGCCGACAGCATCGAGTGCCGAGAGTGCCTACCGAGTGTGTGTGTGTGTGCCACGATACCCCGACGCCGCTCCTTCCACTGCTGCACCAGCCGTTTCCTCACCTTCGATGCCGAAGACGAGCCGGACAGCGACCGAGAGGAAGAGAGCGAGATCGAGCGAGATAGAGTGACCGCCGTGATCCAGCTCTCCTGGCCGCTGCGACCACAGTAAGTCCCCTGTGTTTCCTTTCCTATCGCCGAAATACCCGCGTGTGTGTGCGCTCGTGCCGCGACGTTTTGTTTATCGAACCCACCTGCTTTGTGTGTAGCTAAAGCTACCGTTATTTCGAATTCTCTCGCGAGTAGTTGCGTCGAGCGATGAGTAGTTGCGTGTAGCTTGAGCTGCATTAGGAGGAACGTCTGTTCCGGAGCAATCGTGCTCTTCGAATCGCGCTAGTTGGTAGTTTATCGGTACGAAAGCGCGCGTACCTGGCGCCCCATATTATGTATGTTCGATTATAGTAGAAATAGGATTGAATAAAGTAGTTCTTTTTATCAGTTTGTAAGCTTGTAGTTTTCATTGCGGATTGTCACTTGGCGGAAACCTGCTGCTTAGTAGGGTTTCCCACCCGCGGTTGCCCTGATTCCCAGCAATCGTGATAATTTTTAGAAATTTTACATACGAGGTTTCACATGAGATCTCACGTGAGTTCTCACCTGTGATCTCACGTGAAATTTTTCAGTAGGGTTGCATACCCCGGCTATTTGGGTATTGGAATTTATTTAATAATCAACTAGCATTTTCCAGCCCGGCTACGTGCCTTCTGCTTCTACGTGGAACTTGCATCCCCCGGCTACTTGGGTTTTGGAGTTTATTTAATAATCAACTTGCTTTTTCCAGCCCGTCTGCGTGCCTTCCTCTTCTACGTGGAACTTGCATCCCCCGGCTATTTGGGTTTTGGAGTTTATTTTAAAATCAACTTGCTTTCCCTCACCTGTCTGTGGCCTTCCCTTACTACATGAAACTCGCATCTCCCGAAAATCATATTTAGAAAATTCACAATATGATTTTATATAGGGTAATTATACCTATTACTGCAGGTGTCCCGTTCACTCCGGAATTTTTCGTTCAGAGGATTAATACCTTCAAAACGTAATATTTTGACTTGGAAAAATTATTTTAGTATGGTATAACTGTAATGTGTCGATTTATATCAATGCCCATTCTCTTTGATTTCTCTGTTAATAGAAATAATTTCAAATTGAGACATTGTGAAAAGGCTTTGAAACAGTAATTTTCGTACCAATCTTGCTACCGAAGAGTTTTACCTCCACATTAACTAGAGGCGCCTTCAATTTAATGTATTTTTAATAGATAAGATCATTTTTTTGTTATAATTATAAATAAATGAGCCGTAGTATTACGCACTTAAATATCGTGGATGCACGCTATGCTGTGGACCAAAGAACACAGTTTGCGTACGTATTACTGCGGCGCTGCATCGAGTCCCCCTAACCTCCAAAGTTTGTTATCACTCACGCGCTCGTGATAGCAACACGTTTTTTCGCTGTGTACGGTTACTCCAATCAATCTAAGAAGTGAGTGTTGAAAATGGCTAGATGTAAAGCCATTTAAATTCCTATTTATTTTATATAAATTAAAAAAAAGTGATCTAGTCACGTAACCTAACCTTTAAAGTTACTCGCCTACCGACAAGCGACAAATCCATCCGCAGAATAACGTACAAAATATAATTATTAATTATTTCATTGTTAGATTTGTTTTTAATAGTTTCCATATTTTTTTACATATTTATGAAACAACATTTTATCATTTTACCCTTTTCCCAAAATCTAAAAGTCAAGAAGTTAAAAGTAACAGTGAAAAAAAAAGATAAGAAAAATCGTTGTACCGCAGTAATAGGTACATTTACCCTATTTCGCCCCCCCTAAGCAAGGCTCCTGGATCCGCCCCTGCGAATTTATAGTCGTCCCTTGGCACTCAGCACTTGGAATTCAATATATACAGATATATAATTAACATTGTCGCCATATTGAATTTCCACGTGCTGAGTGACACGTGACGACTATAAGAAACTGTCTACATAGTGGGCTTTGAGCTTTGGGCAATGTGTAAAAAAAATCGTTGTCGGTTATCTTGTAAATTCACAATCCGTGGTCAATTATAAGGTTATGTCACTATTCAGTTGTATAGAAGTTCTGTTCGTCTTCAACCACGGGTTGTGAATTTACAAGATGACCGACAACGATTTTTTACACATTGCCCAAAGCCCAAAGATCAAAGCCCACTATGTGGACAGTCTCTAAATTCGGGCCATACTATCGTAACCCCCCTATCATACTCTTGGATTGTGCTGCATCTACTGTGATGACACCTTAATGCATGTAGATTAGGTTAGGTAGTAACACGGTCATATAGACAGGTCTGGAAACTCCGGTGGTGGGGATAGGCCACTTTCCGGCACCGGCTGTAGTTCGAAAAGCGACCACAAGCTGGTGCGCTGCGATCGAGTACAGTACAGTCATATGGTTGCACGCGCATGCGCGATCGGGGGAAGCCCTCGTGGAAAAAAGTTTTGAAATATACCATTTATTACAGAGAGTAGTTCAACACAATACCATTTAATTTCATTTTAGGATAAGATGGAAATATATACTATTATAGATTGTCGATAAAATTTAGACAATTTTATTTATAAATAAATTGTTTATTATTTACGGTAACTGGCTGATGGATATAATTTTAATTATTAACTAATTTTGACATCTTTCTTTTAACTACTGATTCTTTTTTTACTTTTTGCGCTTCTTCATACGCAAATTGATGCATTCTAAGGCGAACATAATAAAAAATTGCATATGCTAAAATGTCAGACCCATGTTTTTTACAAGGAAACGTAAAATTGTAATTCTCAAGAACTTCGTCGACTGTTAAATCAAAAACGTTTATGCTACTCGCATGCTTAGCAAAACATTGCTCAGTAAACATTATCAAATTGAAAAAATGATGATTTCCGTGAATTAGTCCCCCTTGTGACTTCATATCAACTAATTTATTAACTGCAGTTTTTACATATTTTAAAGGAACCTGTTAAGTTAAATAATTATTTTTCATTATACTAAGGTTACAAAGCTCTTTGAAAAATATTCAAAACATTAAATACAAATACAATTATAATTTTTTACCCGTGCAATAATTTTGTTATCCTTGTCATATTTAATCCATTCTTTAACAATAACACTTTCGTCAAAATGCTTTTCGCATATTCGATGTGATGAACGTAAAACAGGGATTCCGATAATTAATCTCCATTCCTCACGTTCGTTTGCATCGACTGGTACTTTAAAAGTAGATATCTTCTTACTATTTTTTACTTTATTTGTTTCACAATTTGGTACTGTACACCAATTAGACATTTTTTAAACAAAAAAAAAATTAAACACAGTCAAGCAAGCAGAAATATTTATCGTGTGTTCGCAGCTTTGGTTAGGGTTACCCAGCTGACTATACTGTCATCACAACTGTACTCGATCGCCGCGCCTGACCCGTGGCGGATTCGAGAAGCTTAAGTGTACGGAAGCTTGTAACCGCCACTGAGCAGCGTGGCGCTAGTGGTCGCGATTGCGTCGTGCACGACGTCGGTGGCACTGTTTGTTTCACCTGCATGGTGCATGTGATATGGTGACATAGCGAATAGCGACTTAACATTTTTGTCTTCTTGTTATTCGTTTATGGCTTTGAAATCTTTTTTCTAATATAGACAACATATTGTATTTCAAGGTTCAAGGTGTATTAACAATATTAAAGTAATTATTGTTATTACAGTTGTAAATATTAGTATTTGATGACTGTTATTCACAGATGGTAAAAACACTTGAATAGATTACAGTTCGCTATAAAGGAAAGGATCCGCTAATATTTCCATTAGAAGTATCTAATTAATTTACAAAGATGGATTTTATCTCATATTAGTGGTTTCTTTGTCAAGGCCATTAACCGCAATGTTAATTATGCAAAAAAGGCCAAAGTTTGAACGAGTTACATCCACATGCACCATGCAGGTGAAACAAACAGTCCCACCGACGTCGTGCACGACGCAATCGCGACCACTAGCGCCACGCTGCTCAGTGGCGGTTACAAGCTTCCGTATAAGTGGGACACTTTTCGAGGCCTACCCCCACCACCGGAGTTTCCAGACCTGTCTATACGACCGTGGGAAGTAAACATTTCTGATTTTCTGCTAAGTACTACAATATATATGTAGCACGGGTCGCTCCTTTAGGCTTCTTCTATATTTGCCTTCGGAGCGCTCCTTGATACGGCGGATAAAATTTCAAATTGAATATGATTTGAAAAATTATAGTTCAAACAATGTGCAATTCAACATTAGTAAAATTTTCATTAACCTCACTTATAATTATTTTTGTATATAATTATTTACAAATGATTAAATCGATTATATTAGTTTTGAATAGGTACAGCTTCACTGTTACTGTATGGAGTTAATTAGGTAAGTACATAAAAGCTTTTCCCAAATTTAATTTAATATTATTGTTGAATCATTGTTGTAATAATTGAATATTATTGTTGTGTTTTGTCTTGTGTAAAGCTTTTTTGACCTAATCTGATCTTTATGCTTTAAGGTATTATCACATTCGATGCGACTATCCCAGGGTACAATATAAGGGGTAAGTACGATAGTAGGTAACGTCCTAACCTAATGTACGAGAATAAGAGTGTTAACAGTATGGACGTCTGCTAGAAATAAGGTAGAAATATATATGCCAATTCTAAATTTGATTATCAGAGTCAAATGTATTTGACATAGTTAATTTTCTTATTGAAACGAAAGGAAATAAGAAAGAACTATGTCTAAAAACAGTAAAAAAGAATTATTAAATAGTGCATATGGTAAACAAGAAAGTCTTCAAGCAATTGTCTTTGCGAATGATTTTATTCAAAATTTGGAACCTGTAGAGAGAATATGTCCTAGTATCTTATTACCTGTTGTTAACTGTCCACTTTTAGATTATTTACTAGAAACGCTTGTATGTTCTAAAGTGCAACAAGTTTTTCTATACTGCAGTAGTCATGTGGAGCAATTAAAAGAATTTATAGACTCGTTGATTTCGTATCAATATAATATGGTTATAACTCCCATAGTTTCTGATGGTTGCAGATCTCTTGGAGATGCTCTTAGAGATATTGATACTAAAGGCTGTATCAGAGGAGATTTTATCCTAATACGTGGTACATCATTTGCAAATATAGATTTGCAAAACTTCATGGATTTACACAGAGCTCGGAAAGAAAAAGATAAAAATACAGCTATGACAATGATTTTTAGAGATTTTGGAAATGTGAAAAATTCAGCATTGAAAAATGAAACAAGTTTTGTCGTTTCTAACGCTAATACAAGAAAGCTTTTATATTACAAAAAGATGAATTCAGATCAGAAAAAAATTGATTTTGAACTTCAGTGGTTTTTGGAACAAGATCGAGTTTCTATTGATACAGCCTTATTTGATACTCATATATATTTATGTTCTCAAACTGTGCTTCCTTTGTTTGCTGACAATTTTGATTTTCAGGTAAGATTAAAAAGCTTATAAGATAATTTATGAATTTCATAATAATACAAATTATTTGAAAAATTGTAGCTTAATTTTATATTTTTGTTTGAAGTAAAAATTTATAATAAATAGATACAAATAATTTGATATATGATGTCCTATAGTTAAAATGAAACAAATTTGAAACAAAAAATAAAATCATATGATTGAAAACTTTGAATTTATTTAATAATATGAATGTAATTAATACAATTCCTTTTTTTTTTCTTTTCTTTTGTGAGAACAACAGTCAAAGTTATAATGTTTAAAAAAGATAAAACTACTATATTTCTAATCATTAAAAATTTATCTTATTTAATATGTTTTTAGACAATGGAAGACTTTATTAATGGTGTTTTAATGAATGAAGAATTTTTAGATTCAAGGATATACTGGGAATCTTTAACTTGTCCAACATATGCATTATCAATAAGTTCATGGAAAGCTTATCAGATTTTATGCAGGGATATTTTACAACGTCAATGTTATCCTTTGGTACCTGATACTTTACCATTACCTTTACGAAATTTTATTTATATGCCAAGAAATACATATAAACATCATACTTCAACACTATCAAAAGGTTGTGCAATACATAGTGAATCTTTAGTCGGTGAAAACAGTTCCTTAGGACAAAATTCTTTTGTTCAAAGATCAGTGATAGGATCAAAGTGTGTAATTGGAGTAAATGTAAAAATAAACAATTCTTACATTATTTCAAATGTAACAATTGAAAATGATTGTAATATAAATAACAGCATTATCTTTTCTAACTGTGTATTGAAAAAAGGTATAAAACTTGATGCATGTACATTAATGCCAAATGTCATTTGTACAGAAAATTATAGTCATGCATTTATTGAAGCTGGCGATAATTTATTGTCAAAAAAAAATGAAAACTATTCTGTTGAAAGTAGTAATACTTTTCCAGCTATTTTTTATGATGATTTTAAAGCGAATAACGATAATGATGATGATGCATCGTCTTCTTCATCAGTGTCATCAGAATGGTCATCTCCATCATTAGGAGATTCACCACCCCCTCCAGTGTTTCAAGATGATAATGAAATGTTTTTATCTGAAGTTATTGATAGTTTATTACGAGGCTATCAAGATAAACTTAAATGTGAAAATCTTATTTTAGAAATTAATTCTTCAAGATATGCTTACAATGTAAGCATTAGACAAGTTTCTTATAATGTTATTAAAGCCATTCTCAATTTACCACTACAGCAATGTTTATCTAAATCTGAAACAGAAACTATTTCAAATTCTGGTATACAATCTTCTGATTATTATAAAACTTTAAAAACAATACTAACTGTATTTAAACCCATTATTCTGAATTACATCAAAACTGAAAATGCTCAAGAAGATTGTTTGCGGGCTATCCAAGATGTGGCTTGTTCCAATCAGGAATTTGTAATACCATGTGCACAAAATTTGTTACATTTTTTCTATAAAAATGATATTCTATTAGAAGAAAAAATTATGGATTGGTATGACCAAGACTGTAACAATGATATAGATATTCATTACAGTGATAATGATGATGATCATTTAAAACAAGAAATAAAACAAAATGGATTTGAGTCTTTAAGAATGGCAATATCACCATTTATTAAATGGTTAAAGGAAGCAGAAGAAGATTCTTCTAGCGATGAGTAAATCTATCTGTTATAAACGTTATTGTAATATTTTTTTATAAATTTCTAAATAAATAAAATAATATGCACAGATTTTAGTTTTAATTATAATGAATTTTTTATTATGATAAAAAATATGTATTGAACGACGTGATAGCAAAATTAAGCGTTTTGGTGAAATCAATTTCCAGTGATAATTAAAAAATTTAATTATGATTCATCATCACTGTCTGCTTTTGGTCCTCGAGGTTTTGGTCCACCAGCTCGTTTAGCCATTATGATTTGATCAATTTTAAGTATTGTACATGCAGCGTTAACAGCATACTTAATAGCCCACAGTTTAGTTAAATATAAATCAAGGATTCCAGTTTTCACAACATCAATAATTGTTGCTGCTCCAGAACTCTGTAAATAAAAATACTTTCTAACTTTCACTTCTTTTATTTTACCACTCACCATTATCTTATAAAATAACTTATTTTTATAAGTATATATAAAAATTAGATTCTTTTATTTATCAAAGATATTAAAGATAGCAATTAATTAAATAAAGATATCTAAAATAATCATTTCACTCATAATTAAGAAATTGATTGAGAATGGGATTTGATAAATCATTGGACTTCTAATAAAATATAATTAATTCTTCCTCATTAAAAATTAAGATTGCTTTAATTATAGTCGTACCCCTGTGCAGTTTGCTAATTTTACTTTGTTCACCACCATAACCTCCCTGCTTATGTAAAACCTTTGCATTTACATGTGACACAGCAACTACTTCTTGGAGACCTTATATTTTCGCCATTGCGAAAAATGTTACATCGCGAATACTAATATACTATTGTATAATGAGGCTTGTATTTTGATTTAAGCTTTTTTAATCGTTTTTATGTAAATCAATACCTCTATGAGTTAAGTGCGAAAAGCGTCATTTTTTTTTTTTATAAATTTGGGTGTTTTTAGGATATAACTATAAACAATGCAATTGAATGAAAACATTACAATACAAAAACCATGTGTTCCAATTCTATCTACCACTTTTGTTATCAAAATTTTCAAGAGAACTCGTATCTCTAAGTATAAGTTAGACTCAATAAACATTTTTTTATGATTTTTAAATATGCTCCCATTACTACATTTTACAATGAATTTATCTCTACACAGAAGCATACGTTTTGAATAATATGACAAATTATCTATATGAATTTGAAAACTATTATTCAAAATCTCGTGAAGATAGCCGTGAAAGCACATTACACCCATACGTCCATTCATATATACATCGTCAAAAATATCCAAACGGGATTTTTAAAAACCCAAAATTAATTTTTTCGCTATCAAATATTGGTTTTTAAGATACATTTTTTATGATGGTGAAAATATAAGACTTTTCCAAATAGCGGTCGTGCCTAATAAAAACGTGCAAATTTACAATATACAAAAGCAATTTCTTCTAATTAAATATTCTATTAAATGTTAATTAACAAAAGTTAACTTAAACATTCCGTAATTGATTTGATTTATCAAATAATTTTATAAAACTAATCTAATTTAGTAATTTATTGAAGTTACATAGAAAGTTCTGTATACTTTACCTCAATGTCAAAACCATAATTTACATTTCCTTCTTTGTGGGAGGCATAAAGCTTTGACAAAAGCTCAGAAGCATGAGTGCCACTGTTTTCTGCTAAAGTTTTAGGGAAAACCTCTAATGCTGAGGAAAATTTGCGCACAGCATACTGCTCTAATCCAGGAATAGTATCAGCGTAAGAAGAAATTCTAGCAGCTAATTCTATTTCAGTTGCACCAGCACCAGGAAGAAGACGTCCATCTCTGGTCATAGCTTTAAAAGTGTTTACACCATCATCAATGGCTCTTTCAATATCATCCATGTAATTATCTGTTGAACCACGTATAATAACTGTACTAATACGACTTTCTTGTCCATGCAGTTGGAATACAACTATATTTGTGTCACCAAGTTCATCAATATGGACAGTGTCTGCACTTCCTAACTCCTCTTTGCTTGGTGGAAGCTAAAAAGTAAATACATACTGTCATAAGAAAAATCTTTGTTACTCAAATGAAATTAGTGATTTGTAGATTCATAGTGCTTTATGATTATATTTTGAGTATTTTATTATTGTTAGCACAAAACTGTAAAATTATTGAAGAAGAATTATTTATCATTATCTTAAGATGTTCAGTATTTGACAATTAAAAAAAGAGTAAATAATTAAGTTAATCAAATTAAAGTTGGAAAATATCAGAAAAATATAAAAATGTTAGCACACAATCTAAAGGTTTTAACAACTTATTGCTAAAATACTAAAATATTAATGGTACAGATGAAATATAACTGAAATTGTTCATGAATAAATTATATAGTTTAAAAAAGGGAATCTAGAATTATGAAACACAAGATTTACAAAATTAATGTTGTTAATTATGAAATTATTCATTTTCTTACCAGCTTAGGTAATGCAGTACCTCCAACTGCTTTACAAAGGCGCCTCAAATCAAATTTACTTGGAATGCGAACTGCCATCATATTATATTTATTAACATAGTAAAGTGCCATATCTCCAAATTTTCCTCCAGAAACAATTACATTTGCTCCACTATCAGCAATTGCTTTAATTTGTGATTCTAGTAATGACTCCTCACCACGAGAAAAATTCATTAACTCATCTGCAGATTTAATCAATACTGTTCCTTTTGTTTCTGTTTGTGTGATGTCTACAGCACATGTATAAATTGCAATCTTGGCATTTGTTGCTTTTGTTATATTTCCTTCTACCTGTCTTTTAAAGACCATTCCTTGAACTACCTAATAATTAATATAAATATAAATAAATTTAAACATTTAATAATTAAAATTAAATAAATTAATATTATTTACCTGTGAAGAATGCAATCCAGAACCTAAGATTTTACAAATTCTCACATTGTCAACATTGAATGTGGTTTTATTCTGAGCAGCATTTGAAGGTAAAATGGATATGCAAGCTTTGCACACGAGATCTGTAATGAAATCTTCTTTACCGTACTGCTTACTCATTACTGACGATTTGATAGCTGCTCTTATTTGTTCTAGATCTTGATAATCTTTTGCCTCAGAAACAATTAATTTTGGTAACTCTTCTAATGCTTTTTCCAGTGCCATCTCATAGCCTTCTACTATTTCTGATGTATTAATACCCTTCAATTTTGTAAAATAAATATATTTGACAATTTGTCATTATATATTATTTTTATTTTCATGACTATTGAAAATTTCATACCAGACGAAGAAGTTCTTCAGCTGCTTCCAGCAGAGCCCCAGCAAAAATTATAACAAAATTAGTGCCATCCCCAACTTCTGCTTCTTGCATTTCAGATGCAAGAACTATTAATTTTGCTGCTGGATGTTCAACATCCAATTCTTTTATGATAGTTGCTGCATCACTTGTCACAAACAATTTTTCCAAATGATTGATTATCATTTTATTCATACCATTAGGTCCATAAGCAGTTCTTACTGATTGTGCAAATAATTTACAAGCTGAGATATTACGGAATACAGCCTCTTCTAATCCAGAAAAATGCTAAACACATAATTTAATAAATATATTATTATTATATTATTTTATAATAGAATGTTTTCAACATACTTAATAAATGTGTTCATTATTTAATTCTAGATATTGATATTATTTAGCATTATGGTTTCAAAAATATTTAAACCAGACGTTGATTGTCACAATTTTTTTTATACAAAAATTTATTGGAAAAATCTATTTGTATTCAAATACATGTTATTATTTTACATAAAAAATAATAACATCAAATTACAATAAAAGTAAAAAACTAAGGTAGTTTTGAAAATGTTATTTTAATACAAAATTTTACATAATTTAAAAACTTCTTGAGTTACTTTATTAATGCATAATCCTCTCTTACTTTAGTAATACGAATGTTTTAATTCTTAATTTATTTTAAAAATTTCATTTGTTATACTTTTAGCCTAATTTGCATACCCATATATGCTTGTTACATTGGTGTCTAATGATTGTCTTTTAAACAAGTGAATAAATTGAATAAATATAGACAATGTCATTTTAAGATGAATGTGAGCCTTAGAAAATATAATTTAAAAATCGTCATTATTCATTTGAGGGACAATAAATCTTGCTTTTGCTATTGATGTTATACAAATCACCCTAAAAGTTTTGTTATAATTTCATTTTTTTGAACTATAATAATATATTCTACTTGCAATATAAAAGAAATGGATGATGTCAGCAAAGAACCATAAAAGGTAACGTTGAAGATATCCCTATGTACCATAGTCACAAAGGCACATGTTCTAACTTCAATGTTTCCTGTTCAAGGTAAATGCGTTGTCAAATGAAAAAAGTTGTTATACATACGCGAGCTCCATCCTTAAACATTTGGGATATACCCGGTGCTTTTGGTACATGTAAAGCCATCGTGATTAATAATAATTTATAGTTTAACAATAATGTAAAAATCGGCAAAAGAATATATATTATTGGTAAGAAGTTGTGTGCGGTTAAACGTGATCGCTTAAGCCACGAAAGACATAGTAAGAATTAAACAACATAGAAGTATTCATTGGTATATTTACTGATGATTTAAGGCGAACTTCACAACTGTGAATTCTTTTTTTTTTTTTAAGGGAGAGTGTACATTAGGGCCTAGCCACATAAGTACTGTGCTGTGCGTTCCGTGCCGTGCTGTGCTGCGCGTTCCGTCGTTCCGTGCCGCGATGTGCTGTGCATTCCAATATATCTTCCTATATATTATATAGTTGTTAGCGTTATGTCATGTTCATCAGCCCCCCTCTCAACCCCCACTAACCCCCCCTCAAAATAACGTAAAAATTTACGCATTTCTATGAGGTTTTTAATATTAAAATAGTCCCTTGGCCCCCCTCGACCCCCCCCCGCCCCTTATGCCCCCCTTTTAATTACTATCGTATTTATTAACATCTCACTACACACGTTACAAGCATCTTTTTTTGTACTAAATTAATCTTTTGCTTCGCTCACTAATTGTTATTATTATGATGTATAAGAATAAAAGCGAAAATTAAATTTATCAAAGGTAGATAGTCTCTTTTTATATAGCTTTTCCACGATAAAAAGGTGCATTTTTTGGAGATATCCCTTCAGTAATAATTTTACTTATTGAGAATTAAATATTATGTAAAATTAATACTGAAATTTCAGTCTTCTAACCAGTTATCCAGATTTTGTATACAGATCTCTAAGTGAGTGACTATCTCCTCCGGATTTTTACCCTAATACAAAATGATGTCATCCGCGAATCCGAGAAACCTTATATTTAGTCCATTGGAAAACACTATAGCATATATTGCATGTATATAAGACTTTAAAGATAATCGTCGAAAGATGAGATGTGACAAATATTCTGAATAAATGGGGAAAATCCATAGATTCGAGTATATCTAGAAGAACTTCCAAGTCTACCCTATCTACGCGCTTTCAAGTTTGGTTCGCAACACCTACAAGTTCTTTTCCCTCCCTAGCTATTGAGGAATCCAAATCAAGGGAGGCCAGGAAGTCGTAACACGACATCCCTCTTCTAAACTCGTTAAAGCCTCCAAGAAGGAGGCCGCTGCTTTATAGTATGTTAATAATTGTCTCTTAGAAATTAAATAAAAAGAATATGTAAATTATGCAAGGGAATTTCAAATTAACAAAAATTAGCAAGTAATTCTTTATTTATGCATCTAAAAAATAAATAAATACACTCTGTTATTTAACATTTTTGTATTACTTTTAAATTAGTGAAAAGTACAAGTTTGTGAGAATGGTACACAATAGATGCTAAACAATTGGAGATATATTCCATTAACTTTAATGCCGTATATTTTTCTTATTTCTTTTTCGGTGGTGCAATTTGCACACTAATTGAGTGTACTGCCCTACTGAAAAAAACTCACGTGAGATCTCAGCTGGTGAGAACTCACATGAGATCTCACGTGAGATTTTTCAGTAGGGTTAACTTGCAACTGGCTTTTTCACTTTGATTTCTTCTTGTAACGCCAACAAAATGTGCAGTCAATATCTTATAATTATCTTATAACGTATATCGGTATATGGATTACAAAAAACATTATTGTTCACGTGCAACAAAGCTTCCCAGCGAAGACTCTGTAATTCGAATAACAATTAGTAGATGACACTCACGAGTTGCCTACCTAACCGTACCTTTACGAACGCGCGCATAATTCAGTTTGAAGCGTGCCCAGAGCAAGTTGGTTTAACTCGGACATTTAAGTAATAGGGTAAGATGGTTAAGACGCATCCTATTAAAAATAATCACGTGAGTATTCACGTGAGTACTCAAGAGAGAGTACTCACGCGAGCTCTCACGTGAGTTTTTCGACCATATTCTCACGTGAAAAAATTAGTAATCAATGTTTTTTTTACTAAACTATTACATAAATATTTTAACTTTAATTTTTGCATATACCTTTCAATCCTTAAATAGTATAGGAAGATATCAAAAGCGAGGCAAGCCTCGTAATTACAACTCTTTTAAAAGAGTCGCGGTATTGACTAAGTCTTATGGCTTTATGTATTCTCGCCGGTGTTCATTTGCCTATGGAAATCGAGAAAGGGGTTGCCGCCTGGCAGTTAAAAGAGTTACTAGACGTGGAGTTCAGACGGGTCCTATCAGTTCCGCCGGTGACTGCCAGGCGGCAACCCCTTTCTCGATTTCCATAGGCAAATGAACACCGGCGAGAATACATAAAGCCATAAGACTTAGTCAATATCGCGACTCTTTTAAAAGAGTTGTAATTACGAGGCTTGCCTCGCTTTTGATATCTCCCTATACTATTTAAGGATTGAAAGGTATACGCAAAAATTAAAGTTAAAATATTTATGTAATAGTTCAGTAAAAAAAACATTGATTACTAATTTTTTTTAAACTATTTTTTTCACTTCTCACGTGAGTACTCACGTGAGTATTCACGTGATTATTTTTAATAGGGCATGCATTGAAATAAATGTGGGGACAACCATGAATGTGTAAAACAAGTCTTTATTTCCATTCCAAAATTCTCAACTTAAATTGAACGCGACATCGAAACGTAATAAATAAGCACGAATAGAGGAGCCGCATCTAAAATTACAAGAACTCTGTATCGCGTGAAGGTTGAGGCACAAGTTGTCGCATCGGTTCAACTTGTGTACCTGCGTTGTGCGAAAAACGTAACATGGCTAGAACAGGCTGATCGCTTCACTATGTCATGAAACTCGTATACAGCAACATATGGCTAGACGTGTGTGATATGATTGGTCCTGTGTACAACTACGGCTGGAGACGCGATTTGTCTCGCCTAACCACCCGTGTCGCACGAGCATAACCACGGCTGGAGACGCGATTTGTCTCGCCTAACTACCCGTGTCGCACGAGCCCAAAACTACTCATGTCGCACGAGCCCAAAACTACTCGTGTCGCACGAGCACAAAACTACTCGTGTCGCACGAGCACAACCACGGCTGGAGACACGATTTGTCTCGCCTAACTACTCGTGTCGCACGAGCCCAAAACTACTCGTGTCGCACGAGCACAAACTACTCGTGTCGCACGAGCACAAACTACGGCTGGAGATGCGATTTATCTCCAGTAACCTTTTCGCAAGGCTTACCTCCTGGCGGTTGGAGATGTTTCTCGTGGATAGAGGGCTCGAACAATGGTATCGACGTCATTCGTATGACGATGAGAGTCTTCTCGGTGAGTGAAAGCCCGGCTCTCTGGACCTGCTAGAAAGCTTTCCTTTTCCCCCTTTTTTGGAAGGTGACGAAGAGACGAGATGCAGAAATTGCTGCTGCGGTGCTATTGCACTTGGGAGAAGAAAAACCGAAGTGCCGTCCCCTTCTTTTTTTGAGTCACCGTTCTGATTCGCCCCGGTTGCCTTCGCTCGTACTTCAGGTCTGAACCTGCCTCGAAAAAACGTCGCGCCGACTTCCGCCCCTCTCCCTCCTTTTAGTCAAATCCGTGTCTTATCACTACTGAAATCAACCGAGCGCCCAACCGCCAGCCAGCCTCGTCTAACTTCCCGCGAGCGCGCATTTCGCTCAGAGCACACATACGCACGCACTCGCCAGCACGGCAGCACACACCCGTCCACACTCACACACATGCGACACAAACGCCATCTTGCTATTCCCCCTCGCGACTCCGCTCCCCATTTACACTCCAACATCCTCCCCCCGTTGCGAAGGAGTACGAGCAACTAATATGTACATCTTACAGACTAATAGTAGTTAATGCTGAAATCCTTGGTTTACAAACAATTCAATCGCACGTAGTAAATGTGGCAAACCCACTTGGGATCGCAAGTTATTGATTCACAATTGTACACTTATAATTAAATAAACGAGAACAACGAGGCGAGCGAAAGCTGTAGTCGTTTACTCTTTAACTAACTCCGTGACATGTGGTATTGGACACAAACGTGTAACATTGCGAAGGTATTCGCCTTGCGACGTTTTTATTTTTGCAACTCGCGTGATACCATCGCTCCCCGGGTACGTCTCGAGCACTACCCCCAACGGCCATCGATTACATTGATGATCCTTTTCGATGACAATGACAACTGAATCCTTCGACAGTTCACACTTTCCTTTGGTCCACTTTTGTCGTTTTTGGAACTCACTTAAGTAATCTAAATGCCAGCTTTTCCAAAAATCTTGAACAGTCTTTGTGATGAAACGCCAGATGGTGAGTCTGTTACGCGGTACCGTGGTACAATCTGGTTGAGGCAACATGACGAGTGGACGACCTATGAGGAAGTGAGCCGGTGTGAGGATTGCCGGATCATTGGGGTCCGAAGACACAAGTCCGATCGGTCGTGAATTTAAGATTGCTTCAATCTCTACGGCCAGAGTGGTGAAAGCCTCGAAAGTGAGCGATGTCTCGCCGATTACCCGATAAAAATGATGCTTAAAAGACTTCACCGCTGCCTCCCAGATACCCCCGAAGTGTGGCGACAGAGGTGGATTAAAATGCCATTCGATGTTAAAACGAGACGCGTAATTGGACACGGCGTTTTGGAAAGATTCGGCATTGCACAACACGAACAGTTCGCGCAACTGATTACTAGCACCGACGAAATTTGATCCGTTGTCCGAATACACATGAGATGGTATTCCTCGACGTCCGATAAACCGCCTAAGTGCTGCCAAAAAACGTTCGGTGGATAGGTCACTAACGATTTCGATGTGCACCGCTTTAGTAGCCATACACACAAAAATGCACCCGTACCCCTTTATTATAACGCGGTTCTTGTGTTCTTTCTCTTTCAATAACACAGGTCCAAAAAAATCGATTCCAACGTGACCGAATACTGGATTTTGTTGAACCCGTGATGGGGGCAAATCACCCATCTTACTGAACATAGGAGTTGGGCGCCGTCGCAGACACTCAACGCATCGGTGTATCGTTCTCTTCACCTGTGTCGTGCCGTCAACTAACCAGAACCGATGACGTACCGTGTACAAAATGTAGTTCGGACCCCCGCGTGGAACAATCGACCATGGGTTTCTCGTATTATCAAATCGGTTACATGGTGATGGGAAGGGAGCAAAACTGGGTGTTTTTGAGATTCTGGGATGCATGCATTTCGCAGCCTTCCGCCGACACGCAACACACCCAATTGGTCAAGATACGGGTCCAACGCCGCTAACTTCGCGCTCTTCGTGACCTTTCCTTCCGATATCCGCTCGATCTCGCCAGCATACCGCTCACGCTGAATAATCTTCCAAAGCCGTCGCTCGGCTTCGTCTTTCTCGGTCTTATCGAGGGTCTGAGTCGGGGGTTTAGGACGAGTCGAGACGCGCAAACAATAAGCCGTGACGCGAATCAATTTTGAATACGATGAGATGTTTATATAGAACGGATTATTAGAGCTTGTCGTTAAGCAAACGGGCTTGCGCAATCCCGGTAACTCGGATGTACGGGCCTTTTCCGCGACTGGCCAATGATCTTCAGCTTGATACAGCCAAGGGAGGCCATTAAACCATGCATCGTTTCGAACGAATTCGGCTGGTGTTTGTCCTCGTGACAGCGAATCCGCAAGGTTATCCTTGCTACGGACGTGTCGCCACGACACCGAGGTCGATGCTCTCTGTATCTCAGCCACGCGATTGCCTTCGAAGACTTGCAAATCCGATGGGGACTTTTCTAACCAGCGCAAAACGATCTCAGAATCAGTCCAGAAAATAATCCGCTCTACGTTCATAGTGAGCGCGTCTCGAGCCTCAGAAAGCAAACGTGTTAAGAGCACAGCGCCGCATAATTCTAATCGGGATATCGACACTTGACTAACTGGGGCTACTCGTGATTTGGCGCATGCTAAACGAACGAGAACGTGACCTTCCGGATTGACTGACCGTATATATAAACACGCACCATAACCGCGCTGGCTGGCGTCGCAAAATCCGTGGATTTCTGCCTGTTTGAACTCTGGCCACACCAGCTGTCGAGGAATCGCGAGTTCTTTTATTAAGGGTAGTTGTGTCACGAATGATTGCCATGCTGTATGAAGTGCCTGTGGAACCGATTCATCCCACCCGATCTTGAGTTTCCAACAGTCTTGGATGATCGTTTTTAAACCCAAGATCAAAGGGCCAAGCAACCCGAGAGGATCGAAAATCTTCGCTATCTCTGAAAGGATCGTGCGTTTTGTAATTTTATTGATAGAATAGATGCAACTGACAAAGTAAGCTAATTCATCGGGCCGCGACCGCCACACTATTCCTAACGTTTTTCGCGTCGCATCCGTCTCGGATGATTCTGTCGACATGAAATCTTTTTGTTCTAAATTGTCAAGAGCGTGTTCATGATTCGACCCCCACTTACGGATGTTAAATCCCCCGCAGCGAAGCAATTTGATTATTTCATCGCGCATTTGCAGAATCTCTTCGAGCGAATAAGCACCGGTGATCCAATCATCGACATAAAAGTCACGAGTTAACGAGACACTAGCCCGAGGGAAACGGGACCTTTCGTCGGCAGCGAGCTGATGAAGAGTACGAATTGCCAAATACGGTGCGGCGGAGACCCCGAATGTCACCGTGTTCATTTAAAAGGTTTCAACTTGTCCGTTTTCTTGCCAAAGTATTCTTTGGTAATACCGATCGCGTGGATCAATCCAGATTTGTCGATACATCTGTTCGATGTCCGCTGTCAGGACGTATCTGTGGACACGGAATCGCAAGAGGTGCTCGAACAATTTAGGCTGTATGGTCGGACCCGTTCGCAAAGCTTGGTTCAGCGAGTGACCTATGTCGGATTTTGCAGAGGCGTCAAATACAACACGCACCTTGGTGGTAGTACTTGGCGGCTTAACAACGGCATGATGCGGCATATAATAGCCTCCCGTTGGCTCTCCCTTGCCACGCGACATGTGCCCTTGATCCAAATAATCTTGGATCACCGCGGAGTATTCGCGTTGTAAGTCGGGTTGTGCACGAAATCTGCGTTGCAGCGAATAAAGTCTACGAACGGCCTGAGCTCTAGAATTCCCGAAGGTCACGTCGGTGTCTCTAAACGGTAACCGTACCGTGTATCGACCGGTGCTGTCCCGACGATAATTTTTCGCGTAATGTACCTCGCATTGTAAATCTTCTTGGGTTCTAACCGAGAGGCCCGCACAATCTTCGAGCTCCCAAAACCGGGTGATTTGCTTGTTCAACTCTGACAAGTTGCAAGCTACTGTTCCTTCAATCCCGTCCTCAATTCCCCCAACTATCACCCAGCCTAACACCGTCTTTTGCAATCTCAGCTCATAATTCTCTCGAGACAACTCGATTTGTCCAACAGATAAAAGCGATAGCGGCGTTCCGGCGTTAATAAGCAAATCGACTGTGCATGGAATGTGAAACTGAGGGTCGGCTAACGAAATACTAGCCGGCATGTTTATCCTTTCTCGCGAAAACACGGAACTAGGCGTGAAATCGACGATTTTTGAAACTACCAAATAACTCCGATAATTCGACACGCGTGATCTAATCATAATCTCAACCGTCCCCTTTGCTTCCGTTTCCACCCCGTTAACCGCGCCCATCGACATTTTGCTCAGTTGAATAGGCAGCCGCAACCGCTGGGCTAGTTCAGTGGTGACGAAATGATTGGTCGAGCAAGTATCTAAAAGCGCGCGGGCTTCAACGCAGCGTCCGTCAGCGCATTGAGCGCGCACGATCGCGCTCATCATAAGCTGCGAATGGGCTAATCGAGAAAGAGAGCTAAAAACCTCCACGGCTAGTCAGGCTGTTTGACTCCCTCCGCGACCGGAGGCGGAACTGAATGCAGTAGACTCCGCAGTTTGAGGTGCGGTAGGTTTCTGGTTGGAGTGCAACAGAGTGTTGTGGTGTTTGTCGCATCTCTTGCAATGACCAAACCCACATTTCTCACTATGACTCCGCAGACAATTAACGCAAAGCTTGTTAGCTCTAACAAAGTCCCACCGTTGCTGTACTGTGAGTGTCCCAAAACTTGGGCACCGGAAGATTGCGTGAGAGCCCTTGCAGTGCGGGCAAACGGACGCGGCGTTCGTCACAAGTGTGCGTACGTTATCGTTTCCCCTTCTAGCCTTCGCGTCCCGTTTAGTTTCGGAGATTCGTTTTTCAGTTGAACTACCCTGACCGCGAGCGGCATTGGCCTCCAGAGTACAGAGGCGAAACACGGCCTCTCCCATGAATTTATAGAGCTTATCTGACCCTGGCAATTCGTCCAACTCGAGAGACTCCTCCCATTTCTTTCGAACCTTGAAAGGTAAGGCTCTTTCAAGTATGCAAACTATCATCGCGTCGTCCACCTTCACGCCCAATCCTTCAAGCACGTTCAAATGCTGTTTGGCCTCATGAACCAAACGCGATACCTCCTTGGAGGACTCGCTTCTTGCCGGAATAATGTCTAAAATTGCGTTCATGTGCTTCTGTTAGAATATGAGTACATTTATATAAGTGAGATGGAAGATGCACGCGCAGCGCCATCACGCGGTTAAGAGCAAGCGAGCTAGCGAGAGCGAGCGGGAGCGCTCACTCGTCCGCCGTCCTCTGGGCCCTTTCTACATATGTGTGTTCTGTCTGTTCTAGACAACTTCTCTCTATGTCTGTCTCTGTCTTACATAAACGGAACAGATCTATCTGTCTTTGTCGGGAACACACAGAACACACAGAACACACATATGTAGAAAGGCCCCTGCCAGGAGCAGTTGTAAAGAGAGAGAGAGCTGTACAAAAGAGAAGTCGGGAGTTAATCAAGTAAATTATTGTTCTTGTTAGCCGGTGTGTGCTTATTGAAGAAGCCCTGTGTCCCATCTCCATATCTCGAATATTAACATGGTAGCAGTGTTCGTGGTTCTTTGATCCTGACTCAATACAAACCTCGGTGAGTATTGTGGCAGCTTGCCGCAAGAACAAAGAAAAACACATGAGCGTAAAGACAGAGCCTCGGGAAGTAAAAAGTGAAAAGTCAAGTGAAACTGAAAGTGAAGAAGAGTTTTACGATACAGAAATTAAAGAAGAGAAAAAGGAAGTTCCTATTGAAAGCGAGATGGCATCGGAAAACAAAGGATTTACGTTACAAGTATTTGATGGGACACATTATGATAAATGGAAGTACAAATTGAAATTATTCTTGGAATTTAAAGAGTGCAGTGAAGTTATCGAGCATAATGAAAGACCGGCAGAAATAACAGAAATCGAGTGGAAGAAAAAAGAGATAAAAGCAAAAAATTATATAGTGAACAGTATGACGAATACACAATTAGAATTAATTATTTCAGAAGAAACTGCAAAGAAAATGGTTGCTAAATTGGATGAACATTATTTGGTGAAAAGCAGTGCTGTGAAACTGCTGTGTAAAAGAAAGTTACTTGATTTGAAAATGAATGAAAGTGAGAACCCGACAGACTTCTATAATAACTTTGAAAAATTAGTGAACGAGTTAAAAAATGCAGGAGAAAACGTGACAAAAGAAGATAAATTGAATTACTTCTTATTAACGCTACCAGAAAGTATGTCGCACATGGTTGATATTGTGGACGCATTACCGGAAAAGGACAAAACAGTGGAATTTGTGAAGTCAAAACTAGAATTTGAATTTAAGAAGAAACATGGTGAAAGTGAAAATTCAAGATCAAACGCGTTCACGTTTGAAAAGAACAAACACCAGGACAAAAGGACATGTTATGTATGTGGTGGTGTAGGACACATACAATACGATTGCCCGACGAAAAACAATTCCGGCAATCGCACGCCACAGCAAGGAGGCGGCAGAGGAAGCCGCGCGCCACGGAGCGGTGGGGGAATCGGCAGAGGCTACTCGCAACAGCGAGGAGGCGCGAGCGGCCGAGGAGCCAGCCAGCAGCGAGGAACGAGTTCCAACCGGCGTGGAAGAAGCGGCTACCGACAACGCGGCCGAGGCGCGAGAACCGGCGACGACGGCAGCCAAGCTGAGCGAGGCGCGGAGAAGAGCGATGCATTTAGCGCGTCAGTAGAGGTTAGGTCCGCGAATACAGTATACGGTAATGTGAATGATGGTAAAATAGAGTGGATTTTGGACAGTGGCTGTACTGACCACGTTATTAATAATGACAGGTATTATTATGATTCGATTGTATTAAAAGAGCCAATAGATGTTAAAGTAGGAGATGGTAGGATTTTAAAGGCGACTAAAATAGGACGAGTTAAAGGGAAATTTAAAGTATTTAATGATTTAATTGACTTTAATATTGAAAATGTTTTCTATGTAAAAGAGATGGATAGAAATTTAATGAGTTTTGCAAGAGTAACTGATAAAAATAAAATTGTTTCAATTGGAAATAGTTCAAAGATTTATAATGGAAATAACTTAGTTGGAATAGCTTGGAAAAGTAATAGAGTTTATAAAATGACAGGTTATATAGATCAAAGTAGTGAAACGAATATGTCAATAAGAAATGAAAAAATGACTATGAAAGAAAGATGGCATAGAACTCTCGGGCATGTTAATTTTAATTATTTGAACACTATGTGTAGAAATCATGTATTGGAAGGTTTACCTAGTGAAATAGAATCTGACTATTTTAAGTGTGCTACATGTATTAAGAATAAAATGCATAATATTCCTTTTGATAATAATAGGAAAAGAGCCAAGAAAATTTTAGAAATAGTGCATACAGATCTAAATGGGCCACATTCAGAAGGTTATAAGGGGAAAAATATTTTCTTACGTTTATTGACGAATTTAGTAAACTAGCTAAAGTTTATCCGATAAAGTCAAAAAGTGAGGTATATGATAAATTTGAGGAGTATATAAATTTAGTTGAGAATAAGACAGGAAAGAAAATTAAGAAACTAAGATGTGATAATGGCACTGAATATTTGAATAGAGATATGTATAGGTTATTTAGAAATAAGGGAATCGAGGTAGAACCATGTCCACCTTATGTACACGAGTTAAATGGTACCGCTGAGAGGTACAATAGGACGATTATGGACAGTGCTAGGTGCTTATTAGCAGAATCTAAATTAGAAAAAAGGTACTGGCCAGAAGTAGTTTGTGCCGCGGCATATCTTAAGAATAGAACAATTGCAAACACATTAGTAAAAAACAAATCTCCTTATGAGATATTTTTCAATGAAAAACCAGATGCAAAGTATTTGAAATTATACGGGAGTAAAGTATTTGTTAGAGTACCTGAGAGTAAAAGAAATTCGAAATGGGATAAAAAAGCTGATTTAGGAATTTTGATAGGTTATGATGTAGTAGGTTACAGAGTTTTGATAGGAAAGAGAGTCATTGTTGCTAGACACGTTGATGTTATAGAAGAAGATATAAAATGCATTGGATTTGATGATATTGATGAAGGAATTGAAAACAAAATTGACTTAATCCTTCCGCCTACTTCGACTCTCGAGTCAAGTAGGGGAAGTAAAACTAATTGGACGATCGAGCGAGCCCGCCGAAGGCGGGCGAAGCTCGATCATAATTATGCAGAGGGTCTCGTTCGAGAAGATCACTAGGTAGTACCGCCAGTGTACACAGATGTCGCCACAAACTTCAGCTATCCCCACTTCTAAAACTCGACTGCTGGCTCGCCCCGCCAGGCCGGCCGGTCTTTCTCGTCATATAGTTTACAGTTGCTATGTTGTCCATATGTTATCAATGGGTGGGAACGTTCTTAAGATAATGTTAAATGAATAATATATGTTATTATATGTATTTTTATGTTATAAATTTTTATTAAAATTTATTTAAGGGTGGGATGTGATCTTCTCGAACGAGACCCTCTGCATAATTATGATCGAGCTTCGCCCGCCTTCGGCGGGCTCGCTCGATCGTCCAATTATGCTTCGTGTCTCGTTCTCGAGATCACTAGGTAGATGTTCAGAGTGACTATTCAGTCTTTTATTTCAGTAATTCTAAATTCTAGATAATTACGAACTTCGTTTGAAAAAGAAAACTATTTAACTTAAGTACTTTAAGTATCAGAATCAGCTACTGGACTAGCTTTATCAGAATCTACCACATGTAATAGTTATGTTTATAAAATCAAACTACATCCCACTGTTTATCTTAATAATTAAATCATTTGAACTAAATAACACTTTCAAACCTAACATTTTAGTTTCTAGGTTTTGACTGTGATATTATAACATAGATACGATATTGAGGAGACTGAAAATTAGTCGTTGACACATTGAAATCTCAATGTACAAGCGATATTCAAACGCGCTTCGCGCGTACTTTTCTGTTTTGAGGTTATGTATGCTATCTTCATTACGTTTTACTTTTAACGTATTTAAGTATTTTTTCAAAGTCAGAACTTAATCATTTTTATACTACCCTAAATGTAAAAATTCCATTAAAAAATTCAACATTAAATTCCAAACAGTAAATTTTTCGCGCCTTCTTCTTATCGACCAATCAAAATCAAGCCTTTTGATGCTTCAACATGGCCGCTCATCACTTTAAGAAGGGATATTGTGTATTTCTTATGTTTTTATGTAATTTTCTCGTATTGAAAAAGATGTTATTATTACGCAATGTTTTAAAACTTTTTAAATCTTTTACATGTACAGTAAACGACTATTATTATTATTCAATCACTATAGAGTCTCTCAAAACTTGTTGTTGTTATTATTATTATTATTATTATTATTATTATTATTATTATTATTATTATTCACTTAATAATTTGATTAACCCAACTGAAATCAACCATACCTCATACACTTGTAGAATATCTTTGTTCTCTAAGACTATGTACGATATTTCTTTAGAATTTTGTAATAAAAAAAAAGAATTATAATTATGTTAAATTATCACAACAAACTCGCGAGATTTTTTCTTATATAAATATATATTGATTAAATACATAAAATACTAAGTATTTAGTAATACTAAAGTCAGATTACGGATAGACACTACTATCGTTCTATTTTACTTGAATAAGGAGGAAAAGTTCTAATTCAAATATTAAATGAAGAGAATTATAATATAATATTAAGACAATCATTATATATATTTGAATTAATGAGTCGTGTAATAACTTCAATGACGCCTCAATTCTTTCAATTACTTTTTCTTTCAATAAAATGTATTTAAATGATTCAATTGGAAATTTTTTTTTTTTTCAGTGTATAAACGAATAATCTACAGTAATTCATCTGATATTTTACCTTTATAGAAAAATTTAGACGAACTAAAGCATCGAAATAACATTTTGATATAGATTTGGTGTTGACTGAGACCACCAGTTACTTGATTCAAATAATAGTTTATCCATATCACTTTGTAAGAATCGTGAAGGGGTTGTTAAAAACGCCTTTATAAGACCTAGACATCAACTACAATTGAATATTCATCGATTACTCGAACCCATATCATAGGTCAGTAAGAAATTAGGCAGTATATATACTTTAAGTAGCGTAACAAATACTTAAAGTCAAAAATTTAAGATTATGATATCTTGGTTGATTAATAAATATGAAAAATATATAAATAACCTTAAATGTATATAGCCTTAGCTAATGAGTAATAAATATGATCTAAGTTGTTGATCGTATTCACGGTCGACAAATCCGTCGACGAAACGTCGCAAATATTTAACATCTTTGGAGATTTATTTTCTTCTTCGCTCCCAACGGATCTAGTCAGAATTGACTAAAAACATTATCAGTAATACATATGAGTAAAGAATAAATTATACTCTTTATAATAATATAATTATTATTTGTGTTGATAATTGCGTTGACAAAATTTAGTAACAGAAATGTTTGAATTCGATATCTCGTAATTCTTGAAGAGTAACTTTTATACCCGCAAGAAATCCATATTGAAAGACTCGAAATCAAACCACGATAATTATCGTTAATTAACTTAAAATTAAAATTTTGACACATTTTGATTTACATATATACGACCAGTATAATAACCAACGAACGTCAGCCTATTTTTAAAACGTTCTAAAGAATCTGATGCTATGCATTTACAATTACCTTTTTATTACAATATTATAATCATAGTAATTATTATATAATTTTTCGTTAATTGGAGTGCTATGCACACAAATGTTTATTTATTTATTTATTGTTTTCAATAATTTATTTCACAATCGATTGATATAATTTTGAATCGTACTATTTTATGAAAAAAAAGAATTAACGATCATCAAAAACATGACAGCGCACTGCTTGGCAATATATATAAGAAATTGAAAAGGAAGTGAGCGGGGTCGCAAAGCACTCTTTATACTTTATTCTATCAATTCTTTGATCAGGCTAGAAAGATTCATGCACGCTTCACGCGCCAATGTTTCTCTTGCCAAATGCTTTCAAATTAGAAATAAAATTTTCTTTAGACGAACCAGTCCTTACGGCTTGTCTTTTTTTTTTTTTTTTTTTTTTATAATGTCTAACGTTAACTGGCGCGCTACGCACACCTGTGTTTGTCTTTTCCTCGAAAATTTTATTCGATTGCTTACATGATCGATAAGACGACAGTTCAAGAATAGGATTTTTATATTTCTATATATTTTTATATATTAAGAATATGCTTTAAAATGTAACACTCCAATGGCGCAGCATTAAGGTTAAACTTCGTGACCATTCAGTACATGAGTTATATAGCACTAGCTGCATGCGCCTATCGTTCGTATTCAGCGAGACAAACAGTAGATCGAGAACTGTGTATTGCTGTAAAATCGATCCTGATTTGGGAAACGAACCTGCTTTCTCTGGTGCAGGGACTTTTTTCCTCCCATCGCCCTTATGTATCTCGCTTGAGATGGTTCTCGGCCTCTTACTCATTGAGGAAATTAGGAGGAAGATTATATTCCTTTAATCGTACATTCGGGCATAGCCATCTAAGTGCGCTTAAGCGAAAAAACCGTCGAAATGTTCGGCTGTTTCTTCCTTGAATAAGTTGGCAATGTAATCGCATAAAACCGATAGTCTTTTACTCAATGAAAAAGCCTATCATTTATTTTTACTCATTATAAATGAGATAAGGAAAATTACCGGTAACTAAATTCCGAGCATTTCCTTGTTTTTCTGAAAATTAATTTGTCTTTTCAGACTCTGTCTCTACCAGATTCTTGTAAGCATAAGCTGCATTAGCGTTGCGAGATTGTGATTCTTGTTTACCTCGCCGCCATCTATCAACTCACTTGCGAATCTGGAAGAGCAATATGCAGATCTAGGTTATGTGCTGTCTGTAGCCAGACGCATTACATAACTCTAGTCAAATTGTACAGTTTGTCTCACCTCTCGTGTGAGCTCACTGCCAACAAAAGATCATGTTAATACAGGTTATGTACAGTTTGTCTCACCTCTCGTGTGAGCTCACTGCCAAACAAAGGATCATGTAGTCATGATAATACAGGTTATGTCAAACATACGACCTGTCTCACCTCTCGTGTGAGCTCGCCGTAAAACAAAGACTACAACCCAAACCGTCCAACGGCTTAAAAAGAACACAATAAAGATCTATAGTTTATGCAGTTTATAAGAGAAGTATATTTTTTCTTTTCTCTTACACATGCATAACTACAGTCATTTGAGATTTGGGCGGCATGTCTATAACTTCTCGTGTTAACACGCCGCCGCATAAAAACGTCCTGGAACGTATACTTACTTATTAATCCAAATAATGACGATTCTGAATCTGAGACATCGTCCGAAAGGTTAAGCACTATTTATCTGTTTCCACAGTTGAATACGGCGGTCGGGAAATCTTCATCAATAATCCTTCCGTAAAGGATGAAAAACGAAGGCTTCTCTTCTACCGCCATGTAGCTAAAGCGTGGCACACTCTACGCGCACAAAAAGCGTTATGACGAGAGAGACCGGCCGGCCTGGCGGGGCGAGCTAGCAGTCGAGTTTTAGAAGTGGGGATAGCTGAAGTTTGTGGCGACATCTGTGTACACTGGCGGTACTACCTAGTGATCTCGAGAACGAGACACGAAGCATAATTCGGAAACACAAGCTATAAATGAAAATGAAAATGAAAACTGCAATCAAGGGTTTAATGAAAATTTAGAAAATGTTGAAAATGAAGTTAAAGAAGTACCTGATTTAAGAAGGTCACAAAGAACGATTAAAAAGCCTAGTAGATTTGATGATAATTATGTATATCACGGTTGTATTTATGTAAGTTATTGCAGTGCAGATAGTTTTGAAAATTTTGATAAGGCTATTAAATGTGATGAGTCTAGTTTTTGGGTAGATGATAGGAATAAAAGGATGAATAGTTTAAAGAAAAATAAAAACTTAGGAATTAGTTGAGAAACCAAAGAATGAAAAGGTATTAGATTTAAAGTGGATTTATACTAAGAAAGCTGAAAATGTGTATGTTAAATAAAGCATTGTATGATTTACGCGAGAGTCCAAGAGATTAGTATGAGTGTCTCGATAGTTATTTAAGATTATTAGGATTTGAAAGAAGTGAACATGATAATTGTTTGTATACGCTTAGAGTAAGAAATGAGATTATTTACTTAATTATATTTGTAGACGACATTTTGATTTGTTGTAAAAGAAGAGAAAACTTGAATTTTATGAAAAGTATATCAATAGAAAAATTTAATTTGAAGACTATTATAATTGCGAGAAATATAAATGTAAGGAGGCGTGTTAGAATATGAGTACATTTATATAAGTAAGATGGAAGATGCGCGCGCAGCGCCATCACGCGGTTAAGAGCAAGCGAGCTAGCGAGAGCGAGCGGGAGCGCTCACTCGTCCGTCATCCTCCGCAGAGAGCGGTTGTAGAGAGAGAGAGCTGTACCAAAGAGAAGTCGGGAATTAATAAAGTAAGTTATTGTTCTCGTTAGCCGGTGTGTGCTTATTGAAGAAGCCCTGTGTCCCATCCCCATACCTCAAATATTAACAGCTTCGTTACGAGAATGCGTTTCCTTTCATATGTGTCAATGAGGGTTTTCCACGCCTTGGCGTAGTTATCGCCGCAATGTCGAATATGTTAACCTTATTCCAGGCTTAGCCTTCTAAAGCATTTCTTAAATGAATGAATTTAACCACGTCATCGACAGACTGGTTGTGCACCACGCTGAGAAACGCATTCTTGAACGAGAGCCACTCTTCGTAATTACCGCCGAACGTGGGAACCTTATCGTCGGGAAGACGCGGTAATTTTGGTTTTTTGACAATGGTGAGAGTAGAGTTCGCGATAGGCGGTCCGGAGGGTAGCGTGTCATTATCAGATGCCAGTTCTGACTCCCGAAGCTTCACAACCTTGCCGGCGACCGAATAATAAATTGTACGGATCTGGTTCCATTCAAGGGGGTCCGCCTGCCTTTTATCAACAACGCACAAGGTTTCGTACGCTTCCTCATATTTGTGAAAGGAAGACGATAGATCGTTATATCGCGCCGTGATTTCCGACTTGTCGACCACCTCTGCCGAAAGCAACGTATCTAACTCCGCGGTGAAGACCTTTATCGCACTTGCTTTAATCTTTACTACCGCGCTCGCTCTTTCTCCCATGATGGAGCCTGGTGGACCAAGTGCAACCAGACAATACTTAGCCACTCGACTCACGGTCGTCCAGCCACCAGTCACCTGAAATGTTATTTTAGATGAGAATCAATGGTTGAGTCTTATTGATGTCGCATAGACAATTAGTGAACCGGAGAAAGGGATCGTGTCGTCGAATATACTCAGCGTAAAGTAACTCATGGTACTGATGCCCGCTGAACACAGCGCTCTACGCCGATGACGTGGAGTTCAAGCTGATGGTACAACGAGATGATTAGTGTAGAGTTCGGACTAGTGATGCGGCGAGACGCTTGTTGATTTCGATGTGTGTGGCTTGGCTGGCTCGACGATGCAGCGCAGCTGACTCGACGTGCGTGAGGTTCACACCTCACAGGAGGCACCAATGTTCACGTGCAACAAAGCTTCCCAGCGAAGACTCTGTAATTCGAATAACAATTAGTAGATGACACTCACGAGTTGCCTACCTAACCGTACCTTTACGAACGCGCGCGTAATTCAGTTTGAAGCGTGCCCAGAACAAGTTGGTTTAACTCGGACAATTAAGTAATAGGGTAAGATGGTTAAGACGCATGCATTGAAATAAATGTGGGGACAACCATGAATGTGTAAAACAAGTCTTTATTTCCATTCCAAAATTCTCAACTTAAATTGAACGCGACATCGAAACGTAATCAATAAGCACGAATAGGGGAGCTGCATCTAAAATTACAAGAACTCTGTATCGCGTGAAGGTTGAGACACAAGTTGTCGCATCGGTTCAACTTGTATACCTGCGTTGTGCGAAAAAGGTAACATGGCTAGAACAGGCTGATCGCTTCACCATGTCATGAAACTCGTATACAGCAACATATGGCTAGACGTGTGTGATATGATTGGTCCTGTGTACAACTACGGCTGGAGACGCGATTTGTCTCGCCTAACCACCCATGTCACACGAGCATAACCACGGCTGGAGACGCGATTTGTCTCGCCTAACTACTCGTGTCGCACGAGCCCAAAACTACTCGTATCGCACGAGCACAAAACTACTCGTGTCGCACGAGTACAACCACGGCTGGAGACGCGATTTGTCTCGCCTAACTACTCGTGTCGTACGAGCCCAAAACTACTCGTGTCGCACGAGCACAAAACTACTCGTGTCGCACGAGCACAAACTACGGCTGGAGATGCGATTTATCTTCAGTAACCTTTTCGCAAGGCTTACCTCCTGGCGGTTGGAGATGTTTCTCGTGGATAGAGGGCTCGAACAATGGTATCGACGTCATTCGTATGACGATGAGAGTCTTCTCGGTGAGTGAAAGCCCGGCTCTCTGGACCTGCTAGAAAGCTTTCCTTTTCCCCCTTTTTTGGAAGGTGGCGAAGAGACGAGATGCAGAAATTGCTGCTGCGGTGCTATTGCACTGGGGAGAAGAAAAACCGAAGTGCCGTCCCCTTCTTTTTTTGAGTCACCGTTCTGATTCGCCCCGGTTGCCTTCGCTCGTACTTCAGGTCTGAACCTGCCTCGAAAAAACGTCGCGCCGACTTCCGCCCCTCTCCCTCCTTTTAGTCAAATCCGTGTCTTATCACTACTGAAATCAACCGAGCGCCCAACCGCCAGCCAGCCTCGTCTAACTTCCCGCGAGCGCGCATTTCGCTCAGAGCACACACACGCACGCACTCGCCAGCACGGCAGCACACACCCGTCCACACTCACACACATACGACATAAACGCTATCTTGCTATTCCCCCTCGCGACTCCGCTCCCCATTTACGCTCCAACAATTATGAAGCTAAATAGTAGTATGCGTTGCTAAATGAGCATAAATCATCATAAACACTGTTACAATATAACACCCATGTTTAAGGTTGCATTGGCCGTAAGGTCCCTGCCAAAAGTTAGTTTTTCACGTTAAAACTACGATAAATAATTATGTAAAGCAATTGATCAATTTTTAGTTCTCGCGATCAATGTATTATTGCAATTGGAATATTATAAGCTTTAAAAATAAAAAATCAAAGCAAAATTGTGAACTTGGCACTATATACTTTTTAAAAATCGTCATTACACTGAAATTAGTGCATTTTGACAAATTTTTACGATTTTACAATTTTGCTTTGATTTTTTATTGACGGTTGAATCTCATGGCTTTACATACCCTCGCGGTTCCAATGTGTTTATGAGAGTCCCGACTACAGCGCCCCATAGCGGCATAGCAGCGAACATACATAAACGAGGTTCTGGAGAAGCAAGCTTCTACCGCATGCCGCAGCGCAGCGCAGCAGTCGGGACTCTCATAAACACATTGGAACCGCGAGGGTATGTAAAGCCATGAGATTCAACCGTTTGAACGACCTTACGGAGAGTCAATGTGATAAGGATTACCTTGATTTTGATATCTGAGCTCATTGGGCTTAATCGGTAAGCGCCGGCAGTCGTGCACGGCAGTCCCTAGGTGCAACTCCTTACCTAGGACTGTTTGCCACGGATTCTGCTGTGCGATGTTACAGCGCTAAATAAGATGCTAAACCTCTATAAACTGTTTTCACGAAAATACTCCAGAATTCCCTGCAGGATTTTCCATGTAAAATTGTCTACAGTTTTTCCTACAGAATTACCTACAGAATTTCCTATAGGATTTCCTATAGGATTTCCTACAGGAAAAGCGCGAAATTCACATAGGATTTCCTATAGAACTTCCTATATAGAATTTCATATAGGACTGCCTGCAGAGTATCCTATAGGATTCCTATAGGATTTCTACGGAATGCCTACAGGATTTCCTATAGCATTTCCTACAGGATTTTCTATAGGATATTTTTATAAGGGTTTTGACGACTATTTTGATGTACGAGAAAATCTACATGCCCAGGAGACGATTTCCTCGTGAATCACAGCGTGCAGTGCACATTTCATAGTACCTGTGAGGTTTTCCGACCCGCTGAAGGTGCATGGAGTCCAGCTTCCGAATAATTCCGAATAATTTTTTCGTTCTTCCTCTGCTTAAGAATTCGCGCTTATAATAAAGAGGCATTTAAAGAAATGAAATTATTCAAGCCCTCAAGAAATAGCCCTCAGAAACGTGTTCAGCGGGTCCAAAAATCCCCCAGGTACCATAAAATGTGCACTGGATGCTATGATTTGCGAGAAAATTATCTCCTGGGTATGAGGATTTCGTCGTACAGCAAAACAGTCGTCAGGAACGTGTTCAGCAGGTCGAAAAAACCTTTAGGTACCATGATATTTAATTAAATTAATGCTCAAATGCGTGGAAGTACCTGGAAAAGTTTTAATTAGTTAAAGATCGTATAATTAACAGGCAATTTAATAATACGACAGTGAGTTTAATTAAATATTTAAAAGTTAATTCCTAAAATTAAGTCTTCATTGAACGTTGCTGTAATAAGACCTGTATAGCTTTGTACGTCTCAAAAAAGTCTAGAAAAAAAAAATTATTCGGAATTCGGACTCATTGCATCCTGAAGTCCGGAAATGCATCGTGTTTTCGGACTTGATCGGAATCAAGTCCGAAAATACGTTGCACTTCCGGACTTCAGGATGCAAAAAGTGCAAAATCTGCAACCTGGCTGGCACGGACCCTCTGGCCGTTGGATTGGGTCTATCTGGCTTGCTCCGGTTAAACCGGTTCCTGCTTTCGTCTCTTAGGCTTAATGGCTTCCTGGAATTGGTTACTCCCGTGGGTCGCACTCGCTAATGCATTCTTGGAATTGTTTTTATGCGGGCTCTCGAGATATTTGGGTATTGACCTTGTTGACCTCTAAGGGCAGGTTAAGCTTGTCATGTGATGTCTCTCTGTTTGACCTTGGTTGGGTTTTTTCCTCAAGTGCTTGTTGACTGATGGAATTAAGCTTTCTTGGAATTGTTGACTCCGACTACCTCGCCCTCTTTATCCTGAAATGCCTTGACCGTTGTAGTCACCTGATACCTCGGGTTTTCCTAGAATCTTCGTATAATAAATACTTGCCAGAAAAGCTTTCCACCATGAGCGAGCTTCCCTTATTTATGGGAGAGGCGGACATCAAACGAACCAATGTTTAGCGAATATTGTTTTTTATTTTCCGACGTTTCGGGAGCGTTAGTATACTCCCCTCTTTAGGGCATAAACAGTTATTCAGTCATTAACATAACATGACTGAATAACTGTTTATGCCCTGAAGAGGGGAGTATACTAACGCTCCCGAAACGTCGGCAAATAAAAAAACAATATTCGCTAAACATTGGTTCGTTTGATGTCCGCCTCTCCCAAAAAAACTTAAATACCACCCTAGTGAAAAAAATTTAATGCTCATAACAGTTGATATCTGCAGCTATCAGAAAAAAAACTGAAGAAAATGGAAGAAAACAGAAATTAACTGCAGAAAAATGTCGGAATTGAGACAAAGACAACAGTAATCTTCAGTTTTTATCAGTTTTCAACAGTTATCTACAGTTATTTGCAATTATAAACAGTTTTCTTCAGTTATCAACAGTTATGTTCTGTTTTCGGAAAAGCAAGCGACTTTAAGAAGTGAAGAAATCAGTAAAAAACTGAAAATAACAGTTTTATTCTGAATAAAACTGAAGACAACAGTTATACACGGATGAAAACTGTTTATAAATGTAATAAAAATATTGGAAAATTTTGCTATATACAACTAGTTTAATTCGATACTTGAACATAACAGTTAATAATTGAAGAAAACTGATAATAACTATTAATAAACGAAGAAAACAGTTTTAAACTGTTTAAAAGTGAAGAAAATTTTGAAGAAAAGTGAAGAAAAATGAACAAAACAATTTTTTTTTAATTTTTTTGCGATTGGAATTTGAACATAACAGTTAATAACTGAAAATAACTGATGAAAACTACAGATAGCTGTTGTCTTTGTCTCAATTCCGACCTTTTTCTGCAGTTATCTGCAGTGAATAACTGTTTTCTTCAGTTTTATTCAATTGTCTTCACAATTTTTTTTTGCTAGGGCACGAACGTACTTTAACGATAATTTCCCTTATTTAATTATTAATTATCATTATTATATTTATTTCGCTAGCATTTACCAATTGTCGATTATTATTTATTATTCGGGCTATTGTAAATTCGTTAATTGTTTATTTACTATTTATTTACGGAACAGGTTAAAATTATTTATCTGATTAATTAAATAAATTCATTATTTTATTGTTAAAATCTTTATCGGGATTATTCAAATGGTTATTCAAATGGTTATTTATTTTGATATTTATTTTAATATTAATCTCTTAAATTCGAATTGTCATTGTAGAATGATCCTAAATATTACGTTACTCGACCATGCGAACGCAGTTCATAACAATAGCATTAACGTTTTTGCGCGGGAAATGCATACGACCGATAGTGTACGGGAGTGTATATTTTTTTGAACTTGAAAATTTCTTGAAGAAATTATTAAAATGTCAAGCCCTATGCAACCGCCGCGTACTCCGACGCGTTCGGAATCAAGAACACCAAGACAAGCAACTAGATCATCTCCTAGAACAAGAAGCTCACCTAGTGTTCGCGGAGCTAACAGATCGGTGACACCTAGCCAAAATGGTACTCCAAACAGTAGACGAGGTAATAATTAGTTTAAAAAATATATCCTTACAAAACATTACAAATTTAATAACTCTAATAACGTCAACTTATTTCAGGAATCGTCAATGATTCAACTGATACACCTCTTAGGTGGGGCAGCAATCATAGGACCCAAGAAACTATTGCTGCTTCCTCCGAAGGACCATCATCTGGTGTTCCAGCTTCTTCACCTAATCGTCTAATGATGACAAGTCCACTTCCTCATGGAATGACAGAAATCGATTTATCATCTCCCTTAAATTATGGTACTCCAAGTTCTCTAGGCTCTATTCGGACGCCTAGAAGTGGCATTCGAGGAACTCCTGTTCATCAAAGACCAGATATAAGGACAGACAAAAGAATTAGGCAGGTCAACGTTGGTAACGAGGTAGTAGTAGATCATCACTATTACTGTTAATAACTTATTAAAAATATAAGTCTATAAAATTTGTATTTCACAAGATTCCAGAAGAGCCTACTGCAGGAGGAGTTATGTCATCTGAAAGTGAAAGTGTATTAGGACCTCAGCTTGTAATTTGGGGAACTGACGTTGTAGTAAACCGCTGTAAAGAACAGTTCAAGAGATTTATTCAGCGTTTTATTGATCCAGAGGCAGAGAATGATGAACGTCCAGAAAATATGAATCTTTCTGAACCATTATATATGCAAAAGCTCCATGAAATACACACACTAGAAGAACCTTATATGAATATAAATTGTGCTCATTTGCAAGCTTTTGATGGACAGTTGTATAAACAATTAGTTTGTTATCCACAAGAAGTTATACCATCAATGGATATGGCTGTGAATGAAATGTTTTTTGATAAGTATCCAGCAGCTGTCCTAGATCATCAAATACAAGTAAGACCATTTAATGTAGCACGCACAACAAGTATGCGTATGCTTAATCCAGAGGATATTGATCAATTAATAACAATTTCGGGAATGGTGATAAGAACTTCTAATGTTATTCCTGAAATGAGAGAAGCCTTTTTTAAATGCATTGTGTGCTCATTTACTACTATGATAGAAATAGACAGAGGTCGTATAAGTGAACCTACAGTTTGTACCAATTGCAATAATAGTTATTGCTTTTTATTGGTTCATAATCGCAGTCACTATTCTGACAAACAAATGATTAAATTACAAGAATCACCAGATGATATGCCTGCAGGTCAAACACCGCACACTACTGTTCTTTTTGCCCACAATGATTTAGTAGATGCAGTTTCCGCGGGAGACAGAGTTGCTGTTACTGGAATTTACCGTGCACTTCCCATTCAAGTTATTCCAAGAACATCAAATATACGTGCAGTTTTCAAAACACATATTGATGTTGTTCATTACAGAAAACAAGATTCTAAAAGGTATAAAAAATTTATTTTTATTTACTTTTTTTAACTTTATATTAAGTATTCTTAATATTAATAATATGTTGCAAAAAAGGTTATATGATCTACAAGAAGGTAAAGAACAAGCTTTCCCACCTGAAAGAATTGAGCTTCTAAAATTATTGTCACGAAAAGAAGATGTTTATGATAGACTTGCAAGAAATATAGCACCAAGTATTTATGAAAATGATGATATAAAAAAAGGTATACTCTTACAATTATTTGGAGGTACTAAAAAGACTCATAATGTATCTGGTAGGAGTCACTTCAGATCAGAAATTAATATATTACTTTGTGGAGATCCTGGTACTAGCAAATCACAGTTATTACAGTTTGTTTTTAATTTAGTACCACGTTCCCAGTACAGCAGTGGCAAAGGTATAAAAGATAATAATAATAATATGCACAAACTATACACAATTTTCAAAAAAAGTATTCTTAATAATTTTATTCTTTTTATTTTTATTTCTTTATAATTCTCAATAATTTGTTATCATTTCATTCACATAGGTTCTAGTGCAGTTGGTTTAACAGCTTATGTAACTAAAGATCCAGAGACACGTCAATTAGTATTGCAAACTGGAGCACTTGTACTTGCTGACAATGGAATTTGTTGTATTGATGAATTTGACAAAATGAATGATAGTACACGGTCTGTACTGCATGAAGTAATGGAACAACAAACTCTAAGTATAGCTAAGGCTGGAATAATTTGTCAGTTAAATGCTAGAACAAGTATATTAGCAGCTGCTAATCCATGTGAATCTCAATGGAATAAGAACAAAACGGTAAACAAATAAATGTTTATAATTACATTATTTATAATTAAGAAAAAAAAAATGAATGTATTTCTGATCAGTCTAGGACATGAGAATTGACAATTTGAAATATTAATAAGCTATTTATTAATAATTACAGGTTTCTCAAATTTTATTTCCATTTTCTTGGCTATATGTAAATGTATTTCTATTATATTCAGGTTGTTGAAAATGTTATGCTGCCACATACATTGATGTCTCGTTTTGATTTAATCTTTTTGATCTTGGATCCACAAAATGATTTATTTGACAGAAGATTAGCTCGACATTTAGTGTCCTTATATTATGAAACTGAACCGGAAGAGGAGGACGATTTAATAGATATGAGTGTTTTGCGTGACTACATTGCATATGCTAAAGAGCATATTCATCCAACACTTGGAGAAGAAGCCCAACAGAGATTAGTTCAGGCTTATGTGGATATGAGACGTGTTGGAAGTGGTCGTGGACAAATCACGGCTTTTCCACGTCAGTTGGAGTCTCTTATCCGTCTTGCTGAAGCTCATGCAAAAGTACGTTTTAGCAGAGAAGTGGAAATACAAGATGTGGAAGAGGCTTGGAGGTAGTTTCAAAAGGATTGTTTTATTTTTTCTATCTACTTGAAAATATTCATATGGATTTTATATAAAAACCCACATATAATGCAAACGGCAATTCGTGGGAAAACGACACAAATATATTTACATTGATATATTTATTGAAATTCACATTGGAATCCAAATGAATATCCATTTTTGCATGTATTTCGATGTGGATTTTCATATCAACATTGTAGCATTGTCTTGATCTGAGGACAATTTCCATATCACATACCACTTGTACTTCAACGTGGAAATGCATTCAAATTGTATCTTCAGTTCGTTAAAGTGGATATCCATACGGATTTCCTTGTGAATTCGACATTTCCATATAAATTTATATGAATATAGAAATCATATGAAAATTAAACATTTTTTTACCCTTTAGAAATCCAAATATCATATAATTTATCTAGAAACATTCTTGCATTTTCTAAAATAAAGCAAAAATATCCGCGATTTATATTTTTGAAACGTTACTTCCTAAACTTTACGATGGGTTTTAATTTTAATTCATTTTCTTCCTGTAATCATAAGCATTAGAGAAGTCGATGTTTCTTTAACATTACGATCCTGATCAGTAATGTAATCAAATGTCACAATAATATCCATACTTGAAATTTAAAAAATTAAAAATTAATAAAACCAATAAAATGACATCAGGTTAAGTCAAATTAGACTATTGTTAATTGAAGTAATTTAATAGTGTTGATTGGAATGGGGATAATTTTGTTATAAATTTCATACTTTTTCTTTTGTTGGAAATTTAATAATGTTACATTTAATAGTTTTTTTTTTTTTTACTTTTTTCTTAGATTACATCGTGAAGCCTTAAAACAGTCTGCTATTGATCCTCTGAGTGGAAAGATTGATGTTGGTATTCTAACTACTGGTTTATCTGTGTCTGTGAGGCAAAGAAAAATGCAGTTGAAGGAATCATTAAAAAAATTAATTGAATCTAAAGGAAAAGTTGCCACTTTGAATTATCAAAAACTTCTTAGCGAGTTTAAAGAATCAACAGATATTGTAAGAAAAAAAAAATAATATTTTTATTCATTAATTTTATTTAACTTTTAATGTACATTTTTATTTACAGTTGGTAACTAGAGATATGTTTGAAGATGCATTAAAAGATTTGCAAGACGAGGGAAAAGTATTTGTTGTTAGTAAAAACACAATTAAAATATGCTCTTAATACTTTTATTTATATTAAGTGGAAAAAGTGCCTTATTTATAAATAATTTTTAATCGAAAATATAGGGATAAGTTTTTTATATAATAGATTACTCCTATAAACAAATGTAAAATAAATAATAAGTTAAGATGTAGAATATGAGTAAAATATCGCACTCCCAAATTTTTTCTAAGAAGCTAGTGAGTTAAGTCGATCTGACGGAGGCGAGGATTAGAAATAAAAAATTCAACGATTTCATTAGAAAAGGCAACGTTTCGTTGGCTTGGTCTGCCAACCTCTTCAGGCTTAAATTATAACGTGTATTAATGAAATCGTTGAATTTTTGATTTCTAATCCTCGCCTCCGTCAGATCGACTTAACTCACTAGCTTCTTAGAAAAAATAAGTTAAGATGTCTATTTTAGAATAAAAATATAAATACATATAAATTAATTAAAATACCATTTTCTTTTAAACTTTATACACCAAACTGAAGCACAGCCATAATTATGATCTAAAAATTTGTATTAAATGTACACAGCTAAAATTTAGTATGAGTTTTGTTTTTGATTATTAATATTAATAATAACAATTTTGTTTCTCTAATTGTAACACAATTGGAGAATTGATATAACGATTTACTATAATAAAATGCAATAAACAAGGTGGTACTTTATAAAAATACTTGTTATTTCATAAATAAATTAACATTTTTCTACATCAGTAATTAATGAGATTGAGCTATTTCTGAAAAGAATTCTAAAATATTTTGAATAGTGAATTCCAATGTTACATTGCTATCGGGATAACATCGTTGAATAAGTTCTTCAATATTTATATATTGAGCAATAAATTCACCTTGCATTTCTCTCCATACAACCTAAAGTAATATTTTCATTAGATATTTATATTTTTACAAATTATTTAAATAAAAATGTTATTGCATTACTTGTAATAAATTTTCTTCTTCGCATAAATGTTTTTCCACTTTTCTATACAAGTGTTCAAGACCCTTCTTTACTTCACGTGCTGGATATTCTTTGACAACTCTTCGAAGCTCTTGTCTACTGAACGCCATTTGATAGCTGATTTCCGATTCTTTAACACCAGCTCCCACTTTAGCTTGTACGCCATCAAAGAAGAACTAAATTGTATAAAAGAAAATTATTTTTATTATTATATAAATAGTATTACCAATAAAAGAAAAATGTTAATAATTTATACGAACATTCAACTTTTCTAAGGGTCGTCCAAAATAACGAGTAACATAAGCTTTTAATGCTTCTTGATATTTCTGTTTAGCTTCTTTACGTTGCTGATCCAAAACGGAAATTTTTAGCTGAGATAGAAGGTCATATAAATGATGAAAATTCTCTTTAAAAAACAAAAGAGTTAATTGATTAAGACAATTGATATTTTTTTAAATTTATTTTATTTTATTTTTAATGCAAAACACAAACGCAGGTTACTATCCTATCAACTTCTAAATTTTTCATTTTCTCGCATTTAAATAAAATTAAAAAAAAAGATTACCGCCAAGTGCTCTGCATTCGTATAAAGGAAATTCTATTCAAATTTCAAATGTTTCCATTAGTCCAGGCGCTACAGGTATTGTCCCGTATATGCAATAAGGTAAATGAAGATGATTTTTATAGATTTTGACCCATAGAATACGAAAATATTGGTTGAAATTTGATCAAAATGGATTCAAATTGTTTAAACAAACTATAAAAAGTCATTTTTTTTTGTCCTGGAGTATTTTTTTCCTGTAAATTCAGCTCATTGTAAGGAATACATCTATTTACAAAATCTCTGTAACACAAATTTTGAAAAGTTACGAATTTTTGAAAATTCACTTTCGTTATTTTTTCGCATTTTCGACCAACAATAACGGTATCAAAAATAATTTCTTTTACTCCGGAAATTTTTTTTCAGAAAATTCAGTTCATTTGAGATGATAGGGGTTTCGTTAAAATCTCTATTGACCGAAATAAAAAAGTTATGAATTTTTTAAATTTGGTATCACAGCGTCGACTGCGGAGGTTATAAAGTGGTGCCCTATGAACGATTTACTCTTATTACAGCGTTTTTTCTTAAAATGTTGTTTGAATGCAAGGAATAATAAAATTTAGAAGTTACTCAGGTAAAGTTATGTGCTGCATGATTATTATACTTGCACACAATGATTGTCTTATATTTACCCATTTTTATAACTTCTGGTGGAGTTTTATGGTGTTCTGTACTATGCGTTACAATGGCTTCAAACATTGTAGTTATTAATTTGGTGTACCATTTATCTAAATCTACTTTTCTATCAGAATTTTTAAAAATATTTTCCGAAGTTTTTGCAAATGGTCCAAAATTTTCTACATAGGGCAAAATACCACATTTATTTCTTCTATTCGCTTTAGTATCAAGTATAGATTGTTGTTGTGTTTGCATGAATTTATCAAATGCTCGTTTTGCTTGAACAAGAGCCGATGCAAAAGTCATCGAAAGAAATGATCCTGTATCTTGAGCTGACATAACGTGTTGAGATAACCGGACCAATACATACATGCACCAACTGAAACGATTATAAATATTGAAGTATATATAATTTAATATTAATAATGACGTATAATATAAATCACTATAACTTAACACGAAACGGAATAAATCGTAATGTTTTATTAAATTTGAAGATAATTAATATTTATAAATTGAGAGATTTGCAACAATTTGAATATGATTAAAGATCTTCAAAAAACGGTTTTTAAATTTGACTCGAAAAAATGGATTTTTCAGAAATATTACATATGGTACATGATAAATTTTACATTATTTTATTATAAATGGTAAACGTACTCACAAACTATCTATTTTTTCGAGGAAAGATAGAAAATTATTCAACTCTGATTCTAATGATGGAAATATAGCACCCATTGTCATTCTAACTTGTTCATTGACTTGTCTCTCTAATTTAGAAAGCTCATTTAGATTTGATGATCCTGGACTTGTAATTCCAGCATTATGAATCTCTTCATTACGACTGTTGCCACTACTACAACTACTAGATTCATCTTTAATTACTTGATAATTGTCCTAAAAGTAATAATCATAACAACAAAATAATGTAATAAGAATAAGTTAAATTTTCCCAAAATAACCTTCATTGTGATACCTTTACAAGAGGTGACAAAAATGAATCTAGATGAAGAAAAGAAATGCAAAATGCTTGTTCAGCAAGACAAACTGGTTGTAATTGTGAAAGCACATTATCTAATACTGAGTCTAGTAAAGCTCCTTCTCCTTGTGGGGTCCATTGCTCACTACTGAGAAGGCAAACAGGTGGTGTTATTGATGAGATAATTGTTTCAGCATCTCCCTTTGGTGCTGCACTACTTCCAGATTTGCTTGTAGAGTGTGCTTAATTAACATTGTTAGATATAATGACTTCTTTATTTATTTTTTTAGATTATTTTATTCAGACTATACAATTTAAATGTTGTAATGAATTTTTATACATACAATGGGGCTGATGTTGAAACCATCTGGTGATAAGACGATCTCTAGCTTCTTCAAAGAAATATTTGAAATTTCTTTGATAAAGAGTACCCATAGTTTTAGTATAAACTTTAGTTAGCTGTGTAAAAGCCTTCTGATCTAAAGATCTTAACAGTCTCATTAGTTCAGTGTATGGTTCTAATTCTTTTTGAATAACTTGATGTGTTGATAACTTGAAATCATTTATTGCACTTGTTAATGGTGGTGAAGCTGTATTTGGCTGTTGATTTGCACTTATATCACTAATATCATTACCCTACTCAAAAAACAGATGACAATTTTCAATTTATAAAAAAAATAAATATAATCCTGATAAAAAACAATCTAGATTTATTGAAATTTCATTGTAAAAATATATCTAAATAATTTTTTATCATGCTGTATATAAGTAAATATAAAATCATATCATACCAGATGAATAAATAAATTATTGAGATGACGAGCAACTAGCAAAGAAAATTTGGCTCTCAATTTGTCTAATTTTTTCTTCTGTTCAGCTACAGAACTCAATTTATCCAGACCAAGTGGTAAGGGATAAGAAATTGCTTTTAATAGATGGGTACCTGCTATGACAAGTTCATCTTTATGTCCTGGAAGTTCAGCTTCATTCAATATGCGTTGATGTTCAGGAGAAACAGTTAATTGAGTCTATGATAAAAAATAATAATGTCAATATTGTTATTAAGTAGACAGATGAAAAAAGATACTTACAATGACTACTTCTAATTGTTCCAATAAAAGTTTAGCATTGCGATTAGCAATATGGATAGCATGATTTTTCTGGCCAACTCTTTCCATTGCTTCTCGTATTCTTCCTAATGCTTCATCATAAATAGTTAATTGAGCTTCAACTAAGGAAGCTTCAGAAATTGCTGCTTCAATACCAGTCATTAATTGTGTTACTTGTGGTTCAGATGCCAAAACTGATTGTATGTTTTCCTACAAGAAATAAATAGAAAGATATAAAATTCTGCTATATAAATAAAGAATAATATTAAATATATTTCTAAAAGATTATAATTAAATAATCATACTTACACCATCGAGTACTGACAAATCCTTTGATAAGGTCTCCATAAAAAGTTCTGCATTTGAAACAGCATAATAACAATTTTCCATCAAAGAAGCTAAGTCTGTAGTTTCTTTATCTGTTATTGGTTGATACTCCGCAAGAATGAGAGGAGATTGTAGAAACTCTAACAAATTTACCAAACAAAATATTATTACAAATATTTCTTTGTATAATTAATATTCTATAATTAAATATATACCAGAAGTGTATCCAGCAACATCATTTTCATGTGAGACAACATTTGATGGTTCTGTTGACAACCATTCTTTTGGTATGTTTTTGAATTCTGGTCTTTGGGGTAAATTAAGTGAAAATGTATTTAGACTAGTAATAAAATTACGTCTTTCCTGTGAGTTTGTGGTTGACCATTTGTAAATTTTATCAATATGCAATTCAAGATCCATTGAATCAGTACTAACACCATCGATTGTATGAACATCAGATAAAAGCCAAGATTGTTTCTTTTTAAAAGCACTCTTATCATTACTTCTTTTTACTTGGTATATAATTAAAGTTTCAGGAGTATCCATTGTTGAAACAAGGCAGAGAAAACTTGTTTTTTTCTTTTTATATGCTTTACTAACCCTACAGATACTGAGTATTTTTTCATCACTTACAGTAAAAATTTCTCTCTGTAAAGTATGCCTTGTTGCTGCCATTTTCGTTTTATTTTATCTTATAAATATAACAATTAAATTCAGAATAATTTATTATGAGCTTGTAATATTCACGTATGTATCCATTAAAATGAATATATTTATCTTTCTTGGTATAGGTTAGAACAAATATATATATTTGACCTATTTAATTGAATTACATTTTACGCCAACATCAAGTTAATTTCGGATAAATTTATACAGATGTATTGAAAGACGTCTAATTATTCAAATCGCCTCTTCTTCCAATTAAACTTATATGCCACAATTTATTTAAAACTATATGTACAAAAATACATAAACTATATAAATTTCAAAAACAAAGTTAATTTTCCCAATAAAAGGCCGATCTATGTACAAGGTACTCAATAAATAACAATTATTAAATGTAGCAGAACGCTTATACGCACTTCTTTCTATATGTACAAATACAAAGTTGCATTCTTTTTTTTTTCTTCCAATACGAGATATTCTAGCTCCAAGTCAGGTACTCGAGTTGCATTCTCTACTTATCTCTCCATCTTTGCGAACGTTGGCACTTTATACCAACAGGTAGTGAACGCCTACCCTATTACCCTATAACTAAACAGTTAAACACTGATGATTGAAGTATATTACCTCATACTACATGACAGTGAATCCACATTGCATGCCGTATGCCGTATGCCGTCAGAAAAAAGTTGTTGTCTGAAATCTATAGGATTTATAACTCTATGGTTATAAATCCTATAGGAATTGTAACCATAGAGTTATAAATATTATAGATTTCGGACAACTATTTTTCTGACAGCATACAGCATGCGGCATGCAATGTGGATTCACTGTGAAACTAGACTCACTGGAGTGATAATAGAGACGATCAACAATCGATAAGTATGCGCGCTGTTATACAATTGGCGGTAAATTCAAATTGTATTTTGAGAACCCTATAGTTTGTTACAGCAAAATCAATAGGAAGACAAAATGCAAAAGAAAAGCTATATAAGAGGACAGCCAAGAGGTAGATTAAAAAAAATCAATGTTAAATTGAAAGGGTACCCCACATTAAGATAGGCAAAATGCCACTGTTAATGAAAGCGAAAAATGACAGTGATTTCATATAAGTATAGTAAAAAAAGAATTTTCTACGATTTTTCCAGGGACCTATCTCCCCTCCTTATACCAGTAAGACCCAAAAACCGCATGTTTCGAAAATTATTTTTTTTCTCCGGTTCCTTGATGTTAAAAATTTTGAAAAAAAAATATGAGAGTATAGCTTGTGAACAGTATTTTTTACTCAATTTTTTTTAGCTTTAGGCGCATTCAATACCTAACCTAAAAAAATTAAAAAAGAATTAAAATTCATTTTTTTTTAATTTATTTTACGGCGTTGTTATTTGTACGACAGATCTGTCGTACAAATAACCTATAACCCACTTAGAAACATGTAAAAACCACTGTTTTGAGAGTCTGATATGGAAGGGACTATTATTTCTTTAGTCAAACGTCAATCCTTGCCTATTTTTTCTTTAGTCAAGCGTCAATTCTTGTCACATGCGATCTCACGTGAGAAATTGTTAAAAATTGTAAAAATATCTGAACCGCTTTGAAAGGTGTATTTTTGAATTCATTTGGGGGGTAAAACTACCTATTAGGCAGTTCTCAGTTGTGGAATACTCGTTTTTAATTAATGCAAGATTTTTACTGTCCCCTCGATCAGAATCTCACGTGAGATTTTGAGGTGAGATCTCGCGTGAGATTTTTTAGTAGGGATATGTCCGAAAGTAATATATCTGTTTATATAAGAGTCAGTAAAGGCACTAGCAATCATTTAAGGCCCATAAAAGGCCCAAAAATGTCTAAAAATAGGGTTTTTCGCATTTTTGAGTACGGCCCACCATTCCGAAAAATCTGAAAAAATTCGAGTACAAAGAAAACATTAAAATATACAATTTTCCTGTGTAGTTAGTCCTGTAGATATAAAATAAATTAAGAAAAAATGAATTTTAATTCTTTTTTAATTTTTTAGGTTTGGTATTGAATGCGCCTAAAGCTAAAAAAAATGGGTAAAAAATACTGTTCACAAGCTATACTACCATATTTTTTCAAAATTTTTAACATCAAGGAACCGGAGAAAAAAAATAATTTCCGAAAAATGCGGTTTTTGGGTCTTACTGATATAAGGCGGGGAGATAGATCCCCGAAAAAATCGTAGAAAATTCTTTTTTTACTATACTTATATGAAATCACTGTCATTTTTCGCTTTCATTAAGAGTGGCATTTTGCCTATCTTAACGTGGGATACCCTTTCGGAGTAGGGTTAGCTAGAACTTCCAGTTAACATAAAGGACTTCATTGAGAATAGGATAATTTGTAAGTAAAATAAATAAACATATGATGAATACAATTTTATTGTAACGAATGTACATACGTAATTATTTCTATTTGTTATATTACAAATATAAATTTCATAAGAAATAAAATAATACTTTGTGAACATTTTTTATCGTTGATTAAAAAGTACGTCATTTTTTGACATTATAATTTATATAGCTATGACATAAAAATACTTTCTCTAACAGTAACATCCATGTATAAGCAAGTATCAAATTATATTTTTCTTTATTTTTTCGAATACTTAATAATTTTCATACAAATTTCAATAAGTATTTAGTGGCTTTTTATAAAAACTTGATTAATTTATTATTAAAGAAAGTGGAACTTTAAAAAAATTCAATAATAGATGCAAAATGTTACTTTGTAAACAGTAAAATAAATTACTTAAAATAAATCTTTGTATAAATTATATAATATTACCTATATTTTCCTTTGGAGTCTGAGAACAAAGTTGCTTTCACAGAAGCGCGTGAATTTTGCTTTGCAGCAAGTTTGAGTAAACTACCTAAATGAAAATCTATTTAGATAGATATTTTCGCATGAAATTCTCTGCATACAAAAGAAATATTTTAGTTTTTAATTTGATTTAGGCTTTTCTGCATCGCTTATGTTATCGGTAATATCACCTTTTTCATCAGCTTTATCTTCATTTTCTACTTGATTATCGATTGTTAGTTTAAACTCTTGCCTCGCATTAACGGAGGAAGTCAATTTTGTATACTTATCACTTAATGTAGATGCTTCCAGCACATACTTATTAAACGTTTCACTTCTGTCTAGGTAAACATGATGTCCAGCACCAGTAATAATCTAAAAAATATTACTTGCTTTAAAAGTGTGATTACTTATAAAAATTTTAATTTTGGTAAAAAAAAATGTATAACTTTCGAAACGGCTTCATTCAGTTTATATGTACGTCGTTAACAACGTAATCTAAAAAGAATGTTTTTAAGTTTTGATGAAGTGAAATTAGCGCGGATTAACTTTTAATTGGTTATTAAATGTATGTAACAAGAAATCAAACAGCTCCTCAGATTACGTTGTTAACGAGGCGGCATTTAATGAGAGCGTCCAATCCACCGTTTTTGCGTTCAGTATTTTAATAAATGAATTTAAAATTAACAGATAAATAAAATATAATTTCAAATAAGGGTATATAAGGTATTTCAGAGTTCTAGAAGAAAAATATAGAAGACCAGTTTTTTATTTATTTATACTTGAAGCAAAATAACTATACAAATTAATACTTTTGAAATTATCGAAACTAAAAATTAAAAACTACATTTTTATTTAATTTAAAAAATCTGATTAAAAAAAATAAAAATCGGAACGAAATACCCTATTGAAAAAATCACGTAATTAAGTTAATCACGTAATATTTTGTTTCAATATGATACGTGATTTTCCAAAAATTACGTAATATATGTTAATTGTTTTATTCGAAAATCACGTGACGTTTGCGTAATTACGTGATTTTTACCGAATGTAAAAAATTTTAGACATTAAAAATCACGTAATTTTTGCTCGGGTGCTACTAAATTTTAATATTCAAGGTTCTTTTTATGATAGAAGTATTTTCGTTCAAATTTTTTACATTCGGTAAAAATCACGTAATTATGCAACCGTCACGTGATTTTCGAATAAAACCATTAACATATGTTACGTAATTTTTGTAAAATCACGTATCATATTGGAACAAAATATTACGTGATTAACGTAATTACGTGATTTTGTTACGTGTTTTTTTTTAATAAGGTAAGCATTCACAATTAATAAAACTAAAATATCCGGCAGTCTTGCACTATATAAAAAGTAAAAATTTATAGAGTACTATAAGTATAAATTGTTACAGTAATTAAAACAATAATTGGGGTTTCAAAAAATGTCTAGATTATGTATTTGCAAATTTGTTTCATACTATTGTACATGATTTTAGATTGGGACGTGTGTTTGATTCTAATATTATAAGACATGATTTTGCAGAAGAAAATTATGCTTCTCGGAGGAAGTGAGTTTCAGTTTAGCAAAAACAGCTGTTTTGATTTTTTTTTTCTATAAATATATTGTTGCGTTATATCAATGTTGTTTAAATTTAGTTACAATTAACAGACGAATTTAAAAGATATTTACTTATTTTAACTAACGGGGCCGCGCGCCAACCCCCCGCTGTCTATATAAAAACTTTGTTTTTACATACGAGGCACGACTGCTACTGTTCAGGAGAACCTTATATCTTCGACATTGCAAAAACTGTTACATCTCAAATACTAATATATTATATTTTGATGGAAATTATAACGCATTCATAAAAACTTTTTTTCTATAATGGCCAAAAATCGACTATTTTGATTGTATTTAAGCGTTTTCAATCGTTCGCATAGGTTTAACTTACGCTAAAAAATTACTTAAATTATTTTACGCAAAAATGTTCATCACAAAAAAGTTTTGTTTCATTATTATCTACAATTTTTGTATCTAATATTTCTGTGTAAAGTCAAATACTGTTGAATAATTAGCGAAAATCGACTATTTCAACATATTTAAGTGTTAAAAATCGTTTTTATAAGTCCTTTGTATATTTTGGTTGAAAGTCAAACCCTGTAAAATAATAGCCTTATAAAATCGAGTATTGCTGATGTTTTTGCCTATTTTTCGGCATTGTATTGAAAAATATTGCTTCTAGCAAAAACTGTGTATATAAAAAAAATGTCTTTTAATTAATTTTAGCAGATACATGGGTTGGATTTTTACTAAATAGTGTATTGTGTACCTAGGGCGCAAAGTGGGCCTTTTCAGGCCGAGTGTGGAGTTTGCAGTACGAGTCGTAGGTGAGCTAGCACAAGCCGAAGGCGAGTGCATTTTGCGAACCGAAGACGAGTACTGCAAACACACTAGGTCAAAAGGCCCACTAAGCCCTAGGTGTACACCATATTTTTTGTGACTCATGTATTGATTTTCGGCGTTTATTGAACCTAAGAAGCAAGGCTAAATTGATTTTTTGCAATTTATGGAGGTTTAGAGTAGCGGGCGCAAATGGATTTTTTTGCGCCCGCCGGGCGCGAATGGATTTTTTTATCCAATCGGTCAAAAAAAAGTCACTTTAGGACCTCTTTTTAAGTCGAAAAACGACGAAAATCGTGCATGTGTTACAAAATAGTATATTGTGTGCCAAGGGCTAAAGTGGGTCTTTTTAGACAGAGTGTGGGGTTGCAATACAAGTCGAAGGTGAGCTAGCACGAGCCAAAGGCGAGTACGTTTGCGAACCGAAGACGAGTACTGCAACCACACGAGGTCAAGAAACCCACTTAGCCCTTGGTACACACCATATTTTTTGTACCGCAAGTATAGATTTTGGCGTTTTTTCAAAATATCGATGATTTTCTTAAACAATCTTGAAAACTCTATTAAAAAAACGACAACAGGCGCTTTTTGATTTTTTACCGCCCGCTACTGCGAGCAGCGGGCGCTGTTCGTTTTCTACCGCCCGCTAGCAGCGGACGCTTTTCAGTTTTTACCGCCCGCTACTGCGAGCAGCGGGCGCCTTTCGATTTTTAGCGCCCGCTACTGCGAACAGCGAGCGCTTTTCGATTTTTATCACCCGCTATGGCGAGCAGCGGGCGCTTTTCAGTTTTTACCGCCCGCTGGTCAACAAACTGTCGCTTTCGGCTCAATTAATAGGTTCAAAAAACGCGAAAATCGTGCTTGCGGTTAAAAAAATTATTTTTGTTCACATTAAGCTTAAAATTTTTTTTTTTTTTAAAGTTGAACCGCCGGATGCTGTAACTCGCTACGCCCAGATTTTGCCGCATAAGTATTGCCATCGGTCTATTATTCAAATATCACAAATCCGGATTTTGACAATTGATTCTTGTAGAGAATGTTCTGGCGCATCTTTTTCCCAAATAAACCATATTTCTAGCTATTACAGTTTTTTAGTTATTAAAGAAATAAGCAAGCGGCGAAATCCAGTGTAACAAGTTACAGCACCCAGCGGTTCAATTTTTATTTGCTCTGGCGTTTTTTTATTTTGCAGTGGATTCAGCTCAATATAGGACTATCAGGTACTTATAATTAGACAAGAATCTGGCCTAAAATTCATTTTGATCCGTTCAAATTTTGCTGAGATAATAAAAAAACTTAATTACATACGGATGTACCAGGCATATATACCTCCGGAAGCGTTATTTCCGGGACTTTTACCCTGTATAACAGTTATTTCCGGGATCCGCCGTTATTTCGGGGGAGTCCGGGAAAAAAATATGCATATAAGCGTTATTTCCGGGACGTGTCTAGAGTCTATAACCCCAGGGTCCATTATTTCTTTAGTCACTTTGTATAGGCGAACTCTGAGAAAATAAACTATAGGACCCTGTATATTCCTGGAAATAACGTGTATGGGATGGATACACACACACACACACACACACACACACACACACACACACACACACACACACACACACATATATATATATTGGAAATCGGTTAAAATGAACTCATTTTGGGTGGAAAAGAATTTTTATATAATAAATTATTAGTATTTGAGCTGTAACGAGTAGCGGTCGTGCTTAATTTTCGCTCTGGTGAAAATACAAGACTCCCGAGTACCGGTCGTTCCTAAAACGTAATATTTTTTTATGAGAATTATATAATTACCTGCACATTAACATATGAAGTGGACCTAACTTCCTTTATTGTATCTCCAGCTGCATCTAACCAAGACCTATTTCCACACAGAAGTGTGATAGGAATTTCAGGATGTAGTTGATCTATTCTTTTGACTATTGGATTTTTTGCCCATCTAAAACCTTCCATCATAGCGTGAAAAGCACCTTCTCCCCTGGAATAAACATTATATCAAAATATAAAACAAAGATCAAGAGTTCATATAACTGCAAATAATGTTGGAATGTCTATAATAAAAGTGTCCCTGTTGAAAAAAAACATACGTTTTTACTATATATTAATTACTGCATCTTTATCTAATGAAAAACCTTTCATTTTAACAATAAATTATTGGAAAAATGCATATACAGATAAGTCGATCAAGCCATCTCAAACAACGGAAGCCACCCGATCAACCATAAGGAAAATAAACAGTGGTTGAACTGCTACCCGAGATATAAGCATATGAGACAGCTACGATTATGATGCTTGCTATTTTGATATGATGCAATTAATTGCATTAATTTTAGCTTATCTTTGTAAGGTACTCTCAACAAAAACAGGTTGAATTTGACTAAATAATATAGATTATTGTTATTATATATTTGATTATATTATTCTTAACAAAAACAGATTGAAACCAAATTAGTTGAAAAACCTTCTATTGCGTATTCTATTCTACAAATTATTGTTATATAACTTACTGCGAAAGAAGATACCCATACATTATTGCTAAATGCTACTTGATCATTAAAATATAGCTTACAGCTTGTACTCTCTTAGATGTTGTACCTAAAACTACAACACCAACAAAGAAATTTGAAATGGATTTTCAACATTAAATTATGGGAAAATTCTTACTATATCAAAAGTCATCCTTGGAAATGCAAATACAGATAAGTCGACCCAGCCATCTCCAACAACGGAAGTCATTCAGTCAACCCCAGAAGAATCGACAGTAATTCAAGTAACGATGGCCAACTATTAAATATTGTAATGTTACTCACCAGTTGAGGAGACGACAACAAACTTGCAAAAAGACTGTACTGGCATCTGTACTGACTAGCAGAGAAGGCAGAAATAGCTTTTCCCAGCTAATACCCAGATCCTCGTAGCACAACTAGGAAAATGAAGAAGCACGAGTCAGAAGCAAAATTGCCTAAATGTGTGTGTGCACTGGTCTCACCTAGATGTAAACATTGAAAACATAATCGCGAAAATAACAGCTAACTCTACAGGCAACTTCCAAGGTCATAACCCTTTATTATAGCGCCGGTCAACACGGCGTACGATGACGGCGGTGCGCACTTGAAAATCCATTTCAAATTTCTTTGTTGGTGTTGTAGTTTTAGGTGCGACACCTAAGAGAGTACAAGCTGTAAGCTATATTTTAATGATCAAGTAGCATTTAGCAATAATGCATGGGTTTCCTCTTTCGCAGTAAGTTATATAACAATAATTTGTAGAATAGAATACGTAATAGAAGGTTTTTCAACTAATTTGTTTTCAATCTGTTTTTGTTTAGAATAATATAATCAAATATATAATAACAATAATCTATAATATTTAGTCAAATTCAATCTGTTTTTGTTGAGAGTACCTTATAAAGATAAGCCAAAATTAATGCAATTAATTGCATCATAATAAAATAGCAAGCATCATAATCGTAGCTGTCTCATATGCTTATATCTCGGGTAGCAGTTCAACCATTGTTTATTTTCCTTATGGTTGACTGGGTGGCTTCCGTTGTTTGAGATGACTTGGTCGACTTATCTATATATACATTTTTCCAATAATTTATTGTTAAAAATGAAAGGTTTTTCATTAGATAAAGATGCAGTAAGGTCAGTTGGCGAAGCCATATAAAAGACCAATGCTTTTTCATATTACCACCCAGGTAATAAGCATACCCTGTTAAAAAAAATCATATGACAATCACTTGATGAATCACGCCAAAAAGTCAATTGATTTTCATATGATTGTCATATGATTGTCATATGATTGTCATATGATTCTCATGTGACTCTCATGTCCCTAATTTATTAAATATATATTCAAATAATTTTGTATAATTAGTCAATAGAAGATTAGGGAAATAAAATCAATGGAAATGATTTATTTAAATCTACTCCCTACTGAAAAATCTCAGGTGAGATCTCAGGTGATTTCTCAGGTGAGATCTCATGCAAAATCTCACGCCAAAATCTCACCTGAGATTCTGCTCCAGATGCTGCAGAAAACTTACGTTAATTAAAAATCAGCTTCTTCAGTATTGGGAATGGCCTTTTATCATGTTTTACCCCCCAGATGAGCTCAAAAATACATGTTTAAAAGCATTTTACACAATTTTTCAATTTTTCAAAATTGATACATGATATCTCACCTGAGATCTCACATGATATATCACCTGAGAAATCACCTGAGATCTCATGTATCAAATTTTAAAAATTGAAAAATTGTGTAAAACGCTTTTAAACATGTATCTTTGAGCTCATCTGGGGGGTAAAACATCCTAAAAGGCGATTCCCAATACTGAAGAAGCTGATTTTCAATTAACGTAAGTTTTCTGCAGCATCTGGAGCGGAATATCAGGTGAGATTTTGGCGTGAGATTTTACATGAGATCTCACCTGAGAAATCACCTGAGATCTCACCTGAGATTTTTCAATAGAGACTGTAATACATAATTCAGGAGCGGCCGGTCTTAAATACCAATGTAAAGAATTTAACGGAAACAAATGCCATAAAAGGCTTAAAGGTTAAAGGAAATATCTAAATCAGACAGGTAAAAGTAGGAATAGGCCAAGTCATCATAAAGCACATCCAACAAAACAAAATTTTTATATATTGAATACCGTGGGGAAGGTTGTTTAAAAAAACAACAAAAAAAAAAAGACGTTTATGTGTATCTACCCTCTTCATTGTGCTTTTCCGTTCTGACGTTTCTTCTGCCTGCAGGAGTCCGCCACTGGGTTGGAGCCATGAAAGCTCATGTCAAAAACCGTGAGCCTTCTTTCTTTTTCCGTATACACCGTTGTTTTTTTAAACATCCTTCCCCACGGTATTCAATGTATAAAAATTTTGTTTTGTTGGATGTGCTTTATGGTGACTTGACCTATTCCTGCTTTTACCTGTCTGTTTTGGATATTTCCTTTAACCTTTAAGCCTTTTATGGCATTTGTTTCTGTTAAATTCTTTACCTTGGTATCCCTACTAAAAAAAAAAGATTGAAACGGATTGAAATGGACCTAAAATGTTCAAAAAACGGATTGGAAATATTTTATGAGATATCCGTTTCAATCAGTTTCAATATAAGGACGTGAAAAAATATATGTTATGGATTGCAACGGATTTATAATGGATTAGAACGGACTTAAATAGATTCAAAAAACGGATTGAAACGGATTGGTTTTCTCAATCCGTTTCAATCCTTTTTTTAAGTAGGGATTTAAGACCGGCCGCTCCTGAATTGTGTATTACAGTAGATTTAAACAAATCATTTCCATTGATTTTATTTCCCTAATCTTCTATTGACTAATTATACAAAATTATTTGAATATATATTTAATAAATTGGGGACATGAGAGTCACATGAGAATCATATGACAGTCATATGACAATCATATGACAATCATATGACAATCATATGAAAATCAATTGACTTTTTGGCGTGATTCATCAAGTGATTGTCACATGATCTTTTTTATCGGGTATACAATTAAGCTACATTTAACGAATCATGCTATTGTCTTATAATGTAACTAATGGCATTTTGGCTTATTTTTATAAAGTACATCATTTTCAACAGAAATAGATTGAATACCAATTAATTCAGTAGAAGACAATAGAAAGCATTTATAATTATTGCAAAATTCCATATTATTTATTAAATAACTTTACATAATAAAGAACTTTGACAAGTGCCAGTCTTCGAATGAAACAGTTTATTCAGTTTTGTTTAATTTAATATTTATGGATTGCAAGTTATATGTAAAAGTACAAGTTATTGTTATATAACTTACAGTGAAAGAGAAAACCCAAGCAATATTGCGCTAAATCTACTTTGTCATTGAAATATAGCTTACAGTTTGTAAAAGGCTATGTAACAAATATAATATTGTTCTAAAATTACAGCTGCATTTAATGTACAAGCTGTAAGGAAAGAGAAGAAAAGGGAAGAGAACAGAGAGATAGTACAAAAACAGTAGGAGGAAAGGGCGAGAAACCAGAGAAGAATATAGAGGAAAGCAAGGAAGAAACAGAATAGAAGAGAGGAGAAGAAAAAAGAAGAATACTGACGCAACATACAAAGACACACACGCACACTAACATAAGTAGAGAGGAAGAGGAGAAATAAAAACAGATTTGCCTATTTTTGATATATTTTTTGTTTTGAGTTTAAGGAATTTTGACTGAAAATAGAGTAAAAATGATAGTAATTTAGTGAGGGACACACATGCACAAACACATACACGAACACAAACACACAGAAACCAAGCGGCCAAGAAGTATATAATGTAAAAAAAAAAAAAATTTTTTGTATAATATAAACTAAGGTTTAATAAAGCATATTACATGTACAAGCTGTAAGCTATATTTTAATGATCAAGTAGCATTTAGCAATAATGTATGGATTTCTTCTTTTGCTGTAAGTTATACAACAATGACTTAATAATAATAAAAAAAAAATAGAATGACATATGTACAGTCCAAGATACGCACAACTGATATTTAATTTTTGTTGTTGTTATGTCTCGGGTAGTAGTATGAAAGAACAGAGACATTTCATATGACTTTAGATCTGACTTTATCACTGCTGTCCTTTCAATACCATACTTATATTTAATGAATAACATGTAAACCAGTACTATCAAAATTTTCTTACTTTTAGTATTGTAGTAAGGTGAATTTCAACTTGACATATTTTAATTGGCTATGATCAATGGAAAAATGTTGAGTTATAGTAATAAAATTTGATTAGAGTTTATAAAATTCCTCATAATTTGTATGATGTGTTTTGATTTGTTCGTAGAAGTATGATTTAGGAAATTGAAAAAATTGGACATCAGACGAACTATATTGGATATGCTAGTTTATTCCAGTCTGGTGTTAGGCTGGAATAAACTACCATATCCAATATAGAGTTTGAAGTATTTACCTAATTGTTATTGCTAGAATTTAAATACTTCGAAACTATTATAGTTTAATAGAAATGTTCAATTTAAAAATAAAATGCATTATGTAAATATAAAAATTCATTTTTATTTACAATACCTTTTTGTCAGCCTTTTCAGCAAGCCTATTAACTAACACATAATTTCAACAGATGTTTTTAACACATGATTTTATCATGTTTTTAACACATGATTTTATCACATGTTTTTAACACATGATTTTATCACGTTTTTAACACATGATTTTATTACATGTTTCATCAAGTATTTTTAGGACGTTACACAAAAATTTTATCACGTGTTAAATTGAGACCAAACATCATGTAATAAAAACATATGTTTTTATCATGTATAATTAACATACTATAGTAAAAACATGTTTTTTTTCAACAGGGGCGTGTGTGTACGCGCACCTACTTTAGTTGTGTCTGGTGTTTTGTGTGTATTATATATATTGAGTGTGTAGTGCAATGGCTAAAATAATTTATATTAATATATTTAAACAAACCCTATTCTATACATGAAAGCTCCAAATTAAAATACATTACACTTACGAAGGAGTTTGAACATTGCATTGGTGTATGTATTGTGAAATAACATTTGGGTCATCTTTTAAGACAGGGGAAAATTTTTTTACTATGTCTGGACGAGTAGTTTCAATAAGCCATTGACCTAGAAAATAACCATTATCATGAATCAAAATAGTTTTTCTACATAAGTCAATACTGTTACAAAATTTGAACAGTACCTAATGGTCCAGCTAATCTTACAGCCCATAACGGATTTAAAGGTTGAATCATGAATGCCAATACTTTTAGCCATAATGGCTTGTAAACTACTTCATTAGGTTTTTCTGGAAATCCCCATGGGTCAGCAAGAATTAAATGTTTAACATGTTGTGGATATTGGATTGCATATGAAGCTGCTAAAAATCCACCCATTGAATGTCCTAACAAAACAAACTTTTCTAATTGCATTTCTTTCCTCCACTCTTCTACTGATTTAACTAATTGATTTTCAGCTTCATGTGCTTGTCTACTAAAAGCGGGCCGACTGCTTCTGCCAAATCCTATAAAAGTAGTAACAATAGTAAAATCCAATGTTAGTGTTATTCACATTGTTTGTAGATAGAATTATTAAATAGAAGCTTGTAAGTTTCTTAAATTTAAAATTTAATGGATCTATTCATAGATTGTAATTTACCCAACACATCTATAGCATAAACTGGTCTGTGTTTAGCTAATGAATCAAGATTTAAAACCCACAATGCAACACCAGCACCAAGACCATGTAGTAAAAGGATTGGAGTTTGTGGAGATTCATGATTAAGACTTATTGTCCAAATTTTATCTGAAGCTCCTACAACTGGCCCAATGTCTACGTAAGAACCTTTGTATGGCGTTTTAAGATCTGCAATAATGACAAACAAGTATTAAAAAATGCAATTTTTTTTTCTTTTAGTTTTTATTAACAAATTGAGCATATGCTCAATATTGAATTATTTTTATAGTCATTAACTTTATTTCAGTATAATCCAAAATTTTCTATTGATAAAATTTTATTTTACATAACAATTATTAAAACCTTTAAAAACAATAATTGATAATATATAAGCCAAAAATATGTACCATGATAATTTCAACTAAAATAATGTTCAAAATTGCTATAATTTACTTACATGACAATATTTTTCTTTCCACTGTTCTTAACATTATAGAAGATGAACCGGACCAACTAAGCCACCTCCAGAACCATCTATAAACATGTAATAAAATTAATTTTCTAATAAAAACTACATATTTGAAACAAATTTTAATTCTTATGTAAATCTCATGATATACTGACAAATATTTCAAGTACACATACGTACATACAATTTTATTAGACATACGTGATTTCTATTTTTATTTAACAATACCTATATACCAAATACTAAATACTGTAGAAATAAATAACACATTTCAATTGCTTTTATTTTCTGAGTTTTTTGCAGTATCAAAATAAAACACTCAATCTTAAATTATAGAGCTGGAGAAATTAAAAAAATAATTTATTCTAAATAATGTAGTCAGTAAAAACACATTGTTTTAATATTCTTGCTACTTTCTTTGAATAGATACATTCTTATATATTGATAAATCATAAATTAAATATTACAAATCCAGCTAATATTAAAATATAGTAATGTTACGGTATCATGCAATACTTACTGACTTTTTTTTATATCACATAACTTACGTTATAATGGTTAATGATATATACTAAGTCATGATGAAAATAGACAAAACATAACCTTATTTACACACCCGTCAGATTTGAGTATAACCTCATCGTCCTGTGCCATGGATTTTGTGTTTTTTTAAAGATTTCAATTATTTATGACCTAAAATTCCACCGTGTTTTGATGTCTCTTCAATAATTTTGCCCAATTTCGATAAAATTTTTTATTAATTTTAATAGACATTAATAGATATCAAGCGCGTGTCACTTCGCGTGGAAATGGAATATCAGTTTGGTTTGGCTTATATACGTGCACACATGGACTTCTTTGTGCAGTCTGCTATTTTGTTCATCTAGAAGTATTGGACTTTGCAAAATCATTGTTCACAGTAAGATTCACAGATTCATGACAACAGCAATGCAAGGTCACAGTTTATATAGTTATATGTGTTGCATCTTTCACGTTGCATCATATTAGATCACTGAAGCTATAAAAGATTACTGATCTGTGATCTTTCATAATATTTGCAGAAACAAAACGTAATACCTACATTACCTACGCAGCCGTCGGCATGCTCGCATGCGATCGAAAGTAGGTATTGTGGCGTTGGCGACGTCGGGCAATATTCGATTCTCACGAACGCGGTTTATTTGAATTTGTCGTGCGAGCATTAAAACGCTCTCTCAGCACTTAAATTGTATAATGGTTTAAGTATAGTATAAAAACTATTTTAGATTTTTAAAATACCTTGAGATAACTAACTGCAATATATATATAGACACACACACACACACACACACACACACACACACACACACACACACACACACACACACACACACACACACACACACACACACACACACACACACACACACACACACACACACACACACACACACACACACACACACACACACACACACACACACACACACACACACACACACATTTGCCCCATTTCGGGGACAAAAACGTATACATTCACCATACTTCGGGGACAATCCAATAGTATGGGGACTGTCCCCATAATAAAATGGACAAATCCACTATTTCGGGGACAAATCTGTAGTCAATAACCTGAGGGTCCATATTTCTTTAGTCACGTTAACATAGGCCAACTCTGAGAGAAAAGTGTTGATGTCCCCATAATATAGTCAATGATCAACGTATATATATATATATCAAGTTTTAAACAGTTCTAAATTATAGTTATAAATAATTTTTAACAGTTATTAACTGTTATTAACATTTAAAATTTACGACAGGGAATATCAAAGAAGGCAGACAATTTATTCTGTATTTTTACTTTTGAATCTCGTAGCTACTTTTCAAAATTTTATATATATATAATTTTGAAAAGTAGCTACGAGATTCAAAAGTAAAAATACAGAATAAATCGTCTGCCTTCTTTGAGGTGTTCCCTGTCGTAAATTTTAAATGTTAATAACAGTTAATAACTGTTAAAAATTATTTATAACTATTTAGAACTATTTAAAACTGTTTATAAGTGTTACAAAATGTATGATTTTGGACACATTTTTTCTAATTATAATACTTTGTAACAGTTTCAAACAGTTTTTAATAGTTTTAAACACTTTCAAACAGTTTCAAATAATTTTAAATTTGATATATTTCAGAAAAAATTAATAATTAATAAATTATTATTATTAATAATTAATAATTATTTAATAGCCTCATTATAATAATCATTAGAATCAAGGAGCGCGGGAGCACTCCGAAGGCAAGTAACAGTCAAACAATGCAGAAGAAGCCTAAGGAGTGTTTAATTATACTAATAATTAATTATTATTATGTTAATAATAATAATTAATAAATATTTAAAAGTTATCAAATAATTTAATAACTCTTACAAACTGTTAAAAACTGTTGAAAAATGTTACAAACAGTTACAAACGATTAATAACGTCTAAAATCCTACATTTTGTAACATTTTTAAACAGTTTATAACTGATCTTTCAAACAGTTTTTAACATTTTTGAACAAAAATATTTCCGCTAAGGTTGGAAGGGATGCAAGAGCCTCTCGCCCTACGCCCTCGCATCTTTTACGGAGTATTTACACTGGGGGCGCATCATAATGGGACGCGTCGAGATGCGCGTTTAAAGCCGATTTTACTAACTTTCAAAAATATAATTGCGATTACAAAGATTAAATACTTATGGTATATATGTGTCAATGATTGACCATACATACCATAAGTAAATATTTAATCTTCTAAATATAGTCAGTTATATTTTTAAAAGTAAAATCAGCTTGGAACGGGCACCTCGACGCCCCCTACCAAAAAATCTCAGGTGAGATCTTAGGTGACTTCTCAGGTAAGATCTCATGTTATTTCTTGTATCAATTTCTCACCTGAGATTCTGCTCCAGATGCTGCAGAAAACCTACGTAAATAGAAAATCAGGTTCTTCAGTATTGGAAATCGCCTGCTAGGATGTTTTACCCCCTATATGAACTCAAAAATGCATGTTTAGAAGCGTTTTACACAAATTTTCAATTTTTACAAAGTTGGTACATGAGATCTCACCTGATATCTCAACAGAGAAATCACCTAGATCTCATGTACCAAATTTGTAAAAATTGTAAAATTATGTAAAATGCTTCTAAACATGCGTTTTTTATTGATCTAAGGGATAAAACATCCTAACAGGCGATTTCCAATACTGAAGAACCTGATGTATTTACATAGGTTTTCCTAGGAAATTGACACAAATAACACGAGATCTCACCTGAGAAGTCACCTGAGATTTTTCAGTAAGGATATTATTATTCTCCGCTGTATAGCGGGGAATAATATTTATTTATTGACTGTGTTGTGTATAGACGTAGGACTCGAAATGTACAATCACCCACCTATCTTCCATGCATAAAAACAGACGGCCTCGTTAAGAGGATGTATAAGAGTACGGCCTACTTTCTCGATAACCTTGCATTTTATGGGAAAATGTAGTAATTTTCGTTCCAGAAATAAACAAAGGTGTCGTCGTTTTTTGCCTTGAAACTTTGTAGAACAATGTACTCAGGGTTACGACTAGATGTACGCAGGGCAACTGAATTTGTTCAAGACGTAAATAAATCGCTATTCTTTTTTTATATTAATATTATTTTTAGTTTGACATTATGAGTTTATAATAAAGTTTTTTTTATTGTGTATATTTCTAATTGATATATTGAGTATCGTGTATTCTATTAGTGTTGGATATGTAAATATGTATGGGTATAGTGTGTCCGGTACTGATTGGGTGCACGCGATGGAGAAAAGTGCAAATTCAAGGCTTCATGGTCTATTTTCCCAAGAAATATATTTTGGACATTGTGCAGCTAATTAATAGGTTGATATACATACATTGAGTTTTTAGTGGCGGATGGGAAAGATATTAATAGATTAAAAATTTCCACGTGGTGTCTCATGAGGTGGCGAATAGTTGCTGTCTAAAGTGGTCCTACTACTTCAAGAATGAAGCTGTAGTCTATTTTATATTTTTATATTTTTTGAAAGTTGATGAATCCTGGTTTGAATATGAACTTTATCAATTTTGGAATTTCAAGCTTTTGCGGAAAATTTGGTTTCTGATTATATATACGCTTTTAAGGAATTTTTTGTTTTGATTTTTTTCTTTTATATTCATGAGTTGCTATAATTTTATTGAAAAAAATATTATCTATATCCTCGTGTACGGGATTATGGATTATACGCTCGTTTTAAGTTTTTTAGAGATTTTTGTTTAGTATGTAACGCTTTTTTTAAGAAGACTTATAGTCATCTTTTATGTACTTAAAAATCATCATCTTATGAAGATTGTTTTAAAGAAGAATAGATTATATACGGAAGATAGTATTAAAGTATCTAAGAAGATAGAAAAGATTCTATGGTAACGTAATCTGAAGCTGATACCCACTGGAAGAAAAAAAAACACTTACTCACTGCTCACGCACTCGCACATGCTTGTGTATAATTATTACAAGAAAATATCATGCACTAAATTTGACTTTGGAATCATGTGAAAAAATTCTTGCAATCACAATTATATATTTACATACTAAATTCGACTTGATCCTATTTCAGAATAGGATTTTCCAGTTGATATGATATCATATATTTTTTAACATATTTCTATTATTGCATAATATTAACATTATGTGGATTTAAATTGTTTATAATTATTATAACCCTATGTCAAAAAAAGATTAAGTGGCCAATATATTGCTCAGAGTGGGCCACACACACACACACACACACACACACACACACACACACACACACACACACACACACACACACACACACACACACACACACACACACACACATATTATATATATAACGCCCATAATGTGGCCCATATTTTTCATTCTTGGAGCTATATATAAATAGGAATTTATATAAAAATTATATAGTAAATACTATGACCAATATTGGGCCGGAAGGACATATGGCCGATATATTGACCGTATCGTCACTACGTCGTTTTCGCGTTCAAGAAGGCGCTACCCCGTTCTGGTTTTCAAAAGCGCGCTACGTCGTTTTCGGATTCAAAAAGGCGTTATGTCGGCCGCCGTTTATTTCGACCGTAATTTAAGTTGGCAACATCGCTAACTGAGTCAGAATAAAATAAAATTAAATAAAAACGATTACCTACAACATTTCTCATGAACAATGAATAGTTTATTTATTTATTGGAATATTCAGTAATTATTTATTGATTTATTACGCATTCATCTTTAAATAATTATCTCAATTTTTATAAATTATGATTAATACTTTAATAAATATTATAACTTTCTAATACAATATTTCATTTTTATCACATTATTCCAACATAATTACTTTTAAACATTCAACAAACATTTTTAACCAAATTCAAAACATATTTAACAATTTACTAGTTACATATAATCATATATAATATCCTGTATCCTCTATTATCATTTATTATATATTATAATTATAATTAATGTATTATTAAATATGTGTTGTATTTACTTAAATATGTTTTGAATTTGGTTAAAAATATTTATTAAATATTTTTACAAGTAATTGATGTTGGAATAATGTGATAAAAACGAAATATTATATTAAAAAGTTATAAAATTTATTAAAATATTAATCATAATAATTTATAAAAATTGAGATAATTATTTAAAGATGAATGTGTAATAAATCAATAAATAACTACTGAATAGGTCAATAAATAAATAAACTAATGATTGTTCATGAGAAATGTTGTAGGTAATCGTTTATTTTATTTCGGCTCAGTCAGTGATGTTGCCAATTTAAATTACGGTCGAAATGAACCGCAGCCGACATAGCGTCTTTTTGAATCCGAAAACGACGTATAGCGCCGTTTTGAACTAAAAATTGACGTAGCGCGCTTTTGAAAGCCAATACGAGGTAGCACCTTCTTTAACACGAAAACGACGTAGCTCCTTCTCGAATGGCTATTTGAGGTAGCGCCTTATTCATCCAGACCATCGATATATCGATAATCAAATTTTTTTATGCCGAAAGCGGTTATTTTGATAATTAACAAGTAGAAAATTCGATATAGGTAATGATGAATATTAGTGTACAGTGAACTGAAAAGCTGTCACTCGATCTATACTATACTGTTGGCCATATTATATACATACATATTTTCTAGAGTTAAATAATAAATTAACAGTTTTATAGATACGAATTAGCTCGCGAACAGTAGTATAATAAAGTATAAGCCTTTCACTTTTTCAATCTGAAATTTTGAAGAGCGTCGAAAGCATGTATTCACCTCAATACGATCGTATGGGTTATTCACGTTTATCCAGCTTACCGCACATTGTGTCAACGACATTGCGACAGGTTCATTTTAACTCTGTGTAGATAATAAGCTCATGGTAGCACGCAGAACAAAACAAACGAATACCTTTTGTTCTTTTCTCATTTTTAAAATCGTTCAATTTTATTTTTTCCATTTTCAAACCCAATAGACAAGAGGGTCCATTATGCGATATTATTCCAGCAGTTATAACGTAAACTGTAGGACCATATTAGACTTCCTTTTTCAAATATTAATATGAGAATAAAATGTGTCATTAGTAGCATTTATAAATTACACAGAATTTCATAGATTTCTTTATTTAGACTGCCTTAAAAAATTAAAAAAGTATTTTTTAATTATATGTAAGTATAAAGTGTATAAATGTATATGCAACCTTGCATATATAAAAAAATTTCCGAAATATTATTTATTTTTATAATTATATAGGTGAGAATAGGCTATAATTGCTTAATATTTAAAGGTAGTATTTAAAGCATAATGGAGCCCCTATAAAAAAAAATCAGCTGATAAATCAGATGATTTGTCAGATGATTTATCATCTGATATCTCATGCCAAAATGTCACGTGAGATTCTGCCCGGATGCTGCCAAAAGCTTACGTAATTTAAAAATCAGCTTCTTTAGTATTGGAAATTGCCTGTCAGGATGTTTTACCTCCGGATGAGTTCAAAAATGCACGTTTGGAAGCATTTTACACAATTTTTCAAATTTTACAAATTTTGTACATGAGATATCAGCTGAGAAATCAGCTGAAAAATCAGGTGATTTATCAGCTAATTTTTTTGGTAGGGAGTGGCCTATTATTTCAAAAGCTAATATATTATTATACAATGGGTATATACCTAACAGATAATGATTAATTTAACTCTAAGCTAAAATTTGTAAAAAATGATTAAAATTGAAAACTTGTGTCAAAAGATTAATTAAACATAATTTTAAATAAGGTAACTCGAGGTAATTGGTCATCTTAAGCGTAAAATTTGTTGTATGTATGCAATCACTTTTGAAGAAATCAACATATTTTCATCCGGTAAAAAACAATTTAAAGCTCATATTGTCTAAAGTTTTACATTCTTTTTTTTAAATGTATGTGTGACTTTCCCTGAGAAAATGATTTATGTTTGAAGAACGTCATTTATAAGCATTTTTTCGATATAAGGGCAAAAAAGCTTACCACCCAATTGACCATGTTATCGATTTTTCGATTTCGAGTACAATCAAAATGGTCCAGAAAACAAAAAAAAACTGATCTCGTAGGTCATTTGTCCCTCAAAACATTGTTTTTTTTTTTTTTTTTTTTGTACCCAGTTTCATATTTTTCCGTAGAATAGCTGATGTATAAAAGTTGGACGAAATTTTCAAATACTCTACATCAAATTTCTCGGTTTTCGGACTTATTCTAAATTCGTTGATGCATGCGTATTCTATTTTTTTTTCTTTTTTTTTACCATAATTACAAATTGATTTTTTCGCGCTCAGTCTCAACTCTCTGCACTTTGCACCATCATTATTAAATATATTGACTTACTTTTACCACTTAAATTAAAAAGGAGTATTAAGAAATTCAGTTTAACGGAAATGGTTTTTGACACAGTTGCAAGCCCTACAAAGATTGATAATGCAGCTATCCGACGACTATGAGGAACAATAAAATATGCTTTATACATACACACACACACACATATTCATATATATATAATATAGCGGGGCTCTCTCGCCATGGACGAATGCAAACAGCACATAGGTAATAGTAAGTCAATGTAACTGTATACATCCGCATTTACAATATATATATATATAGAGAGAGAGAGAGAGAGAGCGAGAGAGCGAGAGTGCGTGCGGGAATGAAAGCATTTTATCGAGAAATTTATCAACTTGGGGTCCGGAATTCTTATTGTTCAAGTAGGAAAGAATTTCCTGTGTGCGCGCACACGCGCAAATGTGTATAGCCTCTGGCGAGCGTAACGAACCGCGCGCGGGCGCGCATTCGGCCGGAACTGTTCACCTGCTACTCCCCCGACACGCGATGTCGAACGACGCGTGATGCGCGCTTACGCAGCTTTACAGTCGATTCCGGGATAACGAGCGCCGCAGCAGTAAGTAAAGTAGTATAGTACCGCGCTAGGTTACATAGCGAGTGCGAGTTGTATATATCACACCATGAGGCGAACGTGATCAAGGCGCAATGACAGCGCGTCACTGTCGTAGTCTTCAACTGCTGCTGATCTTATTCATCACTGGCTTCGTCAATCGTCGGGATGCTGCTCGCGCTTTTGTCCTGCCGCCCGTAAGCGAGCCGTCCGTCTACTTTGCCGAACAGGTCGATTTGAATTCCGAGCCGCTGCCTGGTACGTCCATTATTTATTATAAGTAGATAATGATCAACAATGGTTTATATAGTCACAACTATCTATCTATGAATTTTTTTCCTTTTTCTTTTTGAGACAAAAGTTTGGCGATTTTGATTTTCTATTTCTACATGTAATAGTAATCCTACGAGACCATTCAAAGAGATACGATTTTCTGGCGCATACATAGTTTTCTTGACGTAAGACCATTATTATTGAGTAATATTTTAAAAAACTTCTCTACTACGATCGTGAATTATTCGGCAGACAATAGTTGCACGTAAACTTTGAGTAAAATTGTATAGAGAGAACGAGCTTTCATTAGCTTTATTTCCGAATTGAAAAATGTTAATTTTGATCCAAGGTACGCCGTAGTTCAAAGTTGATCGAGTGTCAAATCACACTTCTATAAAATTTGCGAGCATTCCTATAATGATTGAGAATGATTCACTTTCGAAATAAAGGCTTTTTGAATATTTGTTAACGTTTATTATGCATATCTTCCGTATATCATACAATATAATATGTACACACTGTTAAAAATTATGAAGTTTCATTCAGTTAAATTTAACTAAAATTTAATAAAAGTTTTGAAGTTTCAGTTACATTTAACTAAAATTTAATAAAACTTTTGAAGTTTCAGTTAAATTTAACTGAAACTGAAAATTTTAATTTAATAAAAATTTTGAAGTTATATTCAGAATTTATCTTAAATTTCAGAAAATTTTTATCAGTGCAGCTAATCTATATCTTACAGAAATTCGTTAAGCTTTTGTAGAGTTCCAATACATAAGTATATTATTTATAAGTAACCCTCACATCCGAAGACGCTAATATTTATTGTATGAAAAATATAGACTATACACTTCCATATCACAAGTTAAAAAACACTTACTTTCTGCAATTTATTTACATGCTCTTCAGTTACATATATATATATATAACCACGACCACATAATAAACACTCTATATTATATGTATAATCTCTTTCGGCCGCAGAGAGCAGCGATAATCGCGAGAAATGGCTGGGCCTGATGAGCGTGTCGACGGAGCCGTTCGACGAGGTCGAGCAGATCGATCCGCACCTCCTGGGCAACGGCACGCGACCGAGGCAACCATCAGGCAAGTTCCCAAATCCAAGTCCGCCCTGGACTTTGGCCCAGCGCGACGCGGACTCGATCGGGCCTGCATCGCCCACGGCCAGCGTCGACGAGGTCTTCTGCGACTTTGGCCCGCTGCCCGTTCAATCCCTCTGCGAGTGGCAGAACGGATGCGGCACGCTCAGATGGACGTCCGGCACTGGCTTAGTAGCTAACTGGCTCGGCGGCCCGCCTATAGACTCCACGGCTGGATCTATGGAGGGAGGGTAATTAATCAATACCACCATCTATATATATATACACTTTATCCAATAAAGACAAATTAGCCATCACAGTAGCTGTATATATCGAATTCTACAGAAAATTATCCCTAACTGTGGTCGAAAAATCGTAAAAATTCAAAGTTGAAGCACACCTCCAACAAATGATTTTTCTTATTCTGTAGCAAAAATAATGCACGAAAAGCGTATCGAACCAAAGAAATCGGCATAGTGTTTTTCAGGAAGCTATATTTAAGTTTCCTTATGGAAATTTAACATGGGAAAAATGGACGAAAAGTGGTCATTGATGATTAACCAATAGCAAGCTATTGAAGCGGCAAAAACAAATTTTACAAAAAAGCGATTAAATTATAAGAAAAGAGCTTTAATTTGAGACTAGAATCTTTAAAATCGTTCGATTCTGTGCAAAGCTACGTGAATTTCAAAATTGCGAAAAATGACGAAAAATGACCAAAATTTTAAGAATTACGTGGATTTGGGAAAAGTCGCTCATTTTTGGTCATTTTTCACAATTTTCGCTCAAAAATGAGCGACTTTTCCCAAATCCACGTAATTCTTAAAATTTTGGTCATTTTTCGTCATTTTTCGCAATTTTCAAATTCACGTAGCTTTCCACAGAATCGAACGATTTTAAAGATTCTAGTCTCAAATTAAAGCTCTTTTCTTATAATTTAATCGCTTTTTTGTAAAATTTGTTTTTGCCGCTTCAATAGCTTGCTATTGGTTAATCATCAATGACCACTTTTCGTCCATTTTTCCCATGTTAAATTTCCATAAGGAAACTTAAATATAGCTTAAATATACTATGCCGATTTCTTTGGTTCGATACGCTTTTCGTGCATTATCTTTGCTACAGAATAGGAAAAACCAGTTGTTGGAGGTGTACTTCAACTTTGAATTTTTACGATTTTTCGACCACAGTTAGGGGTAATTTTCTGTAGAATTCAACACACACACACACACACACACACACACACACACACACACACACACACACACACAGACACACACACACACACACACACACACACACACACACACACACACACACACACACACACACACACAGACACACACACACACACACACACACACACACACACACACACACACACACACACACACACACACACACACACACACACATATATATATATATATATATATATATATATATATATATATATATTACACTCGCAGGTACGCCTTTCTGGAAACCTCGCAGCCCTCGGGAAAATCCAGCCTCAGCGGCTCGTCGCCGTCTACGGAGAGCTTCAGTCCAAACGGGCTGCTGCACAGTCCGCAGCTGGGGAGCACCGGGGTCCAGGGCACCTGCTTCATGTTCAAGTACGCGATAGACGGGCTGAGCTCGGCCGGTCTCAAGGTCCTGCTGCATCCGGGCCCCGACGAGTTCAGCTCCACGGTCGCCAAGGCGAACGACACGACGACGGCCAGAGCTTGCAGCCGCTCGTCGGCCGCCGCTACCCAGCAGGAGGACCGCGTCCTCTGGAACGCGCACTACCACGTGCTCGGTGTCTGGCAGCAGGCGCAGATTCTCTACACCTATCCCGACGTCCATACCGTGTGTCCATCATGCACATATATATATATTTATATAGTCATATTTTATCGCTTCCCTTATACTGAAAAAGCCCATATGGGACCCACGTGGGAACCATGTGGGATCCTTGTGGAGCCTCGTGGGAATCATGTAGGACCCATATGGGATCCATATATGAGATTTTGCTACGGGATCCTATTGGGATACACATGGTTCCCATATGTTTTCCACATGGGTCTTATGTGGATCCCACATGATTAACTTTAAATATAATTTTTTAAAAATCTTTTTATTTATTTATAATTTTTTAAATAAAGTACGAATAAAAAGTTTTAATGAAAATATTATCTATTTACACTCTCATACCCATGGTTTATAATGTGTTTATAGTATTTCACAAAAAATAATAGTAGTATTAGCGATAAATTTTACCACTAGAATTTATTACAAAATTATAAATAAAAAAGATATATTTTTTTTAACAATTGTTATTTAGTTATTCATGTGGAACCCACATGGAACCCATGTGGGAGACATATGGGAACCATGTGGCAACAACGTAGTCCCAATGGGATCCCACAGCAATTTCTCATACACTTCCGACAAGGTCCCACAAGGGCTCCACATGGGGCGCACATGGATCCCATCATGTGTTTTCCACGTGGGCTTTTTCAGTATGGTTATTATTATAATTTTGACGCTTTATCTACAATGGTATATTATAGAGAGTATAAATGTATACGCTTATTATGTGTGTTTTAGTTGGTGATCGAGGGGATACCAGTGGAACCGAGCGACCCGTCGCGCTCCTACCGCGGCTACGTCGCCATCGACGACATCGACCTTCAGCCGGGTACGTCGTGCGTTGGATTTTGCAACTTTGCCGGGGGCTTCTGCGACTGGACCAACGAGGCCGAAGACGACTTTGACTGGTCTATCGTAAGAATAAATATAAGAATATAATATACACGCGCACGCGCACATATAAATGATATAATATATATAATCTATGTCAAACCTTGACGCGACAAACCTCCAACTTAAAAATGGCATGCCAACGCAGAGCCGAGGCAGCAGCAACCCAACGACCGGGCCGGTGATGGACCGCGACGCAAGTCTGTCGAGCGGCGGGTACGCCTACATCGACTCAAGCTATCCCCGTCGACCTGGCGACGTGGCCCGGCTGGTGAGCGTCGGCTTGCCAGCCAGCGCGCCGGACACGCCCACCTGCATGCACTTCTCCTTTCACATGTTCGGCTCGGGTATCGGCGAGCTGAAGCTCTCCCTGCGACACGCTCGCAATCTCGAGTCCCAGCAGCAGGTGATTTGGCGGCTGCGCGGCAACGCGGGCAACTCGTGGTTCGACTCGCGCGTCACCGTCAGCTCGCTCGACGATTATCAGCTCGTGTTCGAGGCGACCGTCGGGAACACCGGCATGGGCGACATCGCTATCGACGATGTGTCCTTCTCAACTGGAGCTTGTCCAAGTCAGTTTACGTTTATACACATATATATATAAGCAATTCTACAGAAATAATTAGACACTGGCTACAAAAATAAAAAATTAAAAAAATTTTTTTGAGGGACTTACGAGACCAAGTTTTTTTGGTTCTTTGGACCATTTTGAATGTACAAAAAATCGGGAACATGGAGAATTGAGAGGACAGTTTGGCGGGTCGCTAAGAAAGGGGACAATTCACGAGTACTTTTTTCATAGAGTTTTTAGTTGAGAACCGCTGTAGAGATTTGAAAAATTTTCAATTCATATACTATTTCGTCGAAGCGCACAATAAAATATCAATATTTAAAACTTTAAAAATGAAATAAAAAGTTATGATCATTCAACTAATTAACTATGAGTTAGAATTGATAACACTCTTATGGAATAATAGTAGATTATGTAAGGGAGTAAAGTCGCAGATTATTCCAGCGGGTAAGTTCACTGCCCGAGCGAGCGAAGCGAAGCGATCAGGGCAGTGATCACCCAAGGGAATGATCGATTTAACTCCCGTGTCCAGCTCCACTATGGCCACTTTATAGACTTGAAAAGTTATTTTCTATTTATGTGTTATTATATAATTTTGTTAGTTTTAACCAAATTCGCCATAAACGTAAAAAATTAGACTATGTTACTTTATTCCCGCATATATGCGGAAATCAGACGCTACTTTTGTCCCGCTTTTCAGGCTATAAAGTGGCCATTATAGTGGAGATGGGAATATAGTATATTACGCAACTAGGGAGGTAAAGAGTTGACCACTCCAGTGCACGCGGAAATTGCCACCCGAGCCGAAGGCGAGGGTGTCAAACATGTGCTCTGGGGTGGCCCTCTTTATCCCCGTGTTGCGTATACGATTTTTTTGCCTAGCGAGGCTGAAAATACAATCTTCGCGATCGGGCGCCGGAAGCAAAAGTCTATACATTATTATGGGACTAAATGTGAAAAACTAACGAACTACCACCTCATGATAACAGCGTCGCCGCAAGTGGCAGCGCCGGCGAACTTTCCGCGCGACTGCACCTTCGAGTCCGACGAGTGTGAGTGGATAAACAGCCGCGAAATCGGCGCCCTAGGCGGCTCGAGCTCAGTGGGCGGCCTGGCGAGTCGCGGTCGCGTCGACTGGGAGCGCGTCTCCCAGCAGACGCTGAACCCGCGCAGCCAGCGCAAAGCCTACAGTCTGCCGGCGACGCGACCGCGGCAGGAGTACTTCATGGCGCTGCAGACGCGGGGCGTCGCGCCCGCCGTCACCGGCACCGCCTACCTCCTCAGCAACGAGATCAAGGCTTCGAGCGATCCGATATGCCTCACCTTCTGGTACCTCATGTTCGAGTCGTTCATCGACGCGACTGGGCCCAGTTTAGGTGATTATATGTATTTTATCATCTGAAGTATCTCTAAAAGCACAAAACGTTTTAACAACGTTTTTAAAACATGAGCAGAAAAAACTTTAAACCTTTTTTCAGAAAACGTTTTAAAAACGTTATAAGTATAAACGGATGAAATGTCCACTTTAATTTTTTTTTTTAGACATTAAATACGTGTAAAAATTGTTTATAAAACGTTTTTAAAAAAGTTTAAAAAACGTTTATTCGATGTACGCATTCTATAGAGCACCCAAAATGTTTTAAATACGTTTTTATAACATTTTGCAACTTTGTAAAACTCACGATAAAATAGTACCGTTTTAAATATTTTTTAAAAACGTTATAAAAACGTTTTTTTAAAACGTTAGAAAGTATAATAAAAAAAAAGAACTTGGAAATAAGAGTGTCAAACCTCTATCCCCACCTCCCCCACCCATCCACCCTTATTCCCTGACTTTGACTTTATAACCTGAACCAAACATTTTTACTCATTGTCGTGTACCACCTAACGATGATAGTTTAACGCACGAAATGTGTTTTCAAATAATCTTACCACGTATTTAAAACGTATTTAAAATGTATTCAAAATATTCTACAAACGTATTTAATACGTCTAAAAAAATTTTAAAGCAGACATTTCGCATGTTTATATAACGTTTTCTAAAAAAACGTTTTAAAGTTTTTCTGCGCACGTTTTAAAAACATTTTGGGTCATTAGGGATATATATAACTATACGCCCTATTAAAAATAATCACGTGAGAAGTGAAAAAAATAGTTTAAAAAAAATTAGTAATCAATGTTTTTTTTACTGAACTATTACATAAATATTTTAACTTTAGTTTTTGCGTATACCTTTCAATCCTTAAATAGTATAGGGAGATATCAAACGCGAGGCAAGCCTCGTAATTACAACTCTTTTAAAAGAGTCGCGATATTGGCTAAGTCTTATGGCTTTATGTATTCTCGCCGGTGTTCATTTGCCTATGGAAATCGAGAAAGGGGTTGCCGCCTGGCGGTCACCGGCGGAACTGATAGGACCCGTCTGAACTCCACGTCTAGTAACTCTTTTAACCGCCAGGCGGCAACCCTTTTCTCGATTTCCATAGGCAAATGAACACCGACGAGAATACATAAAGCCATAAGACTTAGTCAATACCGCGACAGATGAGTCGTCGCGTCAAGATCGCAGTGAGCATCGTAGTATCGCGATAGTTTTCATCAGTGAGTGATAGTGATAGTGATAGTGCATCAGAGAATCAATTTGATCACCTGCCCTTCTAAGGGCAATCACACGGCTGAACACAGTATTGTGTTATTCACCGCATCTTTCCAAACTACAAGTTCGACAACAGCAGCCACCAGAGAGCGGACCTAGGAGAGGTGACCTCCAAGGTCACCATGTCACGCACATCGGACAAAATGGACCAGTCGGATGGTTCAACGCCACACCACCCTAAGCGAGTGAATCCCGATAATAGTGATGATGGATTCAGCGTCGTATCATCGACCAAGAGGAAGAAGGCCAGGACCTCGACAAAGGCCATGACCTCAACAAGGGCCAGCAGCAGCACCACAACTAGCACTAGTAAGATCAACACACAACCATCTAACGTGACCCTTTCAAATAAAACTAAAAATTACTTTGAGGCGCTTGCCAATGACAATACAGAAAAAACGGTACCAACCGGGTGGCTAAATACAAACGACACACAGACAAACAACGTGACAGACCCTAAACCTAAAAAACAAAACATCAAACCAGTGACAGTCAAAGTGGACGAATTAAACTTCCCCTACAAGATGCTTAAAGTTGTTCTCAAGAAACTTAAGTTTCCACCGATGGTTCAAACTATTGACAGCACCCACATGTCAGTTGGGGTTAGTACACTTGACGACTATCGGTTGTTACTCAAGGGTCTTGGAAAGCAAATTTTCAATTCTCCCTGAGACGACCTGCTGATTCCACCCCCCCCCCCCTTGCGAAAATTGTGATAAGAGGCCTCCCCTCGTACACAGAAACGGATGAAATCAAGAAAGAATTGATTGAATTAGGACTGAAGATTGAGGGCGTTGCACAGATGAAAAGAGGAAGTGGAAGAACAGCCACGCCGCTCCCTCTTTTCTTATTAACCATAACTAATGATGAAAACCTAAAGCTTTTGAACGAAGTAAAATCGATTAATTATTTTAAAATAAAACTTGAAAAGTACAACAAACCTAACAAACCTGTGCAATGCTTCAACTGCCAGGAATTTAATCACGTATCTAAATTCTGCCACATGCTTCCCAAATGCGTTAAATGTGGAGAAATCCACAAATCAACTGAATGCAAATTAGATTTCTCGGATAAAACAAACAACCTAAAATGCGCTAACTATGGAGAAAACCACACGGCAAACTACCAGGGATGCCCAAGATATAAAAGACAACACGACCTAATCAAAATCAGGTCACAAAAACAAACAAACGCTAAACCTACACAACAGGTAAAAATTCATGCGCCTAGACAACAACCACCACAAAAACAACAACAAACACAACAACATAATTACAACGCCAACACTAACTATGAACGTAACTTCCCGCGACTTATTAATAAACAAAACGCAAGTCCAGCTTGGACACACACACAAACAAACATGATAAATAATAATGATAAAATACAATCTAAAGACGCCGAAAACCTAATGAACATTATAAACGAGGCAATCGAGTTAACACTTCAAATTACAACAGGTACACTCACACTTAAAGATGCAACAATTCAAACAGCTAATCTAATAAAACAACTTTTCTCTACAGCCCTTAATGTCAGCAATGGAGCAGGAAAATAAACAATTAAAAATCTACGCATGGAACGCGTGTGGTGGATTATATGCCAAAAGACTTGAATTAGAATCCCTCTTAATAAATAACAAAATAGACATTTGCCTCATAAGTGAAACCTTAATTAAAGATAAACAAAATTTCAACATAAAAAATTATAAAACATATAAAAACAACACTAACAGAGGCACGGCTATTCTCGTTAAAAATAACATCAGCCACTACGTAATTCCGATTGATCTCGAAAAACTAGAAGCCACGGCTATAAAAATTAAAACGCGAGGCCAAGAAGTCGCGATAATATCCACATATAACTCCCCTAGCGTAAAATTCCATAAAGCCGACTACACTAAAATCTTTAAAATAGCCCCGGTTGTTATTGCAGCAGGTGATTACAATGCAAAACACACCATATGGGGTAGTAGATCTATTAACACACTTGGCAAAAACATTAATAATTTCTGTTTTAAAAATAACCTTTCAGTTCATGCACCCCCGGAATTCACGCACTATCCATTTAACAAAAGACTAAAACCGGACATAATAGATTTCATGATCTCAAAAAATCTCTATTTTACTTCGGATGTAAACACAATTCACGAGTTAGACTCAGATCACTACCCCATAGAAATCATAGTTAACTTGAGCGCTAAATTCACCACTAACCATCCTAAATATAACTTAGCAAAAGCAAATTGGAATTCATTTCAAAATCATATAGATAACGCGATTAAAGAGCGCCAAAACGACTTAAATTCAATCGATAATATAAATCTTGCAATCTTAAATTTAACTAACTCAATCTCGGAAGCATTAGAAATAGCAGTACCTAAAAATGAAAATAAAACCGGTGAACCCCCTCTGCCACAAACAATACTTGATTTAATTAACTCCAGAAATAAAAACATACGAGAAAACCATGTCAGGCCAAATCCCCTACTAAAACTAGAAATAAATCACCAACGGAAAAAAATCGATAAAATGATTAAAGAATTTAAATGTAACACGTGGAATAACACAGTTAAAAAATTAAATATTAAAGATAACAGCCTCTGGAGAATGACAAAAGGTCTAACGCGTAAACAAACAAATATTCCAGCTCTTAAAAACGAAAATAATGAAATTAAATACTTTTCTCCAGAAGACAAAGCTAACGCATTTGGAACGCACTTCGCTAATACATTTACCCCGCATAAAAACGAATCCGAAGAAGCAAAGCTCTTCACCACAGAAACAGACCGCATGGTTTCCTCGTACTTAAACCATCTGGAAATTACGGATCCTAAATATAAAGCCAAACCATTCGAAATCAAAAACTATATTAAAAGAACTAAAAACAATAAAGCCCTCGGACCGGATAAAGTCACTAATTGCATGCTTAAACATCTACTCTCCAGCGCCATAAGTTATATTACGAAAATTCTTAATGCTTGCTTCGATTTAAATTATTTCCTACGGAGTGGAAAAAAGCAACTATCTTAGTGTTTGCTAAACCCGGTAAAGATCTAACCATGACCACCAGCTACAGGCCCATAAGTTTACTAAATACAATGAGCAAAATTTTCGAATCAATCATAATCGACAGACTTAAAGACGAACTAAACGATAAACTTCGACTCCGAGCAGAACAATTTGGCTTTAGAGATGGACACTCGACAGTACAGGCCATACTTAGACTAACAGAAGACATCACGAAAAACTTTAACTGCAACAGAAACACAGGCGCGGTTTTTCTGGACGTCGCGAAGGCTTTTGACAGCGTGTGGATTAACGGACTAATCCGCAAGCTGATCGAAGCCAAAATAAATAAAAATTTAATTCACCTACTAGCATCATATTTAAAAAATAGAAAATTTAAAGTAAAACTAAATGACGTAGAATCTAAAGAATTTAATATACGTGCAGGCATACCACAGGGTAGTCTACTCGGTCCTATACTTTTCATCATTTACATCAATGAACTTCCAACCGTTGAAGGAGTAAAAATAGGAATTTACGCAGATGACACGGCCGCGTGGGCTACCAAGTGGAGCAATCTCAAAATTGTAAAACTTTTAAACGAATTCCTTAATAAAGTAAAAAACTGGACAACATTATGGCGCATAAAAATAAATGCTTCTAAATCAGAATCAATCCTTTTCTCGCGTAAAAAAAACCCAACACGGGATCTAGATCCGCCTAATCTAAACAACGAGTCTATAGAATGGGAAAATAAAGTAAAATATCTAGAAGTAATGCTTGATAAAAAATTAAGTTACACAGCCCACGTTAATAACACGCGTAACAAAGCAATAGGAGCCACAATGAAACTCAAACCGATCTTAAATAATCACTCAGCACTAAATATAAATAACGGAGTAATAATTTACAAAATGATAATAAGACCCATCTTAACCTACGCCTCGACGATCTGGGCTAACACAAACAAATCTAATTACCAAAAAATACAAACGGTACAGAATAAAACACTCCGCACTATTTTAAACGCCCCTAGATACACTAAAAACACTCTAATTCATAAAGATTTAAATGTAGAGTACATTAAAGATTACATCAAAGAAGCCGGCAAAAACTTCTACAACAGAATTTCGGAATCAAAATATCAAACCATTAAAAACCTAGGCAACTACGACTCCGACGCAAGAGACAAATACAAGAGACCTAAAGACTTTTTGCATATAGATCCACCCACATAAATCCTAGTAAATCACGCAAATTTACGATGTTTCAGATACAACAGATCCAAGCCAAGGACAAATGCAGACACACCAGATTTACCTTCCCCTTACTAATCATTTTTCTTTCAGGATCACATCAAGAAGACGCACCTCATACACTAAACTCTCTCTCTCTCTCCTTTCACGCAAAGAGACGCAGCGACGTCATGCTGGCGGCTGATATTCAGTGCGCCTCAAAACCGCAACGAATGCCTGACCGGACCGGCTGGCGGATGCGGCGTCTCCCTCTGGGTGAATCTTTTTCCTCTAAAACTTTCTGCCGCATATCACCTTTACCTACCTATATAAATTACTCATCTATTTTTTCTGTCTAATAAAGTCATTCTACGCGTCTCAACAACTAACTTAAGATAAATGGGTTTTTACTCCTAGCGAGGTTTTTCCCCATTCTACACTCCACATAGTAGTCCAGCCATACAACCGTTTTTGCTCTATAACTTCTGATAGTGTGGAAATGCCCTCACAGGGTAACGCACAACTTCCTCTTTTTGATTTCCTTCTTTAAGGAGAGGTAACTGGAATCGCCCAGACTCCTCCTACGTGGATTCATTTCTACGTAAGGGGCTCCTGGACGGTGATCCGGGCAGGCTGTACCTCACTGGTAGGGGGCGACGGAGGGGGCCCCCACCATCCCTTCTTTCTTTCTTTCTTTCTTTCAATACCGCGACTCTTTTAAAAGAGTTGTAATTACGAGGCTTGCCTCGCTTTTGATATCTTTCTATACTATTTAAGGATTGAAAGGTATATGCAAAAATTAAAGTTAAAATATTTATGTAATAGTTTAGTAAAAAAAACATTGATTACTAATTTTTTTTAAACCATTTTTTTTACTTCTTACGTGAGTACTCACGTGAGTTCTCACGTGAATACTCACGTGATTATTTTTAATAGGGCGGTTCCTTTTGTAGACGTCGAGAGTTTGATGCCTATTATAAGTATACGATATTAATTTCATTTTTTGCGCAGGGATACTGAGAGTGCTCGTACAGCCGGTCGGCGAAAGCCTCGACGCAGCGGTACCGATTTGGCAGCTGTACAATAACCAAGGGCCGACCTGGAATTACGGCCAGGCGAACGTGCTCGAGAGGAGAAACTTCAACATATTATTCGAGGGCACGTGGGGCCCGAATCGAGCCAACGGCAATATAGCGATCGACGATATCGCCTTTTACACGGGCAATTGTACCGGTAAATATATAATATATAATCTGAGCAAGCGACTTTGCAACTGATTAAGTTTTGATTTACGCAGTGAGGCCGAGGAGCGCAATGGTGGGTACCGAAGACTGTAGTTTCGAGAAGGGCCTCTGCGGATGGGAGAACGTGACGAATGGTGGCGTGAACGATCCGCGAGTTCAGTGGCAACGCGCCTATCCCAGTCATCGGCCCGCCCAGCTCCTAGACAAGACGTTCGGCTCGTCCGGCGACTTCATATTCTTCGACATATTTTCCCCGACGCAGAAGCGCGAGGTCAGACTGCGCTCGCCGCTGGTGAGCGTCTCGCCGGACGAGGAGGCGACCTGCTTCACGTTCTGGTTCGTAGCCTTCGGCGTCGAGGAGTCGACCACGCTGAGGATACTCAAGATTTCCAGCGGCCAGGAGGGCAACGGCTCGCCCGAGGCCTCACAGGAAGACGAGGAATCCGAGCAGCAAGTGGTATATTTATTTATTTATTAAAAACTAAAAGTACATTAACGTCAAGCTCCTACGGAGGTAAAACATTTACCTGTACGTAGGTCCGGTATAACAAAAGAAGTATAATATAAAATAAAAAAAATAAAATAAAAATGTATATATGAGGCGTTTCACGTCAACTGCCCCAGCACCGCGCGCGAGCACCAAATCGTGCTATTTCTAACTCATGTTTATGATACTAAAATGTAACTAAAAAAATTGTTTTATAAGCGTTTCCGACGTATTTTTTCCTCAGCTTTCCAACGGTGTAGGCAGTTTTTCCGAAATTTTCCATTTTCACCTTCAAAAAGAACAAAACGTCTTATATCTCAAAAAGTGTATTTTTCATATTTTTTTATCATTTAGATCGAAACCTGAGCATTTTTTACATAGGAAATGATTTTTTTCATAATTTGCTCAGGATGTTTTCTTCGAGAAATAGAACGTGAAAGAGTAGCGCAACGGCTCTCCTGCGCGCGGGACGTCGCGTAAACTAGGCCTGCCTCGCTACCTAATAACCTTTCATAATCTTTACCTGTTCTTTCGAATTCTTTGTAATGTAAGAATAATATTTTATTGGCTTTTTTATAAAAAAAAAAAAACAAACAGAGTTTCATAGCTAACAGCAATATAGTAACTATACTAACGCTTTTTTCTCAGTGCAGATAATTTTTCTTTGTTTTTTCTAACAGTTTTTCTCGGGAAGATTTGATAGTCAGAACATAAAGAGGTTTTTTTGAGCTTCAATCTACTTTCATCAATTGGAATAATAGCATGGTATTGTAATGTGCCTGGTATGAATTTAGCCTTATCCAGTCTTGGTTTTAGTTTCAAGACAATATCTTCATATGATTCTTTACTGCTATAAAAAACTTTGGTTTCTTTGCAATAATCTTTAGCCCAGTTATAAAGCTTTTCTGGCGTTAAAATATTATTATTAGAAGAAATTTGTAGACTCGCTCGTTTTGCACCTCTTTTTAGGTTGGCGTCTATACCATCGCATGCACCTTTGCCATGCGCCGTGGCATAAAAATGCCACTCAGCTGGAACACCAAAATCTTTCTCATGAAAAAAAAGATTTAGAAAATTAGATTTATTTTTAAAATGCTGACCTGTTCCATCAGTCAAATAATAGACATTTTTTACTATGAATTTAGTTTTGAGGTAAGATATTATAACTTTTTGATATTCATAAACGGCAACAGTATCATGGTTTAGATTGTCGGAAATCACAGAAATGCTTCCATGTTTAAGCTCTTCATTTTCTTTATAATACACAACAACTGTAAAAACAGTTGCTTGGTTGTAGTTCCAATGGAACGATTGTGTAGAATTTTGTATAACAAACCCATAATTTTCGGCAAAATCACAACATACAAGAAATTCTCCTTGTTGAAGGTTGTTTTTTAAGTCACTTACAAAAAGTGATTGATTCTTAGTAAAAAAATCGTGAGATTTTAATTTTATCAATTTTTCTCCCAGTATGTCCATAAATTCATGAACATTTACAGTTTTAGAAGCTATTGTACACCGATCTGTTTGAAACCATGATTCATACTCTATTTGAAAAATATCACTTTCATCAAAATATTCAAGCAAATGTTTACGTAATATGGACATATTGGGGTAATCTAAATAGTCACCCAAATAGCATCTATCGTGTGCATCATTACACATAATTGCTTGGATGCAATCGTGGTAGTTTTTAAGAGGCAATCTAGTATCTTTTGTTAAATTTTCTAGATCGATAGCACTTAGCATGAGCTTTACGTTTTCGTGGTTAAATAGTAAAAAAAAAATATTAAAAATACACTTTTTGAGATATAAGACGTGTTTTGTACTTTTTGAAGGTGAAAATGGAAAATTTTGAAAAAACTGTCTACACCATTTTTAGTTACATTTTAGTATCATAAACATGAGCTAGAAATAGCACGCTTTGGCGCTCGCGCGCGGCGCTGGGGCAGTTGACGTGAACGCCTCATATGTATATATAAATGCATGTATGTGATATGCTGATTTTTTTTTTATAAGCTCTGGTCATTGACGGCGAAGGGATTTAATAATCCGAAGCCATCGTGGACTTGGGCGCAGGTGGCGATTGAGTCGCGGGTACCGTATCGACTTATTCTGGAAGGTAGTGCCAGCAATGGTGGCTTTGCCATCGACGATATCAAATTTCAGCCTCAGATTTGTTCAAGTAATGACAATTTTGATGACTTATATGTTTACGGTAGAATCAAAATATTTAATACTGAGCAAACTATTTTACTTCTTTTTAGCTCGACCTCCAACAGCTAAGCCAGCGTCAGCGTCTTCACAAGAATTATAAGAAAACTTAATAACTATATACATACACATAAAAGATGGTTATTTTTACTACACAGAGAGAAATTTTATTTATGAAGCTTTTTGCGTCGAAGTTTCAAATTGATGTAGTCATATGTAATTTATTAATCCCGTAATAGAGTACATTATATTTCTATACCTATGTATGTATTTATATTGAAAAGTATAAAAAAAATAATAATTACAGTCAATATATATATATTTATATATAATTGTATGCATATTGTTAATTATGAACACTATAGAAAGACAAGCAATGTTATGCAAAATTTAAATTTTTATTGATATTTTTCAAATTTCGAATACTGAGATATATCAACACCGTTGCGGAGAATATTGGATGCATCTATATTATACAATGTAAAGAGTTGTTTAATTGATTTTGGTGAACAATCTTTATTGTAACAAATGACGTTTCGGTGGTCTAGTTTGCCACCCTCATCAGACTAAACCTTGTTCAAATTAGCAACAGTCCTGATAAGACGCACTATTTAAAAACAAAGGCATTAACAATTATAAAAAGAGAAAATTTGGACAGAAGTTAATAGGTTTAAGTAGTTACTTGTCCATAGAGTTTTTTGGTTCATACGCCACCAGAAGAGATTATAACTTAATTTGTATATGAACATCACAGTAATAATTGAAAACATATAAATCACCTAAAAGTTAAATAGTAAAGCTACTGTTAGGCTACGACAGTCTATTCAATATCACAGATGTTTACGTTAAAATGTATTGCACGAAGTGTATATATTTATGTATAGATATAGATGTATTTCAAATATGACTAGAGAGAAAACTAACGACAAACAACTACCGATAAGTTTCATTTTTCCATCTATTAATAATACTATTATAATGTTGAATAAGATTTTTTGTATCGTCTTTTATGTTTATAGAGTTTTTCTACATTTTAATATTTATCATTTCAGATATTAGTCTTTTCTTTAAATTGCATTCCTTATCGAGTATAGTCGTATTAACAAAATCAAAGGCGTGATTGTACTCGCCCTACTGAAAAATCTCACGCCAAAATCTCATCTGAAATTCTGGTCCGCAAGCTGCTAAAATTCCTTTAATGATAAAAAATCAGTTTCTGGGAATTAGGAGTCGCCTATTAGGTAGGTTACGCCACCCCCAGATAAGTTCAAAAATCTACGTTTTGAAGCGTTTTAGCCATTTTTTACATTTTTAGAAATTTTACACATGAGATCTCACGTGAGATCTCATGTGTAAAATTTCTAAAAATGTAAAAAATGGCTAAATCGCTTCAAAACATAGATTTTTGAACTTATCTGGGGGGTGGCGTAACCCAATAGGTGACTCCTAATTCCCAGAAACTGACTTTTCATCATGAAAGGGATTTTAGCAGCTCGCGGACCAAAATTTCAGATGAGATTTTGGTGTGAGATCTCATGTGAGTTCTCACCTGAGTTCTCACGTGAGATTTTTCAGTAGGGTAGTGCATATATGTGATTTTCATGTAATTTGATTACAGTGAGTAACATTATTCTTATTGTTAATTTTTGTAATTGGTCACGAAACTGATATCATATTCTCGATATGTTTTTCACATTGTTATGAGCAAGGTTTAGCCTGATGAGGGTGGCAAACTAGACCGAAACGTCGTTTGTGACAATAAAGATTGTTCACCAAAATCAATTAAACAACTCTTTACAAAATTTATTGTGGACGAATAACCAAATTTCTAAAATATATTATGTAATGATATTATATAATAGTATATTAAAAAATAGTTAGGAAAATGTTAAATTTTACTTTTTATAGTGAAATGAGTACGTTTTTGGAAACATTTTTTTTAATACTTTTAATTATTGTTATAAAATATAAGATAATTTGTTTTTTATTTTCACATTATATATTAATAAAACGGACGAAACATACTAATGTTAAACAGGTTAGATGAAATGGCGTAAGCTCGTCCTAAATTAAGGTAAACTTTAGCAACGTACGGTGTTAAACACGGGCACAGTAAAAGTAATCGCGTCGACGGCCTCTTCGCCGGTTTTAGTTGAAGCATTTTATAAACTATAATTTTGGTCTCTCTGGAAACGTTTGCCGATCTAAATAAATTTGGCCTTTTATTGCATATCAAATCCACTATTTCTTTCATACTCTAAAATAAAAAAAGGACCATAAATAGCAAATAGTCGACTTGCAAAAAGGAGGAATATTTTTTATCACAAATAAATTACCGAAGCGGGAAAAGCCTGTTCTTTAGTCAGAATTTCGTGTAGTATAACTCCCATACTCCAAATATCGCTTTTAAAATCATATTTCTCTTTTTTCAACATTTCCGGTGCTATGTAGTAATAGGAACCTGCATGACTCATATTACTTCTGTAAAACAATGACAAGTGAATGTTGAAATATGATAGATACAATATTTTATAAGTAAATAAAAAATCTCACTCTCTTAAATCTCTCGACAATCCAAAATCGCCGATTTTAACAATGTCACCCACACGACCAGTGAGCATGATGTTTTCCGGTTTCAAATCCCGATGGAGAATATTTTTTGAATGTATATGATGAACTCCTAATACTACTTGAGTAAATAAATACAGAGAATCCTACAAACGGAGAAAAATACGTGAGTTTTATAGAAAGATACGGAAATTCAATTTTTAAATCATGTCAGCATTATATTACTTGCTCTACTAATGGGCTCATTGTTTTATCCAAAAGATCTTTTAATGTACCACGCACGGCGTATTCCATTAAAATGTAAAAGCTTCCAGAGTCTTGCCAGGCACCATAATACGAAATGATATTGGGATGTCGTAATATTTGCATGCATTCCACTTCAGCTGATAGCATCTACAGTGGTACACATTTATAGAAAAACGATAAATTTTACACAATAATTCACTCGAGTGTGGATTGAGTTTTAGCATTTTAGCCTTCAAACTGATTGTATAGATAACTTAATTCGGATAGCCCGTACGACGAAAAATTTAAACACTGGATGATCACACAAAAGCTTATAAATATTTTCTTATGCATCCGAAAATACTTATAGGCATTATTCATATTCATTCATGTGCGCAATAAAAACTTGAAGTGTCAATATACTGCCTACTCGATACTCACTCTACAGATGCAGGTATAAATACATACTAATTTGATTTAATTTACCTTGTTGAACCAAGTATTACTAGAATTTTGTTCCTGTTCTTTAACGACAAACTGCTTTCCATCTTTGCGGCGTTTCACCAGATAAACTTTGCTTATGAAACCAAATATGAAAGCATAAATTGAAAATAGATTTGTTTTATAATACGTTTACAATTGTTTTTTACCCAAAACTTCCGTTTCCAAGCAGAGCTTCAAATTGAAAGTTTTCTATCTGCATTTTACTACTCATATTTTCTTGTATTTACATAAAAGTAACCGTGCTGGGCAATTACCTGGTGAAACTGAATCTATATAACTACTTAAGTAAACATAAAGCTGAGGGAAATTAAGGTCAAAATTGACAACACACAGCATCGTATAATACGTAATAAGGCGTTTATAATATACGAATAAATTACGTACATTTATAAACCCTCATTTTTATTTATCTGTTTATTGTACAAATCAAAATTATTTACTTATCATGTAAAACTTTTTATAATTTCTATCTTTATCAAAGAACCATTCTTTAAAAAAAACAAGTTATATTTAAATAAAGAATAAACAAAAAATTACTATTTTATATGACACATCGTTTTTAAAGAAAATAAAAATAAAAAATTGTTAAAAAAAATTAGCAAGATTTACTGTACTACTTTCTTTTAACGCGTGAAATAGTCGCGACTGATTCTGTGACGTAGAAATGTATACATCCTTTGATCCGAATTTTTTTAAAATTACTTCTCTTGAAACGAGAAGGTATATATATGTATAGGCGCATATATATATATATATATATATATATATATATATATATATATATATATATATATATATATATATATATATATATATATATATATATATATATATATATATATATATATATATATATATATATATATATATATATATATATATATATATATATATATATATATATATATATATATATATATATATATATATATATATATATATATATATATATAAATCACATAGTGTACATCATTCAACTATTCGCCGAATCTATTGTGTCGCTGGAATCACTTGTAGTGGTGCGCAACTGTTTCAGACTATCTAGATATTCTTGCTGTGATGTGGCTAGCACCTTTGATAAAATATCACTATCCTCCCAGTCAGTCAAACCTAAAATAATTTACTAAATTATACATCTAGAAATTCAACTTTTATGCAGATTTTGTTAATAATAAGTATATTACTTCAAATTTTTTCAATAACTCTTTGCGGCATACATTTTTCATGCAAAAAGTGTATTTTTTCAGTATTTGTTTATAAATAATAACAAATTTATAAGAAACAAATTGATAGTAAATTCATGAAAATACCCATAATAATCGAAAAAAAATTATTTCGAAAATGGAAAAAACGATAATAATCTAGGTTAATACTTGATATGTTGTTGGTTAATACTTGATTGTTCGTATGTTATATAGTTAAGTATTAGGATTAATAAACATCAACGAACAAAGTGGAAACGAAATTTAGCTTTTTCCCAACGTTTCGAGAGTTTTTATTAGCACCAGCGATAATTTGGCACCCTCTCTTCGATCTTTCTCGATTTCTTTCGAGTTTCGAAATCGATTCGAGATTTCGAGATACCTCGCAAAAACGCTCGAAAACCGAACGAATCTCGATCGCTCAATTTAGGGTGAATGTACATAAGCGCCGCGCTGCGCTGCGCGGTCCTCTGCTTGTGCTGGTCCATAGTTCCGTTTCTATATTCCATTGTTAATGGTACAATTCTCTAGATCTATGTCGTACATCTATCATTTTCATGGTCCTGATCATGATTGAAGCCAAAATAAAAAAAATTAGAAAAATGTATAATTTCATTAAAGTTATTGAAACTGTTAAAAAAATTTAAAAAAAAGAAACAACAATCTTGCAGAAGGTGGTGGGTTCGACCACATTTAGCAATACCTCAAAGAAATATTCATAGTGCTTATAGCACTTTATTTAAATATTTTGCATTAAAGGATCATGAAGAGTTTTATAGATTTATTAACATAAGTTTTAATCAATTTCATCATTTACTAGCGTTAATCAGCGCGCTACGCGCGCCACTGTTTCGTCTTTTGTTTCTCTCCTTTCGAGATTCGAGACGGATTCGATTATTCGAGGTTTCGAGATCGTTCGAGGGCAAAATAGATTATCTCGAATGCTCAATTTATATAAGGGATTTGAACTGGTTAAAGGACATCCCATTATCGACTAATTCCATCTTATTCATCAATAGCTGCATTTTCCAATGTTCTAATCTTTTATAATTCATAACTAGTGTTAATCAGCGCGCTACGCGCGCCACTGTTTCGTCTTTTGTTTCTCTCCTTTCGAGATTCGAGACGGATTCGATTATTCGAGATTTCGAGATCGTTCGAGGGCAAAATAGATTATCTCGAATGCTCAATTTATATAAGGGATATATCATATCAATTGGGTCTTGTGTTTTCTTTCTCGGCTCAAAATACTTTTGTTCTTGAACTGTCCGTCATCTAAACTATCCCTTCATTTATTTAACTTTTCATTTTGGAGCATAAGGTAAAGTAGGTAGTAGTGGGACAGTTTTGACCATACTTTTTTTATAATCTTTTCTATTGCCAAAACTAAGCACAATACATAAAAACTAATTACCTCAGCAGGTAGCTCGTGTCTCAAGGTTTATTTTAAGAAAAAAAAGATGCTTTCTTCCGTTGTTGGTGTATTAAAAGAATCTTATTAAAAGAAAATAACTATCGACTAGTGTAGTGGGACACGGTAACTTATTTATGACCGGTAGTGGGACGCCCATTTGACGCAGTAGTGGGATAATACTTTTTAAACGTGTCCCACTACTACGATATGGGAATTAAGAGGTACCTATAGTGGGATAAAGTTTTCGCTATGCGTACAGCTCAAACATAACCTCAAAAAGTTTGAATCTTGTTATACATTAGTTTAAGAAATAAATCAGCACAATAATGAAGTGACTACGTAGCTAACCTCATAAAGAATACTAATGAAGTAATGCTTTTATCACCTTAACTGTTCATCGTAGTTTTTTACTGCGGTCCCACTTCTGGTCCCAAAATAGGTTTTGTCCCAGTACTGCCTCCTTTACCTTATACACATCGTCCGTGATTTATAAATATCATAGACATGCAACTGCTCATTTATTTGTAAGAATATACGAATGGAACGGAACGGCAGAGCTGAGCTTCAGCGCAGCGGGAGCACGGCGCAGCACGGCGCGGCGCTTATGTACATTCACCCTTATATTAGGGAAAATGTTATAAGCGCTGCGCTACGCTGTCGCATTGATTACTTGTAGACATCGTCGCTGATTGTCTAATATTTAAATGTTAGCCAATCAGCGACGAGGTCTACAAGTAATCAATACGACAGCGTAGCGTAGCGCAGCGCTTATGTACATTCTCCCTAAGGGTGAATAGCCGTCTTACGCCGCGCTGCGCTGCGCGGTTCTCTGCTTGCGCTGGTCCATAGTTCCGTTTCTATATTCCATTGCTAATGGTACAATTCTATAGATCTATGTCATACATCTATTATTTTCATGGTCATGATCTTGATTGAAGCCAAAATAAAAAAAATTAGAAAAATGTATAATTTCATTAAAGTTATTGAAATTGTTCAAAAATTAAGAAAAAAGAAACAACAATCTTACAGAAGGTGGTGGGTTCGACCACATTTAGCAATACCTCAAAGAAATATTCATAGTGCTTATAGCACTTTATTTAAATATTTTGCATTAAAGGATCATGAAGAATTTTATAGATTTATTAACATGAGTTTTAATCAATTTCATCATTTATTTGAACTGGTTAAAGGACACCTCATTATCGCCTAATTCCATCTTATTCATCAATAGCTTCATTTTCCAATGTTCTAATCAATTTTATAATTCATAGTATATCATATCAATTGGGTCTTGTGTTTTCATTCTCGACTTAAAATACTTTTGTTCTTGAACTGTCAGTCATCTAAACTATCCCTTCATTTATTTAACTTTTCATTTTGGAGCATATACACATCGTCCGTGATTTATAAATATCATAGACATGCAACTGCTCATTTTTTTGTAAGAATATACGAATGAAACGGAACGGCAGAGCTAAGCTTCAGCGCAGCGCGGCACTTATGTACATTCACCCTAAAGGGGATGTCGGAGCCCCCCCCCCCCCTCCTTAGTGTTTTGTATTTCCAATATTTTTTCAAAAGTGTAAATCCTACCGATCTCAGGTTGAGAAATAACGGTTCATTATTGCGACATCTAGGGGGCTCAGCTTTGATTTTTAATTTTAATACAGTTTACAAAAAGTTTTTTCAGTATAATTGAATTTTGAGGTTATGTTGACACCTGTAAGTAACCTTGTGTATTTCCAATAAATAAAAGAAATGACAAATCAGACCGGCTTCCGGTCGTGCGCAATGCCTAGTTGATGAAAAATACTACGGGGAGAAAAAATCATCTCTTGATTTTTTTCTCATGTCGCTTAGTTTTGAAGATATAAGTGAAAGAAAAACTGCAATTTTAGCTCGTTCATCCCCTTAAAAGGACTCTCCTCTTCAGGGCTTAAAAAGTTAAAATTCACCATATAGTTCTTTGGTTTTTGTGTTGAGCGAGTGTCCACACAGCGTCTCATGTGCCTTGTCTCTTGTCTCATGTCTCAAGTGCGAAAAAAATCGTTGTCCGAATTCTTATACATTTATAGTTTATGGCAATAGAAAATTATACAGAAAAAATGACCACAGATTAGAAATTATTAAGATTGCGAACAACAATTTTTTTCGCGCTTGAGACACGAGACAAGAGACAAGGCACATGAGACGCTATGTGGACAGCCCTAACTAGCGTTAATTTGGCGCGCTACGCGCACCCTCTCTTCGCTGTTTCTCGATTTCTTTCGAGTTTCGAGATCGATTCGAGATTTCGAGATACCTCGCAAAAACGCTCAAAAACCGAACGAATCTCGATCGCTTAATTTATATTAACGGCCTTTTCACATTGAGTGCATCGTGCGCCGTGTGCCGTGTTTCGTGACCCGTCATCCTCCAATTCTTGTAGACCGTGCTACTCATAAGCCCATTTTTAATAATAACAAAAATTCCAACCAATTAGCAACGCGGTCTACAAGAATTGGAGGATGACGGGTCACGAAACACGGCGCACGGCGCACGACGCACTCAATGTGGAAAGGCCGTAAGGACTAGCGTTAAGGGAGATTGTACATAAGTGTTGCGCGATCCTACGCTACGCTGCGCAACGCTGCACTGCGCTACAGCATTCCGTTCCTATGTTCTTCTATGTTTTCCTATGTAATAGGAACAAACGAAACTCCACGGCAGGCGCTGACGCAGCGTAGCGCATCTTAACGTAGGATCGCGCAGCGCTTATGTACAATCTCTCTAAGCGCTACGCAATGCAACGCAACGCTACTGTTACTTGTGGAATTTTTTGCTGATTGGCTAATAAGCGTTGTGGTGTACGAGTTAACTATATATAACCGTAGGGTTAAGTACTTCCACAAGTAACAGTAGTCGGAGCGTTGCGTAGCGCTTATGACACTCTCCCTAATTTGGTATGGGGACTGCGATCTTCTTTCTCACTCTAATGCGGTAGAGTGGGGGGAGTGGCCATGTTACGTACGGCGAGAAGCCGCCTGCGAGCGGCAGTCAGTGCTCGATACTCTGAGCATGCGGACGTGCGTCCGCTGTACACCTTCCTAATAAACCTCCTGTTGCTGTTAATTCCTGACTCTTTTCATTCTCTCTCCCCTTTCCCTCTGGAACCAGGAGAGCCGTGGAGCTTCAATCCCCACATTGGTGACCCCGACATCAAGTTGCCGAGGAGGAGTGATAGGTGTGGACCTGTCGCGGTGTCTTCGCCGCCGCCGCCGTCGTCTGTGCGTCACTTCGTCCTCTCCACTACTTCTTACACGTACCTCGAGTCGATAAGAGTAGTCATCATCGGCTGTTAGCCGGGTAGGCTTTTGCCCCTGGCAGTCGACCTCTCTGTGTGCGTGCTGGCACGCCGGCACACACAGACCTTTTTTTATCCCGCGCGTCTTCTCTCGAGAAACGTGAGGGATACGTAAGAGGATCAACAATCCTCTTTACTCCCGGATGCGTGCAGGCACGCCGGCGCATACCGGGAAATTCGTCCTTTGTCGAATTACATCGTGTACGTGCTGGCACGCCGGCGCACACGCGTAAAAACCAACTGCCGAGAGCATTTAGCGCAGCTGCGCAATCATCATTCCTCGTCGAGTCTTCTCCGAGGCATCGCAGCTTTCTTTGGCAGATCTCCAGGTGCGTACTTGCGTGAAGCCACCGTCACCGGCGCCTTCAAACGCACCTGTCGAGCAACGTGAAGCGGATCTCTGGGTGCGGCCGTGCGTGAAGCCACCGTCACCGGCGCCTTTTTACCGCACCCGTCGAGCACCGGGAGGTCGGCTGCTGCAGCACCTCGTCGAGTCTTCTCCGAGGCAGCTAATCTTCAGACTCCATTTATTCCGTCAAGGTATGCGGGCGTGATCTGCGAGGTCATAGAAAATCAAGCGCGTGCGTGCGTCTTGAATTCCGAGAATTGTTCTCGCTCGGCGCGTGATTACTTGCGAGTTTTGAATTCGCGGGACTCCGCGCGCAACGATCTCGCGTTCCGAGAACGGGCGGCCATTTTAACTTTCGCGCTATCGTGTTTTCAAGCTCGCTCTTGCGCAAGGTGACACGAAAAATCCTTTAGTAGTTTTGAGTCACGTGTATCGGATTTTTTTTTTTCAAATTTCGATGAGTTTATGCATCATCTAGTAACATGCTTTAATAAAATTCTCTTAATTTTTTTTTAGCGGGAAGTGATCTCAGTCCTTCACGCAACGTGCTGTAATGTCGATAATCAATTTTAAGTGTTAGGATAGGCTTAGCTTTTTAAACCATTGTTTGTACCTGCGAGTACTAACTAGGACTTTGTAATACGCAGCGGCGTAAGGTAATTTAGGTTCACGATCGATCCTCGTTAGAGGAACCGAACCTTTTCTTACCTTCTACGCGCACTCTCGAGTCACGTAGAGGTAATTATTTATGCATTAGTTTCCAGGCTCGTGCATATTCTTTTTCGCCAAAATGCCCGTAGACGAGGGAGCATTTGAAGCCCTGCAACAGCAGATGCAACGGCTTTTTGCTAGCAATGCAGATAATCGTGTCGAAGGCGCGCGTTTGCCGAAGATCCCACCGTTCATCCAAACCGATCCCGACTTGTGGTGTTTGCAAGTAGAGGCGACATTTCGTAACTCGAATATCACGGTAGATTCGACAAAAGTAGATTATCTTTGTCCGGCGCTCGGGGGTGAGGCCTTATCGGCTATAAGGGACATAATCAAAAAGGATCCCGCTCCCGCGGATATATACAAACAAGTTAAAGAGCGTCTTATTTCTACTTTCGCAAGCTCCGCCGAACATAACCTCCGCAAGCTTTTAAAAGGTGAAGTGCTGACCGATGGCAAGCCCTCGAGAATTCTTCAGAGGCTTCGCGCCCTTAATCAAGGTTCCTGCGACGATAAAATTATTCAGTCCGTTTTCCTTGACCAACTTCCGTTGCAACACCGTGCGGTTCTTGCTTCCTCGACTTACGAAGATCTTGACAAGTTAGTAGAAGCTGCTGACAAAATCGCTGAAATTTCCTCCGGAGCTGACTCCCAGATTAATGCAGTCTCTTCAAATCAATCAACCCCCGCTTCCCTTGAAGCTGTTCTCAAGAGCTTTGATCGCTTTGAACGAAGGTTTGAGGCACTTGCTAAAAAGGTAGATGATATCTCAGGATCTTCAAAAGACTCATCTCGTTCTGAATCCAGGGGTAGGTCCAGGCGCGCTCGCTCTTCTAGCCGCGATTCCTCTGGTTTATGCCTCGCCCATAAGAAATATCCTAATAACCCTCTATCGTGCAGGGAGTGGTGCTCCAAATATGCTGAGTGGCAAGCGAGAAACCCTCAGCCAAAAAACTAACTCAACCTTCTGTTGAGGAGACGTCTTCAGAAGGCCCTCGCGTGTCTAAACGTCTCCATGTTCGAGGTCGTATTTCGAGCAAGTCGTTCCTTATGGACACTGGTGCGGACATTTCGCTCGTTCCAGCAAATCCTAAGGCTTGCGGCAAGCCCAGCTCCTTTAAGCTTTTTGCAGCGAACAATTCGTTAATTAGTACCTACGGCGAATCGATGCTCACGCTTAATCTGGGCATTCGACGCCCAATTCGCTGGAGCTTTTGCATCGCGGATGTTCCTCATCCCATCATAGGTGCCGATCTCCTATCCCATTATGGCCTTCTTGTTGACCTCAAAAGAAGTCGTCTAGTTGACTCTTGCACTAATATCTATACTCTTGCAGTCGTAAAAGATGTTTCCTTGGACTCTGTTTTTGCAGTTGTTCCCGGTTCGGAGTGTGCGAAGATTCTCGCTGACTTTCCGGAGATCACAGGTGTTTCTAAACCCACAATCCCCAGAAACAGCGATGTTTTCCACCACATTTTGACCTCTGGTCCCCCTGTCTCGGAGCATCCTCGTAGACTTGCTCCAGACAAGTTGAAAGCGGCGAAAGCCGAATTCGATGCTTGGATTGAGGCAGGAATTTGCCGCCCCTCCAGCAGCCCTTGGGCAAGCCCCCTCCATATGGAGATGAAAAAGGATAACTCCTGGAGACCGTGTGGTGACTACAGGCGTCTCAACGCCGCCACGGTCCCGGATAAGTATCCGACTGCTCATATTCATGATTGCACGAATAATCTGTATGGTAAGAAAATCTTTTCGGCGCTTGATCTTCATAAGGCGTTCAATCAGATTCCTGTAGCCCCTGAAGACATACCGAAAACGGCCATTATCACCCCTTTCGGCCTTTTCGAGTTCATGTATATGACCTTCGGGCTTCGCAACGCGAGTCAAACCTTCCAGCGTTACATCAATAGCGCGCTAGGTGATCTCGATTTCGTATACCTTTATATTGACGATATTCTTATTGCTTCATCTTCAATTGAAGAACATTATGCTCATCTTCGCACGGTTTTTGAACGACTTAAGAAGTTTCACCTTCGTTTAAATGTCGAGAAATGTACTTTCGCTGCTGAAGAGTTAGAGTTTTTAGGTTATCTGGTGAATGGTGAGGGCATTCGCCCCATTCCCAATAGGGTTGAAGCCATCCTAAACTTCCCCAAACCTCAAACTATAGCAGAACTGCGCAGGTTTGTCGGCACCGTGAATTTTTACCGCCGTAACATGCCTCGTGCTGCAACTTCCCAGGCTCCCCTCAATGCTCTGTTTAGTGATTCTCGCAAAAATGATAAACGTCCCGTTCCGTGGACGTCTGAAGCTGAAGAGGCTTTTGTACGAGTAAAGGAGGAGTTGTCAGCAGCAGCTTTGCTTGTTCACCCCCGCGTTGGTGCGAAAATACGCATCGTCTCTGATGCTTCCGATTCTGGAATGGGAGCTGCCCTTGAACAGCTGTCTCTCACTGGAATTTGGGAACCTTTAGCTTTCTTTTCGAAAAAGTTCTCCCTCTCACAGCGGAAGTACAGTGCATATGACCGTGAGCTCACGGCCATGTACGAAGCTGTTAAATACTTCTCATTTCTCGTTGAAGGCAGGGACTTCAAGATCTTAACAGATCATAAACCCCTCATTTATGCGTTCATGCAGAAATCCGATAAGGCTTCACCGTGTCAAACGCGTCAGTTATCCCTTATCGCACAGTATACTACTCAGATTGAGTACTTCAAAGGCACTGAAAATACAGTTGCTGACTCACTCTCTCGGGCAGAGTCCATCCGACTCCCCGTAGAAATTAATCTTAATGAGCTTGCCGAAAAACAGGAAGCTGATGAGCAGCTCAAGGCCATTCGTGAATCCCACTCTCCTTGAAGCGTATTCAGTGGGGCCCTGCTCACACTACTATTTATTGCGAAATCACTGGTGAAGCCATTCTTCCGTATATTCCTGAGTCCCTTCTTGAGATGGTCTTCCATATGTTCCATAAGCCTGCTCACCCAGGTCCCAAAGTCACCGACAGACTCATTCGTCAGCGTTATGTATGGCCTAATATGCACCGTGATATATCTCGCTTTTGTAAAAACTGTTTGGATTGTCAACAGTCAAAGATCTCTCGCCATGTAAAACTTGTTCCTGATAAATTCGTTGCACCTGATGGTCGTTTCAACCATGTTCACATTGATCTAGTCGGTCCCCTGCCCAATTGCAATGGTTTCGAGTATGTGCTCACCATGATCGATCGTTTTTCGCGTTGGGTTGAGGCAGTTCCCTTGCGTGAAACTTCAGCGCAGACGGTAGCTAGAGCATTCTACGACACTTGGGTTTCGCGCTACGGTGCGCCCAAGGTTATCACTTCAGACCAGGGTTCGCAGTTTGAATCGCGCCTATTCACGGCCCTCTTGTCCCTAATAGGTTGCGAACGCATTCGCACTACTGCGTATCACCCGGCGGCGAATGGCCTAATCGAACGCTGGCACCGTAGTTTTAAGGCAGCGATTATGTGTTACGTGGACAAGGACTGGACCCGTACGCTAAGTACAGTTTTGTTAGGTTTACGTTGTCACCTCCGTCAGGACACGAACGCGTCTCCTGCGGAGTTCGTGTTTGGAACCACCTTACGTCTTCCAGGTGAGTTTTTTCTCCCTGAAGACTTTACACCCGATCCGAATTTCTTTATTGAAGAATTTCGCGAATATATGCGACAAGTTCGTCCAGTCCCTGTCGCACACAATTACAAGAAATGTGCGTTTTGTTTCAAAGATTTGTATAGTTGCACACATGTATTTATGCGTAACATGGCTAAAAAGTCATTAGAAAGGCCTTACACGGGCCCGTATAAAGTATTAAAGCGTCCGTCTGATCGCGTCTTTGATATCCAAGTCAACGGCATGTCGCGTAGCGTGTCAGTTGAACTTTTGAAACCTGCGTACTTGATCTCTGATAGTCTTCCCGATGTGCCTCCCGGTGGTAATTTAAAAGGCAATCAGCCCACCACCGTTGATCAACCGGTGTTAAAAACTTACACTAGGAAGAAGGTAAATTTCTCTCCTGCAACTAAAGCTTAACTCGACTGTGATACACAGTATTAGTACTTTGCAAGTGCGACCGAGCACAATAAATTGAAAATTTATATTTATTCATTATTTATGTGTAGCGTTGACACTCGGGGGGAGTGTATGGGGACTGCGATCTTCTCTCTCACTCTAATGCGGTAGAGTGGGGGGAGCGGCCATGTTACGTACGGCGAGAAGCCGCCTGCGAGCGGCAGTCAGTGCTCGATACTCTGAGCGTGCGGACGTGCGTCCGCTGTACACCTTCCTAATAAACCTCCTGTTGCTGTTAATTCCTGACTCTTTTCATTCTCTCTCCCCTTTCCCTCTGGAACCAGGAGAGCCGTGGGGCTTCAATGCCCACATTGGCGCGCTACGCGCGCCCTCTTCGCTGTTTCTCGATTTCTTTCGAGTTTCGAGATCAATTCGAGATTTTGAGATACCTCGAAAAAACGCTCGAAAACCGAACGAATCTCGATCGCGCAATTTATATTAGGGAGAATGTACATAAGCCGCTGCGCTGCGCTACGCTGTCGCATTGATCTTGTAGACCTCGTCGCTGATTGGCTAATATTTAAATGTTAGCCAATCAGCGACGAGGTCTACAAGATCAATGCAACAGCGTAGCGTAGCGCAGCGCTTATGTACATTCTCCCTTAAGGATTAGGGACTTGTGACAAAACCAAAGAACTATTTGGTGAATTTTAACTTTTTAAACCCCGAAGAGGAGAGTGCTAATAAAAAACTCTCAAAACGTTCGAAAAAAGCAAAATTTTGTTAATACCTAAACTTTACCGATTGAATAAATTTGATTTGACAGTTTCGAGGCTGTATAAAAAGAAATACTTCAAATTAAGTAGATGTACAAAATCAAAAGAGGAGTCCGTATAAGTGCAAAATTTCAAATCAGAATATCAATCAGCTTATATGCGTAAACTTTGAATTAGTACATTTCGACACGAGTGGGGAAGTCACACCACCTAAATAATCGACTTACACACTAGTTTCGAACGGTATTTTATACCACGAGCGCCGAAAAATCATATCAAAGTTGTGATTTTGAGGTTAGAGTGGTATAAAATATTTTAACCGGGTTCCATAGCCGTACTATTACCGACCGAGCAATTCACACAGTTAGTATATTACGTACCTAGGCCGGGAAGTAGGATATTACATTCGCGTGTAGGTTGCCGTCCTCGACTTCGCCTCGGACGGCAGACAGGCGAATATGATATTCTATTTTCCGGCCGAGGTGCGTATACTATTTTTTGTACCGCAAGCACGATTTTCGCGTTTTTTGAACCTAATAGAGCCGAAAGCGACCGCTTGTCGACCAGCAGGCGGTAAAAATTGAAATGTGCCCGCTGCTCACAGTAGCGGGCGATAAAAATCGAAAAGCGCCCGCTGCTCGCAGTAGCGGACGGTAAAAACTGAAAAGCGCCTGCTGCTAGGGGCGGTAAAAATCGAAAAACGCCCGCTGTCGTTTTTGAATGGAGTTTTCAAGATTATTTGAGAAAATCATCGATATTTTGAAAAAACGCAAAAATCTATACTTGCGGTACAAAAAATATTGTGTGCACCAAGGGCTAAGAGGGTTTTTTGACCTCGTGTGGTTGCAGTACTCGTCTTCGGTTCGATAACGCACTCGCCTTTCGCTCGTGCTAGCTCACCTTCGACTCGTACTGCAACCCCACACTCGGTCTAAAAAGACCCACTTTACGCCCTTGACACACAATATACTATTTTTTCATACCCTGGCTCGAAAGTTCGCCAAAACATGCACGTTTTGTGGCCGGAAAATTGCAGGTTATAGTCACGCCATATACTGTAAACATGTGACTGTAATATGCAACTTTTCAGCCGCAAAACGGCATGTTTTGACGAACTTTCGGCCGGGGTATGGTGAAAAATAAAATACGTCGAATCACAAAAAATCAAGAGAACACTCTTCTGCGTTTTTTAATATTCTAACCACCCAGTGAAAGTTTAGAGTCGAAATATCAAGTCGTTTTTGTAAAAACTTTGAACAAAGCGAGATTTAATTTCGTTCAGTTTTATCGGCGGGATATTTACCTCTTGAACAAATTCAGTTGCCCTGTGTAATCCTGTAATACATCATTATAGAAAGTTTCGAGGCAAAGAAACGACAACATCTTTGTGGATTTTTTATGGAACGAAAATTAACGAAAATTAACCAAATTCCATTTCAAGAATAAACAAAGGTGTCATCTTTTTTTTGTCTCGAAACTTTGTAAAACAATGTACTTATCAGAAGATTAAGTACGCAGAGCAACTGAATTTGTACGAAAATCGTTATTTCCGCCGATAAAACAGGGTTAGTGGTAAAGTAGGACATTACTCCCTCTTAGGGAAAAGCCTTACCTAACTGCAGATTTCTGCACTTGATTTTTCAAATTTTTCAACCAATTTTCATGTTATCAAAATTATTGAAGCACACGCACAATCTATATAATTCAAAGAATGTGCGTCAGCTTCAATATAAGCAAAAATATGTAAATTGAGATAGATATTTGAAAAATCAATAAATGTTGGTAAGCATGTACAGACTATACAAGGCATCCCCTTAACGGGGTGCCATAGTCCTACCATTACCGACCGAGCAATTCACACAGTTTCAAGCTGATTAAAAATAAAATACGTCGAATCACAAAAAATCAAGAGAACACTCTTCTGTGTTTTTTAACGTTCTATCATTCAGTCAAAGTTTGGAGTCGAAATATCAAGTCATTTCTGCAAAAACTTTGAACAAACGAAATTTAATTTCGTTCAAAGTTTTTGAAAAAACGGCTTGATATTTCGACTCCAAACTTTGACTGGATGATAGAACGTTAAAAAACACAGAAGAGAGTTCTCTTGATTTTTTGTGATTCGACGTATTTTATTTTTAATCAGCTTGAAACTGTGTGAATTGCTCGGTCGGTAATAGTACGAGTAAGGCATCCCCTTAAGGGAGAGGCCACAAATGCACCTCACTCTCCGAATGTGCCCAGATGTAACAACTCAAGCCGGGCAGATTCGGAGAGCGAGGTGCATTTGTGGCCTCTCCCTAAGGGGGTGTCGTGCTATACTTTCCTACTAACACTGTTTTATCGGCTAAACATGTACACACTAAAAAGCAACGAAATTTCATTTCAGAAATAAACAAAGGCTGTTATTGTGCCTCCGAACTTTGTAAAACGATGTTACTGGATTGCGCATAGCAACAAATAAATTTGACTTGCCTTTAGAGCGCTACCGTGCTGCTTCGTACATTGACTTGAAACTTTGTAACATATTGATAGGATCTCATAAAACTTAGAGAAGTGCACTCTTTTTTTGTGCGATTCGAAATATTTCTTTTTATATTGCCTGGAAATTGAAATATTACTAAAGCAAAAGGTAAAAACTAATCTCATAATTTAATCATTGGTGTTAATACGTATTATTTTGTCTTATTTTCATTTAATCTTGAACGTTTGTGAAATATTTATGTATATTTATCGGGATTCATGCGCGTATATGCATGAAATTCATGTAACGTGCATATTCTTGTAATATCTAAATATTTCATTCAATATCAGAGATAAAATTACGACAAATTGATATTAATACATTGTATGTTCTTTTATGTAGTGCAAACTTGATAAAAGTAAACTTTTATGTTAACTTGATAAAAGTTGATTTTACCGATGTAACGTCCTATGGTTGTAACACGGCCATAACTTCGTATTATATTTCGTTCCTCGTTCTCGAGATTAACTTATGTAGTACCGCGACTTGTCGCCCGATGACGCCAGTTTTCAGAGTATTGTTATAGAAAAAAATACCCCCTCCCTCGCGGTGCGGCACGCGCTCGTGCGCGCGCTCGCTCTCCTCATTACGTTTCTTGGCGCCGATGACGGCGGACGTCAGACAATGTCGAATCGCAAACGAGTGATGGCTTTAGAAGCCGAAATTACTGCAATTCGACGTGAGATACAGGATATTCAACAGGAAGATGAGACGGGGTCTTCAGCATCGGAGAGCGACGATAGCAAGGATTCAGGTACGCCAAGAGGGGAGTTTTTCTTGTTGTGTTTAAACTTGAGTTAAACCGGCAAAAGAAAAAACCTCATAAGCCCAAACTAGAGTTGGGATCTTTTTTACATTGCTATAGCAATTACACCAAATACGCTTTCCGTAAGTAACAGAATCTTTTCTTGTACAGAAAACAGGCTTCCTGAATCACCGCCGAAAAAGAAGGCGCGAGCCTCGGATGAGCCGGCGCTCTTGCCCGAGCCAGAGGTCACCGCGCCCGCTTTGGACGCCGTGGAACAGAGCGAGGAGACTCAATTTCTCGGAATGAGCCCGAATGAAAAAAACGGCAAGACGCTTGAATTGTCTCAGAAAATGGTGGATTTATTGAAGGAATGGATAAATAAAGGCTTAAAGGAAGAGGTTAGGTCAAACATACTCGAGGCAATTCCGAGAAAGGGAAGCATTCTTTTAGAAGCACCCATCATAAACGAAGAAGTTTTAATCGGTATGGGAGACACGGCGGTCAAGCGGGACAAATTCTTTTCTAATCATCAAAACGTGGCGGGCGCCGCGCTTGCTACGGTCGCATCAATTTTTCACGACATAGTGAACGACAACAAAGTGCCTTTGGATCGAAAGGTCTTATTAAACAATCTAGCGAACGCCACGAAGCTTCTCTCAGATTTGATGTGCTCCCTATCAAAGACCAGGAAAGCGTTTATTACACCGGGTTTTGAAAAAAACCTCAGAGCCGCGCTGGAGAAGTCTACACCAGATGAATATTTGTTTGGCAGCAAGCTCCAGGATATCATATCCGGAGCTCAGGCGACGCTTAAAATATCTAAATCAATCAGAACGCAGCCACCAAAAATCCACTTCGACCAGCCAACGGTTTAAACTGGAAGGGTTCATCGAACAACGAGGCAGGTCCGGTGAACCCCAGGAGAGGCTCGGCGCGAGGATTTGCCTCGAGAAAAAGAAGAAGATCGAGCGAGCCGAGACCATCACACGACCGACGCTACACCCAGCAGGAACCCATGCGACGACCTCGAGCGGCCCATTCATCGAAACACCCTCGATAGGAGATCAGGTACATTTTGCCGGCAGAATTAGGCATTACGTAGAAATGTGGAAAAACATCACTGACGATCCTTTTGTTTTAAATTGCGTATCAGGTTATAAAATCGAATTCGCGGAATCGGTTGTACAACGGTTCCTTCCGTCTCATGCAACTTTTAGTTATCAGGAATTTAAATTATTAAAATTACAAATATCTACCTTATTAAATTCAGGCGCGATAGAAATTTGCCAACCAGAACCAAATCAATTTCTCTCAGCCTATTTCTTAGTTCCTAAGCCGGATGGCTCACATCGGTTTATTCTGAATTTAAAAAAGTTGAATGAGTTTATCGAAACGGATCACTTTAAGCTAGAGGATGTTAGGTCGGCAATAAACATCTTGTACCCAAATGACTTCATGTGCAAGGTTGATCTGAAGGATGCATATTTTCTCGTACCTATGCACAGAGATTCTAAGAAATATTTACGTTTTCAATTTAATAACGTTTTGTATCAGTTTACTGTTTTACCATTCGGTTTAAATACTAGTCCTTACATTTTTACTAAACTTTTAAAACCAGTAATGAATTTTTTGAGAACAAACAATTTTAGATCGGTCATATATCTAGATGACATTCTATTATTCGGAGATACAAATACAAATTGTCTAGAAAATAAAGTGAAAACGGTAGATCTTCTGATCAATCTGGGATTTATTATAAACTATGAGAAAAGTAACCTTGTTCCATCCAATCAATGCAATTTTTTGGGCTTTATTATAAACTCGAGAAATATGCGCTTATCCTTGACGGAAATGAAAAGATTAAAAATTAAAAATCTTGTAAAAAATCTTTTAGAACAAAAGAAATGTACAACACAGGCGTTAGCAGAGTTGATTGGAGTTTTGGTAGCAGCGTGTCCGGCAGTTAAATATGGATGGTTGTTTTACAAATCTTTAGAAAGAATCAAATACATAGCTTTAAGAAATAACTTCTATAATTTTGATTCTTACATTTCACTTTCACATTCAGCGGTAGCAGATTTAAAATGGTGGAAAAACAATATTATGTCAATTCACAACGATATTCGATCATTTGAATTTAAGATGGAAATTTTTTCGGATGCGTCTCTTTCGGGCTGGGGAGCAGTATGCGGAGATTCTAGAATCAATGGATTCTGGTCAGAAGATGAATCAGAATTCCATATTAATTTGCTAGAGATCCTAGCCGCTTTTTTCGCACTAAAAGCTTTTGCAAACAAAGAATCTAACTGCCAAATCCTCCTCCGTGTCGATAATACAACAGCACTCTCTTACATTAACAAGATGGGAGGAATTAGATTTCCCCATCTAAATAGGGCAACAAAAAAATTGTGGCAATGGTGTATTCTTAGAAATATATGGGTATTCGCTGAGTATGTTGCATCTAGCGAAAACCCTGCAGATTATGATTCGAGAATCACGAATGTAGACACGGAGTGGGAATTGGCACCTTACGCATTTGATATTGTTAAACGCGAGTTAGGTAAACCAAACATCGACTTGTTTGCATCACGTATAAATAAAAATGCCCAGTTTACTGCTCCTGGCAAAGAGACGCAGATGCTTTAGCAATTAATGCATTTACGATATCTTGGAAAAAGTTTTCTTACTATGCTTTTCCACCTTTTTCTCTGATTCCGAGAGTTTTAAAAAAGATTCGAGAAGAAGAATCGAACGGAATTTTAGTAGTTCCTTTTTGGCCAACTCAATGCTGGTTTCCAAATTTTAAAAAACTTGTTATTGGCAAAATCATTAGTTTAGAACCATCTAATTATTTACTACTATCACCTTGTAGATCGATCACTCACCCGAGAGCGGCAAACCTTACACTTCTTGCCGCGAGATTATCAGGGAGGCCTACAGAAAGAGAGGCGTAAAGGAACCTGCATTGGATATCATGATGTCGTCTTTAGCTGATAGCTCGTATAAACAATACAACGCTCCTTTGAGGGCATGGTGGGAATTTTGCCACACGAGAAAGCGGGACCCTTTCGCACCGTCGGTAGACACCCTCTTGGATTTTCTGTCCAATCTATTTAACTCGGGAGCAGCATATGGTACAATCAATACAGCTAGATCAGCAGTAGCTCTAATTTCAAATAATGATTTTGCAAATAATAGCGTTATTAACCGATTCTTCAAGGGTTTGTTTAAGTTAAGGCCTACAGCACCGAAATATCATAAAACGTGAGATGTCACTGAGGTTTTAAAGATTATAGAATCATGGCACCCACTTAACTCATTAGATTTAAGTCGATTATCCAAAAAGTTAATTTTACTTCTCGCTTTAGGCACTGGCTTTAGGATACAATCTTTATCATTAATTAGAGTAAATAATATTACTATTAACAATAACGGTATTGAAATAAAGGTAGAAGATTTAATCAAAACATCCAGACCAGGAGCTTATCAGCCTTTTGCGTTTTTACCGTTTTTCAAGCAAAGGCCAGGCATTTGTATAGCGAGAACTCTAATGTATTATTTAAGCGTTACCAAGCATCTGAGAAAAGGAGATTTTCTCTTTATTACATGTAAAAAACCTCATTCAACGGCCTCACGCAGCACTCTTAGCAGATACTTGAAAGATACTCTACACGACTGCGGTGTAGATAAGGAATTCACTGGACACAGTACAAGACATGCTTCTACTTCCAAGGCTTTTAAAAAAGGCTTAAGCATTAATGCAATTAAGAATGCTGCGGGGTGGTCGACCGGATCAGAGGTTTTCACTAGGTTCTATAACAGGCAGATTGAATCACTTCAAGAAAACTTTGCGTCTGCTGTTTTCTCATAAAAAAAAAAAAAAAAAAATTTTGTATTTCTTATTCTTTTTTAATGTAATTAATACACATTTAAGGATTGTATGTTTTATAAATAAAGAACTCCCTTTACTTATAATTCGCTAAACATCTACATAAGTTAATCTCGAGAACGAGGAACGAAATATAATTATGGATTAAACGAACTTACCTAAGTGAAGTTCGATCCAAATTATATGAGGTCCTCGTTCGAAGAGATTAAAGTCCCACCCATTTTTTTTATAAATGAACCCCCCCACACATTACTCTCAACTATAATGAGGAGAGCGAGCGCGCGCACGAGCGCGTGCCGCACCGCGAGGGAGGGGGTATTTTTTTCTATAACAATACTCTGAAAACTGGCGTCATCGGGCGACAAGTCGCGGTACTACATAAGTTAATCTCTTCGAACGAGGACCTCATATAATTTGGATCGAACTTCACTTAGGTAAGTTCGTTTAATCCATAATTATCAGACGATACTGTAGGCGCAATTCTTGATTTTGAAAACCGTACTAAGTCTTAATTTTTTACTTTGATATTGACACTTTGAATTACGTTCAAGGTCTACACTTTTGTTTTTTTAATTATTAAAATACACGTAATTTCCCTGTTACACGTATAATTCCCCTGGCATCTAATAACTTTAAAACTTTAATATTTCCGACTAATGAACTGATCTTGGGTCATCACTGTAAACAGGTATTCTAGATACTACAAGAAACACATACAAACCAAAAAAATACGCGATTTTTTTCTTTTTTTTTTTTCTTTCTTCCTTAAAGCTCAAATAAGTATGCGCGTTACATGAATTTCACCCATGTTATATGTATGAACGTGTTTTTCGGATATAATGAAATTTTACATATTCGTTTGAATTCGATACATAATTCTAATAGCAAATAGGGTGTTCAACTTATAAGAGATTCTTAGATAGTTTTTCTTACATTTTTATACTTAACTTATACATATTAATAATATAAATTTATATTCATAATATTGTAAAGAATAAGAAGTCTGAAAATTTCGATAAGTATGCGACTGCACATAGTTCTGAAATACTTTCAAAATGGTACGTGAAAAATAAATTTTTGCTATCTTACGGATAAAATGTACAGATATATTTACATCTAATTTTAGTGTAATATTTTGAGAAAAATGAAATTTCTAATTTCATTTCATTGCAAAAATGATGAAGTCCAGTCACACTAATTCGTATGAATATTATATACTCACAGGGAGAATGCGCACCGTCCGAGAAAGAGATTTTCACGGGGCTTTGAAAAGCGATTTTTGGTATCTAAAAAAAGAGGTCAGTATTTCTAATTCAATTTCATAGGCTCTTTTTCTTAAAATATGGACAATCAAATCTCAGATATGCTCTATTTCGTTAAAAAAACTATGTCTTGACTGTCACTTCACGAATTAATGATGCGAGAACGAGAAAAAAAAGATAATAAAAGTAGACAATAAAGGAAAAAATTTAAGATTAATTGCATTAAAAAATATTGACTTTTCAAAAAATTATAAGCAGTTAAAGATAGCGCCAGAAAATAGTTAAAAAGGCGCTTTCTTTTTAAACGGTTTAGTGGATCGTATTTTTAATTATTTTCTTACATCATATTTGATTGCTTATAATGAATTCCCTGAAAAATCAATACTTTCCAACGAAACAAAGCTTAAATTTTAGCTTTTCCTATCTACTTTTATGATCTTCTTTGTGCACTTTCGTATTATAAATACTTGCAAAGTGAATCAATAAAAGAGACATCACTTTTTAACGAAATAGAGCATATTTGAAAAGGGCCGATGAGATGAAATTAGGAAGTCTGGGCTTCATTTTTAGATATCAGAAATCGATTCTCAAAGTCCCGTAAAAATTAAAAATCAGCTTTCTGGAGGGTGTGCACTCTTCTTTATCAGTTTTTAAATTTGACATATACAGTATTTTTTCTTTTTTCTTGTGAACAGAAACCGTTTATTAATTGCCTACAATTTATATAATATAAGTACTTCAAAAATTATAAATGCTTAACCAAGTTATATTGATCAGAAATATTAAATTTATTAAAATATTTTCGAATTGTCGAACAAATGTTTATTAAAAAATAATTAAATGTAAATTTTACCGAATACTTCTGGAGGAAGACGATTGAAAAGAGAAATGTCTGGTGAAGTATGCATTTCTTTGCTACTGCCAGGAACTGGTTCTTGTGAAACTGAAGAAGCTGCATAATCAGCAGGAAGGAGAGGAATTCCAGTATTTGATTGGTGTTGGGGTGACCTCTTGTTGTAACGTACATTATCATTTATCTAGAAAAAATATATATAAATTTTCACTATAGATTTATGTAAAATATCGAAACATTGTAAGCAACGATGTGATATCTACTGACTAACTAGGAGAGGCCACGAACTCCGGATCACGGATTCGACTCAAACTAGAGAAATATAAAGAAAGCTGGTAGAAATATAAAGAAAGCTGCAATATTAGATCCTAACGCTCAAAAAAACTGAAGTTCTGCGCCTTTTTAGCATTATTTTGAAAAAAGGCTTGGAAAAAACCCTCTTTTTGAAACGGTAACCATTTAACTCCGGGGAGTCTTAAATATAATTTCAAAAATAGAAAATAAAACTAGAGAAAATGAGCTTTCATTTGCTTTTTTAAGAATTAAAAAATGTTGATTTTTTCAAAAGTTATGCAAGTTTAAAATTGAGCATCGAAAGTGCATCAAAATATGCCGGTAGTCGACCAGTTTAATTTTAGGGATTAAACAGTGCATTTTCGATGCTCTATTTTAAATCATTAAAAATATTACTTATGTCGACTGCAACTTACTATCAACTGATGAGAATTTTTCCATCGGTCTTACAGTCTTATAAATTAAATTAAAATAATTAATATTTATGGCAGTCAGATTGCCCTTGTTTATAATCACTCCCACAGAATCTGAAATAAAAACTTAATTAAAACTTGGAAAAAAAAAACTTTATTAGCAAAGGACTCTATTTTAAACTTTATTAGCAAAACTCTATTTTAAACTTTTATAACTTTGGAAAGAATCAACATTTTTTAATTCTTAAAAAAGCAAATGAAGCTCATTTTCTCTAGTTTTATTTTCTATTTTTGAAATTATATTTAAGACTCCCCGGAGTTAAATGGTTACTATTTCAAGAAGAGATTTTTTTCAAGCCTTTTTTCAAAATAAAGCTAAAAAGGCGCAGAACTTCAGTTTTTTTGAGCGTTAGGGTCTAATATTACAACTTTCTTTATATTTCTACATCTAGAAACATATCGCAAAGTTTGAGCCGAATCCGTAATCCGGAGTTCGCGGCCTCTCCTAGTAAGTTGTAAAATGCGTAATGCATAAAAAACTTTAGGCCTGGAGTTCGGTCGGATTTTACACTAAATTTTTTTCTGCGTTACGCGCATTATAATGTTGGCCACTTGATATATCGCATTATTATTTATGATGGCATTCGCACCTCCGAGCAAAGTAGTCCTCATCTAGTGGATATATTTGTAAGTGCTCAAAATTATACTCTTATATATAACAATCAACCGAGTCAACCCTAACCCCGCAAAAAAGTAGAAATAAATATTTAAAAACTATACTTTGAAAAATTGTGTAGTTAAAAAGAAAATGTTTCTGAATGAAATTTGAGCGAAATTTCAAGGTAGCCTAACGAAGAAATAAATGAGTACGCCATTAATAAAAATCGAGTTTTAAAGCTATCTTACTACACAGCCTTATGGGAAAACATGATTTTATTTTGTAAGTTTGCATAATTTGTATACTTCTGGACTATTTTAGCCAGTAAGAAAATGGATATACATTCTAGAAAGCATTAGAAAATAGAATCAATGAAAAAAATATATGTGTCAACGAAGGTTTGGCAAAGTTGTTTAATATTAATCTCGAAAATTTAAGCAAAATGCGTGACAAATAGCTTTTCAAATTTTTTTAAATTTCTGAATTCATTGTGTAAGCAAATTACTTTTTTTTTACCTATAAATTGATTCGTTCTTCTTTGATTTAGACTTTAGATTACTATATTAATATTGGAGACTAAAAATATTAGGGGCTCAAGGAAGCACCCATTAAATTCGCTTCTTAGCGAAAGAGACCCTCCTTAACGGTGTGCCACACTTTAAATGACATCGACCGCGTAAATTTCGCAGTGTCGAGGCTATATAAAAAAAAAATTTCAAATTATATAAAATCAAGAATGCATTACTAAGTTTTATAATATTCTTCAACTCAATAAAAATTTCAAGTCAATATATCAATTTGTTCTTGCATAAACTGAACAAAATTTCTACAGCGCCTTAATTCTCAGAATTTGAACTTGCCTCTATGTATCATGTGATAAAAGTATAACTTTGAAAGCCGATGAACGCGTCATCTCGCAAGGCTCGGAGGTTCGATAGTTTGAGATATTTTTTTTTATTTTCATATAAGAATACCTTTGGAGAAGTGCGTAAAGATTCTTGATTAGATTGATTTAGTGATGTGGGTGAAGAACAATGACTTCTTTGCTGTGTTCGGCTGTTGTGTGAATGAAAATGACTATTTTGAGCACTTGTAACGGTACTTGTACTGCTACTACTTGCCGATCGCTATAAAATAAATCATTTCGTTAAGTTTGTTATAATTATATGGAATTAGTATAATGTAAAACACTTTATTTTTATATTTACTGAAGTAATATTTTTTAAGTGATACCGTTTTATTTTCAAATCATATAGATAAGATCATGGTATTAGGTAAAAAAAAAATTGATATATTTATTATTAACTTTTTTTTGGTAATTTAAAATAATTTCTGAAAACAAATCGTGAGTTATATGTGGCTTGTGCTACACTGAACAACTGAGTAGAATCAACACAACTAAAATGATTCATTATGAAAAAATGAGGTCTATTGCTTATTTAATTATTTAATTCAATAATTATAGTTGAAAAATGTAATTATTACTCACTGCTTTTCGCATTTCATTATCACGTAACCATTGCAGATAACTTTCTCTGGCCACTTGTTCCTCAATTGCCTCATTTGTTGCTTCCCAGTCTGTTGCTTTTATTTTATCTTCAAGCATAGTCTATTAGCATTAAATAAGCAAAATATTAAAATAAGCTTGTACGATTAAACTTTAAAATATATGACATTTAAAATAAATAAATAATATATAAATTTTACCTGTTCTATATGTAATTCTTCACTTTGTCGAACAGCATCAGATATTAATTCTCGATCTGCAGAACCAGGATTAAATGAAGGGAGTCCAAGCCCAACTCCGATTGTTGCTTTATAAGGATCTACAATACTATTGTAGTGACTACCTCTTTGATATGACAATCTTATAGGCTCGTTCTCACTTTTAAGCACTCCGTGAAAAATGTTTATGGGTTCTATTAAAGAAAAAAAAAAAGAAAAAAAAATTAGTTTGGTTAGAGGGTGCCACACTTTAACTATTACCGACCGAGTAAATTTCAGTTACGAAGCTATGTATAAAAATAAATACTTCGAATTATACAAAATCAAGGGTACACTGCCCTAAGTTTTATAATATTCTACCACTCTATAAAAATTTCAAGTAAAAATATTAATTTGTTCTTGCATAAACTTTGAACAAAATTTTTACATTGTGGTAGTAGTATCTCAAAATTTCATCTAAAATTTACGCAAAAACAAATAGATATTCTATCTACAAATTATATCATAGCGGTAGAATATTGTAAAATTTAGGGGTGTGCACTAAGGGGAGCCATTACAGATTCCTACAACCAATGCAGTAAGTATGTAATTTCATATAAGCACCGACGTCCCCCGAAACTGTGAAAGTTTACTCAGTCGGTAACGGTTAGATTTGCACTCTATTAAATTTATTGATAAATTTTCAGTAGTCAATAAATTACTTAGAAATGATATTAATAGGTAATAATGGTGATAATTGAATGTATTTTTAAGTATTTCTTCAGCTTATTTAATAAAAAAAAGTAAAAAAATAAATGAATAAAAAAATGGTTACAGGTTATATGAATAACTTCTTTCACTGTTTAGAAAGAAAATATTGTCATAAATAAATTCAAAAATACCTGTGCTATAACAAAATAATTCGATACTGCGATTATACATTTCTGACATTGCTTGCATCTCTATATGATTACCGTGAACATACTCTTGTCTTTTTCGATCAACATAAGTACTAAAGTCTTCCGCAACAAAATGTGAAAAAAATTCTTGATTGGCTGCCTATGAGTAATTAATATTATTATATATATATATATTTATTAATTGTAAAATAAAAAGATACCTACAATGTAATCCATACAATGTTTTCGAACTACTCCATGCATCTCCTGGTCTCCATAAACTTGATCAGCTACAGCTCTAAATAGACATGCACCATCTTCCCCCATCTTTTTTATAATGAATCCCGTTTTTCTTAATCTTTTTTCAAACCATCTATCACGCTGTTGAAAACAAATTAGTTTTATTATTAAATTATTATTAAAATTTTAAATAAAACTTATATAATATATAATGTAAACTTGTATTACAAACCTCTTGCCATTCAGTAAGGGTTAAGTTATTCCCTGTTCTGCCAGTATATTCGTCACCACTATTATATCCGTTAGCTGATTCATGTTCATGATTCGCAGCTGCTGCAACAATAGCCATCCTACTGCTAGACATGACAGCATTATCACTTCCTATCACATGAAAATATTTTGTATAATGTTGAGGATAAATAATAACAAAATTGTTTCCTTATTAAATAATTTTGCAGTTTTATAGTAATACAAAAAAAAAGGAATACTGTAAATTTATATTTCATTTTGATGTTTTAGTAGTAAAAACTGATTAGTAAAAAATGATATATAGATTTCTAGAAATGTAAATCTATAATAATAGGTCTTACATGAGAGATATTGATATAGATTTTAGTTTACTTAAATACAAAAGCAACTAATGATATATAAAAAAAACATGAAAGATAAAATGCTAATTAGTGATTGACTAAAGTAAATAAATTAATTTTATAATTATAGCTATTTTAAACTTAGTTTACATTACTATAATATAATATATTGAACCTTGTAAACCACCATTACTACATGAAGCAATTGGTGGCGTGGACTGCCTTTCGTGTTCTCTTTCTCTTTCACGTTCATTGCCACTGTTAAGAGCACAGCTGCTAGCTACTCCTGTGCCACGACCTCTTTCTCTCTCTCGTTCTCGTTTACTACGTGAACTTCTGTTTATACAGCTACTAAAATTGAGTTAAATATAAATAAAACAATATTGGAATTAAGCTAAATGAATTCTTACCTATGAGGTGGACTTGCTCGTCTACGATGACGCTTTCCATGATTGGAGCCACCACTTTCATCAAAATGTTTCTCTTCACGTCGATCTACATTTCCCTGTAAAAAAATTAAGAATTAAATTTTAAATAAGTGAAGCAACATCAAAATATTTACTTACCTCGTAAGAACCATTAGCAGAGAGGACTATTGAGGCAGAATTGTGATCATTTTGTCCACTATGCAAATCTACTGCAAAACCATTACTACTGCGCACCTGTTAATTTTGATCGTTATGTAAGAATTAATTTTTACAATAAAATACACTGCATTAAAAATAGATTGTTTGACTTAAGTTACTGTTCGAATAACTAAGTGAGTTTCAAGGTAACGATATCAAACTAGAATCTGAAATTAGATGTTTCATTTTTAATGTCAATTTTTATATAAATTTAGTACTTTCCGATAATACTTACACAACATAATAGTACCAGAAAATTAATAATACAAAAAATAATAGATAATTAATTTCAACATTATTCTTAACAGATAAAGGAAATCGAAAATATAGTTTACTAACTGCTAAGAACATGGTTAAATGAAAAAAATATTGCATACCTGGTAGGGACTATTTGGCAGAGTAATAGATCCACTGGCATTGTGTTCATTTTGTACCCCGTGAACGTCGACCTCAGAAGCACTCGAACACTCGCCGCGCCTATCTTTAGGTGTAGTCTGCTTTTTTTTCGAAAGAATCGTCATTTCGAATTGCCTCTAATATTACCTAGAAAAAATGGCGACAATGTCGATAACACAATAAACTTTACACTTACGTTTTCGGCAATATATGTTTTTTTTGTTTCACCTCTTGCAAGTCTCACAAGTCTTTATGTACGACATTCAAGGCTGTATTCACTGTCTCCTGTATAAAACACAAACGGCCATAAGTTTTCTTTTTCCGTCTTCAGCGCTCTTTAACTCATACATGCATACGGCATACACGCACATATGGGAAGAAAGATATTTCCTTCGTCAGTCACTCGAGCTTTGCCGTTGCATTAATTGATGCATGAATACCGAATTTCCTCAGCAAACATGTATCTCCGACCCCGAGCAATTAAGATGGTGAACTTTTATCAAAATCCTTCGATCCAATAAACATCCAGCTATCATATAAACATTGGATTTGCTGAGCTTCAATCGTCAGTTTGCATCTTCATCTATCGTTCATTACTGAATTACTATGTAAAGATTCTATAAGATTACTCCCAAGGCTTTTATTACTTTAGGGTATATACATGAACGTAAGGCGACTTGCACAATGAACAAATAATACACACTCAAACGCAAAACATCATTCTCTGCATTCTGTCTGTCTCTCCCTCTCCCCTCCTTCTACGTTTCTCTCTATCTCTTTCTCTGGCTCTCTATCCCTTCTCCGCCCCTCTTTTCCCATCATAACCTTACACAAAAAATGTCAAAAAACAACTGAAAAGCACGGTCTATTTCTATAATAAAAAATGAGTATATTCAACGACCTGAGCCTGAAAAACATTAACGTCGTACATTAATACATTATTATGCATCGTGACTTGGAATACACATTTGGGCTGCAACTTGATAAATGTTTATCATCTGATGCAATATATATATATATATATATATATATATATATATATATATATATATATATATATATATATATATATATATATATATATATATATATATATATATATATATATATATATATATATATATATATATATATATATATATATATATATATATATATATATATATATATATATATATATATATATATATATATATATATATATATATATATATATATATATATATATATATATATATATATATATATATATATATATATATATATATATATATATATATATATATATATATATATATATATATATATATATATATATATATATATATATATATATATATATAATTATTTATAAGAATAAGTAAGAATAAGTGAAGCCCTTTAAATTAATCCTCATTCCTCACGTATGAATTGACAATATATACGTATAATGTTATTAGGGAGAATGTACGTAAGCGCTGCGCTACGCTGTCGCATTGATTACTTGTAGACAACGTCGCTGATTGGCTAATATTTAAATATTAGCCAATCAACGACGAGGTCTACAAGTAATCAATGCGACAGCGTAGCGCAGCGCTGGGCCCTTTCTACATATGTGTGTTCTATCTGTTCTAGACAACTTCTCTCTATGTCTGTCTCTGTCTTACATTAGCGGAACAGATCTATCTGTCTTTGTCGGGAACACACAGAACACACATATGTAGAAAGGCCCCAGCGTAGCGTAGCTCAGCGTAGCGCAGCTGCGCAGCGTTTATGTACATTCTCCCTTATTTTAGATTTACCTCGAAAGCTTAAGGTACGTTTTCAATAGTATGGTAATTTAATTTTAATACTTCTTGTTCTTATAGCATAGCCAATCATATATGTGGTGTTATGAACTGCGTTCGCACGGACGAGTAGCCGAATATTTAGGTTCGGTCTACAATGATAATTTAGAATTTTAAAGATTAATTTCAAAACAAATATTAAATAAATCAACTAACTAAATAACAAACGTATTGAAACGTATTGCCATAAACTTAACACCCAATGAAGACTTTAACAATTAAATAATTGATTGTTTAATTAATCAGATAAATTATTTCAATTGTTCCGTAAACTTCACTGTAGTCACCTAGGTCTGGTGGAAATTCATCAATGTGCGAATCGAGAAAGTGGAGTTTTAAATTCATTAAGCAACCTAATTTTTTGAAGTTTTGTACCATAGTTTCTACGATGCTCTTATAGTTCTCATCTTTATTGTTACCAAGAAATTTTGTTGCAACATCTTTGAAGCTCAACCGGGCTGCCTTCTCGGTATCATTCATACTTTTGACGAATTCTTCGTTCCTGAACATTTTGCGAATTTGAGGTCCGTCAAAGATACCTTCCTTCAATTATTCGTAAAGATGGTTTCTGAGTATTTGAAGCATCGCCCTTCTTTATCGAGAGCTTTAACAAATTGTTTCATCAGCCCTAATTTGATATGTAAAGGAGATAAAAGGATTTTGCTAGGATCGACAAGAGGACAATTGATGACATTGCTGGAACTTGGAGTAAGTGATGGCCTCGCTGGCCATACTTTTGTATTATAGTGCTTTGCTCTATCTCGACTGTCAAACATGCACAAATAGCAAACTAAATTTATACAAGCCAGAAGAATGGAGGTTATTCATCGATTCATCCAAGCGAACCCTGAAGACAGTTCTTCTTCACAATACGAACGTGTATGCTCCGTTACCATTGGCTCATTCAACTGTACTCAAAGAAGAATACTGTAACATCGAAAAGGTTTTAAATAAAATAAAGTATAGTGAGCACGAATGGTTAATTTGCGGAGACCTGAAAATATTGTCCATGATACTAGGTCAACAATCAGATTTTACCAAGTACCCATGCTATTTATGCATGTTTGACAGTCGAGATAGAGCAAAACACTATAATACAAAAGTATGGCCAGCGAGGCCATCACTTACTCCAAGTTCCAGCAATGTCATCAATTGTCCTCTTGTCGATCCTAGCAAAATCCTTTTATCTCCTTTACATATCAAATTAGGGCTGATGAAACAATTTGTTAAAGCTCTCGATAAAGAAGGACGATGCTTCAAATACTCAGAAACCATCTTTACGAATAATTGAAGGAAGGTATCTTTGACGGATCTCAAATTCGCAAAATGTTCAGGAACGAAGAATTCGTCAAAAGTATGAATGATACCGAGAAGGCAGCCCGGTTGAGCTTCAAAGATGTTGCAACAAAATTTCTTGGTAACAATAAAGATGAGAACTATAAGAGCATCTTAGAAACTATGGTACCAAACTTCAAAAAATTAGGTTGCTTAATGAATTTAAAACTCCACTTTCTCGATTCGCACATTGATGAATTTCCACCAGACCTAGGTGACTACAGTGAAGAGCATGGTGAAAGATTTCATCAGGATATGAAGGAATTTGAACGTAGGTGGCAAGGAAAATATGGCGTGAACATGATAGGGGACTATTGCTGGATGCTAAAAAGAGATGTACAATCTAATAACAAAAAGCGGCGTAGAAATCCTTTGCATAGATCGTTCGATGACAAGCAAGCGTAAGCCAATTTAGTTGTTGTGCAAATTAACTGAGTAGTTTTTTGAGGTTATCTCCGAAATTAGGCGGTCAAATCTCTTTTTCCATAACAAATTCGGATTCAGCAAGCCAAAATACATCAAAAGAAAGTGTTTTTGATGTGATGGAAACAATGTTTTTTTTTTCTTCTCAAGTTTTTCCACAGAAACACGGCTTTTCGACAGTTTTTTGAGGTAATCTCCGAAACTCGGCGGTCAAACCTCTTTTTCCATAACAAATTTGGATTCAGCAAGCCAAAATACATAAAAAGAAAGTGTTTTTGATGTGATGGAAACAATGTTTTTTTTTCTTCTCAAGTTTTTCCACAGAAACACGGCTTTTCGACAGTTTTTTTAGGTTATCTCCGAAACTCGGCTGACAAACCTCTTTTTCCATAACAAATTTGGATTCAGCAAGCCAAAATACATAAAAATAAAGTATTTTTGATGTGATGGAAACAATGTTTTTTTTTTTATTCTCAAGTTTTTCCACAGAAACACGGCTTTTCGACAGTTTTTTGAGGTTATGTTCAAAATATGCGGCCAACCCCCTACTTTTAACGCCGGATTCGGATTCAGCGGGAAAAAATACAAAAGAAAAGTATAGTCTCCATCCCAGAACCGACAGATTTTTTTTTTGTGGGCCTGTGTTATTAATAATTGAAGCTCGTTCAGGGTGAAAAGCTCTTCTAGGAACTGTTACTCTGAGATTCTAGGAAATCCCCAAGTGACAGGTGGCTCCAACGGTCACCCAACGTGAACACAAACACTTCCGAGAAGCAGTAACGGACACAGAACGTCAACAACAACAATGCCAGGAATCCATTAGCACCAACGGACCCAACGTGAACACAAACACTTCCGAGAAGCAGTAACGGCTACAGAATACAAACAATCCCAGGAACCCATTAGTGAACCGGCTCGAGAGACAAACAATTTCCAGAACTATTGCGCATTGGCGCAACAGCCCGAGCCATCGTCAACAACCAATCACGGACTAGCGGCGTCCCACGCCACTGGAGGAGGGCGGTTCGTCACCCGCTGCTCATCACTCTCGACCCTATTTTCTGGTCTAGGGCCCCTCCATCGCCACTCTTCCTACTTGGGAGAGGGGGAAGGCTTCTGAGGCAACCTGGCGCCCTACAGCCTCTACACCATACTGCTTCCCACTACCAACCTGAAGCTCTACCTACGATTCAGAATATAAATTGGGCCTCACCGCCGGCATCGAGTCAATCGATACCGAGCACATGAGACGCTTCGTAGCTTTGCCCAGTTGCACTAGTGCATAAGCACCCTGACCACGTCGTAGTGTCAGTCGCCAAGCTCAAAGTCATTCTATGCATTTTGCAAGTGTATAGAGTCACGGTCAAAAGTCTATCTGTTAAAAATCATAAAGTACTTAATTAATTTAATAAACCTCAAGTTAAAGTTATTTCTCTCGAGTTCGATTTTCATTTCAAACTTCCTGCGACTCCTTGCACTTCAGCGCTTATTGAGCAAACGTTCCCACATCCTGATGGTTAACTTGGCGACCATTGCAGAAGTGCCTTTCTGCTCGCAGACCCCGACTCGGATCGTAATAGTGGCGTATCCTTAAGGGCGCAGGCACAATGACGTGACAGCGCCGTGATAGCACGTTCTGACACACGTGATGTCTCGAATGATATCACTAGGAGAGCATGTGCATGCTCCATAGGCCCTGGCCACATATGTGAATACGCTTGCGCATGAATGCGTACGGCGCAGCGAGGGTGGCAAACACGAGCTGGGGGCTGGCCAATTTTACTCCCATGGTGCGTATACTATTTTTCGCCATACCCAGGCTGAAAACACCACATTCCCGTTTTTGAGCCGGGCAGGAATGTGGCACTTTCGGCCAGGGTATAGAGAAAAATAGTTCCCACACAAAGAGTATCATTTAATACAAAAAAATATTATAAGAAGAGTTATTTAGATTAAGGTAATTTGAAGTGATTAAAAAGTTTTCTTGTTGAGGACACAACTCTTTTTGGAGAAAAAGAATATCATCCTTATTACTTCCTTATTACTTTTAATCACTTCAAATTAACTTAATCTAAATAACTCTTCTTATAATATTTTCTTGTATTAAATGATACTCCTTGTGTGGAAACTATTTTCTTGCAAACAGTACCAACTATAATTTTAACACTCACTACTGGGGGGTTGCTCTTCAATGATATACGATAAAATGTTTATCACCGCGTAATACAGGTATGTTTTTAGGACGAATAGTACAATTTAGGACAAAATTTTGATTTGATGTGATATATACTGTGGTACAACGATTATGTTGCATCATAACGCATATCGCTAAGGGTAATTTTATATTACGCCATAGCGATAAGTTTTGTTTGTTTGTACACTTTGTATGTGGAAACGTTGTGCAATAAAAAATTCTTTGCTATGGGGCAATACAAAATTACAAAGTGTACAAACAAAACTTATCGCTATGGCGTAATATAAAATTACCTTTAGCGATATGCGTTGCATGCGACATAATCGTTTTACCACAGTATATGTCACATCAAATCAAAATTTTGCTCAAAATGGTACTATTCATCCTAAAAACATCCCTGTATTACGCAGTGATAAATATTTTATCGTATATCATTGAAGAGCAACCCCCCAGTAGTGAGTGTTAAAATTATAGTTGGTACTGTTTGCAAGAAAATAGTTTCCACACAAGGAGTATCATTTAATACAAGAAAATATTTTATCGTATATCATTGAAGAGCAACCCCCTTGTCACTAGGGAGCATGTGCATGCTCCCCTAGTGATATCATTCGAGACATCACGTGTGTCAGAACGTACTATCACAGCGCTGTGACGTTATTGTGGCCGCGCCCAGAGATGCGATGTGACTGTCATTTAAAATCGTGTCATATGACCTACAATATGACGGTCTTAGGACCGTCATGTACGTCACAACTTGTCACACCAAGTTTTGTATGCAAAATGACGGTCACATTTAGATGAGTCATATGACAATACCGTCTTAAACAAAATTCTTTAGTATCATCTACATAGATGTAAAGTTACCGTCATAAAGTGTTCGGTCACATCATGAATCCCTGATTACAACAAAAAAATTTCTTTGGAGAATATACAACATTAAATCGTAAAATTTATGAAATAATACAAATTTGTAAATACTTAAAAAATTTGAATATTAATTTCATGAATTGAAACTTTACTTTCAACCATCTATATAGATGTAAAAACCATCTATATAGATGTAAAATTACCGTCATAAAGTTTTCCGTCACGTCATAAATTCGTTTAACTAAAAAATTTTTATTTTCAAAAATAATATAATATTAAAACGTTAAATCGCAAAATGTTTTATTAAAAATTTTATATTTGCCATCTATATAGATGTAAAATTACCGTCATAAAGTTTTCCGTCACGTCACAAATTTTTATTATAAATTAACAAATTCTTAATGTTTACTGTAAAAATGATTTAAGAGTCTTAAATCATTAGGCCGGCTCGCCGCTCGCGAATCTCGGAATCGAAAGATCGATTCGTTCAAAATGGCGTCAACGGTCGACCGAAACTTGTTAAGTTGCGTCATTTTTGTCACATTTTTGATGGTCATGTGACGGTCTTAAGACAGTGACAAGACCATTTTATGATGCACGTCACAGTCACGTTCCATCTCTGGCCGCGCCCTAAGGGACTGTCCACATAACACCATGCCATGCCTTCCATGCCTTCCATGCCGTTGATTCCGGAATTAGTTCGTTCCATGGTTCGTTCTATTCCGTTTGGCTTGGCCTCGTATAGGCCCGAATTCATAGACGCTAAGTCGGTCTCAAGTACGGTATATATGGGTTATTCTACCATAACTGCCCCAGATGACGTCCAGAGCTCAGATAGATGTGCGAATAAAAATAAATGTTTCACAGGCTCTAATGAATATATAATGACGTTAACTTTCTTGGAAGATCTACAGAAAGCGTTTTTTAACTGTCTGTTAAAAGAAAATCAATAAAATAGAGTCAAAATGTCAGTTCCGTCCCTTGTCCTAAACAAGATTTTCAATATGAAACCTTGTGCCACGTGAAAATAAAGCGAAGAAGCCTAATTTCCACATACATATTATAAATTGCAGGGCTTTTAACCCTTAGCGGCCACACCTCAGCCTGGCCACATAGCGGCCACATGGGGTAACTCATTACCCCACGCTGAAAAACCTAGTTGTACAAGACATATGGGTGTTTTAACACTTGTAACCGATTATTTTATGTTTGTTGAAGGGTTCTTCAATATTTCTAATGATTTTTATCGGTAAATTTATAGATGGCGTTCTAAAAACTGGTCATATATGTAAAAAAACAGAAAAATGGTCTTTTTTCAGAAAAAAATTCATTACTCCGCCATTTTTCAATATTAAGGCTAAAATTGTAGGATTGTACGCACAACATATACCACTATCATAAAAAAATAACAGTATCTGCCGATCATTCAAAAAGTATATTTATTTTGCAAATATACTGGAAGGAAAAATTAAAAAAATTACAAATCATAAAACTTGCTTTTTTTGTGTTTTATTAGCTTCTAAATATATATTTACGTACAGAAAAGTCAATATTTAGAGTAAATGTACCTATCACTGCGGGTGTCCCGTTCACTACGGAATTTTTAATTCAGATGAATAATACTTTCAAAACATAATATTTCGACTTGAACAAAATTATCTTAGTATGATATAATTATAATGTATCGATTTGTATCAATTATTGACCATTCTCTTTGATTTATTTATTAATAAAAAAATTTTCAAATTGAGACAGTGTGAAAAGGCTTTGAAACAGCCATTTTCGTACTGTTGGCGATCCAGCGCCTCGACCCGCGAGACGCTGACGTCACCAAGCCTTAAAAGGCAATATACGGTGCGCAGCCAATGAGCGCCCTCCACGCGGTCCTCTCTCGCCGCCCCTCCATCTAAAAGCACGCCGCCGACTCATCATCAGGCGCCGGCCGGCGACAGTTCACGCGCGACGGCCAGAGAGAGAGAACAGCAACAATTGTACGCCACGAGGCACGACGGACGCGCTTTCAATAAAGCCAATTTTATCTCCACACGAAACGCCTACTCTTTTTGAACCTCTCCAGTCCACGATCCACATTCAACATTAAACATTTGGTCCTTCGAGCCGGATCGTGAGGAGAACGACATCGACATGGCCACGCCGAAGAAACTTGCTCCTATCTTCTATCCTCACTCTCGAGTGGTTTAGAGATAGTCATTTTTCTCCCATACAGGTACGCATCAAAAGTGTTCGTGGTCGTGAGTGCCGTAACAGTCGCGTGCTCTAGCATGCCGACTTCGCGCGTACGTTGCTGTCTCTCTCTTTCGTTAATTCGCCGTCGTGTGTACTCGGAAGCCACCTTCTAAGGCTTCCTAGGGGAAATAGCACATTCAATTGCTATTTTCCCCATTTCTAAAAACGCCTTGGAGTGCGTCGCTATCGACTCCAAGACGTTGCCAAGAGCGTGCGCTGTAAAGCCAGCTCTAGAGTCATCGCGTTCGTACGTTGACCGGCAGCCATCTTGTCTTGTAGCCAAGAGCGTGCGCTGTAAAGCCAGCTCTCGAGCCACCGCGTTCGTACGGTGACCGGCACATATCAAGACCTGGACAACCAGCGTGCATTGTACACGCTCGGGGTCCACAGCATTTCTAAAACGGACAACCAGCGTGCATTGTACACGCACGGGGTCCACATCACTCAAGCAAAGGAGTATCCGCGTGGAGCCTACACGCTACGGGGCTCACGCAAGTCAAGCCAGGAGTCACCCACGTGTCGGCGCGCTACGGGGCTCACACAAGCCAAGCCAAGGAGTACCCGCGTGCAGCGTACACGCTACGGGGCTCACACACATCGAAACAAGGACTACCCACGTGGAGCTGGCTCGCTTTCACTGCATCGAGCTCGTACTCGCCGTATATATAGTGAGCTTTCCACGAGGGAAGGAGGGTCGTCTACAAGAAGACGACAATCAGGACGCGCTACGTCCGGGAAATCGCATACGTCTTCACCAAGAGGATTAGGAGGCGGACGAGTCCATCATTCGCCACAGGGGCGCGTTTCCACAGAGCGAAGCGGTGCTCGGACGAGTCCATCTTATTCGCATCTATCGTCGATCCGATTGCGCTTGGATACTTCGTCCTAATACTTGGACACACGTATCGTTCCAATTTGTTTATTTAAAAATACTTTTCAACTATTGTCTAGTCAAATTAGTGCTTTTCTTTCATTTAATGTAAATTTAAATTTAATTGAGATTAATACAATTTGATTGAGTTTGAGTTTATTATAAAATTTATTGCAATATCTAACTAGTCTTGAGAAATTGAATGCAATTTCGACCTAGCAAATACTTATTTTACTTGCACCTTGCAGTTATACTGCTGCCTGTTGATTCAAATTTGGACTGCAACTTCGACTGTTGACCCGCACCTGGACGCATCTTCAACAGCTGACTACGTTGCGGAGCTAGCTGCGATCACAACGACTGCAGTAACTTCACTTCAAGTTCTTCACATCAACGTTACGGATAATCAGCTGATTCATCGTGGGAACGAAAGCAGACGCAGTCAACGTCGCGTCGTCAAGCGCATCTCAACTTTCACTGTAGCATAAGTATTATAACCTAGGTTAAGACTTAGATGTAATTACTCTCACTACTTCTTACTTTACTCTCGAGTGGGTAAGAGTAGTTTACTTAAACCTAAGCTCAAATAGTCAAATTCGTTACTAGTCTAATTAACTTGATCTCAAAATGGAGGGACTACATACTAGACAGTTGTTACTCCAAGCTAAAATTACAAACTCCTTTAAAAATTTCAAATCTAAGGGTAAAGATAACATGACGGAAGGTTACGCGGAATCATGTCTCGCCGGCCTTGAAGCGAATTATGCGACTTTTCAGTTACATCACGAGTCAATTCTGAAACTCGAGGCTCTTGATATAAGTCATGCCTATTTCTCAACTAAGCTCTGTGATTTGGTTGAGGATAGTTTTTATGTCCGCCGAGGAGAATTTCTTGATTACTTAAAAACTATTAGAACAAGAGTTGCCAATCAAGGCCCCTCCAACTCGAATGTTGCCCCAGTTGCGACAAATCCTGCTCATGTAACTAACGTTTCGTTTCAATCTTTACCGAAGGTAGATTTACCAAAGTTTTCGGGGAAATTCTCTGATTGGGAGAACTTTAGGGATGTCTTTCGTTCGGTCATACATCGTCGCGAAGACTTAACGCCTGTTCTAAAATTGCATTATCTTCGCACTCACCTTACAGGTGAGGCACTTGAGAAAATCAAATCTCTTCCCATTGCTGGTGACAATTATGAACGTGCATGGACAACTCTAACCGAGTATTACGAAAATCAACGTCGTATTGTTAGTTCTCATATCTCGGAAATCTTCGCAGTCAAATCTATGAAGTCAGATATTTCATCGGAAATCAAACGGATTTATAGGGAAATTTTCAATCCCATCGCTAGTCTGACCTCTCTAAATAGAGCGGCTTCGTTAGGTAATGATTTAATTGTTCATTTTACGTTGAATCGTCTTGATTTAAATACGCGTAAAGAATGGGAAAGGCATCTTGGTGATAGTGTTGATCCACCGACTATGGAACAACTTCAAGCCTTTCTTCGAAGTCAAACCCTCACTCTAGAGGCTATCGAAGCAGGTACTAGATCGTCTTCTAATACTAACCCCAAAGCTCAAACCTCTAATCCAAAACCTCGCAAATCAGAGCAAGATAATGCTCAGTCGGTTTATTCTCATCAGACTTCACCGACGAATCCACCAAAAAAGAAATGTTCGATTTGTAATCAATCACATTTTACAAATCGATGTGAACGATTTATCAATAAAACGGTTCCTGAGCGAAAGGAATTGATCAAATATTCTAATCTTTGTTACAATTGTTTAGGGAAGCACAACGTTAAAAATTGCACTTCCAACTTTCGATGCTTTCTTTGTAAAGCTAAGCATCACACCATGGTGCACTCTGACAACAATCAAGCAATCAGTTCGTTGCAGACTGATCAGATTGACTCAGCGACCAGCACCTCTAGCCCCAACTGTGGCAATTTCGTCATCACAAAAGTTGATGATAAACCTGCTTCTCAAGCAGTCTCCCTCAATAGTGGAGAAAGTACTAATTGTACAGGAGTACTTTTAGCTACCGCTAGGGTTAACGCCCTTGGTCCTAACGGAACCAAAATTCTAGTTCGTGCGCTCATTGACCCCGGATCTCAAATCTCGCTTGTTACACAAGCTATGTGTAACTTGCTATCTCTAAATTGTAGAACCAGTCACACGCACATCCAAGGTATAGGTGAAAATACAGCTGCTGTCTCCTCTAAAGTAGCTCGTCTTACTATACAACCACATTTCAATTCGACTTTCTCATTGGAAGTTGATGGCATTGTTTTGCCAAAACTCTCGTCGTATAAGCCTCCCGTTGTAAGAGGTAATACAAATTTCGAATACTTAAGAGGGCTGCAACTGGCAGACCCCAGGTATCTCGAACCTTCACGCATCGATATTCTTCTCGGTGCAAGCGCTTATGCGCAAATCATTGAAAGCCAGATAGTTAAGGGTCAAAACCTTCAACCAATAGCTCTTAGTTCTAAGCTCGGCTGGCTCTTGACAGGTAATTTACCTTCTTCAACTTCGGAAATAGGGCTAGAATCAATATCTCTTCATTGTTCGAACAGCTGCGAGCATGAAGCCAAACTTTTGGAGCTCGTACAAGATTTTTGGAGGGCGGAGGAAATACCTGTCGATAAAAATCTTACTCGCCAGACGAACAAGCCTGCGAGGATTTCTATCAGAAAACAACTCGTCAAGATGAAACAGGGCAATATATAGTAAGTCTACCCTGGAAAAATCGTGACCAGTTGAGTTCAGCTCATCTCGAAAATTCTCATTCTGCCGCATTACGCGCACTCAACCGTCTCGAAGCAAACTTCGCTAAGGACGATAAACTCAAAATAGCTTATACTGAGTTCATGCAAGAGTACATTGACCTAGGCCATATGTCACTCTCCTTAAAGTTTGATCCATTATCAAAATACTCTCAAGCCTTCTTACCACATCACGGTGTGTGGAAGGAAACCAGTACGACGACCAAGTTACGTACTGTGTTTAATGGCTCAAGTAAAACTAAAACAGGTGTATCGGTCAACGATCTTCTACATGTTGGACCTAACCTTCTTCAAAATTCCGTCGCTTTGATCTGTGCCTGGCGTAGGTACAAGATCGCTTTATCAGCCGACGTGGAAAAAATGTTCCGACAGATTGGTGTCGAACATTCAGATCAGTCTTACCAGTCGATTTTATGGCGTTTTAATAAGGATGAACCTGTTCAAACTTATCGCCTGACGACCGTGACGTATGGATTGGCATGCTCGCCATTCCTAGCAATACGCACACTGTTAAGACTAGCCGAAGACTACGGCCAGAACTATCCAATTGCAGCTGAAGCTGTTCGCTCAGAAATGTATTCTGATAATGTGCTGTCTGGTGCTCATTCACTAGATGAAGCATTGAAAAAACGAGACGAGTTAATTCAACTCTTTAAACAAGGTCAACTTAATCTTCGAAAGTGGACTTCTAATAATGCTGAATTGCTCTCTTGTCTACCTTCGGATATGCTAGTTGCTAGTTCCATCGCATTATTTGCCTCTGAAACGTCTGTACCAATCTTAGGTATAGATTGGCAACCTAACACAGATTACTTCAGTTTTAACATCGAAAATTCTCAAATTGAGTTACCATTCACTAAACGCTCAATCCTATCCAGGATAGCCCGCATCTTCGATCCTATGGGATGGTTGGCACCGATTGTAATAACAGCTAAGATTATCATGCAATCTCTCTGGATTCTTAAGGTTAGTTGGGATGAAGAACTTCCTCGCGACGTCTCCAATCGGTGGCAGACTTGGTTGCAAGATCTTCATTCTATTTCTGAAATCAAAATCCCTCGCTGGAGTGGATACTCACCCCAATGTGAACTTATTGAAGTACATGGGTTCGCAGATGCATCCAAATTTGCATATGGTGCAGTCATCTACCTGCGCCTAGTTCAAACCCAAAAGGTTTTAGTCACACTTCAAGTGGCCAAAACGCGAGTAGCGCCACTTAAAACTCTAAGTATCCCTCGCTTAGAACTTTGCGCCGCGTTGCTACTCGCAAGGTTGAGTCATACGTTCATCGAGTCTTTCCCATCAAAAATTGATAGCCTCCATCTATGGTCAGACTCAGCGGATGTACTTTTCTGGTTAAAGGACCATCCCTCTAGATGGGGAGTCTTTGTCGCTAATAGGTGTTCAGAGATTCACACCCTGCTACCTGATGCATTTGGCATCACGTGCGGTCAGCTGATAACCCCGCTGATGTTATATCACGAGGCATAGAACCATCAAAGTTGGCTTCTCATCGCTTATGGTGGCAAGGCCCCGTTTGGCTTTCTGAGAGCGTCGAACCATGGCCTAGGTCACATGATGAGCTCAATTTCAACGTAAATAGTCTCAATCTTCAATCTAGTCACACTCTAGTCGCTAGTAAGAACACTCCAGTTCCTGTCGAGAATACTCCAGAAATTTGGAGTCTCTTTGAAAAGCACTCTTCATTAGATAAGTTGTTAAGGATGGCGTCGTACTGCTTCAGATTCATTAATCGAGTCAGCTCGAAAATAGAGCGCACGACATCGTCATGTCTAAGCCGAAGAAACTTGTACCTATCTTCTATTCTCACTCTCGAGTGGTTTAGAGATAGTCATTTTTCTTCCATTCAGGTTATTGCTAGTGAGATTGAGAACACCAGACTTTGTCTGATATATTTAGTCCAAACTGCATATTTTAAGTCAGAATTTCAACAATTATGTAGAACAGGTAAACTTTCGACTAAAAGCCCTTTGTTATCACTAAACCCCATGATTCAAAATCATTTACTCAGGGTGGGCGGTCGTCTTTCTCACTCACTTCTCGGAGAAGATGCTAAGCACCCCCTTATCCTCCCAGCTGATTGTCACTTTACAACTTTATTAATAAGAGATGCTCATCATCGCACTCTTCATGGTGGTGTTCAATTAACACTTGCCACGCTAAGACAACAGTATTGGATAATGAAAGGTCGATCTGCGGTTAAGAAAGTCATCAGAGCTTGCCTCACATGCTCACGCTATGCTGCTCAAGTACCTTCCCAATTAATGGGCGATTTACCCAAGTCTCGCGTCCGACACTCTTTACCCTTTGAATGCTCAGGTGTCGATTATGCCGGTCCTATTCATCTTCGCCTCACTAAAACTAGAGGAAAGGGCACGATGAAGGGTTATATAGCCATCTTCATTTGTATGGCCACTAGAGCTGTTCATATCGAGGTTGTCGAGGATTATTCTAGTGAAGCGTTCATCGCTGCTTTTCATCGGTTCACTGCTCGTAGAGGTCATTGTAAGAAATTATATTCGGACCAAGGAACCAACTTTGTCGGTGCCGATGCTCAATTAAAGCAGATGATCGTCGCTTCTTCTTCCTTTTCATCGACAATTGTTAAGTCTCTCGCTCAAGAAGGTACGTCTTGGATCTTCAATCCTCCCAGTGCACCTCATTTTGGGGGTATTTGGGAAGCTGCAGTTAAGTCAGCGAAACACCATTTGCGTCGAGTCATTGGAGAGCAAGTTCTTACTTTTTCTGAACTTGCTACACTAATGTGCCGGATTGAAGCTTGCCTTAACTCCAGACCATTGACTGCTTTCACCGACGATCCTACTGACCTTGATTTCCTGTCACCCTCACACTTTCTCATACAACGCTCATCATTTCTAGTGCCAGAGGAAGATGTCACCAAGGTCAAAGTCCCTGCAGGAAAGCGTTGGCTCCTGATCAGCCAGCTGACACAACACTTCTGGGCCAGGTGGTCCAACGAGTACCTAACGTCACTTCAAGCTCGCAGGAAGTGGAAACAACCTCAACCACCAGTCACTGTAGGCGAACTCGTGCTCGTTCGAAGCGAGCTCACGCCTCCAGCCAAGTGGCCCCTCGCCAGAGTTACCGCCGTCCATCCAGGGAGTGATGGAATCACTCGCGTGGTCGACCTGCACACGGCCACCACAAATCTTCGCCGACCCATCGCCAAGGTTATTCGACTCCTTCCCAAGGAGTAAGGACCGTTCGCCATTCTGACGAAGGTGGGCGGAATGTTGGCGATCCAGCGCCTCGACCCGCGAGACGCTGACGTCACCAAGCCTTAAAAGGCAATATACGGTGCGCAGCCAATGAGCGCCCTCCACGCGGTCCTCTCTCGCCGCCCCTCCATCTAAAAGCACGCCGCTGACTCATCATCAGGCGCCGGCCGGCGACAGTTCACGCGCGACGGCCAGAGAGAGAGAACAGCAACAATTGTACGCCACGAGGCACGACGGACGCGCTTTCAATAAAGCCAATTTTATCTCCACACGAAACGCCTACTCTTTTTGAACCTCTCCAGTCCACGATCCACATTCAACATTAAACACGTACCAATCGTGATACTGAAGAGTCCTCGGCTAAATCATAAAAAATCAATAAAATATGTATTTATTCTTTAGTTTTTTTACCTCCACATCAACTAGAGGCTTTAATTTAATGTATTATCAATAGATAAGGTAATTTTTTTCGTTATAATTATAAATAAATGAGCCGCAGCATTAGGTACTTAAATATCGTGGATGTGCGCTATTCTGTGGACCAAAGAATACAGTTTGCGTACGTATCACGGCGGCGCTACGTCGATTCTCCCTAACCTCCAAAGTTTGGTGTCACGCTCGCGTTTGCGATAGCAATACGTGTTTTCACTGTGCTAGGAAATGAGCAGAAAAGAATAATTTATTCTAAAAGTAATTTGAGGAACGCTGTAAATACTGTAAGAGAAGGAAAAACTATTGCATCAACAAGTCGCGCGTACGGTGTTCCAGAATCTACATTTAGAACATGCGTTCAGGGCAAGTATGCAGAGAAGAAACCTGGAGCACAACCTATATTGACAGAACAGGAAGAGAGTGACTTAGTTGAATGGATTTTCAAATGTGCGAGAGACGGTTTTCCTATAACTAAGGACCAATTATTTCCAAGTATACGTCTGTATGTTGTATCCGTGAAAAGGAGCAATCTTTTCAAAGGTAACTTACCAGGTCGCCACTGGTTTGAATGTTTTTTATCAAGACATACAAAGGAAGGAAGGAAGGGGGGGGGGCCCTGCCTTCGCCGCCACCAGTGAGGTTCGCCACTAGGCTTGCGCCCTGTCTCGACTTTCTCCCTCTCTTTGCTTTAAGAGAAATGAAGAAGGCCGAGCAACTTCTCCTTTAGGGAATGGGAGGTTGGATGTTTAGGTGCTAGGAGTTGGTGTGCATCGTTCCGTAGGAACGTTATCACACGGTCGGAAAGGATAGGGACATGGCGGTATGAACAGGACGTTGGTGGGAAAAACCTCGTGAGAGAAAATCAAGACATACAAATGTAGCACGAAGATTAACAGAAAATGTAAGCCTTTGTCGAGCAAAAGTTACTGAGCTTGGATTACGTAAATGCTTTGAAGAAATACAATCATATTTAAAAGAAAATGAGTTATTGAATATTGATAAATCTTGTATCTATAGAACTGTGATGAAACTGCTGTGTCGCTGAATCTATTTAAACGTTCAGTGTTTGCAGGAATTCCTATTTATGTAAATTAAAAAAAAAGTGATTTAATCAAGTAACCTAGCTAACCTTTAAATTTACTCGCCTTCATATTACCCCGCAGTGATAGGGACATGCGGCCCGCCGTGATAGGGACAAGCGCCAAATCCATCCGCAGAATAACGTACAAAATAGCACTTTTACGTAATTATTAATTATTTTATTGTTAGATTTATTTTTAATGGTTGTAATACTTTTTTACATACGAGGGTCATTTGACAAGTACCTAGCCTCACCGCCAGATGGTGTCGCTATCGCACCAGAAATACACTACAGTGCAGTATCTTCCTGTAAACGGTTACAGACGAAATTTCAGCCGGATCGGAGTTGTAGTTTATTTTTGAGAGCGTGTGAAAGCAAATGTGTCCGTTGATTTTTGAAAAAATGGAGAAAGAACAATATCGGTCGGTGATTCGATTCTTGTTTTTGGAAGGGAAATCGCGCAGTGAAATTAAAGAACGCTTGGATGCAGTGTATGGGGATGCTTCTCCTTCGATGGCGACCGTTAAATTTTGGTATAACGAGTTTCAACGTGGTCGTACGTAGGTTTTTGATGATCCACGCCCAGGTGCTCCGAAAACAGCCACTACGGAGGAGAACGTGACAAAAATACACGATATCGTTTTGTCAGATCGCCGATTAAAGGTGCACGAGATAGCTGCGATAGTAGGCATCTCAGAAAAACGCGTGTGGCATATCCTACATGAGATTTTAGGCATGAGGAAGCTGTCAGCAAGGTGGGTGCCGCGTTTGCTGACTGCAGACAACAAGCGCATCCGTGTGACCAGTTCAGAGCAGTGTTTGGAGCTGTTTAATCGCAATCCAAAAGAGTTTTTGCGTCGTTACGTGACCGTCGACGAAACATGGATTCACTACTACACTCCAGAGACCAAGGAGCAGTCAAAACAGTGGACTTTACCCGGTGAACCTGCTCCGAAGAAGGCGAAGACGGTCCCGTCGGCCGGAAAGGTGATGGCCACTGTTTTTCTGGGATTCTCAAGGTGTGATTTTTATTGACTATCTGGAGAAGGGCAAAACGGTCACAGGACAGTACTACGCCGAACTATCGAGCCGATTTGACGCCGTGTTAGAAGAAAAACGGCCCCATTTGTCTAAAAAGAAAGTGCTTTTCCACCACGATAATGCACCGGCTCACACTTCTGCACTCGCCACGGCTAAATTGGTCGAATTACGCTACGAACTGCTGCCCCATCCACCGTATTCTCCAGATTTGGCTCCGTGCGACTTTTTTTTGTTTCCGAACCTAAAAAATTCGCTCGCCGGGAAGAGATTCCACTCCAATAACGAAATAATCGCCGCCACGGAGGCCTATTTTGCAAACCAAGAGAAAACATTTTTTTCAACGGGGTTAAAAAAATTGGAACACCGCTGGACCAAGTGTATTCAACTAAAAGGAGACTACATTGAAAAATAAATTTTATTTTTTGTAAAATTTTGGTGTTTTCATTTGTAGGCTAGGTACTTATCAAATGACCCTCGTATTTATGAAAAGCTATTTTATCATTTTACCCTTTTCCCAAAATTTAAAAGTCAAGACGTAAATAGTAACAGTGGAAAAAAGGTGAGAAAAATCGATGTACCGCAGTAATAGGTACATTTACCCTAAACAAAAAAAAATTTATTACCGGCAGATGTCATTACTTGTATCAATTTCAAATATTTTAGACCTCCAATTTCACTTTTTCTGAGCCTGGGGTAACTATTTACCCCGTGTGGCCGCTAAGGGTTAATATATGTTTCCATTATTTTCAAGGTCAAATTCAACAAACTACTATTAAATCACGATAGATACTTTTTTTCAGCAATTTGCACGAAAATGTTGATAATATCATTAATTGCTTTGAAAACAGCGCTACTTGGCTCCGCAACGCCATCTAGCGGTCGATTCCTCCAGCGTGAGCACACGGATGAATGATGGAAGCGGTAAAGCCGTTAAAAATTAGAAAATCCGCGAACGCGAAGTACTTCTTTTTCTAATTTCACAGCGTACAAATATTTTAGTCAGTTACGTCCGCCGTGTAATACGCTGTTTAGATTATATTTAATGGTAAGTAAAATGCATTTCTTTATAGTATTTGGTGGATATAAGAACTACCTACGCGGAGAATAGGTAATATTGAGTATACGCGACGTGCGAGCTTTTTAAACTTAAAAATGTCAGTTCCGTCCCATAAAAGATTAAAATTCATTATTAAATGTTGAAAACATTTTTAATTGAACTGAAATCTTTGGTGTTCGGACTTTTGTTATTTCTTATAATAAAACTGATATTCCATACGGTTTCGAATCATAAATTATATATAAGATTGAGTAACTTCATATAAATAATGAATGATTTACATAATTGTGAAATCTTTAAAATTTCTATTTATCTGCTTTTATAAGATAAATTTTGAAAAATGGCTCTGACCACGAGAAACGCAAATATTCTGAAGAAAAAGCATCAAGTTAAACAAAGAAAATCAGGAAAAGTAACATTTAAAAATGCTGAGAAAGCCGTTGATGTAAGGACTCGTAATTCAGTGAATTTGTACATTGTTCCATGAAAATCCATCATGCGGTCACAGAGAAAAGTTACAACAAACTTTTTTTCTTGAAAATGCTGTAACTGATGATAAAATGAGTTTAAGGACCTCTGCCTAGGCTCATTTTATTCAAGATAAGTTATATTTATAATATATTTTCATTATTTTATTATAATAATATTTTTTATCATTTTTTTAGGTAATTTTGGCTAGAAAGGCCTATAGGTGTAAGACCGCATTAACAAATTTTAAATATTATATTTTATTAAATTAATTAAAAAATTAATTTAGACAGCAAATAATCGGGCAAGGATAAGGAAGGTAACTACCTTATCAAACACCTTATACTTGTTTCAATACTTTTATAGAATAGTATATTACGATACGTGTGACTAAAGTGGCTCTTTTTGGCAGGGCGTGAGATTAGTGCCCGAGGGCAGCGAGGGCGCTATAAACGCCATGCTGTAGGGACTGCGATCTTCCCTCTCACTCTAACTGCGAGAGTGGGGGAAGCAGCCATGTCACGCTCTCCATGAAGCGGCCTGCGCGCCGCAGTGGTTGCTCGAGTCCACGAGCGTGCGGATGTGTGTCCGCTGTATCCTCCTTTGACTAATAAATCTCCTCGTTACTGTTGACTCCTCGACTCTTCATTTCTCTCTCTCCCCTTCCTTTCCTGGACCGAGTGAAGAAGTGGCTGTATAAATCCCACATTGCCACATGGTGACCCCGACAGGAGCACCGAGGAGGACGGCAGGCTGCTGCCTGCCACGGCGCATTTTCGCCGACACCGTTTTTCTACGCGACACATCCACTCAGTGCCGCACTACAAGCTTCGGCCAGTTTTGCGGCACTTTCGCCGCGAGGACTTCTTCAGGATTTCCGTGTGCGTGCTGGCACGCCGGCGCACACGCGTAAAAACCAACGGCCTAGAGCCCCTGCGCAGCTGCGCAATCTTCGTTCCTCGTCGAGTCTTCTCTGAGGCATCGCAGCTTTCTTTGGCAGATCTCCAGGTGCGTACTAGCGTCAAGCCACCGTCACCGGCACCTTCAAACGGACCTGTTGAGCAACGTTAAGCAGATCTCCGGGTGCGGGCCTTGCGTGAAGCCACCGTCACCGGCGCCTTTTCTACCGCACCCGTCGAGCACCGGGAGGTGAACCGCTGCAGCCGTAGCACCTCGTCGAGTCTTCTCCGAGGCGGCCAACCTTCAAACTTCAATAACTACGTCGAGGTATACGTGCGGGGAATTAGGGTGCGTGACCCGCGAAATTAATAAAGTCACGCGTGCGCGCGTTTTCGTATTCCGAGAACTGTTGTCGCGCGCCGCGCGTTTACTCGCGAGCTTTGAATTCGCGGAATTCGTGCGCAACGGTCACGCGTTCTGAGAACTAGGCGGCCGTCTTGACTTTTGCGTGTTATTGCATTTTCAAGCTCGCTCTGGCGCAAGGTGACATAAACCTTTTAGTATTTTTGAGTCACGCGTATTGGATTTTTTCAATTTTAGTAAATTTATGCATCGCCTAGTCACGTGCTTTAATAAAATTCTTTTAAAAAAACTTTTTTATTAAGCGGGAAAGTGGTCTCTTAGTTTTTCACGTGGTCTACTGATAATTTCAATACCCAATTTTAAGTTTTAGATTAGGTTAGCTTTAAAATTATTGTATGTGCCTGCGAGCACTAACTAGGAGCTTGTTATGCACATTGCGGCGTAAAGCAATTTAGGTGTTTTATCAACTCTAGCAGGGGATTTGCACCCTTTACCTCTAGTTCTACGTCATCTTCGGGGAGCGTAGGACTAGCTATTTTCACTTGGTTAGCCATAGGACTTGCTTTTATTTTTCTGCGTGCACCTTCTAGTCGCGTAGAAGTAGCCTTTGCACTCCTCGTTTTAGGCTCGTGTACATTCTTTTTCATCAAGATGCCGGACAACACAGAGATCACCGTCGAGTCTCTTCAGCAGGAGTTGCGAGAGCTTAAGCAACAGTTCTCGGGTCTTAATACTCATCCGGCGACCGCGTCTGCCAACCGCATCAAAGCCGCGCGTATGCCGAAAATCCCGCCGTTCATTCAAACTGACCCCGAGCTATGGTTTATGCAAGCAGAGGCTGCGTTCCGCCATTCGCAGATCACGGTAGATAGTACCAAAGTTGATTATCTCTGCTTATCATTAGGCTCTGAGGGCATGTCGGCTATTAGGGACTTACTGAAAACAAATCCCACACCTCCGGACTACTATAAATTAGTAAAAGACCGTCTTATCGCGACTTTTGCCAGCTCGGCAGAACATAACCTGCGAAAATTGTTAAAGGGGAAAGTGTTGACTGATGGTAAGCCCACGAGAGTTCTCCAGAGGCTTCGTGCCCTTAATCAAGGTTCGTATGACGATAAAATCATCCAGTCTGTCTTTCTGGACCAACTTCCACTACAACACCGTTCGATTCTTGTCGCTACTGGTGTCACTGATCTCAACAAACTAGCTGAAGCAGCTGACAGAATGGCTGAAACTTCTGGGACTACAGATGCCTCAATTCATGCTGTTTCTTCGAATCAGTCGACCTCGGCCGCTCTTGAAGCCCTGCTCAAGCGCTTTGATCGCCTCGAGCGGAAGGTTGACGCTCTGTCCAAAAAATCAGCTGGTGGCCAGGACTCTTCTAATAACTCCGCCAATTCTCAAGCCAGAGGCAGATCTAGGCGCGCTCGTTCTTCCAGTCGCGATTCATCCGGTCTGTGCCTCGCCCATAGGAAATATCCAAACAATCCCTTGTCGTGTCGTGAGTGGTGCTCCAAATATGGTGAGTGGCAGAAACAAAATCCACCAAAAAACTAACTCAACCTTCTGTTGAGGAGACGTCTTCAGAAGGTTCTCGCGTTTCCAAACGTCTTCATGTGCGTGATCGTATCTCGAGCAAATCGTTCCTTATCGATACTGGTGCGGACATTTTGCTCGTTCCAGCAAATCCTAAGGCATGCGGCAAGCGCAGCTCCTTTAAGCTTTTCGCAGCGAATAATTCGTTAATTAGTACCTATGACGAATCGATGCTCACACTTAATCTGGGCATTCGACGCCCCATTCGCTGGAGCTTTTGCATCGCGGATGTTCCTCATCCCATTACAGGTGCCGATCTTTTATCTCACTATGGCCTTCTTGTTGACCTTAAAAGAAGTCGTCTTGTTGACACCTCTACCAATATCTACTCCCTTGCAGTAGTAAAAGATGTTTCGGTTGACTCTGTTTTTGCAGTTGTTCCCGGCTCAGAGTGCGCGAAGATTCTCGCTGATTTTCCGGAGATCACGGGCATTTCAAAGCCCACAGTCCCTAGAAATAGCGATGTCTTCCATCATATTATAACGCCTGGTCCTCCTGTCTCGGAGCGTCCTCGTAGACTTGCTCCAGACAAGTTGAAAGCGGCGAAAGCCGAATTCGATGCTTGGATTGAGGCAGGAATTTGCCGCCCCTCCAGCAGCCCTTGGCCAAGTCCTCTCCTTATGGAGTTGAAAAAGGATAACAGTTGGAGACCTTGTGGCGATTATACCCTGCTGAAAATGACCTATTGAAACCAATTTATTCCTCATTCAATTTTGGTAACACTAAATGGTTATCAATGCTGGTTCAATCGGGTTAATTGGAAGCCCGATTAAGAATTAATCGGTTTTAATGTCAAATTAATTGGGATAGGGTTAAATATGAATTTTCCGTATTAATTTCAATCGGGTATTATTGGTTTTAATTGTAAATGTGCTTAATCGGTTTTAATAGGAATATTTTTTATACGGATCGAATCGGATTGAATTGGATAGTTAAGTGTATATTTTTATATTGGTTTTAATATGACATTTTCATATTAATTTCAATCGGATGTTATTGGTTTCAATTGTAAATTGGTTCAATTGTGCTTAATCGGTTTTAATAGAAACATTTTTAATTGTATTGAATCGGATTGAATTGGATAGTTAAGTGTATTTTTTTATATTGGTTTTAACATGACATTTTCATATTAATTTCAATCGGAATTAATTGGTTTCAATTATAACGGTAACGGTACTGAATATACAAGTTCCAGAATTTGATGATGCATATGTCTCTGTAGGTAAATGGTTAGCGTGCCCGACTGCTGTGCTGAGGACCCGCATGCAGGCTCAAATCTCGATGTCACCGAATATTTTTTTATTTCTTTATTTCATTTATTCTTGTCTTAAATTATTATTTCCTTAATAAAATTCAATTTTAAATAATTAATAAATGTTTAAAATATAAATAAATATTGTTATTCATTTTTTTGTTGTTAATACAATAAAATCCGATAAAAACCGATTAAAACTACAATTTTCTGGTCATAATCGGTTTTTATTGTGATCAATCGGTGCAATTGTTAGCAATCGGGAAATTGCGGATCAAGATTCCCGATTCATGCCGATTAATTTTTTATGAATTGGTTTGAATAGGTCGTTTTCAGCAGGGTAGGCGCTTAAACGCCGCCACGGTCCCTGATAAGTACCCGACTGCCCATATTCATGATTGCACGAATAATCTGCATGGTAAGAAAATCTTTTCGGCGCTTGATCTTCATAAAGCGTTCAATCAGATTCCTGTTGCCCCCGAGGACATACCGAAAACGGCCATCATAACCCCTTTCGGCCTTTTCGAATTTATGTATATGACCTTCGGGCTTCGCAACGCGAGCCAAACCTTCCAGCGTTACATTAATAGCGCGTTAGGTGATCTCGATTTTGTATACCTGTATATAGATGAGATTCTTATTGCCTCATCTTCAATTGAAGAACATTATGCTCACCTTCGCACGGTCTTTGAACGACTTAAGAAGTTTCATCTTCGCTTAAATGTCGAAAAATGTACCTTCGCTGCTGAAGAGTTAGAGTTTTTAGGCTATCTGGTGAATGGTGAAGGCATTCGCCCCATTCCCAGTAGGGTTGAAGCCATTCTAAGCTTCCCCAAACCTCAGACTATAGCAGAACTTCGCAGGTTTGTTGGCACCGTAAATTTTTACCGCCGCAACATGCCTCGCGCTGCAACTTCTCAAGCCCCTCTTAATGCTCTTTTTAGCGATTCCCGCAAAAATGATAAGCGCCCCGTTCTGTGGACGCCTGAAGCTGAGGAGGCCTTCATCCGTGTCAGGGAGGAGTTGTCAGCAGCAGCTCTGCTTGTATACCCCCGCGTTGGTGCGGAAATACGCATCGTCTCTGATGCTTCCGATTCTGGAATAGGAGCTGCCCTTGAACAGCTGTCCCTCACTGGAATTTGGGAACCTTTAGCTTTCTTTTCGAAAAAGTTCTCCCCCTCACAGCGGAAGTACAGTGCATATGACCGCGAGCTCACGGCCATATACGAAGCTGTAAAATACTTCTCGTTTCTTGTTGAAGGTAGAGACTTCAAGATCTTAACCGACCATAAACCTCTCATTTATGCTTTCATGCAAAAGTCTGATAAGGCTTCACCGCGCCAAACGCGTCAGTTATCCCTTATCGCCCAATACACTACTCAAATTGAATACATTAAAGGTGCAGAAAATACTGTAGCCGACTCACTCTCTCGGGTAGAGTCCATCCGACTCCCCGTAGAGATCAACCTTAATGAGCTTGCTGAGAAACAGGAAGCTGATGAGCAGCTTAAGGCCATTCGCGAGTCTTCGGACTACCCGCTTTCTTTAAAGCGTATTCAGTGGGGCCCTGCTCATACTACTATCTTTTGCGAGATCACTCGTGAAGCCATTCGTCCGTACATCCCTGAGTCGCTCCGTGAAACGGTGTTCAACATGTTTCATAAGCCTGCTCACCCAGGCCCCAAAGTCACCGACCGACTCATCCGGCAGCGTTATGTATGGCCCTACATACACCGTGATATACCTCGTTTCTGTAAAAACTGCTTAGACTGTCAGCAGTCAAAAATTTCTCGTCATGTAAAACTAGTACCTGACAAATTCGTCGCACCCTATGGTCGCTTCGACCATGTGCACATTGATCTAGTCGGTCCTCTCCCTAATCGAAATGGTTTCGAGTATGTGCTCACCATGATTGATCGCTTTTCGCGTTGGATTGAGGCGGTTCCGTTACGTGAAATGTCGGCGCAAACGGTAGCCAGGGCATTCTATGACACCTGGGTCTCTCGTTATGGTGCTCCAAAGGTCATCACTTCCGATCAGGGTTCCCAATTCGAATCGCGCTTATTTACGGCCCTTTTGTCCCTAATAGGTTGCGAGCGTATTCGCACTACTGCGTATCACCCTGCGGCGAATGGTCTTATCGAGCGTTGGCACCGTACCTTTAAAGCGGCGATTACGTGCCATGTGAACAAGGACTGGACTCGTACCTTAAGTACAGTATTATTAGGATTACGTAGTCATCTTCGTCAGGACACGAATGCGTCTCCTGCGGAGTTTGTATTCGGCACCACTTTGCGTCTTCCAGGTGAGTTTTTCCTCCCTGAAGACTTTACGCCTGATCCGAATTTTTTCATAGAAGAATTCCGCGAATATATGCGTCAAGTCCGTCCAGTCCCTGTCGCACACAATTATAAAAAACGTGCATTTTGTTTTAAAAACTTATACACCTGTACACATGTATTTATGCGCAATATGGCTAAAAAGTCATTAGAGAGGCCCTATACTGGCCCATACAAAGTATTAAAACGTCCCTCCGATCGCGTTTTCGACATAGAAATCAACGGCGCGTCACGCAGTGTGTCCGTTGAACTTCTTAAACCTGCGTACATGATCTCTGATAGTCTTCCCGATGTGCCTTCCGGTGGTGATTTAAGAGGCAATCAGCCTACCACTGTAGATCAACCAGCATTGAAGACTTACGCCAGGAAGAATAAAGTATCCTTTGCTCCTGCGACTAAGGCGTAATGTGACTGTGATTACCTAGTTGTAAGTGCTATCGAGCACGGTATAATTATTTATATTTATCTTCATATTTATGTACTTCGTTGGCACTCGGGGGGAGTGTATAGGGACTGAGATCTTCCCTCTCACTCTAACTGCGAGAGTGGGGAAAGCAGCCATGTCGCGCTCTCCATGAAGCGGCCTGCGCGCCGCAGTGGTTGCTCGAGTCCACGAGCGTGCGGATGTGTGTCCACTGTATCCTCCTTTGACTAATAAATCTCCTCGTTACTGTTGACTCCTCGACTCTTCATTTCTCTCTCTTCCCTTCCTTTCCTGGACCGAGTGAAGAAGTGGCTGTATAAACCCCACAATGCAATAAAGAGCCACTAACAAGGAAAGTACCCGAACTGTCAAATTCAAAAAAATTCCAAACCCATATTAAAAAGTAGACCTCCATGCGAGATTCACGAAACCATTTTTTTTATCGGCTGAGAAGCGCTTTATAAGGGTTAAAATCACCCCTAAAGTTTACCCCCAAGAAACGTTTTTTTGATATATCTCGGCTTCTACTTAACTTTTTTTAACGAAACAAAATGGAAAGAGTTTCTTATTAAAAAGCCAAGAAATCCGTGGTAGTATGAACATTAAGGGTTGCATCCCTTATTTTTTAGAGGGTGAAATTGTGTTTTTTTAAGAATAATTTTTGTTGTGAGAATTCATAAAATTATTAAAAATAGGTCAAAACATTATTTTTACCAACTACAATAAATAACAGTTGGTGTTTTTGGGCATTCTTCGCGAAACAACCCCTTAAGAGGTGGTAAACCACTCCTAACACAAATGAATTAGGTATATTTTTTTGGCAATTATTTTTTTCCTTAAAATGGGTTCTTGAAGTCGTTAATCGGAATCCACAGTTAGATCCACAATAAAAATTTGAAAATAGTGAATTCAATATGGTGAAAAATTTTTTAGAAATATTTTAAATTCCACGAAAAATAGTATGTAGACCCCCTAGCGGAAATTATATTATGTAAATAAGTGTATAATAATGTAACAATGTTTTGTTATGTTATTCTATTACTTATTATTTTTTTATCATACACTTGGTTATCGTACGATAAACAAGTGTATGATAATGTAGTTGTTTGTAAAAAAGTGTAAGAAAACGTAACAAATTGTACTTTTCTACTGGATTTCGGACGCTTTTACATTTTACCACAGTTTGTACAATTTTTTAATAATTTCTTACTTTTCCTTACATTTGTCTACGTTTTATTACTTTTTAATTTGTACTCTTAATTCAAATTTTATAGGCATTCTTACACTTTCGTACATCTTTTTACATTTTATTATATATTTGTACTTTTAATTACATCTTTTTACGTTTATGTACAAATTTTAATACACATTTTACATCGTATCACATATTTGTACACTTTTTTCAAATAGTTCATAATTATACTTTTATAATAATTTATAATTGTACTTTTATTTAAATAAAGCTATAAATAAAATATTTTCAAAGATGTAAAGAAAAAATACTAAAACGTAACAAAATGTAAATTATTATGTATTAGAAATATAATTAATATATGTTACAAAATGTAAGTTACTGTATAAAAGTTTAAATTTTTACAAATTCTTACAGATTTTTACAATTTATTATCTTTTAATACAAATTCTTATACAATTCTACCAATTTCTAAGCAGCACAACGACCAATTTTAATTCCTACGGGTCAGCCAACAGCAGACGGCAAGCTAGCTAATTATTCTGACGATCATGGATTATATGTTTTACAATAATGATATTCATGAAAAAAATGTTGTAAACATAGCGATTTTTTGTACCATGAACATGTTATAATCGCTCGTTTACCACAAATATCGCATGTAATAAAATTAGAATTGAAGCAAAATTTTTTTGGGTTTTCAATTTTTTCTGGCCTTTCATCAATGTAACCGGCGGCGTACCAAGCATATTTAAATAAATTTTGAAACCTGGGACTTGATAATTGATTATGTACTAATGAATGCATTTTGATTATATTATTTCTATCGTGTAAGTTGAGATTCTCATTTGTTAGAAATATCATATCCGAAAACGTTCGAACGAAGTTCTTCCACATTCGAAAACCGTAAATATCAAGCGGTTGAAGTTCACTTGTTGTTCTTTGTGGAATTTGTAGAATCGTTAAGGTTTTATGTTCCGGTTTTACTTTATAAATTATATCTAGGCAGTGACCTCTCCATGAATCAAGCAATAGGGTACTTGTTATGGTAGTTGATGGAAAATATACATCTTGCGCCCAAGTTTCAACATGTTCTTTAGTCAATTTACATGATTTCGATGCCATTATATAAACATTTTCTGCTGCAAATAAATTTTTTCTGACTACAGTTCCAAACTCTTCCTTTGGTTCTTGCATGACTGAAAAGAAGGGTGATAGAAGTTTTCCTTCAGCAGATACAGTAGGTTGGATAGTATAAGAATGAGTTGTCGAATGCACTGATTGCACTATACTCTCTACACTTTTATCTCCTCTAAGATTGAGGGTTCGACCACTGTGTATTTCGTAATTAAAACCACTTTGGTCGGAGTTATAAACACGTTTTGCATCATATTTTATGATGGCATTTTTTACTCTATTGCGAAATTCCTGTTTTTGTGCTGACCATTCTTCTGAATCATCTATAGATTTTTTAGTAATAATTTTTGTTATTTTTCGAGAAACGATATTAAATCGCCGTTTAAATTCATTTAACCAGTGTCTAGAAGCTTTAAATTCATTGAAGTTTAACTCTAATGCTTTTTCTTTTGCCATACGTCTTACATCAATGTCATGAATGGGTATTCTATTCGATCTGGCTACGTTAAATTTTTGTAAACAATATTCCTCAATTTTTTTCAATTTATCGATCCTACTTCCTCCTATTGCCACTTGATCTCTTCATCTATACAACTGACGTGCTGTTTTTAATTTTTTGAATCGATTTTGGACTGTTTCAAATTTTAACTTGTTTTTACTACTTAACCAATACTCCACAGCTTGCTTTTTGTAGTCAAAATTAATACTCTCTGATTCGGTCCTACATTGATTTTCAGTTTCGGGTGTTATCATATCTTCTGCATCGATATCTTCATGTAAATCATCTGCATTGTATCATCATAATATAGAAATTCATCCGTTTCTTCGTAAATACTACGATCATTTATACTTGATATTATAATATTATACACTATATTAACAACATTTCTTTCAGCGTCATTAACAGGTAATTTCTTTTCTTGATCTTGAAACATACTGTTTAAAATAAATAAAACATTCATCGCATTTACCAAATTCATATTTATGGAAAATATTTTCTTTCTTCTTTTAGATACGTTGAGTCGCAGTGTAAACCTGTAAAAGTTTTAGTTATTATAGCCTTTTTATAGCCATAACAGTATAGGAATGTACAATAGTATGAATGTACAGTAAGTGTAAAAAGTATTCAGACATCCAAAACTTTTGAGGAAAACATTTTACTAAATTCCTTTGTAAGTGCATGGGAATTCGTTATTGTTTGTCAATGTTTTGTCTACAAGATACACTATTTTATTAGCATTAAATAGTTGCTAAACGTTATTATTATAAATAAAGTACTACTTCTATTCACTCGTATGAATATTTTTTTACACTTAACTTAACTGATTAAATCGTCAGTATGTCATATTTTATATATTAGAATAACAGTAATGTAACAGTAATTCTAAAAATTAAAATCAAAACATAATTTTTACTATCATAAAATAATTCAATGCATGTATTAAGAGCAAAGTTTCACTATCAAAATATTTACAATTGGTACAATAAAGATTCTATAATAGATTTTTACTGAATTTGACTTTCTTAACTTCGGCTACTTGTTCAAAATTTATTGTATATTTTGACGAGTTTTATATTTAAAAATGCTGCATTTTATTTAACTTTTCAATATTACATCTATTATATCCTTCTATTAGAAATATTTTGAATAATTACGTAGAAGAAAGAAATTTCAATTATATGGTTACTTACGACTATTATTATTGTTGTTATCATTCAATTCAAATAGGATTTCGTACTCGTAAAATGTTTACTTGCCATTAAAAAATATGATGCAAGTATCTCCAGACACTTATATTTTCAATTAATACCCATAAAATAATGTTGACATTGAATATTAATTTAACACGAGCGTAGAAAAACGTTCAGTAACGTATATTTGTTTTCGACTGACCGATGTTTCACTTATTTATGAATAAAAGAGGAGGAATCGGGAGATAAGCCATATCAATGCAAGTGTACGTAATCTTGTATATTGCGCAATAACCATGAATTGCTATAATTATCATTATATTAAAAATTTTGTTCATATTAATTTATATTAATAAATCATAAATAAACTTTTCTTATTAAAACCTATCATAATTTCAACAAGCATGAAAATCTCTCCTAGCTGAAATTATAAAATATGAAAGAAAATAAGAAAATACTTATAAAATGGAATAAATTGTCGAAAAATGTAAGAAATCATACGATACTGGATTTCGGGCACATTTAACAAGTTGTTAAAGTTTCTTACATTTTCTTTCAATTCCTTACATTTTCTAAATATTTCCTCGTGTAGCTTATTTTTATGAAATTATAAATAAGTATTTGTTAGAAAAATCTGTAAGAATTTGTAAAAATTTAAACTTTTATACAGTAACTTACATTTTGTAACATATATTAATTATATTTCTAATACATAATAATTTACATTTTATTACGTTTTAGTATTTTTTCTTTACATCTTTGAAAATATTTTATTTATAGCTTTATTTAAATAAAAGTACAATTATAAATTATTATAAAAGTATAATTATGAACTATTTGAAAAAAGTGTACAAATATGTGATACGATGTAAAATGTGTATTAAAATTTGTATATAAACATAAAAAGATGTAATTAAAAGTACAAATATATAATAAAATGTAAAAAGATGTACGAAAGTGTAAGAATGCCTATAAAATTTGAATTAAGAGTACAAATTAAAAAGTAATAAAACGTAGACAAATGTAAGGAACAGTAAGAAATTATTAAAAAATTGTACAAACTGTGGTAAAATGTAAAAGCGTCCGAAATCCAGTAGAAAAGTACAATTTGTTACGTTTTCTTACACTTTTTTACAAACAACTCCATTATCATACACTTGTTTATCGTACGATAAACAAGTGTATGATAAAAAAGTAATAAATAATAGAATAACATAACAAAACATTGTTACATTATTATACACTTATTTACATAATATAATTTCCGCTAGGGGGTCTACATACTATTTTTCGTGGAATTTAAAATATTTCTAAAAAATTTTTCGCCATATTGAATTCACTATTTTCAAATTTTTATTGTGGATCTAACTGTGGATTCCGATTAACGACTTCAAGAACCCATTTTAAGGAAAAAAATAATTGTCAAAAAAATATACCTAATTCATTTGTGTTAGGGGTGGTTTACCACCTCTTAAGGGGTTGTTTCGCGAAGAATGCCCAAACACACCAACTGTTATTTATTGTAGTTGGCAAAAATAATGTTTTGACCTATTTTTAATTATTTTATGAATTCTCACAACAAAAATTATTCTTAAAAAAACACAATTTCACCCTCTAAAAAATAAGGGATGCAACCCTTAATGTTCATACTACCACGGATTTCTTGACTTTTTAATAAGAAACTCTGTCCATTTTGTTTCGTTAAAAAAAGTTAAGTAGAAGCCGAGATATATCAAAAAACATTTCTTGGGGGTAAACTTTAGGGGTGATTTTAACCCTTATAAAGCGCTTCTCAGCCGATAAAAAAAATGGTTTCGTGAATCTCGCATGGAGGTCTACTTTTTAATATCGGTTTGGAATTTTTTTGAATTTGACAGTTCGGGTACTTTCCTTGTAAGTCACGAGTATCGTATACTATTTTATAGCACTGCCTGCCCAAAGCCCGCTGTCACGCCTATCCGTGGCTAAAGTAGTCCTTTTTTGCACCGTGAGGTTAGCGCACGAGCGTAGCGAGTGTGATAAACACGGTGCAAAAAGGACTACTTTAGCAACGGATAGGCGTGACTAAAGTGCGGGCTTTGGTCACACCGTGCAATAAAAAATTTTCAGTTACTAAAAATAAAATTAGGTATATTATTAGGCACAGTAGTGCACATTTTGACACACTGTGACACAACTTGGCACAGTTAAGCACACAAAATATTGTTCACTTATTAAAATAGTATAAGTAAAAATATAAATAACTTATTATTAACAATAATTTTAAATATTTAAATATAGGTAATCTCGATTAGAAATAAATGAACACAGTTGACTATAGCTAAACTCAATTGATTTTCAAAAATTAATAATTCCTGAGTCTAATGACTATAAACGGTTGAATACAAAATTTGATATTGTTAATAATAAACGATGGTTGTTAATTTAAAAATTTAACAATAATTTGTGTTAAGGCGTGCTAACGTCGTGCCAAACTGTGCACAACTGTGCTCAACTGTGCCGAAGTATGCCAAAGTGTGTTAATCTGTGCACAACTGTGCCAAATAATCAAGCTAAATTTATTTTTAATGGCTAAAAACTTTTTGTGCTAAAATGTGCAATCTATTCTAAACCTGTGTAAAATGTCCGAAATCTACCTGCTGGAGCACACTTTTGCACAGTTTCGCATAGTTTGACATACTTTGACACATATTTGCAAAGTTTCACACACTTTAGCACTCTACAGCACAAAAATTTTTTCCACCAGGGTTACTCTTAATATTATTACGGAATTTGATATTATTAATTAATTTGGTTATATAAAATATTATTTTTCAAGCTCTTGTTCGAAATTGTTTTACCGAATTTTTTTATCGTATTACATATTTTAGAATTAATTTCGAGAATTTTTTACAATAATAGTCAGTTCCGTCCCCTACCAAGATCATAAAATGTTATGTAAACTACAGCCGGAATATTTTGTAGTGGATTCGTTCTGGGTATTTATTTTAAATGTTATAATGAATAGATAAAACCTCAAAAAGCCTATCAAAAGTTGGTTTTGGAAAAAAAAGTTAAACCTAATCTGGGGAAGTTATGGCAGAATCACTCATATAGATATACTAAAGCATGGCTTCACACCTTACTTGAGTCCAACTCGCGTCTCACTTACGACTATGAATTCGGACCATATAGTCTATACGAGTGCATTCTAACGATGCGCAAGCTTAGACAAACGGAATAGAACGGATCATGGAACGAACCAATCAACGGCATGGAAGGCATGGTATGGTGTTACGAGGGCAGTCCCTAAGGGAGAATGTACATAAGCGCTGCGCTACGCTGCGCTGCGCTACGCTACGCTGCGCTGCGCTACGCTGTCGCATTGATTACTTGTAGACCACGTCGCTGATTGGCTAACATTTAAATATTAGCCAATCAGCGATGAGGTCTACAAGTAATCAATGCGACAGCGTAGCGCAGCGTAGCGCAGCGTAGCGTAGCGTAGCTCAGGGTAGCCCAGCGCTTATGTACATTTTCCCTAATATAAATTGAGCGATCGAGATTCGTTTGGTTTTCGAGCGTTTTTGCGAGGTATCTCGAAATCTCGAATTGATTTTGAAACTCGAAAGAAATCGCGAGAAACAGAGATAAGAGGGCGCGCGTAGCGCGCCAAATTAGGGAAGTGTACATAAGCGCTACGCGACGCGACACGACGCAACGTAAGGGCTTTTGTACGCTAAAAGCATAACGCAAAGGAATAAGGAATAAGAGGGCATAGGGTGGACATAAGGTACTTATGCTCCGCTTATTCCTCTTATGCCCGTGTTGTGTACGCAACGAAACGTGCATAACCTCTTGATTTTTTTGGAGTAAAGTTTTCGAAATGAAATAGCTTACTGTAATTATTAATTGACTCTAATTGGTTACAATGTAAAAAGTTGACAAAATAATAAAACTTGAGGGGCTTTTGTATTTTATCATTTCAACGTGCAGAAGTGAGAAAAGTTTTCTTCTTAATCATTTAGTGATTATTTTTATAATAATTTATAGTGTAGACATTTTTGAACAATGAATGAAGAGGTAAATGTTTACTTGCAATTTATTATTAAAAAACTTACTCCAAAACAAGCAATTTAGGGGTTATGCACGATCTGTTGCGTACACAACACGGGCATAAGAGAAATAAACGGAGCATAAGTACCTTATGTCCACCTTATGCCCTCTTATTCTTTATTCCTTTGCGTTATGCTTTTAGCGTGCAAAGCCCCTAAAACTCTACGCTAATAGTTCGTGACTGAAGGACTGGTGGCGCCGTACGACGGCTTGATGAGGAAATTGAAGCGCGAATTCTTTCAGCTGTTTTTTAGAGGCGTGATTGCGTGAATTCAATCAGATTTACGTATTTCAATGATTGTATACGAGATAAATAGAACAGGAGGATGCCTACATATTTTTTATTGTTAAAATAATCATTTTTTTCTGATTTTCCATTATACACTGTTAGCAATTTTGTGTAAAATATGCATGAATTCATGGGCTTATAGTTTCGATTTTACACAATTATTTGTACACGAATGACTGTTTAAAATAGGGAAATTCATATTTTACACAATTTTCGTGTAAAATAGGGATAAAACTTTTGAGAGTGTAAAAAATCAAGTATTATAAATGCTAGTTTTTCGTAACAATAATATTTTTTATTTATATAATAGGAATATCATCAGCATTTTCAACATTTTGAGGCTGTGTTAACAAATTCAACATTAGTTCCCTGGGTTCGAAATTGGTGCAATTCCACGAATTCTTAATGCATTAACTGGCTTGTAGTAAAGCGTTTACCGTGCTTAAGTGCAGGTTATTACGAATAGGAGTTTTTGTCTACTTAACTTTGCTCTATGTCCGTTCAGGCTCAACTTACTATTCTCGCTTTAGTTTCCGACGTTATAATTGAAAATTAGAAAAAAATTATTAATTTCATAATAAAAACAATAATACATGTATATCTAATAATATATATCTAACAATAATATATGTATATCTCGTATACAATCATTGACATTTGTAAATCTTAAATATCTGAATTAATTCTCGCAATCGCGCTTCTAAAAAAAACCTGAAAGACTTCGAACGTCAATTTCCTGATTAAGCCGTCGTGTGGCGCCACCCATCCTTCAGTCAGAAACTATGAGCGTAGAGTTTTGGTGAAACCAACCCTGGGGGGTTGCTCTTCAACGATATACGATAAAATGTTTATCACCGCGTAATACAGGTATGTTTTTAGGACGAATAGTACAATTTAGGACAAAATTTTGATTTGATGTGATATATACTGTGGTAAAACGATTATGTTGCATCGCAACGCATATCGCTAAGGGTAATTTTATATTACGCCGTAGCGATAAGTTTTGTTTGTTTGTACACTTTGTATGTGGAAACGATCTGCAATAAAAAATTCTTCGCTATGGGGCTATACAAAATTACCCTTAGCGATATGCGTTGCGATGCAACATAATCGTTTTACCACAGTATATTCTCTAAAGTTGAATTAGTGAAAATTGCTCCACCCATTAAATTAGTAGAAAAAAATAGTAATTTATTAGTGAATATTCGCATTTCATTAGTAGTCTTTAAAAAAACTACTAATGAAATAGTGAATATTCACTAATAAATTAGTAGTTTTTTCTAATAATTTAATAGGTTAAAAAACTACGAATGAAATAGTGAATATTCACTAATAAATTAGTAGTTTCTTCTACTAATTTAATGGGAGGAGCAATTTTCACTAATTCAACTTTAGAGAGTATACTGTGGTGAAACGATTATGTTGCATGGCAATGCATATCGCTAAGGGTAATTTTGTATTGCCCCATAGCGAAGAATTTTTTATTGCACAACGTTTCCACATACAAAGTGTACAAACAAACAAAACTTATCGCTACGGCGTAATATAAAATTACCCTTAGCGATATGCGTTGCGATGCAACATAATCGTTTTACCACAGTATATATCACATCAAATCAAAATTTTGTCCTAAATTGTACTATTCGTCCTAAAAACATACCTGTATTACGCGGTGATAAACATTTTATCGTATATCGTTGAAGAGCAACCCCCCTGCTGCGCGGTTCTCTGCTTGCGCTGGTCCATAGTTCCGTTTCTATATTCCATTGTTAATGGTACAATTCTATAGATCTATGTCGTACATCTATCATTTTCATGGTCATGATCATGATTGAAGCCAAAATAAAAAAAAAAATAGAAAAATGTATAATTTGATTAAAGTTATTGAAATTGTTAAAAAAATTAAAAAAAAGAAACAACAATCTTGCAGAAGGTGGTGGGTTCGACCACATTTAGCAATACCTCAAAGAAATATTCATAGTGCTTATAGCACTTTATTTAAATATTTTTCATTAAAGGATCATGAAGAGTTTTATAGATTTATTAACATGAGTTTTAATCGATTTCATCATTTATTTGAACTGGTTAAAGGACATCCCATTATCGTCTAATTCCATCTTATTCATCAATAGCTGCATTTTCCAATGTTCTAATCAATTTTATAATTCATAGTATATCATATCAATTGGGTCTTGTGTTTTCTTTCTCGGCTTAAAATACTTTTGTTCTTGAACTGTCCGTCATCTAAACTATCCCTTCATTTATTTAACTTTTCATTTTGGAGCATATACACATCGTCCGTGATTTATAAATATCATAAACATGCAACTGCTCATTTTTTTGTAAGAATATACGAGTGGAACGGAACGGCAGAGCTAAGCTTCAGCGCAGCGGCAGCACGGCGCAGCACGGCGCGGCGCAGCGCAGCGCGGCGCGGCGCTTATGTACATTCACCCTATAACCGTAGGCTTACTCGGCTTATTAAGGCCCCCGCTACATAAGAGCGTTTGCAGGCGGGTGCACGCGTATGCAACTAAGGAATATCTAGTAATTTTCGATGCAGCCAACGCGAAAAATTTAGTGCCTCCAAAGAAAGCTGTTTGTTCTCTGCTTTTTTTTGGAGGCACTAAATTTTTCACGTTGGCTGCATCAACAATTACTAGTTATCTTACGCGTGCATACGCGTGCTCCCGCGTGCAAACGCTCTTATGTAGCGGGAGCCTAACCAATCAGCAACAAATTCCGCAAGTAACAGTAGCGTTGCGTTGCGTCGCGTCGCGTCGCGTAGCGCTTATGTACACCCATCATTGAGGGATTCTTGCCGAACGTGCCTCCTCAGTTTCAAAATCCTGGAATCCCGTTGGCGGATTCCAATTGAAGGCTAATGGTTACAGTTGAATTGTCGAATGAGATTGCAGGATTTTGAAACTGAGCAGGCACATTCGGCAAGAATCCATCAAAGATGGGTGTACACTCTCCCTTAGGGAGAATGTACGAGAATGTACTCGTACATAAGCGCCGCGCTGCGCTGCGCCGCGCCGTGCTGCGCCGTGCTGCCGCTGCGCTGAAGCTTAGCTCTGCCGTTCCGTTCCATTCGTATATTCTTACAAAAAAATGAGCAGTTGCATGTCTATGATATTTATAAATCACGGACGATGTGTATATGCTCCAAAATGAAAAGTTAAATAAATGAAGGGATAGTTTATATGACGGACAGTTTAAGAACAAAAGTATTTTAAGCCAAGAAAGAAAACACAAGACCCAATTGATGTGATATACTATGAATTATAAAATTGATTAGAACATTGGAAAATGAAGCTATTGACGAATAAGATGGAATTAGGCGATAATGAGATGTCCTTTAACCAGTTCAAATAAATGATGAAATTTATTAAAACTCATGTTAATAAATCTATAAAACTCTTCATGATCCTTTAATACAAAATATTTAAATAAAGTGCTATAAGCACTATGAATATTTCTTTGAGGTATTCCTAAATGTGGTCGAACCCACCACCTTCTGCAAGATTGTTGTTTCTTTTTTCTTAATTTTTTTAACAATTTCAATAACTTTAATGAAATTATACATTTTTCTAATTTTTTTTATTTTGGCTTCAATCATGATCATGACCATGAAAATGATAGATGTATGACATAGATCTATAGAATTGTACCATTAGCAATGGAATATAGAAACGGAACTATGGACCTGCGCAAGCAGAGAACGGCGCAGCGCAGCGCGGCGCTTATGTACATTCTCCCTTAAATCTACTTAAGAGTTTAGTAAATACCGTCCCATGACCGTGACCTCGAGACGTAAACAAAGTTTTTACTGATGACTCCAGTAACTTTAACCTGAGTTGCTATCGTTAATTCAACTGAATCTCGCTTACTGAACAGCTCAAGTTAGAGTTACGGGAGAGCGCAGTTGGTCCAATGTTATTTTTTTCCCCGTGTACACCACAAAGCTTATTAGCCAATCAGCAACAAATTCTATAAGTAACCGTAGCGTTGCATTGCGTTGCGTCACGTTGCGGAGCATGGCGTAGCGCTTATGTATGTACATTCTCCCTTAAGGTGATGTCGGAGCCACGCTGATTGGTTGAAATTTTCCTAACCTCAAAAACATAATATCATAAATAAAAAAAAAAGTATACAATCGTAAAACACAAAAATGGGGTGATCGCGTGTTCTTGTTATAATAAAGAATGTTTATGAACGTTACGCAGCGTTTAATAATTTTTAGTTAAGACAAATAATGGGAAATACGACGCGAGGTGAGGATGTCGTTCCACACAAAAAATTGTAAGATGACCGTCACTTTTACGTAATTACACGTCAATTTTAAGAATATTGCATTATATAAATTATTGAACATTTTGATTATTGAAAATGCTGTGATCCCGCATTCTTTACACGATAACAAATCGTTAGCAACTTAATTTTCAATATTACGAAGTAAATTTCGCGTAAACAATGGGAAATACGACTCGAGGTGGGGGTCACCATCGGTAAAGTTCGTTCCTACATCCCCTTAACGCTAGTAGGAATAACGATCTAACCCACTTGTATGTACGTGTTTTCGAGAAATTGACGTTTTAAAATTTCTGTCATGACACTTCATAGATCCAGATACCGATAGCGGCGCTCGGAGCCGAGCGGTCGTGAACGCGCGCGCGGTTCGTCTTGCTTCGGGATCTGAATCACCGCGAGCTGAATCACCCAATAACTTTTAATAACTCTCAACAATTCGTATCAAGTTTTATTCAACTTATTTTGGTGGTTCTACACCTACCTTAAGTGTAGTTTTTTCTAGAATTCTTTTCTGAAAAACAAAGTGTTGTCATACGTGCTCATGTGGCAAACTCGTTCGTGGCAGGAACTGCTCGATTCTTGAAGAACAAAAAGCATCTTCGATAAGGAATTTTTTTTCAATCAAGAACCAGTAATCGAGCTTCATGCGTGTTAATCGTTGTGTCGTGCTTTAAGTTATATATAACCTGTAAATAATCATCCCGTAATTTAAGGGTTTTCGAGCGATGCGGTACAACTTTTAGATAAGTGCTTTTCTCAAGTGTTATTTTAAGCTAAAATTTTATTACTAATTGAACGTGAAATTCTCAGTTCGTCTCAGCCCTGTGGACAATTCTGTGTCGTGCTTTGAATTTTCGGACGTTTACTGTTTAATTTTAGTCTTAATTATCTTAAGTAGTGCTTAAAAAATTTTAATTTAACAAAAAAAGGAAAAATGAACAAAAATGCATGATATCAAGGCTAGTATAATGTACGACGGATTCAACAAATCCATTTCTCCTCTTGGAATTTGACGAGAAGAAAAACAATTGCCAACGTTATTTATGTGTTATGCCAAGTAACCTTGATGTGTTTACGTTATTCCTACCCTACTGAAAAATCTCACGTGAGATCTCAGGTGAGAACTCACATGAGATCTCATGTGAGATCTCACGCCAAAATCTCATCTGAAATTCTGGTCTGCGAGCTGCTAAAATCTCTTTAATGATGAAAAGTCAGTTTCTGGCTATGAAAAATCTATGTTTTGAAGCGATTTAGCCATTTTTTACATTTTTAGAAATTTTACACATGAGATCTCACGTGAGATTTCACGTGAGAAATTTGAAACATAAGATTCCACGTGAGATCTCACGTGAGATCTCACGTGTAAAATTTCTAAAAATGTAAAAAATGGCTAAAATGCTTCAAAACGTAGATTTTTAAACTTATCTGGGAGGTGGCGTAACCACGAGTAATAGGCGACTCCTAATTCCCTGAAACTGATTTTTTATCATCGAAGGAAGTTTAGCAGCTCGCTGTCCAGAATTCCAGATGAGATTTTGGCGTGAGATTTTTCAGTAGGGTAGTTAAGATAAATAAAGTTTTTAGTGTATTATATGTAAGTGAGTGAATTATAATCAATGTTACTGATGGACTAAAATTCGTAAACAGTGTTTTTGTCGGTTTCTGGGTGCAAGGTGACTAATATCGAAAAAATTACCGCATAGTATACTCTCTCAGTATTTCATTCAACAAGCAGCCCACAAAGCAAGTCGTATGGATGCAGTACATACAGTCGCTTCTTGTTGTACTGGTTCAACTTGCTCTCATTTTTCATCATTCTCACTGAGGGAGCCACCTGATACGATTCCTACAGTCAAGATAGATTATAATAGCATCAGCTAATCGCAAACAGGACATGGTAATGGGCATATAGCTGTCTTTCAGCTGTAGCTCCGAAGGGGGGAAATATGTAAGATCAAAATGCGCGAAATGAGTCATAACAATGTAGATATTTACAAAAGTAACAAATATCTTTCGAACCCTACTATCAGCTGCTAGAATACATTTTTATTGTCTGCATAAACAAAATAAACAATGCAGTTAAGTTGTTATTTCGGTAACTGTGCAGTTAAGCGGTTTAGGGAAATTATTGAAATAAGATAAAGAACATAGTTATTTCTACACTTAAAACATAGAATACGAATTCTTTTTTCTGCCCTCCGGCTGGAAAGCGCCGACTTCCCGGCCTTCGCTGCGCGAAACGAAGTTGCTGCTTTCCGGCGCCGTCGAGCAGAAAAATAGTATACACACCTTGGCCAATAAAAAAGAAAGCCTCAGATCACATGTTTATCAACCTCGGCTTCGCCTCGGCCGACAATTACATGTGATCTGAGACATTTCTTATTTTACTGGCCTATAGGTATGTAATATACTATTTAAATATTCATTCCCACGCATGCGCCTCCCAACGGAATATGCGTGAAGTCAACGGAATTTGGTAAACCGAATACCGAACGTTACTCGGTTACTGTTTATGCACACTCGCCCCATGGCCCGACAATCAAAGCTGTTGTATTACCTTCTATTATCTATTGCCTTTGATCTTTGTTACTATAAAAATAGGTGTTAGTATAAACGCATCTATAATTAGAACCACACAGGGGAAAGCAATTAACAATTAGCTAATAAGAACAAAGGATATTTATGTAATAGAACCAAAAACGTGGTTCGTGCATGATGCAACGTTACATGTCTGATACAAGAGAGCTCCAGTAATAAACCTGACTTCTGGAGTCGCGTAACAAATTACATACGTATTATACGTGTACATTATATGATTATATGTCATTATATGAATAATACATAAATCATATTCTCAACAATCCCTGGTAGCAAACTCATTGCACTTCTGACGCAATTTTGCTGCACGCGATCGGAATTTCAGAGAAATTACAGCAGACCGTGGGTGGTCTGCTTCCGATTTTCACTATATTTCTGCTAGCAGGCCATTGCATCAGTCACTTTGAAGCAGAATTGCATTAGACTTGCGGTAGCTAAAGTGCACTGAAGTAGGGCCCACGTATCGCACGTGCGAGTGCAGCAGTATTGCAGCAGAATTGTAAAGGCAGAGTTGCAGCAGATACCTTGCAGCAGAATTGCGTTAGACTTGCGGCAGCTAAAGTGCAATCATAGGGGCCCACATACTGCACGTGCGCGTGCAGCAGAATTGCAGGAGGATTGCAAAGGCATACTTGCAGCAGGTACTTTGCAGCAGAATTACGTCAGACTTGCGGCAGCTAAAGTGCAATCGTAGGGCCCACGTATTGCATGTGCGTCTGCAGCAGCATTGCAGCAGAATTGCAAAGGCAGACTTGCAGCAGGCACCTTGAAACAGAATTGCGTCAGACTTGCGGCAGCTGACCTTAGGGCCTTTGCACGCTAAAAGCATAACGCAAAGGAATAAGGAATAAGAGGGCATAAGGTAGACATAAGGTACTTATGTTCCGCTTATTCCTCTTATGCCCGTGTTGTGTACGCAACGGATCGTGCATAACCCCTAAATTGCTTGTTTTGGAGTAAGTTTTTTAATAATAAATTGCAAGTAAACATTTACCTCTTCATCCATTGTTCAAAAATGTCTACACTATAAATTATTATAAAAATAATCACTAAATGATTAAGAAGAAAACTTTTCTCACTTCTGCACGTTGAAATGATAAAATACAAAAGCCCCTCAAGTTTTATTATTTTGCCAACATTTTAGATTGTAACCAATTAGAGTCAATTAATAATTACAGTAAGCTATTTCATTTCGAAAACTTTACTCCAAAAAAATCAAGAGGTTATGCACGTTTCGTTGCGTACACAACACGGGCATAAGAGGAATAAGCGGAGCATAAGTACCTTATGTCCACCTTATGCCCTCTTATTCCTTATTCCTTCGCGTTATGCTTTAAGCGTGCAAAGGCCCTTATGATCGGCGGCTCTCGATCACCAAGCTTCGGCTATTTATCCGCTATGCATCGCTCCGGTAGTGCTTTCTGTGGATACACTAGATGGCAGAGAGTATATAACCCATGTAAGTCAACCGTTTAAATAACTCTTTACGAAGAGTCCGAATTACAAGGCTTGCCTTGTTTTTGATATCCCCTTTGCAATTGGAACTCAAAATTTTACGCCATATCCACGTAAAATAAATTAATTTTGTTTTAAGAATTGATTTTAAAACATAAACACAGATTGTAATTGCGAAGGCGCGCTCAAGGCATTGCCAAGGCCCTATGATTGCCCTTTAGTAGTCGCAAGTCTGGCGCAATTTTGCTGCAATATGCCTGCTGCAACTCTGCCTTTGCAATTCTTCTGCAATTCTGCTGCATGCGCACGTGCAGTATGTGGGCCACATGATTGCACTTTAGCTGCCGCAAGTCTGACGCAATTCTGCTGCAAAGTATGTGCTGCAAGTCTGCCTTTGAAATTCTTCTGCAATTCTGCTGCATGCGCACGTGCAGTATGTGGGCCCTATGATTGCACTTTAGCTGCCATAAATCTGACGCAGTTCTACTGGAATGTGCCTGCTGCAATCACCTACCAGCAGAAATATAGTAAAAGTCGGAAGCAGACAACTCACACTCTGCGTATTCGCGATTGGGCAAAATTGTGCTACAAGGGAATAGGTATAACACGATATTTAATCACGCACTCAGTCACACTTAGCGCGCCCCGATAATCGCGTACAATCCACTTCATTTATACACGCCGAATTTGTAAGGTGCCCAACGCGTTTATTCACCCATAGACGCACACACACAATCGTCGTTTGCCCGGCTACTAGACTCGCTCTCATCGCGGGGGAGTTCTCGTTTCCTGCAGTCTCGGAGACGACGGCGACCACTACTCTTCGCGCACAGCCTCTACACGGCACGCTGCCACGGAGACTTACTTACTCCTCCGTCCTTCCTCGCTGGGAAGGAGTCCACTACTAGCGGCCACAATATACGCGCTTTAAACCCGCTCGCACGCTGCTCTCGCGAGCCCGTCGTCGCCGCACAGTGAACTTCCCGGTTCACATACCTGTTGCGCTCGTCTGTCTATCTCTCTCTCTTGCCCTGGGAAGACCGCCCTGGTGTTGGCTGACTGCTGCTGCTGGTGACGCTGCTGCTCGTCGCTTCCTGCTCGCTCGTACCCTCTCGCTGCTCTCTGCTCGCACACACTCAAAATCGGGCGGAAAAAAAAGAAAGACTTCTTTTCACATGTGACTCGCTCTCGGCTCTTGCGCGGCTCAGAGGAGAATGCCGGCCGGCACGCGTCTCTCTGCAGGGCCCGTCTTTGGCGCGCACGCGGCGTGGCTCGGTACTACTGGCGCGCGCGCCAGTTATAATTCTCGCCACCCGGTACATACAACAAGTCCTCGCATACATACATCGGTCTCGCGCGACTACAACAGCCGTGCTGCCGAGCCAACTAGCGACATTTGCATCGTCGCATAGGTATGTCATAATCTATCTATTGTATAGTATTAACTTCGAAACGATGCTTTTAATTCAATATAAATATTCAGTTAAGTGGTTTTTGCAGGCACAGGTGCAGTTAAGTGGTTATGCACTTAGCTGATATTTGCTCTTTGAACGCGTTTCAGATTTCCGGACCAAGTCTACATGAAAAAGGATAGTTAGAAGGTATACATTCTGGTGCTAACTCAATTTAGACCCTCAAGTGGGTTAAGTCGTTATTCCTGGAAGCCACACATATAATTACGTGACATGTCTGAATAGTCAATACCCCATAACCTCTATATTTTCGTCTATACTTATTATGCATTTAATTTTAATTTATTTCGCATTTTGCATCGTGACGGCTTGTGTTATATATTTCAAACAGAAAGTGTTGTTCGACATCTACTCACTTATTACTACAGGATAAAGGGGAAGAGACGTAGTCTGTTATTGAACAGAGCATAGATGTCAAACATATAACAGTTACATAGATGTCGAATAACACTTTCTTTTGGGTAGAGCGCAAAGCACACAGGGCCCTTTCTACTTATGTGTGTTCTGTCTGTTCTAGACAACTTCTCTCTATGTCTGTCTCTGTCTTACATAAACGGAACAGATCTATCTGTCTTTGTCGGGAACACACAAAACACACAAAATACATATATGTAGAAAGGCCCCAGCCGTATACGAACCAAAGATTATTTAATGGCTGATTCTACTTGCACGACAGATTCATAACCTCAAACGTCAGTAAGGGAGAATGTACATACGCGCTGCGCTACGCTGTCGCATTGATTACTTGTAGACCTCATCGCTGATTGGCTAATATTTAAATGTTAGCCAATCAGCGACGTGGTCTACAAGTAATCAATGCGACAGCGTAGCGCAGCGCTTACGTACATAATTCTCCCTAATGTAGCAATAGGCAAAACACTACTAGATATTTTTACGCGAGTGTGTGTGTGTGTGTGTGTGTGTGTGTGTATGTGTGTGTGTGTGTGTGTATAGCGCCCGGCTTTTCCATCACAGCCTTCATGGTGACATTATTGACGCAAGCTTAAAAACTTTCCTTTAATAGTAAAAAATAGTATTCGTTCCAAGTATCAAGAGCGTAATGAGTCGAACTCACGCTCGTAACATATTTTTAATTATAAAAAAAATAAAAAATAACTGTCTTTACATGGTAGCACTCGTTTAAGGTAAGAAACCAGGGGGAGGGGGCTAAAAGAACTCTAATATAGGAAAGTGAACATTTTATTTGATAATATAATACATGGATGATCTACTCCTTCGTAGACCACAGACCATAACAAAATCAAACGAATCGAATCGTGGCTTGCACAATAAACGAAATGCAACAGCGAAAGTAGAGGCACTATATAGCCGCAACCACTAAGTTGAGGGACCCGCGCTCCGCGCGGCCTCATTGCAATGTCTCATGAACAAGAACCCTCTAACCCTAACCTAACATTTTTCTGTCGTGCAAGTAAAATTACCGTTATTTAAGAATGCTCTTTACCCCGATTGGAACACCACCTACTGTCAAAAGTGTTTTTTGTTAATTAAAAAAATTTGGGGCAATATTAACATAAAAATAAAGTTTCCCACGTGTAATTAGTATTAAAGACACGATTACATGAGTTTTCCCAAATTAAATTCCATTAATAAATCTGTATTTTGTAGAGAAAAATTTGTAGTCATTTTCAGAAATGTCCACTGAACGTTTGAATTTTCTCTACAAAATACAATTCATTTATTCATTTAAATTCATGAAACTTGTTTAAAAGTAATCCTTATTAATTTTTACACGTGGGAAAACTGAGTTATAATTAATTTAAAATTTATAAGTACACTTAAATTAATGAAAATACGTAAATGAAGTCATGGGGGCGCTGCGATCTATTCCGGAGTTGGGGTTTAGGTAGAGAGCACTCTTAATTAAAAAATAAAATAAGTAGTGATCCGATGAACGTCTTAAAATCATTTATTGATTTGTCTGATATTATCAGATATATTGGCAATGGAACAAGGCCTTATGTGGAAGGTGAAAGAGTTTATAAGGCTAATCATATAATATTTTGTCCAAAGAAAGTAATGATTGCTCAGCAGAGATAATAGCACTGTGCCTAAAAACGTCGGGTTTACAAGAACATTTCACTTTGAGGAATTTGGAATCTGTTTTCTTCAAGTGGCAAAAATGCTTCAATTCTACAGCTTCATACACTTTTGAAGCTATCTGTTTTAGCTTACCCCCACTGTTGTTTTAAATCCGTGCAAGATGCATCTTGAATCCCTGCTGAAAACGATCTATTCAAACCAATTCATAAAAAATTAATCGGCATGAATCGGGAATCTTGATCCGCAATTTCCCGATTGCTAACAATTGCACCGATTGATCACAATAAAAACCGATTATGACCAGAAAATTGTAGTTTTAATCGGTTTTTATCGGATTTTATTGTATTAACAACAAAAAAATGAATAACAATATTTATTTATATTTTAAACATTTATTAATTATTTAAAATTGAATTTTATTAAGGAAATAATAATTTAAGACAAGAATAAATGAAATAAAGAAATAAAAAAATATTCGGTGACATCGAGATTTGAACCTGCATGCGGGTCCTCAGCACAGCAGTCGGGCACGCTAACCATTTACCTACAGAGACATATGCATCATCAAATTCTGGAACTTGTATATTCAGTACCGTTACCGTTATAATTGAAACCAATTAATTCCGATTGAAATTAATATGAAAATGTCATGTTAAAACCAATATAAAAAAATACACTTAACTATCCAATTCAATCCGATTCAATACAATTAAAAATGTTTCTATTAAAACTGATTAAGCACAATTGAACCAATTTACAATTGAAACCAATAACATCCGATTGAAATTAATATGAAAATGTCATATTAAAACCAATATAAAAATATACACTTAACTATCCAATTCAATCCGATTCGATCCGAATAAAAAATATTCCTATTAAAACCGATTGAGCACATTTACAATTAAAACCAATAATACCCGATTGAAATTAATACGGAAAATTCATATTTAACCCTATCCCAATTAATTTGACATTAAAACCGATTAATTCTTAAACGGACTTCCAATTAACCCGACTGAACCCGTATTGATAACCATTTAGTGTTACCAAAATTGAATGAGGAATAAATTGGTTTCAATAGGTCGTTTTCAGCAGGGACAATACATGATGGAGTTCTTAAAAGAATTAACACATTTTATAAGTAAATGCTTTAAATATTTACTCATCATTAAGAAAATGAACAAAACAATAATTTTGAACTGACTTGTGAAGGTGAATTAAAACTGCAACATAGTGTTTACATTTTCCCAAAATACCAGCTTTACAAGAGCACACACAATGAATGATATTTTCATCAGCACATACATTTGAAGAGATCTTTACTCTTATTTCATGAGGAGATTCTTGTAAACCCAACGTTTTTAGGCACAGTACTATTATCTCTGCTAAGTAATCATTACTTTCTTTGACTAACCTACAAAATATTATATGATTAGCCTTATAAACTCTTTCGCCTTCCACATAAGACCTTGCTCCATTGCCAATATATCTGATAACATCAGACAAATCAAAAAATGATTTTAAGACGTTCATCGGATCACTACTTATTTTATTTTTTAATTAAATAATCTTTGGTTCGCATACCGCTCATGCTAATCAGCGTGTTTATCCTTTAATAAGCAGTTCGAATTTTGGCCGCGAGGGGCGCTGACGCTGGTCTTAACAAGGCGAATACTACCGCATTACTGGACTCGTTCGCGCTATAGAGTAGAGAGAGAGAGCATGAGAGCGCGAAAGAGCGAGAGAGAGAGCAGGGTGCCCGTGCACTATGTGCAGTCTGTCGCACTTGCACACTTCTATTATTATACACAGGGGGAGCCTGCAGCTACAGTCCAGTGTCCACACACAACATATACACTTATATATAGCATGTGCGCACCAGAAACGTAGACAAGTTAACATCTGCACATGCGCAGGAGCGTGCGGTCGAGCCGCACACTCGCGACGACCACGGTACTAGTGCTGGCCTGCGCTGCAACCGCGGGACGACAAGAGAAGGAAGACGAGAGTAAAGAGTAAAGCTCTCACGGGGCTCGCGGATCTGCGTGGCTGCCAGACAGTGTTTCGTTGATATACACCTAGACAATCGAGAGTGGTGCGAGGCGGCCGTGTTCGCGCGCGACGAGGAAGAGAGAAGACACGATAGAAAGAAAAAAAGTAGAAGTAAGCTCGTCGTGCGAGCGACACACACATCTCCACCACCACCGAGAACGGAGGGTGATCCGAGTAGAGTATAAATTTACACGCGAGCTTCGTCTAATTCCTGCGGCTGCTCATACACCCAGTACATAAGAGCCACTTCTCGTGCGCGCTGACCGCGTTGATAATAAGTATATTATCATGCTTATGTACAAGTAGTAGTCATCTGAACTACTGGCTCGCGCGTGCACGAACGGGGGGAGGAGGTGGTGCAGGTAAAAAGGAGACAGGAAGTACACGCACGTACAAGCCAACGACGAGGAGAGGACAGATATACCTATATACGCGAGAGGCATCGGCTCACATTTATATATCACAGCCGCGCGATGCGCGGGCATTTTGGCGACGACGATGCGCAACCGCTTTGTAGCGCTACCGCTGCTGCCACCGCCGCCGTCGCCGCTCATGCCACCACCGCCACCGTCGTCGCGAGGTCAAGCTGAAAATTATCAAGTCTCCTGTCGGCGCGCGCTTCGTGGAAAAACAACATGGCAGGTGGTGATCGTCGTCGCTCCGCTTATGGGGCGTGATTGAAACGACATATAGACGAGATTTTTTAGCTCAAGCTGAGTCGTGCCTTTTTCAATCACCGAGAACGTCGGATCGGCTCGTCGCATGGTGAGGTTTTTTGTTTTTTGCCATTTTCTTTTCTGTGTACTCTGCGATCTTCGATTGTCTTTTTTTTAACTCTCTCCCCTCTCCCTCGCTTGCTCGCTCTGGTTCGTTGGCTAGCTATCCTCCCCATCCCTCACCCTTCTCCTTGCCTTGCAATCTAACTCTCCCTCACTCTCTATCTCTCTTTTTGTGCTGAACCTACGTCTTAAGCCCGTCGGGCCTTGTCGCACCGACATATCGCGAATCGCTAGTCTACTTTTCTGGATAGAGCAATTTTTTTTATTTGTTATTTATGCTTTTTGTCTGTAGTGTGCAAGTCGGCGATTCTCCAAGCTGCATGACTTTTACCTCTGAGGCGAATTTCTAATGCAACTTTACAAAGGTGCTAAATGCTGTTCATTTACTTCTAAACAGATATAAGTAAAATTACGCAGTCCTGAAAAGAGTCAGACATTTTTTTATTTGAAGTAATAGCTTCTTTGGCAGTTGTTTACTTTTCAACTTCCAAGCAAAAATAGGTGTCAACAGTTGAAACAGCAAACTGGTAACCATGGCTTCAACAACTTTAGCTGTCTCTAATGGAACCCATTCTGTTACTTCTGTTACTTCGCACAGTGGATCTGTTAAAAGCGATGAGATAGATGGATCCGAAAGCTTTGGGGAAAAGAGTACAAGTTTCAGTTCTAGAAATCAAATAGATTCATTGGAAGAAATGAATTACAATAGCGAAGGCTCTTCTGACCAGAACCACTGCAGGCTCTGTTCAGACAAGCTATGCTCGCCACGTGTTCTTTCTTGTCTCCATGTTTTTTGTGAGATTTGTCTTGATAAGCTTCCAAATGCTAGAGATGAAGATGTGAAATCTTTAATTATCACTTGTCCAATTTGTCAACAAGAAACACCAGTTAGCTCAAAAGGAGCAGCTTCCTTACCTTGTGACTATGTTCTCACTAACATTTTGGACATGTCTGCAATTAAAAATACATCTGTACTTTGTACATCATGCAAGGCAATGGAAAATGCTGTGGCTCGTTGTTCTGACTGTGCCAATTTTCTATGTCCTAATTGTAACACTGCGCATCAATTTATGCGCTGTTTTGAAAATCACAAAGTTGTTGCATTTGACGACCTTAGAAGATCAGACGAGGCAATACCTATACATAAACCAATTTTCTGTGATACTCATTCAACAGAAAATATGAAATTTTACTGTTATACATGTCAAGTAAGAACATAATATTACATTAATACTAGCTAAATTTCGAATTTATTCTTAATAATTTCTTACGTTGTAAAATATTTTTATTTTTCAAAATAAATCATTTAATAGTAATAAAAAGTTGCGAAATGAATTCTAAGAGCTCGCAACTTTAGTAGATGTGAAATAAATTTTGTTTACTATTAGTCATTATTTTTTCTTTATACAATATAGGTACCAATATGCAATGAGTGTTTGTTAGTTGAACACAAAGCTCCAGAACATCAGTATGAACGATTGAAGGATGCAGAACCACGTCAAAAAGAAGAATTAATAAACTTGGTGAATGAAAGTAAAGCTCGAATAGGAGATTGTGATCAAATTTCTTCTCAATTAGGAAATGCACTTAGTGAGTTACAAGCTCAGCGAGATCAAGCTAAAGACTTGATCTTAGAAACTTTTCAAAGTTATAAAGCTATTCTTGAAAAGTGTCGAGATAAAGCCTTAGGGGATTTAGAAGAAGTGCATTCAGAAAGAGAACTAGAAATAATGGATTCTTTTCACAGGTAATGAATATAATAATGTTATGTAACTTACCAAGTAAAATACAAAATTTCTGTGTGTACTGTCCTATTAAGGACAAAATTAATTTTTGATCAATTTTTAGTGTTGAAAAAACAGTCGAAAAAATAGAATGTGCGTGTCAATTTACAAACCGTCTTCTAGAACATGGTGATGCAATAGAAATACTATCTCTTCGTCGGATAGTAATAACACAGCTAAAAGATTTATTGAAAAACATGCCAAAGCCAAATCTTGCATCTTCAATAGAATTTCAAACGGACTATAATAATTTTGAAAAAACAATAGGAGTAAGAATACTAAAATTTATAATATTTAAATAAAATAAAAATATCCAATATATATTTAAGTTAATATTATACCACAAGTTTTTCTAATCCTAAATTTAAATGCTTTTACAGCAAGCTTTTGGTAAAGTTTGGACTGAGAATGTATCACCACCTATAAAATCTCCCACTGAAGTAATCCATAATGTACCAGCCATCCCAGTTCAACAAACCAATCATACATCAGTTGGTTGTCCTAGTTCAATGAGTGCAAGCTCACCAATTTCACTTCCAACATCTATGCAATCATCATTTGAAGGGGATACATCTTTTGTGATTCCACCAGCGACAAGTCCTAATATTCCTCCACCTCCGCCTGTCCCAGTTTCTATTCCTCCAGGTCCAATGCATGGCTTCACCAGTATTCAAGAATATAATATTCAACAATTGGCAAGTCTTGCCGAAAAAGTTGATATAACGGGCGATACGGGAGTTATCGGACCAAGTTCAAATCCCAGCCCAACTCCGTCCTTTACTCTTGCCGATTTATTCGCTGGTGATCTTAGCTCAACCAGTCACGCTATAAATAATTTGCAAGCATTGGCCAAGCTCGGAAATTCATTAAGTAATCAAGGTAAATTGGGCTTCCGAAAATTATAATTTATTTATGTTCTGAGAAAAAGATTTTTTAAATATATTGTTTTATAGAGTTAAATCCTTCAACAATAAATGGAAGTAATCTAGTCTTAGGACGTGGATCGTCACCTGTAATAGTTGATGCACCAAATTTAGCTTCTTTAACAAACAACACGCTTTTGAATGGTGGTTTTCAATCACTTTCTTCCTCAACTTCCCCTATATTATCACAAGGAGCTGGTAAATAATAAATCTAGTAAAACACAAGGATTCTTTTTTATTTAACATCCTAAAATATTGTAATATAATTGTTTTTAGATGACATTAGCGGGGATAATGTACATAATATGCCTGTCATTGTAGGCAACAGTGTTAATAATGTCACTAATTCATCAAGTAATTTCACGAATCATTCTCGAACTAATAATCCAAAACTAACGCCTATGCAAATTCGTTGTAAATTTGGGCAGTTGGGCCCTAGTAAAGGCCAATTTAACTCTCCTCATGGTTTCTGCTTAGGCACAGATGAAGACATTATTGTAGCAGATACAAATAATCATCGTATCCAGGTATAATATTATTTTAATAGTTATGTTTTCGTCGTATATTAAATACATATATGCTTTCTTGATATTAAGGTATTCGAAAAAACTGGAATTTTTAAATTCCAATTTGGAATTCCTGGAAAAGAAGAAGGACAATTATGGTATCCTCGAAAAGTAGCTGTTATGAGAAATAGTGGAAAATTTGTTGTATGTGACAGAGGCAATGAAAGGTCAAGAATGCAAATATTCACAAAAAATGGACACTTTATAAAAAAAATTGCTATTCGCTACATTGATATTGTAGCAGGCTTAGCTGTTACTGGTCATGGACATATTGTTGCTGTTGATAGTGTATCTCCTACTGTATTTGTAATTAGTGACACAGGAGATCTTCTTAGGTGGTTTGATTGCAGTGATTATATGAGAGAACCTAGTGACATAGCCATCAGTGGTATGTATTTTTCATTTATATACCAATAAGCATGAATGATCAGTAATAACAAAAAAAAACTTGTTTTTTTAGGAAAAGAGTACTTTGTATGTGACTTTAAAGGTCACTGTGTAGTAGTATTCAATGAAGATGGTCAATTTCTGCGTCGTATTGGCTGTGAAAACATAACAAATTTTCCTAATGGAATAGACATTAGTGATGCTGGAGATGTATTAATCGGTGATTCACATGGAAATAGGTTTCATGTAGCCGTTTTTTCAAGGGATGGCTCTCTAATTTCAGAATTTGAATGCCCTTATGTCAAGGTAATTAAAATAGTATATTACGATACGTGTGACTAAAGTGGCTCTTTTTCGCACGAAGTGAGGTTAGTGTCCGAGCGCAGTGAGGGCGCTAAACGACGTGCAATAAAGAGCCACTAAGTAACGAGTATCGTACAGAGTTTTATAGCACGGTGTGACCTAAGTCCGCACTTAGGTCACGCCTATCCGTGACTGTAGTCGATTATTGCACCGTGTTTATCGCGCTCGCTGCGCTCGCGCACTAACCTCACGGTGCAAAAATGGACTGCTTTAAGGGGATGCCATACTCGTACCATTACCGACCGAGCAATTCACACAGTTTCAAGCTGATTAAAAATAAAATACGTCGAATCACAAAAAATCAAGAGAACACTCTTCTGTGTTTTTTAACGTTCTATCATCCAGTTAAAGTTTGGAGTCGAAATATCAAGTCATTTCTGCAAAAACTTTAAACAAACGAAATTAAATTTAATTAAATTTAATTTCGTTCAAAGTTTTTGAAAAAACGGCTTGATATTTCGACTCCAAACTTTGACTGGATGATAGAACGTTAAAAAACACAGAAGAGTGTTCTCTTGATTTTTTGTGATTCGACGTATTTTATTTTTAATCAGCTTGAAACTGTGTGAATTGCTCGGTCGGTAATAGTACGAGTAAGGCATCCCCAGGGAGATTGTACATAAGCGCTGCGCGATCCTACACTACGCTGTGCTGCGCTACAGTATTCCGTTCCTATGTTCTCCTATGTTTTCCTAGGTAATAAGAACAAACGAAACTCCACGGCAGGCGATGGCGCAGCGTAGCGCATCTTAACGTAGGATAGCGCAGCGCTTATGTATGTACAATCTCCCTAAGGCACGAATAGGCGTGACAGCGGACTTAGGTAAACGTGCTATAATAGTACATTTCGACACGGGTGGGAAAGTCGCACTAGTTTCGAACGGTATTTTATACCACGAGCGCCGAAAAATCATATCAAAGTTGTGATTTTGAGGTTAGAGTGGTATAAAATAATATACGATACTTATGACTTGAGTAGCCCATCACACGACGTGAATTATCGCAATATGGGCCACTTAAGTCACACGTATCGTAATATACTATTAAAGGATAGTTATCACGTGATGTACAAATTAAATATAAAAGATTTAATGCAGCATATTTAAAATTATTTCATATGAATAAATTCAAAAAATTTGTAATATAATGGTATATTTTATTTGTGTAGGTCTCAAGATGCTGTGGATTAAAAATAACGTCTGAAGGATATATTGTAACTCTTGCAAAAAATAATCATCATGTTTTGGTACTGAATACTCTGTACATAGTCTGAAATGAAAATGGAGTTATTTTGTACAGCAGTCAGATTGCAAATATGAGGACTACTGAAATCGTATTGTTTTCACAAAATAATGAAGAGGATGCCCAATGATAACTAATAACAATCAACATTTGGGCCTACTGAAACAACAGTAAGAATTAACTCATGATTCAACTTTAAGCGTTGTATGAGTATTATGAGTGATCTTGGTTTATGAAAGTAACGAAAAAACTGAAGAAGCAATTTCGACAGCCGAAATTTGACCATAAATAGTCCCTAAAAACAAAATATTCAATGTTAAGCGGCTTTCAGTTGGCTGACTGCCATTTTATCGAGTTTTTAGAAAATTATTAAGGTTTAAATACTGCTTGTACTGTAGAGCTAATCGTTATTACTTAACGATATTAAGAAGCGTTGAGCTCTATGAGCAGTTTTTTTATTCATAAATTTGACGCGTCAGTATTTGAAGGGCGTTCATAAATCAAATTTTATCTAGTCTTGGACCAGCAGCTTTGCTTTCGCATTAAATTTTTATCCCAAGTAAGGTTCATTAACGCTGCCATTACAATATCCAAAGTATATATTTACAACAAATTAAAAATGGAATTTAAAAACGTAGAGAGAAGTTGATAAATAACTATCATAAAAATGTCTTCTTAATGCATAAATACGAATGAGTATGTTCCTTCTTTCTCTCAACTTGCTTTAAATCTACATTTATATTTTCATGAGAGAAAAAGTAATGGAAAGATATTGATAAAACTTATAAAATGTTAAAAATCAAACATTTATTAATAATAAGAGACTCATGATGAAAAATAATAGTATGTGTGTGTATGAACAAAAATGTAGGGGTATTTGTTTAAGAAACATTACTTAACTATTTTCCATTTATGTGTATTATTGCTCTTACACAAAATGGTTACAATATATACTCAGGATGCTTTATTATGGTTTTCCACTTAAAGCATGCAAATATACAAAATATATATATATATATATATATATACACGTACTATACATATACATGATATACCAGATAAAAAGACAAAACCTTATATGTATGGTATACAAATGTTATATAAAATTAAAAAAAAAAAAAAAAAAAACAAAAAACAAGATAAAGAAAAAAACAAATAAAACATTTGCTAATCAACTTCTATTTTATGTAAATATAAAAAAATAATTACACAAAAAGGAAGAAAGGAAATTCATTAAAGACACGTATATATACACAAATATATACACATATAGAAATACACATATTTTGTAGGGTTGTTTACATGATCAGCCTTAATGTTTAATTCAACTAAAAGAAAGATAAAAGGATATTTATATGATAGGTAAAACTTGCACTTAACATTCGGCAATTCTGCTGTAAATAAATTACTTTCGTATTTAGTAATGATGCAAATTGCAGAAAAATATCACTTTATTGCCATAAAAAATGTTATTAAGCACATCCAATAATAATTTATGATTAAATAGCTTAACTGAAGTTGCTATACTTAATATTAAGGTAAAAGAAAAGTTGTGAGGGAGAGCGCAAAAAATCATTGATTATATTTTTATCAATGAATTTAATGCGAGTCATAATAAAAAAAGTCTATGAAACCATAAGTAATACAAAAAATTAAATGTAGAGACAGAATTTAAAAATTTATACCTTGAAAAAGTCTGATAAAACACATAGATACTGCATAGAAATATTTCTATAACTTTCTTATATGTACATATGAAAAATATTTATATGTACCAAATATTATGTATTACATACATGTCAATATACTGTAAAATATATCTGCATATTTTGTATGGCTATGTTTCTATAAGTTGACACACACACACACACACACACACACACACACACACACACACACACACACACACACACACACACACACACACACACACACACACACACACACACACACACACACACACACACACACACACACACACACACACACACACACACACACACACACACACACACACACACACACACACACACACACACACACACACACACACACACACACACAAATATATACATGTATGCGTGATATTTATTATACAACTTTTAAAATATAGGAAAATGAGTTGCTATTAATTTATGCGTTATTATCAGACTTTTTCCTTACTTGAAAAACGTTTCCCAATAAGGTGTAGTTTAAATGTTAAATCGACATTAATGCAAAGCCTATTTACACCTAAGCTAATCAGTTATAAAAGTAATCCTTTAAATATCATTAGGGATTTTAAGTTTTACAGTAATAAACGTTAAGAGCAAAATTTGAATAATAAATTCTGAAAAATATTTGGTAGTCATGGTTAGTAAAGTTATATTAAACATTGCCTGTGATAATAGCATCGTCAGGATGAGTTGTGTCCTTAAGATATCTCTGATATTGTTGCTAGGTAAATATTAATAATGAATTATTAAAAGACAAAGATGAAAAATCAACCTTACGGAAATTCAGTGTCTCATGTGATGTGTTAACACTCTAAGGACGGAAAAAATTTAAGTTTGAAGATATAGATGCATTTAAACAAAAATAAATCTTTTGAAAAAACAAATGAAAAAAAATTAATATTGAACTTAGTTCAAATAAATCGCATGGACAAAATTAATGAAAACTTCATTTGGATTTTATGATAATTTGAAAAAAATAAAAGTGTGATTTTTTTTATAAAAATTAAGAACTGCTACAATTAATTGGCATTAAGCCGCAATACAATTTATTTTACGAAAAAAAAAGTTTTAAAATTTTAAAAGCTATAAATACAATACTACAACTTTTACTTTTCTACATAAATTACGAAATCATTAAAAATTGTTAAATCAATCGAAGTTTTTTCATCAAAAACTTTTTAATAAAAAAAAAAAAAAACTTTATTTATTTTTGCGGAGTATACAAGCAACTAAATTAATTAAGGGGCAGAGAGAGAGAGAGAAGGAAACTAAAACGTAAGGGAAGAACCCTGACGACTTTCACAAATTAGTCGATGATTTTGTGAGGTACACACTGTTAGGTAATTATCGTGATAATTACGCAAAATCGCGATGGTATACACTTTGTGCACATGCAGAAAGGGATAAAAATACCCACAGAAAGGTAACGCGAGAGAAAGAGAGGATACCCTTCCTCGAAAAAAAAAATATATATATATACATATACATTATCTTTTATTAAATTCGTTTAATATATAGGAAAAGCGGATAACACGGATAACATGTACAACATACGCGATGGAAACACCTAATAACCATACGAGTGCGCGCGCGTATGCTTTTGTATGTATGTATATTTACATATGCATATATACACTTATATTTGAATATTTTAGTATAGATTTACTCTATTTACATATTTTTATCTGTCAAAGACTACTTGGCTAATATTAGGCCACTGTTGAAATTTACCCCTTATTTGCCTTGATGTTTGAATTTACAATAATATAAAAAAAAAGAGTGGGAAAATTGCGAGGAAGCGTGATTTAAATGACACAGGGGAGCAGGTACGAGCATTAATTGTTGTGTAAATGGTAATTGTGATAGATTTTTTGATAATTTTTACAATCTCAAAACTCTTATTATCGTAATATGTATAGAGAAAGAAAAAAAATGACGACTAAGAGCCTCACTCTTTACGAGATACGTATATTCTGCTTAAAACTTGAAGATTCATCTCTATTGTAAAAGGCATTCCACTTTTTTGGGAGAGGGGAAGGATGAGAGGTGCGCTCACGAATTGCAAAGAACAAATATCTCTAGACGTCGCGTCGCGAAAGTTTCTTTACAAACGTCTTATTATATCGAGGGAAACGGCACACATACACACACTGAGATCGGTGATTAAGGTTTGAGGAATATTTAAAAAAAAAAAGTGCGGCCTTACAATTGCGTCGAGTGACTAGTGCCGCTGGGAAAAAATTTCGAAGCACTCTTGCAACGATAACCTTTGATATTTCGGGTATGATTGTATAATATTTAACTGACAACTACATAACGAGCTAGTCTTCTAAAGTCACTCATCGACTCAGCCATTTCGGCAAATCGTAAAGGCCAATACCAAATTTTCATACGAATCCGGCTATTCTTTTCAAATATATTTATATACAAAAAAGTGGCTTTTCTCGACTAAATAATTATATACATATATACATATATACACACACATATATTATACACACACATATATATATTTTTTATTTATTTTTTTTAAATAATATATACGAAAATCAAATTTTCAATTCCAAAGAGTCTATATAGAGTTCAGTTGAGTGAGTTCGACAGACATGATAAAATAAGCGAAAGTAAGCTTTTAACAGTCTAAATTTGGTGTACATGTAACGCGAAATGGGCAAGTGTAGGACGAATGTTCAAATTGGTTGCACTGTCTTGACGAACATTAATTTTTTCTAGTAATTATACAATAGCAAGGATGTTGAATCGTAAGAAATTCGATCAATATCGTATCGTTTACGTGTGTATTTTATACAATTTACAATGAGAGCTGCTATGGGAAAAGAGAAAATCCATTTTATTCCAAGATTTTTCATGCTCTTTAAACAAAATTCTTGTCATATCATACATATATGTATACAGATGTATGTATTACGAAAAGAAAAGAAATGCGTTCCTCGTTTTAAAGAGTACGTCTCACTGCTAAAGAAAGATATAAAAAAAAAAAAAAATAATTCCTAGTATATTTTATACAACGTATATTTATTAGTTTCAAACAATACGATAAAAGAATAAGCACCTATACAAATATACAATCATATTATTGGTAGGCTTAAGGCAAAAATAAGCAGAACTTTAGCCTACAATTAATCATAGTCTTCCTAGAAAAAAGAAACTTAAAAGTTATGGGATTTCCTAGGTATGGTTAAGATTATAAAAAAAAAAAAAAAACTCGATAAGATATTTAGACGCGAGTCTCTTTTGTTAGTATTATATAATACGAGGAGAACAGAAATTATACTTAATTTCCTTGATTTGATTTACCGAGAGCTTATTTGAGCCCCCCCGAAGAGTGTAAAATAATAATAATTGTCAGCATGTGCGAATTCCGTTCAACGAAATCTCCTACATAGCGATATTTGCGCCTTAAACAAATCTTGAATGTATATGTAAATAAGTCTTAAGACTCGTGAAATGAGTGAGCATGTATGGGAGGCGATGAGGTGGACGCGCGAAAGCGCGCAATAAAAGCGACAAAATGCGTCACGAGCTCATTGATCGAAGATATGCGAAAGATGTACGACTTAATAGACGTTAAAGCGATTAATGTATCTCTATTGCTACTTTTTCCTCCGTTCTGCGAACAGCTCTATATACAATATACACATAATGGGCAGAGATGAAGCGGATCATTTTTCGCATTTTCCTCATCCAGGCATTCATTGTTTACGCGCAACCAAACGAATGAGGAAAAAAGTAAAACTCTGTGTTCTGATTAGCTTGTAAACGCGATACAGCTCTACCTTTCGGCGTCCTAAGTTGGCAGCTGTACATCTTGACAGTTTGTTCTGTTATTCTCGTCGACTTGAAGAAAAAGAATAAGGAAAGGAAAACAAGAAGTAGACCAAATATCCTTTAACTTAGTCAAAGGGCAGAGCCTCTCAGGCCTCTTTACACTTGTATAACGAACCTTTCAATTCGACTCGATTAATTGTCGGCGATTGTTGCGTATTTCTTTGAATTTCTTGCCCCGTTATTCGTTTTACTTTCTCATTAGACTGCGCTCACGAGATTCGCACAGCCTTCTATGCGAATTAGTCTCGTAATACTCAAGGATCCACTGAATGCGTGTAAATATGTTAATATCATACACAAGTCGCTAAAATGATATACCAATGGAACAAGTGATTTTTCAATGTTGCCCCCCCCCTTATTAAAGAAGAGCCGATACGGACGCATTTTATTCATTAAAATTTGTATTTATTATGATGCATTTAGTATGTATGCGAGTTATATTGCGAAAATTCTCTTTATACAAATGTTAACGGTCGCATAAGTTTTTTAGTCTTATTTATGAAAAATACTTGTTTTTATTATTCATCTTTTTCCCTTCGTCCATTTAGCAATTTTATACACAATTGTATATTTAAATATATATATATATATATGTATATGTATATGTATACATTAGAACTCTAATCAACTATTAAGTTAAATCTTTTGTGCCAAAAAACGTTTGTAGCGAAAGAAAATGCCTGTGTGAAGACAGAACGTTATTTGATAATTTTAGTGCGCTTACAATTAATTTTTTTTCATATCCATCTGCGTTTTATTTTTCTTTTGACGGTGTGATGTTTCTAGATTTACATTAGAATAGGACGAATGAATTATTACAATTTTAATTCTCAATTAGTCAGTTGAAGTACAAAGATTCGACGTATTTTATTTCTAGATTGTAAGAAAACAAAACGTTATTTAAATAATATATCAAGGAAAAACAAAGTGCGTAAAAACATAAGACGACTAAAGACATTAATGTTATTTTATTCCATTACGATTATTATTATTATTAAAGCACTCGTTTTATTTATTTGCACTCTAATTTGCTTAGTTTCATGCGACGCTTTAATAAGTAAATATTTTTCAATACTTGTGCGCTAAGCTCGATTTTGCACACGCTCGGCAAAAAACGTGAATTCAAAATTTAGCTTTCCACACGTCGTATCAAAAAATACTGTACGCTATATGTTCGGGAAAGAGATTCTCGTCTCAAGTGACGTTTACACCCGAGCGAAGCGAGTGTGTAAACGTCATACGAGACGAAAATCTGCTTTCCCGCACTGGTAGCGTAATGTACTATTATTTCTAAGTAAACAAAGTTCAGACCGCGAATTTTGTTTAATTGGTCCGAAATTGTATCTAAAATCTATCTATTGAAATATACACTGCACATCATAAACTGCGTTGTGCACGTTTTCGTTTGAATTCTGTACCTAGAGTAGATTTATCAATCTGATTGAGACATCTATATATATATATTCAAATGTCATAAGTTTGTCACGATTTTAAATCAGAAAGAGTGGATGTATCTATTCTGTTCGTTAAGGGTGCTATCCCATGCATTCCGAAAAATTAAATGAAACGCATTTACGTCCGTGAGAGCGAGAGAAACATTCATAGAAGAAACCTCTCTCTCTCTCTCTCTCTCTCTCTCTCTCTCTCTCTCTCTCTCTCTCTCTCTCTCTCTCTCTCTCTCTCTCTCTCTCTCTCTCTCTCTCTCTCTCTCTCTCTCTCTCTCTCTCTCTCTCTCTCTCTCTCTCGCGCTTAAATGCGTTGTTTAATTTTTCGGAATGCATGGGATAACACTCACAGTGTTTTCACATTCCGTGAAAAAAAAAGTGTAACTTAAATGTATAATTTCGAAGAAGTGAAAATATACCTACAATCGGCAAAGACGCATATGTACGAACAAACAAATGTTCCGGTCAAATGATCTCTGCAGCTTTTATCACGAAGTATTAAAATGTTACGAAAATAGGATCAATTTTCAACGTGTTTAGGAAGATCTTTACTTCAAAATGCGTCACGATCCAAGGTTTAACTACAAAGATAGTCTACTAGTTATGTGTTATTTCTCAACTTTTTTTTTTAATTTTAACTGTAATTCAAAGGTTTTTCTGTGTTTTATTATTTTATTATTTATTTTATTTTTCCATATGTCTTCATTGTTATGAGTATAGTAGCATTTTGGCTATTATAGATACTTTTACCGAAGAAGAAAAAAGAAATCTGTACATGTGTTCTAGTGTGCACATAGATTGCAATGCAATAATACACACACACACACACACACACACACACACACACACACACACACACACACACACACACACACACACACACACACACACACACACACACACACACACACACACACACACACACACACACACACACACACACACACACACACACACACACACACACACACACACACACACACACACACACACACACACACACACACACACACACACACACACACACACACACACACACACTGTGATGCTCATAAAGCACATTGATGCAGTGTACGAAAAGTAGTTAAGAATGTCATGTGATTTTGGAAACTGTTATATTTTTTATTTCTTAACAACTGTTTAATATGTAATGTTGTTCTTTGTTCTTTTTCAATAAAGAATTAAAATTAAGTTATTGCTTTTAATTTTTTGTCTTTTTCTATCTCAGGAACACAATTAATTTTCCAAGCATAAAATATTACTTTTTATCAGGAAATATCAACATCGATTTGAGTCAAAGGAACAAAAATGATTTTATTTTGTTTACGAGTTATTTATTAAAACATAAAGGACAGTTAATTGAATTCTCTAATCAGAATCTGAATCTTGCCTATGAAGTTGTTGTTGTGGCAAGTGTTCCTGTAACTCTTCTACATGTGCAATTGCTTTTGGTTTACCATCTTCTCCAACACGACAAGGTTGAATCACACCCCCTCTAAAGTTGCAATCAATGTTATTATTTATTCAAAATAAAATATTTATAACGAGTAATAACGCTATTTACCTTTGTAATTGATCAATGAGACTAACTAATTTCATAGCTTCATACTCCTTTTGTTCTTCTGACATACCTTCTAGAGGATTTGATTTTGGATTTTCGTAACACCCTACGATTGGATTTATTCTAAAACAATTTTAGAAGTTCGTTATAAATTTGAGTGTTTGTAAAGTTTACATAATTTTATTTATCATACTGTTCTTTATATTTCTCATATTCTTCAGTCTCACTGTCTTCAGATTCAGAGGAATAGTCCACTTTAGCATATTCTGGTCCCAATAATCCTTTGTTTGCAAACATTCCTGCTGCATTTCCATAACCAGTATACTTAATCATTCGACCAACTTGAAAAATTATTAACTGTTAAATTCTTCTATAAAAAATATGAAAATAGTAATTTAAGCAACTAGTGCGTAAAGTGAGACTTCACGCATAAGTTACTTACAATATTTTATCTTCTACTGTGCGTGAAGTAGGCTTTACTAACCATATGTATGGTAAACTTTTCAATAAAAAATCGAATCAACGGGAAAAATTAGGCAATAAAAGAGTATGATCAGAAAATAGGGCTTAGAGGGGATGGAGGAGCGGATCCAGGGTCGCAGGGCGAAGCCCCCGCTGGGGGGGTGGGGGGGTGGAGCCCTCCCTCCATAAAATATATTTAAAAATTTTTTAAATAATTAAATTTTTAAATTCTATGAATTCGTGGGTTTAAGTCACTTAATATATATTCTTAATATATTATATTAATATATTAAGAATCAAAAATAATAAACACATCGTTAAGGGGGTTAGTGCGATATTGGCTTTTCTTAAGAATTTCTTGAAACTTGCAGGATAGACTCATATTACTATTATACGCAGTATCTGTAAATTTCAGAAAGCCTAGCTTCCCCGTTTGTGAGATATAAGCTCCCAAAGTTACGAAATTTAACACGGTGTCTTATGGGACCGTCGTCATGAAATGTAAAAAAATGAACGTTTTCGTCAATAACTTGGAAAGTTTTCTTAAGACTTGAAAGAAAAAGAGATATGTTACTAAGAACAATACTTTGAATGTCCTCTGCAAATTTCAGGAAGCCTAGCTTCACCGTTTTCGAGATACAGTTGTTTAAAGTACGTAGCCTCAGGGTAGACGACGCCGCGCGTGTCCTTGTGTGCGTGTAAACAAACGAAGGCTCGCTGCGTGTGTGTCTACACAGCGTAGCGCTTCTATGTGTATGTACACACAGATGAAGCGGCGCTATGTGTGCGTGGACAGTCTCTCATGAAATTTTGAGAGTGGGGAAACTCGAGAGAGCGTGAGGCGTACGGCGTTCGACCAGCTGTACTTTTGGCTTGTATGTTACCGCACTAACCCCCTTAACGTATTTAAAAATTAAATAAATAAAAGGAATCTCGATACCAAATAAATTAAAAAAAAAAAACAATGACAACAGACCTTGTGCCTTTAATACCGACGCTCTCCCGATCAAAATATGCACTTTACTACTTTACGCATTACTTCACGCACACCTATTTCACGCATAGGTGTGCGTGAAGTGTTACTTTACGCACAGAAAACGATGAAAAAAGGCTTACTTCACGCACAGTAGTAGGTAATAGTACATTGTGTGTCAAGGACGTAAAGTTGGTTTTTTTAGACCGAGTGTGAGGTTGCAGTACGAGTCGAAGGTGAGCTAGCACGAGCCGAAGACGAGTGCATTTGCGCACCGAAGACGAGTACTGCAACCACACGAGGTCAAAAAACCCACTTAGCCCTTGGTACACACCATATTTTTTGTACCGCAAGTATAGATTTTTGCGATTTTTTCAATTTACTAAGTGTGGCTAACGTGAATTGCTTTTAACTCAAGAACCAAGATTGTATTAAATATTTTTAGCTTTAATATTTGCTATTTTTCAAAATATCGATGATTTTCTTAAACAATCTTGAAAACTCGATTCAAAAACGATAGCGGGCGTTTTTCGATTTTTACCGCCCGCTACGGCGAGCAGCGGGCACTTTTCGATTTTTACCGCCCGCCGGTCGGCAAGCGATCACTTTCGGCTCTATTAATAGGTTCAAAAAACGCGAAAATCGTGCTTGCGGTACAAAAGCATATTTTTTCATACCTTTTTCTTTGCAAAGGACAAATACAAATTCTGCATTAAGATCTCTTACGTTGGTTATGGGAGTAGTAAGTAATTTACAAAGTTTATTTCTCAATGTTGATCCTTCTTCTGGTTTTTTCATAACATCTTTTAATGGTGGTAGAACCTACAATTAATTTCTTTTATTTAATGGAATAAATATGTAATTATATTTTTATGCATAATTATAGTACAATAACAAAGAGTATTGTCAAACTAAAACAGCAGTGAGATCAATAAAAAAAAATTGCACATCAATAATTTTTAAAAACATTATATTTTATTGTAGATTAAATCAAAATGTATTAAATTCTTATATTTAATAAATTAATGGAAAACAAAACTCATACCTGCATTCGTACATATTTACGAATTATATTTTCAGCTCTACACATTTGAATTAAACAAGTAAATATTGGAGATAAATTGTCAAATAAATTTGATTTACAATCTAGTTTGTCATTTAATAATTGTATTATTAAATCGATAAATGTCATATCCATGTCTTGATATGTAGTGACATCTTTATGATCATCTGATAATGGCACAATTAGTTTTGAATAACAGTTAGATGGAATCACAATTAATAAATTTATAGTATTGCTAAAAAGTATGAATAATTAAGTATCTCATTGTACGTGTTTTGAAAAATTTTCTGTACTTAGATTATTTTCATTGATATTACCTTAGTAAACTTTCTTTATGCCTTTCATTAGTATTCACAAGTAATTTTCTTATAACAAGTATCATCTTTTCATACTCTCCTGTTTTTTCCATACGTGGATCTTTTTGGTGAATGAACAAGTTGAATAAAGTTTTTAAAATTTCACAGATCAATGTTGAATCATTATCCTTAAAAATAAAAACATTTTAATAAAAATTAGTATACTCTTGTCATAAACTTTAAAATTTTGCTCAATAATTCTACTTACATTGATTTTTTCATTATTAATATGGCAATTTAAAATATTTTCCAACATTTTTATTAATTTTGTATCACCATCCAATTCAGTTCTAACATTATTTGTTGTTGAAGCATTTAAGGCAGTAATCAAAAATATTATTCTTACATCAAATAATTTAGTGTCATGTTGCACAGATTCATCGTATTTACCAATGCGGTCTACTACACATTGTAAGCACAAAGTGTCTGTTATCATATTTTGAATTTTTATACTGTTAAACAATATATTACAAAGTAATTTTTGAGCATTATTTATAACTGAAATAAAAATTTTTAATTAGATAAAACTTGAGAAAAATTCAAGAACTTAAACAATATATTAATAACAAACCTGAAGTATAAGTATGGTGTTCTTGAATGGTACTAAGTTCAGCATATTTTAGTATTATGTCTAGTTTTTCTCTTGTGAGAATATCATCTAAATTTGTTTTATCACGACTGAGTAATAAATATTAGAGTTAAGCATTAACAATGTAATTTATGATAAAGTAAAATCTCAAAAAATGTATCATACCTTAAGATTCTAAGTGTTGTCAAACATTTCTCATGAAGGGATGATTCATCTTGGGTATTTAAATGTGAAAATACAGCTTCCCATATTTGGCTGCGAAAATTTTCTTGATCCAGAAATTCAAACTTTGTCACACTAGCATACTATATGGCAAAATTATAAAAAAAAAAGATAAATCATTTTTAGTAAAATAAAGGTTAATAAAGCTTTTAATAAAAACTAGCAGTACAATAAAGACTACTAACATTGTTTACAAACGTTTCTAGAGCTTGGTAAAACTCATCTTTATCTTGAGATTTAAGCTTTGAAAATAAATCCTCCATTTTTAGATAAAATTTTTTTCCTCCCCGAAGGGTTTTATTACCGGAATTATCATGAAAACATGTTAGAGGAAGTCCACCCAAAGAGGCTTTGTAATTAAATTAATGAAATAATGAAGGCATAGCTATAAACACACAGCAGTTAAACTCTTGCACATGCGTTTAAACAATTGTGTATAACTATATCGGTGTTGCAACAGCAGCTGTTTGCTGCCACTCGTCTACAGGATTGTTGATTCGCGCTCGCCAGGTCGTTTACGCCCACCTCAGAGGGATGACATCTAGTTTCGGAGCTAATACGGCGAATAAGCGATCCGATATTCCTTATATACTGATCGTCAGTGTCGAGTAGCGATCCGCGGAGCTTTACAAGATGACAACATAGCGGAGCGGACGTGATAGGGTGCGTCTACACTATGCGCTTGGAGTCGTTGGACAATTTGTTTAGTCGCATATTTATATACACGACGACGACGGAGAGAGGTGGGGGGGGGGAGAAGAGAACGAGAGAGAGGATTGCGCCGCAACCCGCGCGGGAGCGTGAGCTGCGTGAGTCGACGAGAAAGGGAGGAGAAAACATTCAAGTCGAGAGGGAGAGAGAGAGAAAGAGAAGCGCGCTCGACTTTGGATTCTTTGATTCTTAGTGCCGACTCATCGTGTGGGCAACATTGCCGCTACAGTTGAGTACCGAGTGCCAAAAGCAGCTGAGGATCCGCGTTTGCGTTTGCGGGATCCAACGTTTGCTGCAGGCCGCTCACACCCCGCTTGCAGCCGCTTCGTTGAAAGAACGATCGAGCAGCAACAGCAAAGCAGCGGTCGTCGTCGGCCTATCCAAATCGAGACTGTGAGAGGGAGAGAGAGAGAGGAGCACGGCCGACCGCCTGTCCAGCATTCTTTCTTCATTCTAATTCTAATTGTTCACTAAGTTCAACATGATTATAACGTTAAAGAATCTCCAGCAGCAGACCTTCACCGTCGAAATCGAACCGACGAAAACGGTGAGTTGGCTCACGCTCGCCCCATCTAGCTAGCTCTCAATCCCACGTTTTTCACTTCTTCTAGGTTAAGGATCTCAAAGATGTGATCGAGAAGCTGAAAGGATTTTCCGCTCAGCATCAAAAATTAATTTACGCCGGTAAGCAAAGGCTCTAATTTTATATAACCTCAGATATGCTGTCCCACTTGCTCCTTTTATCTTCCGCGGGCCTATCCCCTTCTTTGCTTCACGCCTTACCTTTAGCTTATCATGATAAGCAGCTAGTCGCTTACACAGCATTATTTTCTCAACCCACGATCATACACTCTTTTATCGTTTAAATATTTTAAAAAATTTATTTACTGTTTGTTTAGATATATGAAATTCTTTTCATTTATTTTTATCCTATATTTTCTTGATTCCTTTAGTACACTTGCTAGGTTAGGATTTTCATATTTGTGCTACGTATTAAATACTATACTGGTGTTCATTTTTTTAGGGAAAATATTGACTGATGATCAACCCTTAACTGAATACAATATCGATGAGAAGAAATTTATTGTTGTCATGGTTTCTAAACCTAAGACTGCAGGAGGTACAAGCACAAGTGAGGAAACACGCACTGATGTTGACAGTAATAAACCTAAGGAACAAACTACAACTGCTGCAACAACACCACCTGCAACACCTGCAGTAACAGCAAGGTAAATTGATATTTTTAAAAGAATACTTAAAAACAGTTTTGTTTTTCTATAAAAAATATTTCATTGACTAACATTGTAGTAGTACACAACCACCTAGTACAACTCCAACTCCAGCATCTCAAACTACTGCATCTTCAAGGCCAGCTGAAAATACCCAAGAAACTACAGCCCCACCTGCTAGTGCTAGAAATACTGGTACTCATCCTGCTGAAAGTGCTTTATTGATGGGTGATGAATATAATACAATGGTCAACAATATTATGGATATGGGGTATGTTATTGAATAAATTCAATTAAATATTCTTATTGTGATCAATTATTTTCATCTTAAGGTATGAACGAGAATTAGTTGAACAAGCATTAAGAGCTAGTTTCAATAATCCAGATAGAGCAGTAGAATATTTATTGACAGGAATACCTCCACAATTATTTGATGATCCTCCTGAAGAAGCTGCTGACTCACAAGATGCTCTGCAAGAAGGAAATCAGGATCCATTAGCTTTTTTACGCACACAACCCCAATTTCAACAAATGAGACAAGTCATCCAGCAAAACCCTCAGTTGTTAAATCCCGTTCTTCAGCAAATTGGACAAACGAATCCTGCTCTTTTACAACTTATATCTCAAAACCAAGAAGCTTTTGTACAAATGTTAAATGAGCCTGGTAATACCTTTTTCGCTTAAACTTATTCACTTAAATTTATTTTAAGAATATGAGAATATATATTTTCTTGATTTATAAAATTATTTTTTATTTAATAATTTCTAATATTTCAGTTGGTGCATCCGGTGGTGCCGGTGGGGCCGGTGGTGCCGGTGGTACCGGTGGTTCCGGTGCTGCTGCATCGGCTGCATTAGCAGCAGCAGTTAATCCAGGAAGTCTCGGTAGTGGTGCTGGTGCAGGTACTGGTGCTGGTGCAGGTGCCGGCGCTGGTGCTGGTGCAGGAGGTGGTCCTGGAATTATACAAATTACACCACAGGACAAAGAAGCTATTGAAAGATTAAAATCACTTGGCTTTCCTGAAGATCTTGTTGTTCAAGCATATTTTGCATGTGAAAAAAATGAAAATCTTGCTGCTAATTTCCTACTTTCACAAACTCTTGATGATTGAGTAAGTTTAGCGAAAAACAACAGCATATTTGACGCGACTTATATGAAAGTGATTTTATTGTTATTACTGGCCCAAGTGTCTCACTTCTTTGATATGTCATATGTCGATTGGCAAGTAACTATTCATTACCAAAAGAGAAAAAAAAAAACAATAAACCTTACATTTGAAGTGTAGATGTTCACTTGATAGAAGTATCATTTTATCAGTGATACAAAAAAAGAATTTATCCATTTGCTTTTCTGAAGGTTTGCTTTGCTCTACATTAGAAAAAATTTTTGCCATGTAAATGGGCAATATTAATTGATAAAATTTTCATTAAATGAACATTAAATTTGGTAAACGTAATGAGAATGCAAGATAATATAGGTACATTGTGTGAGTGATGTTGAATATCTTTCAGCTTTATAATAATGCAACATTTGTTTTTTGTATTCAAATAATATTCGACTATGTAATTGTATATATGTACATATATATACGTCTTGCGTTCTCATAGACGTTTACAGCTATTTAACGGTGTGGTGAAATACATAGTAAAAAAAAAAAGCATAAATGCTGCATTATGAACTGTGCACCTGTGTACTTATGCAAGACTATGTGATTGTGTATGTAAATGATATTTTTTTTTTAATAATTTCTATATCATAGGACATTCAAAAAAACTGTTCAATGATAAGATATATTTCCTTTTTCTTTTCAACTGAAATTTAATACTAATATAAATTATAAAAGATTTTATAAAATTCATTGTGTGATTTATTTTCTTTTAAACTGTGCAAATATGTTTGTTCCACTTTCATTACACTGTTAAGGAAAATATTTATATAATATTAATAAAAATACAGTTAACATTTTTACATTGAGACTGATTTGATGTTGCTAAAAATTCAAGAAGCATGTGAACACTAAAAGTTTTTGCCAATATGTGAAAAACGTCCAGCCTTATAAATATGATTCCTATATATAGTGCTGATAGCTTGGACTGTACTGTAGTGCAAACTAATACACGATTTAGCTTTAACATTCTGATTTAGTGGTCAGCAATGAACATCGAATGCTACAGACCCTTGATTTAGGATTTATGTGAAAATCAAAGAATTTAAACAACACATGCCACGAAATAATATACTTCATTCAAGTGCATTTTTCAGATATTTCAATCCTGGAAATGCTTTTAGAATTATGTTGATGCAGCTACATTAATCCATCATTGATATGACATTACAAAAAGCGCATTAAGATAAAACTGTATAAGGATAGATTTGGAAGTAACCATCACTTGTAATACTGAATTTCATATTCATAATAGGAGAATTTTCAAAACTTTATTTTATATTTACAAATTATAATATTGCACAATTACTTCCAAACCTACCCAAACAATAATAATTTAAAATATACAGTTCTGTGAATAACTATTTTGAAAACAAATTTTTCAGTGTTTTTTAATTATAATATAATTCGTTATGTTATTTTAATGCATATAATTACATCTGTAATTGTTATGCATTTATGGGTAACAATGTCTAGTGTTAATTTTTTTTTATGCCTTATAAATAGAATTAGGGGTATTAACTAATACCGATTGTTATGGACAGACATTAAAAATTTAAAATTTTTATTGATAATTGTAAACTTTGACTCTAAAAGTACTAATTCAGCTAAAACTATTTCTATTAAAAAACACATTTTTTCCGTTTAAGTAAATTATAAGAATCAGTCAATATTTTTATTTATATCAAAATTATGTAAAAATAATATATCTATTTAGTAATATCATTTTCAATATTTTGTTTTATGATACAATAATTTTTATTTACAATTTCAACTAAGGAACAATTTTTAGAATAAATTTGTAGATTAGTTGATTAATATATCCTTGCCATATTAAAACTTTTGTTACATATCAAAATAAATTATAGTAATTAGTAAATAAAAAATACTGATTTTTCGTAGCATAGGAATTATTATTTAAAAGAAATAAACTGATGATTTAAAGTCAACTACTTATTAATTGTTATTTTCTGCAAGAGAAAACGACTATTACAATAAAATCTTGTCTTATTTATTAAAAACAAAAATTGACGATATAATAGATGCAGTAAATGTAAATAATCTATTCAAACCAGTGGCCTAATAAGTAGATACCTATTGGTTCAACAAAAGAATGAATGTTCTTGTATTGTAGTGAAAACAATTGTAAAAAAAAAATATACCTACATTATAGGTAATCACTTTACTGATGATACTAAAAATTTTTTCGATACATTGCATAAATATTCGCGCATGCGCTTTGTCAATCGCATAAATTATATTAAAAATAGAGTTTTTAGTTTGTATATATAAAGTAAGAATAAAAAAAGAAATAATCGGTAAGTCATTTAATTTATTCAGAAAATTTAAGTACTGATTGTAGTTTCTCGCGAAAATTACCACTAAATTGTAAGATTAAAAAAAAATACTGTATTTTTGTTGATTAGTTGTCTCAAAAACTAGCTTCTTTATTTCTATTGTAAAAATCGGTGTACCTATATTTTATAATATTGCATGTAGGTACTATAAATGTTGCCGATTTAAATCTCCCAGATTAGACTTTTAAAAATGGCGTCACGTATTGCAGCGAGTGCAACGGTTCGAGCAGTAAAAGGACGAAAAATTCTTCCAGCTCGTGCAGCTTTAGTTTTGGTATGTACTTATGGTTTTACTTTTATTTTTATCACTAATAAACAGTATAAACATTTTCTTGTGGAATCGGTTGTGCCACGATTAATTTGTTCACAAATTTCATAACCTCAATCATAAGAATTTTTCACAGAAATTTATTTAAAATTTCATTCAATGGTAAAATGATTATATTATTGCATACATTTTTGTGTTTAAAAACTTTTTAAAGGTTGAATTTATCATTAAGAAATAGACGCTTCAGGAAATAAGTTTTTTTCACATTTTATTTTTAGACCCCAAACGCTGTCAAGAAAGTTAAAGAAATATTAAAAGACAAACCAGAATATGTGAGTACTGATATTTTTTAATTCAATATAATAGATATTAGCAAATGATATAAGGGATCGTTGTTATCACGCAGATTGGTCTTAAAGTTGGTGTAAGGCAAAGAGGCTGTAATGGTTTAAGCTATACATTGGATTATGCAGTGGATAAAAGTAAATTGGACGAAGAAGTAATTCAGGATGGAGTTCGTGTAATAATTGATAGAAAAGCACAGTTATCATTGCTAGGAACAGAAATGGATTACATAGAAAACAAGCTTAGCTCAGAATTTGTATTCAATAATCCAAATATCAAAGGAACATGTGGTTGCGGAGAAAGTTTTAGTGTATAATTTATAACATAACTATTTTCTCTTTAAATTGTAAAAAATTTAATTAATTTTAACTTTGTTTTTGGAAGTTATCTTTACCAAAGACTTAGTTTTTGACTTGCAAAACACATTGTTTTGCATTTAACCTCATGTAGAAAACTATAAAATGTAAGTAGGTATATTAAATAGAATTAAAATGTGTTATTGCAAAAATACTTTGTTATAAACTGCATATAGTATGTTAATATCTACATGCTAATTTTGTTTATTTTATGACCTCCTGATTTGTATAATTGATATTCTATATAATATCTTATATTTATCAATTTTTGGAATACAGATAAATAAAATAAAAACAAATACTCATTACTTATTAGTGTTTAAAAAGAACTAAATTTACTTTTAAGATGATAACCTATTAATTTGGACATGTACTAAGAGTTGATCATGTAACATAATATATATGGGAAAATAAAGAAAATGTATCAGGATTTATATGATACTTTTATTTCAGATAAGATTAAAGGGCAAAAATAGAACGATGAAATATATCCGCATGTATAGAATAAACCTTTTCAAATTGTGAGTATAGTGTATGAAATTTCTCAATTCTACGAAATCAGAGTTGAGAAGAGGTTATAATATTTCTATACATTTATCGGTTTTTTATGATCATTGTTCTCAAAATAGAAAGTCGAAAACCCATTTCTGATTGGTTCATATTATAAGTATATGCGGAGAAAAAGCAAGTGGCGCCTCGAAATATATGCAAAAGTTAATGCACAACAAGAATTTTTGAACTACATAAGAACTACATATAAGAACCATTATTACATTATTTTATTCACAATAATTTCGTAAAAATAAAAAAGTGAGTGTATAAAATAATGAATACGGTGATTAAGGCGATGTTATTTTTAATAGCCTTTCGAAAACGTGCGCTTTGGTACGTACACGTTGTCTTTGTCTCACACATTAAACCGTACGAATACTGTATCCATGCTGGGGAACAGCTGCGTTGAAAAATCAACGAAACGTGAGATCAACTTGTGTTGTAAAATTTTTCATCTCATTGCTGATTACTACAGCGAATCATCATAATAGTTGTCAGATTAAGGGCTGTATAATCGTTAAAAAAAGATGTTTTTTAAACAAAGAGAGAGAGAGAGTGAATTGAGACGCTCGAATATGCCGGGCTCGAGCATTCCGCTAAGTGGGGAGGGGCGAAAGGGAAAAAGTGAAAGCCGATTGGCTCGGCGAGCTTCGTACGGTGTCGGCAGAATCGGGCAGATGTCGCTGCTTGTGAGCGAAGTGGCGCATCGAGAGGCGCATCCGCGGCGTGGCGTTAGTAGCGCGAGGCTAGCGGCGCGTGGGGCTAGGGACGATGCTCGGGCCGCTGCTAGGAGGCACTCGGGAGGCAGGGAGGGCATGCGAACGGAGGCACCGTTCAGTGTCGCCATTGCAGCTCTCCCGTGCAGTCTTCGCGCTAGCGAGCTCTGTGCGCGTGAGCCGATTTAACTCGAGCTTTCAGCCTCCGCGAGGGCTCAGCGCGCGCCCCCCCGATGCAGAGACACTGCACCGACCTCACTGAAAGATTGTTGCAGGCCCTTGACGAGGATTACAATGTAAGTAGCACGGCCGAAAAGGAGCCGTGCTGTGGTGTGTGCGCGCCGCCTGCCGCCACCGCCGCCGCCGCTGCCAGCTCCGCTCGCGCAAACGGCTATCGGGCCACTCTCTCGGCGAGGCGCGCGCGCGCCTCTTCGCCTCTCTCTTTCTCTCTCTCGCGTGCTCTCTCGTTCTAGCTTATACGAACAACGGAGCACCCGCCCGCCCCTCCTCAACCCCGCACCACCTCAGCGGGTGCTCTCTGTGTGTGCGTGGCGCGCGGCTCGTGGCCTCTGTCGCCGCGCGTAGTAGCCCCCCGGTCCCGATGCCCGGAGACTCTTGCTCCGGTCTCCCTTATCGCGCACCAGCTGCCACCCTCGTCCGCCCCCTTTTCGTCGGCTTTTACGCTTTCTTGCAGCCTTATATAATGCCCTCCCCTGGCAAATATCTATTATATCTCTATATGACTTGACAATTTTTCCCCTGTCTTACCACTAGGTTGTTGATATGGGAGTTGTCGTGGAAATCATTACGGCCCTCGAGAAAACCACCATCACGAAGGAGGTGCTGGAGGTAAGTATCATCTTCTGCTATTTCAGCAACTTCACCATCCTGCTGTGGCGTACTGCATTCGAGTCACTTACTCCCAATCCTTGTCGCTGCTCTCTAGGTCACTAGGCTTGGCAAATACATCAATGAATTACGCAGAAAGACAACTAATGAGGCCTTGGCCAAACGGGCGAAAGATTTGGTGCGACGGTGGAGGGACATGGTCCTACCATCTGCACACTCTACTCCACAACCTACAGTTGCTGATCCGGCACCATCAGCACTCAATGGGGCCAATGCTCAGAGTCCAGCATTGAGGAGTCTTAAGCCCCAGAGTCCTGCTTTTCGGGGACTCAAGCCACAAAGTCCTCTACTTAAGACCACTTCACTGAGTAGAGTAAGTTTAAATTTTGTTATCTTAATCGTAGTGCCAAAATAAGTAAAAGTAATGTTTTTTAAAATGTATAAATCATGAAAAAACAATTTTTCTATTATTTTCTTAGATAAATAACAGATGTAAGCAGTGCAGAAAACGTTGTATTATTCTTAAAAATAAATGTTACATTATTAGATTTTTTCTTTTATAGTAGTTAAGTTCTCAATGTGTGTGTGTGTGCACCCCCCCCACACACACACCACACACACACACACACACACACACACACACACACACCTGCATTTATTTAATATATACATATATGTAATACTTCTAACCTATCAGTTTTTTAAACTCATTAGTATGTGTAAGCTACTTTTATATATTACAGCATGTATCTTCAATAGATTCTTTTAGTATCATTATTTTCACATATTAAAAGTATTTAAAAATATAATATTGTATCTTTCAATCGTGTAATATTTCTTTGTATTATTGCAACCCATTAAGCTACTGTATGAGAATATTCATTGTTTATTTAAACAATTAATCTACAATTTATCATTATTTAATGAAATATGTATTTATTAAAAAAAAAAATAGAATTTTCTTACCTCTAGTAAAATACATGTTATATATAATCTTGCTGTATCTTTAAGTAATTTAAATGTCATTGTGTTTTTGACCAAAGGTGGCACTAGTGTGCTTGTCCCTAAAGGGCTTAAAATATTTGGCATTATATGAGAATTACAGTGTAAAGAAAAACCATTCTTGCCTTTCACCATTACTTATTCCTAATAACCATAGAATTAGAAACAACATGAATAACTTTAAGAAACATGAACTTATATAGCATTGACACAAAATACATAATTTATCAACTTTTTAAAATCTATAAATACTCTCCATACTTTTTAAATACTCTCAATTTACTTCTTTATACTTGGCATTAAATTTTATTCAATATTATGATTCTTTTTCTTATTTGTAGGACTGATAACCTAACTTAGAAGTATAACTGGATATTATTTATTAATACTTCAATTACTTTAACTTTGGATACCTCGTATATACTAACTTACAAAAAATTTATAACTTGAGGATATCCAAAAAATTTGTAGTGAGATTTGGTTTATTATATTCAGGGTATGGTTGATTATTGGCAAAAATGGGCAGGTATATAGGTACAAAATAAATTGGGTTATTAATTTTTGTATAAGTGGGACATTAACATTCAAATGGTTTTTTCAATTAGCTTTTTAATAATTTTCAATAAATTACCTTCTAAAAAGTAAAAATGGTTTTATAAGTGAAATAATATATTTTATTTTGGCAATTATAAAATTTACAAAATCCTAGAAATACCAAAATCTGTTAGTGTCTAGTACAAATTTACAATTAATATTTCCATCATAAATTTTAATTTATTATCTTTTCAATATTTTTCTTGTAAATATTTCTGGTTAAATGTAAAGTTCAGTTGTAATATACAGATATGGTATAAAATTTATCATTCATTGTTAATAACTGATTAAAATAATGGTTGATTGAAGTTGAAATTACATATTTTATTTTATATTAAATTGGTACATCAGTTATTTATTTATTTATTTTTTTTTTCAGGTGTCGAGCCCATCTTTATCATTACACAGTGATCAATCACATTCACCAATTGTGTCTCCACACAAACCTCCAATCATATCGACGGGGAACCACAGGTTAAATTTAAACATTACTCAAGTGGAAGTCAAATCTGGTAGTCAAAATCATCCACTGGAAGCAGTACCACGAACTCACAGTTCAAACAAACGTTTACGAAAAGATGATCCAATTATTGTTGAAAGCGATTCAAACAAAAAACAACGTCTGAATGGCGAAACTGTGAGTGGTAATAATGATAACTTGCAAGTGCCTAGCCCTACCCTTAAAGAAAGAAATCCAGAACTTATAGAACCTTCCTCAAATACTGAAAGCAATGTGGTGAAAAAACGTGGTAGAAAGAAAGGTAGCAAATCAGTCAAAAAGCAAGTTTCTATAGAAGACAGTGTGAAGGAAAAATTGGCTAGTATTTCTAGAAATCCAAAATTGAAAACCACTCAAGAATTACTGGCTGATTTACAAGCTCGAGGTTCTAATTCAAATGCCAATCTTTTACCTAGTCACAGTGTTAAACCACCGAATATTGAAGATGTATTGAGAACAAAAAATGATGGAGAAGTTAAAAAATATTTCTCTAATCAAAATAATTTTTCACGCAAAGGAACCACGGATATTAATACACAACAGAAACGTATAAAAAAAGAAGAAAATCTTCGTGACTCTTCTAAATATATAGAGTCTGACACACACGATGAAGATACAGTGGATTCTGAAATTCCTCCTGAGAACAATCTTAGGATTACACAGGATCTGACTGTAGAAGAAATACTCGCCAAGTTACCACCATTAGATCCAAATGCAATAGACTGGAATGATGATGGTTATTGCGATGATTATGAAAATAAGGATATCAATGAACCAAAAGAGGTTACCGAAGGAGATCTTGAAAGGTTACATACAGAATGCGTGGAAGGTTTAAATGGAAACTTTCAGCCAAAACTGTTTTCTCTCTCTAGTAAAAGTGAAGCAACAAAGACTTGTGAAGATGAAGTGAAACTTGATAGTGTTATTGGCTTGCATAGGCCTTCAGACAGCCATAAGGACGAAGTATTTCGAGAATGGCATGAAATGCTTGCAAGGCCAAGTTGTGATGGCCAAATCCTCCACATATTGCCTTATGTTATCATTGATTAGTCATTCAATTGTTTAAAATTGCTCATCAAATTTCTCTTATTTCTGTACTGATCAAGTCATTTTGATGCACTGCATCTACTTTTTCTTTTTTCATTGAATGATTGTTCATTTGTTATTTTATGTTCTTCATATTGTATGATTGTCGTGATAGCATTTTTGTACATTGAAAATGCGTATTGTGTTAGGAAATGAGCGTTGTATTACCACTACTACTTCAAAGAAGCATTGACTTTTCCTAATAATTATTGTGATGATCAATCATTGAAGATGTGTATTATTTTTGTTGCATTAATAATTATATGTTTTTTGCATCGGGCTCTAAACAATTATTCGAAAATTTCTCTAATTACTTTGTTTTTTTCATAACTTCAGAATATAGAAATAAAAAAGTACATTGCAAGAAATCAAAACCAAAAATATTACTTTTTCAAGTCTGCAATACATGTTAAAAGTCCAGGAAAGCGCCCGAGCAAGAAAATAGCATGTACCTACATTGTTAAGTCTATTAAGTTATTTTTAATTAATCTTGTATAAAAAGTATTTAGGAATCTGAGTATCCTATTAATTGGATACTAAATCGAAACAAAACTATAAAGAATAAATAAATTTGCTACAAATGTACTTTGGTGATTCAAAATATTAATTGTTGAATTTTTTACATTGTTTGCTCTTAGTAGGTTATTTTCAAAGTAATATATTTAATTTTATAAGGAAGCACTTAGATAATTTGCAATAAATTATAAAGTCAGTTTAATAAAAAAATTATAAAATGAAATTCATTTATTTATTTTTCTTCCATTTACAAGTAATTAATTAAAGTTAATCAAACAAAATATATTTTATTCACAGTTATAATAAATTTTACGAATCATCCAAAGTAATCGTGTATACTGAGTTGAGTGATTATCACCATGAATACAGTCGCCTTGATTACATTTTTAACAGCTATACTAATAACAAATATTATTATTAGTTATTAAATATTTCTTATTCATGATATCATTCAGAAGGGCTAATTTAACACAATTTATTAAAAAGGAGAAAACAGAGGATGTCACTTAGTCAATAAAATTGAATTGATATAGTGTAAAATATACAGTAAAATTGAATACAAACTTTCAGTGGAAAAAGATCCAGTAGCATATTTTCTATTTCCAAATAAGGTGCCTTCATTATTTGTTATTTTCGTACTTTATTACAGCAGAAAATATCTGCAAGTGTCAATAATCATCAAAGAAAATACCAACTGAATCGTAAATTGTTCTTGCTTAAGTGAATGCAGTGCCAAGTTTGAAAATCACTTATGCAGTCCTTCTGGAAGATAATTAAACTGTTACTTTATTCGCTAGGGTATAAAATTATTTGCGTTGTAAATCTATTTGCGTTTCCTTTATGTACATTTATATTGTAAATAATTTAAAATGCTTCGAGATATATAGATAAAAATCGGAATAAAATCATCAGGTACTTGTTTAACATGATTTTATTCGACTTTTTTAAAGGATACAAGTAAATCATTGCATCAATTTCTCACAGGAAACTGTCTGCGAGCTGTTAAAGAAAATATTTAAAAATTATTCATTGTCAAAAATCAGATTTCTAGAAAATCATATAAATGCCTATGTGAATATAGTTTAAAACAGTTTAGTAAATGTAATTTTTTATAATTGCTTAAATTACAAACACTTTAAATGATTAATGTTTTTTAATCTGGAAGTATTTGATGACAAAAAAATTTTTCTTTTGAAATGAAAATCATGAAAAACAATAATAGCATTTTTTAATATAATCTATCACAATTTTAAATGATTTCATATTGTATATATATTTTTATGGTGTACATAAAACAGAAATTATAACTGTATAAAATCTGTATTCTTATTATATTTAAAATTTTTCTAATCACAGATAACATAAATCAAATAAGATTCTAAAATTGTGAATATATTATTTTATTTAAATTTCCATCATTCAGCCTTAAAGCATGATAATGACCTTTGTTAAATTTATTTTTTTTTTAAATTTCAATATTTCCTTAAACTAAAGTTAATTATACAAAGAATCTAAACAAAGTGGCAGTTACTCTTGAAAATAAATTTTTTATTCTCTTTTTTCATTAAATTGCTGTAGATTGTAATAGGAAACTTTCAATGAGAATATTTTTTTGTTTCAAAGTGTTTTCGAACAATACATAAGTTGACACGTTTATTGAGTAAGATTTTAAAAGTAGCTTTTATTATTTTCATAATAACATTACCATTTTTAAAAATTGCTATTTATGAAAACGTTATTGTTCACAGTGTTAAAGACTGAAATAATAATCAACACTCTGGTCATCAGATACTTTATGAAATTTATATGTATACATAAGGTGCATTTCAGCAGCAAATTAAAAATCAGATTTCGTAATATTAAGAGGGTCATATACCTTTGAATTTTGGTATCTAATTTTCACGAAAAGAATAGTACATTATGCTACCAGAGCGGGAAAGTAGATTTTCGTCTCGTGTGACGTTTACACCCGAGCGAAGCGAGAATCTCTTTCCCGAACACGTAGTGTACAGTATTTTTTGATACGACGTGTAGAAAGCTAGATTTTGAGTACACGTTTTTTGCCAAGCGTGTACAAAATCGAGCTTTGCGCACGAGTATCAAAAAAGAGATTTAATTACCTACATTTTAAAGCAATATAAGTATATCATAAGAAGGCATTATTATTATTGAGAAAATAAGACAAGGTGGAAGTTCTTAAACCCATTTTATGCAGAGATACAACATTTTTAATATTTTAACTTAATTGTAACTTTTCTTTGGAACTACTTCATGGATTTTCATGGGACAGCGCTAAAATTCTTTGTATTTCGTGCAGTTATGGTCCAAAGAGTTGAAAATATAATAGTACATTACGATACTAATAGAAAATAGATTTTCATCTCGTGTGACGTTTACACCAGAGCGAAGCGAGGGTGGAAAGGCACACGAGACGAGAATCTATTTCCCGAACATGTATCGTACAGAACTTTGATACGACGTGTGGAAAGTTCGATTTTGAGCACACGCTTTTTGCCGAGCATGCGGGAAATCGAACTTCCGGCACGGAGTGTCGAAAAATTATTTCAGTAGGCTAATTTTAAATTTGGAAAACCACATAAAGCTGCTTAATTAAAAGATTAAATTTTTTTTTATTTATAGCACTGCGTGACCTAAATCCGCACTTAGGTCATGTCTATCCTTGACTTAAGTAGTCCATTATTGCACCGTGCTCATCGTTCTCGCTATGCTCGGGCGCTACCGCACGGTGCAATAATGAACTGCTTAAGGTAGTTCACCTGGTCGAAACAGCAGTTTTACTTTTTGTATTTTTTAAATAATGTTTTATTAAGTTGATAATCCAAGAGAAAGTACGTGTAACAAATATATGTTAGAAGGAACATAAGACAATTTTTTTCAGACAAATTCAGACAATAATCACTATGCTATATTGTTACAATTAAAGACAAAAGCTTCAATAAGTTTCTCTAATTTTTTTATTTTTTATCCGATCTTAACGAAATAAAGCCTATTTTGTTCGTTAAGAAATTTCAGGGAGAGTATCGGTGGGAAAATTTATGATACCAGTTACCAGTACGGCGCAATATCATTTTGTTTATAAGAAAAGCAAGTCAAGTTTTAGAGTGTTTAAGATGAACAAATTGATGTTGCGCCGTACTGGTAACTCGTATCATAAATTTTCCCACCGATACTCCCCCTGAAATTTCTTAACGAACAAAATAAGCTTTATTTCGTTACGATCGGATAAAAGATAAAAAATTAGAGAAACTTATTCAAGCTTTTGTCTTTAATTGTAACAATATAGCATAGTGATTATTGCCTGAATTTGTCTGAAAAAAGTTGTCTTATGTTCCTTCTAGTATATATTTGTTACATGTACTTTTGGATTATCAACTTAATAAAACATTATTTAAAAAATACAAAAACTAAAACTGCTGTTTCGACCATGTAAACTACCTTAATACGAATAGGCGTGACAGCGGATTTAGATAAACGTGCTATAAAATAGCGTACGACTCTAGTACCTTCAGTATCGTAATATAATATTTTAAAATTGGCATTAAAAAATTACTTACTCAAATAATTTTTATATTTGCAACTCTTTAGACTATATCTGCCCAAAATATCAAGAATTTAAGCGCTGTCCGATAAAAATGAATCAAGCCAAAATCCAAAGAAAAATTACAACAAAATTAAAATATTGAAAATGCTGTATCTCTGCATAAAATGGGTTTAGGAACTTCCACTTTGACTTATTTTCTCCAAAATATTGTCTTCTTATGATATACTTATATTGCTTCAAAATATAGGTAATTAAATCTTTTTTTTTTTCCGTAAAAATTAGATATCGATATCCGAAGGAATGTGATCCCCTTAAATCATTAAATCCCCGAAAATTTATTTTTTTGGATCAAGTCTACTTTTGCGCTTACGTCTCTGCAGAACGTATTGTCAATTTGAAATTATTTGAAAATATTTAAACTTTACAAGGAAAGTTTTATTATTACATATAAAAAAGTTTTGATACATTTTGAGACAAAAATTTTAGCAATGTTTCACACCCCCTTGAGTAGAATTTGTAATTTTTCACATTTATTACGAATTCATTACATTGAAACGTTATAATTATTTAATTACTTTGAATTCATCATTTCACTGTTAAGATAAATATTTTGTATTGAAAACGAAAGATTCATGAATAAAATCTAATATTTCCTTAAAATTGTTATACCCAACACGTTTTATCAATCCATGCTCGTTTTTATTTATTTAAATGTTTAAAATATATTTTAAGCGTGAAAGACGGAGGAAGACCGTGTAGGAGAGTTCATATACCTAAAATACTGCTGACCAAATAAAAAAAGTTTAATTATAAATTTAATGCACGTAAATATGTAAAACAGTGTAGTGTACCTATATTGCATCATTATAGCGAATTCTCGCAGCATAATATGGCAGACAATATAAACTTCCTTGTTTGCATAATTACGCGTATATGTCAATCAAATTATGACTAACTTTCTATTATACGATTGGCAATAAAACGGATTTTGAACTTTTTATAACGAATACTTAAAAATTACTGGTATAGTAATTTTTTTTAATATCATGACTATTGAATGCAGACACTTTATTTTTAAAATTAAATGTCATTGACCCATAACAATCAAGATAATAAAAAAAGGCCTTTTTTATATATAGTGTATGTATATTAAACATGTTACATACATGTACGATAATAATAATAATAATAATAATAATAATAATACGAATAATAATAATAATAATAATAATACGAATAATAATCATAATAATAATAACACGAATAATAATCATAATAATAATAAGACTATGAAGAAAGTGCAGTTACAGTGCAAAAAGTGTGTTTACAGCTTCTTTGATAATGATCTTTACACAAATAAAAAAGGTGTTGGCAGTTCAAAGTTAAAATAGGGGGGGGGGGGGGTTAAGAATCACAGTGGTCAGAAATTCCGATAGCAAAAATCCATATACTTTCGGCCCGCTAGGCAAAAATATATTTTTTATTGATATGGGCCCTAAGTACACAATTTTTGCAAAAAATATATAAGATACAGCACGATTTTTAATTGAGTGTGAAACTTCAACATTTATCTTTTTGTTAAACAATTCAGGTACTTTCAGATGGCATACTAAAAATTGTATTTTTAAATTTATTAGACTTTCACTGTTGTAAAAGATAGCGGATGATGTAATTTATGTGTATTTACGTTTTCGCATTCGTATATTCATTTGACCCCCTTGTAAAAAAATATATTTTGATAATTTTTTAAATAGCTAGCACTGGTATGATTATAGTAAATTTCGATACTAGTGCGACAATAAATATTTCTTGCTCGAGTGTAATATAAGTTTTTCGCCCGAATAAAGCGAGGATGACAATAACACTCATTTATCACGTGTATTGAACAATGAACATTATTTTTTGATACTCCGTGCGTTAAACGAAAGTGTGCAGAAAAGTGACACTTATCGCACGGGATGTAAAAATAGTACATTACGCAACTAGTGCGTAAAGCGAGTCATTTTTGCACGGGTATTGTTTGTCGCCCGAGCGAAGCGAGGCTGGTAGCGAGGCACTGGCTTTCGCACGTGTTGCGTTTACTATTTTTTATAACTAAGCGTGTGAAACTCTATGTTAAATGCCTGTTCAGCATGCGTAAAGTATCCGGATTTTTTTCACGAGTGCGTAAAGTAAGTACTTTACGCACTGAGTGCGTGAAGAACTTACTTTACGCACTACTTCACGCACCGAGTGCGTAAAGTAAACACTTTACGCACTAGTAAAAAAAGGGGGTACTTTACGAACGCTAAACAGGCATCTAAAGTCGAGTTTTACGCACTCGCAGTTATAAAAAAAAAATGTTGACACTCCATGCAATAAGGTATTCGCCTCGGCCGACAATTACATGTGATCTGAGACATTTCTTATTTTCCTGGCCAAGGTATCATTTTCTGCCCTCCGGCCGGAAAACGCTAACTTCCAGGCTGCTGCGCGAAACGAAGTTGCCGCTTTCCAGCGCCGTCGAGCAGAAAAATAGTATACAAACCTTGGCCAGTAAAAAAGAAAGCCTTAGATCACATGTTTGTCAACCTAGGCTTCGCCTCGGCCGACAATTACATGTGATCTGAGACATTTCTTATTTTACTGGCCTAGGTATGTAATATACTATTTATATACCACTCTGACCTTAAAATCATAACTTTAATATGATTATTCGGCTCTCGTGATATAAAATACGGTTCGAAACTGGTGCGTAAGAAAATTTATCGCACTGTAAGTATCGAAAAGTACTATTAACACTTTAAGGGCTAACAATGTTATAAGCATTTTTTTGCTTATACGCCAATCGGTTTATCCTTTTGAAATATTTAAAATGTATATTTTTAATGTGGAATAATTTATTATTTTTAACTTAAGTAACATAATTAATTAATTATTAATTAATTATTTTATGTTTAGTAACATAATGTGGCTCGCACCGAAAGGAAGAAATTTACGACCCCCATATTGACCTGTGCCGCCTTAAAGTGTTAATAATGAAAATCATGCAGTTATATACAAATATCAAAAATAGTCATACAAGACTTTTATAATAAGAACAAGATATTAAAGTAAAATTAGCATTATACGAAAGCCAAATTTTTTTCTTTTTAATTCTTATTTTATCTTTTTAGTTCAAATATTTTTAAAACGCGATTATTTTTTATCGTTTATAGGTTTTATGTTCTAGGTATATACTCCTATATACTAGAACAATAGGATTTGTCGTTTTTTGAATAATTAAAATCTGTTCTTTGTGATCTATGTTCCGAGCAAATTAAAATGTTGTGCCCTATACTGAAAAATCTCACGTGAGATCTCACGCCAAAATCTCATGTGAAATTCTGGTCCGCGAGCTGCTAAAATCCCTTTAATAATAAAAAAATCAGTTTCTGGGAATTAGGAGTCGCCTATTAAGTTACGCCACCCCCCAGATAAGTTAAAAAATCTACGTTTTGAAGCGTTTTAGCCATTTTTTACATTTTTAGAAATTTTACACGTGAGATCTCGTGTCATCTTCATTGATTGAAATTTTTTTAAATAAGCCGCTATTATTTAAAACAATACACAATTGCCGTGTGTAAAAAATTGAGGAATATTTCTATGGGAATTAAATCAATGTAAAGAATGGGATCGTGATTATGAGCCTTATCGTTTTTCTACTCTTCTGCTCATCATCAGATAGGTATACCACATGTGTATTTACAATGTACGATGCCAAATTAATAATGGATGAGGAATCAAAAAGTTGGTGAAAGGTAAAGATTCCAAGTGGAAGATTTGCTTATTAAAAATTTCCATGCAATTTGTAAAATGTTTCGAGAGAATATATTAATATACAATATAAGTGTTTTTATAATTCTTGAAAATTTGATATTAATTATTCAAAATGCAAAGGTATTCATATTTGATACTTCTACTTAAAATAATTTTTATTTAATTTTATTATTTTGACGAATGTGAGTTTAAACTGAAAACTTATATTAAGGCATCAGTCAAAAGAATATAAAAAATCGTTGGATATTCATTATGTTATTTTTAATAAAAATTACAAATATTACTTCCCATTGAAGATAAACTCCCTTAATGACTAATTTTCAAGCATACAAAATTTTAATTAGTTTTTTTATCAAATATTATACATTATGAACGTTGTGATAATCGTTTCTATCTATTTTACATTAATAGTATGTACATATATTACTATAAACTACCATAATATTCCAAGACACTTTTACTTTTTATTACCGTTTAGAAACAGTAATTTTTTTTTAATAAAATCTTGTTTTTTATATTTGGTTCAACCCTTCAGTTATTTTTCTAAAAAATTCTCTAAATTATCTTTTATTTAGGTCTAGTAATATTAAAAAAGTTTCATTCAATGATTTTTAGTAGTTAATAATTTTAAAAATCTGTTACTAACCTTATCTTACATTAGATTGATAGATAGATAAATAGACAATCTTTTATAAGAGTAGAAAATAAACGAAATGTTGAATAAGACAATAAATATTAATTAAATAAGTAGAAGATAGATAAATAAATTTAATAAGAGGTTTTAAAGATAAAATATCTTAATAAGATAGAATTTTTGTATTTTAGATTAACATTAATATGCTACAATTTTTTAGTAAATTCAAAATTACGGTATTTTAGAGAATTTTTTTTATTAATGATGTCAATGTTCAGTATTTGATTTCTGTTTTATATCAAAATAAAAATATTTAAATATAACAAACTATATTTTTTATATAATGATTAATATGTGATATCTTCCTCTTTGTTGTTTTGATCTATTGTTGTATCAATACTTATATCAATGTTCGTATCTTGAAAAAAAATTACATAAGCATTATTTTGAACACATTTAAATACTTCATCATCAGAAAGCATTTTTACATTCATATCATCATAATAGAACCATTGATTCTGATGCTTAACAAAACTAATATAATGTCCAGAATCTATGTTATCACCTATGTGTGAAATTATACCTATTGGTTCATATTCTGGGGACTGGCTGAACTCTTGACTATTATTACTGAAATAAAATAGAAAGTAAGTTTCTAAATTATTTATTAATAAAAAAATAATATAAATTGTAAACTTACATTATCAGAGTGTCAAGTTTTAATAATTTTGGGATTTCAACAAGATTGGATTTTTTCATTATTGTTCCATTGTTTGTCATCTCATACCTTTTTACTTGTACTGTAAGGATTTTGGGAAGTTTTCTGAATTTAGTTTCCATACTATGCATATCATGTTTGCATTTCTCACAAGTCATATTTCTGTGTTCCAAAGCATAAGTTTTGTTTATCATATCAACTAAATTGACTGTAGAGTTATGATCTTCAGCAGGTAAATCAATAAATAACATTAAATTCTCTACATTTTGTTGTCTTTTTTTCGAACAATTTTCACAGACATAATTTTCTACCATATATAAGGAAAAATATTCATCAATAAGATTTGCAGTCACTTGATTTTGGACATCATCATTAGACTTTTCCGTAAGAGAATTTATTTTAGAATTTAAATTATTCTTTTTAGATTGCTTTGAAATATCTGTTAAAGGCAATCGTCTATTTGAGTCATATGTATTATTTTGAGTCTTCCTACATGTATTTTGTTCATTATTTGGTATATTTTCTATTTCATTATCATGAGATCCTTTCATTAAATTAGTTGCAAACTCAGTTTTAATAAAATTCAGTAAGTTTAAAATAAATTCAGAAACATCTTGTTGTGCTTTAGATGAATACAATTTATCCAATTCTGATATTTCTTCTTTGAATGAGCTGTATAATAAAAAATTAATTATAGTTAAATTAAAAAAAAATAAGTAAGTGTTACTCTAAAGATTTTACTTACGTAAAAATTTGTTCAAAATTATGACATCCTGTCTTTCCTTTTTGCCAATATTTCTGTATGCTTATAAGTGAAGTCATTAATTTTGAGCAATCAGATACTTCAAATATATCTAATTTATTTACAACAGGTAATGCAAATAATGCCTGTAAAGTGGCGTTAGTCCAACATCTATTTTCACCAGGTGGATTTGGAAAGCCTGTGGTATAATGAGGTTTATCTCTATTATTTGAATAAAATTTATCACATGAAATTCCCACATTAAATTGTTCATAATCACAAACAGAGGATGCAGGTACATGATTACTAGGTTCTTCATCAAATGGGGAATTAGGTCTGACATAAGTAATCACATTAAGATTGTCTCTAGAAGTAGGTTCTTCGTATTTATCGTGAATGTCAAAATTTGTATCTATTTCAGTATTGTTAATTTGTGCTTTGGTATCAAAAGTTTTATTTGAATCAAAACTGTTAAAAGCCTTATTTATTGGTGCTTCTTTTTTTTTCAATTTTTGCATTGCTTCATCAAGTTTAGATTGTGTCTTTCCTGTTTTCTTAATACTTGGCAATTTTGTGTCTTTTGATTTTGAAAAACATGAACAAGGTTCAATTGTCACTTCTTTGAGTTCGATTGCAGGTGAGCCATTAAAGTTAGATGATTCATGTTCCAATTTTTCAGTGTCTATATAATCTTTGTTAAATTCATTTCGATTTATTAATTTCACATTTTCATTGGAACCACGTTTGGTTAATTTAAGATCTGGTGAATTTTCTATAAAAGATATAACATTTCTTGGAATATTTGTAGGTATTGGTGGATTATTTTTTTCTTCCACTTCATTACTAAAAGGTACTTCACTTTTGCAAGTCGACGAAAAAGTCTTTATTTTATCTTCTGAAAGTTCTATAACAACTTTACTACTGCTTTTAGGAATAGCAATCAAAGTTGTCTCTGAATTTATAGTATAATGCTTAGTAGGACTTTTCATTGTACTGATGACAATCTTTTTATCAGTAATAAAACAATCTGAGTCCGTTTTTCTACGTTTAAGTACGTTTGGTCTATCCGAAGACCAAGAATGTCCTAGAATGATAAAAGTTTCTTTTTTAATAAATTTAAACAAAACAGATGCAGTTTAGCTAGTGTTCTATTGATCAATAGTATTATTGAAATGAAATATATTTAAAAAAAAAAGTTGAAGATAAAAGATAATTAAAATGAATAATTTATAGAACACAACGATTTAAAAGAACATTTAATTAATAATTAATGCTGTTAATGCTTACCTAGAGCAGAGTGTTTTGACGCGGATCCCGGTGTTTCCGGATGGTGAACTGCTTGCGCTACACTTAACATAGCGACAAGCCAACTGCAAAAACAGCCTATAAGAAGATTTACAGTGACTTACAATTTGAACTTAGCGAGAAACTCTCGAACAGATAAGCATAATTCTATCGATCAAACTGATTCACTCGACTAATAGGTAAATAATTTGTGGGTCTTTCTTTTTATCATCGGTTAATTAAAACTAACCACGAGGCTTCTTTGAGCCGGCAAAGTTTAAATAATCCAAACAATTGCTTGCCACTGAACAATGACTAGTTTTCGTTTATTTCCTCGCTCTTTTTGGAGTTCCGAGACACTTTTCAGCACGAGCACGTTTGCCGCCCAAAAATGTGCACGCCTTCATAATCCACGATATCCGCCACCCGGGACGATGTATCATATATGGTGTACACAAGATCTTGGCGGGAAATGCTGCTGTGTTCCGTTCCACCATACATACAATCAAATCATACAATCAAATATGGATTCCCGCATTCCACCAAAGAATATATAGGTTGCGTTCGACCGAAGGAAACGTTTTCTACCATCGTACCCCTATCGTACTCCAGCGTACTCCATCCACTGTGAACACTGTGATGACATCTTAATGCACGTATATATTTAAGCTGCCTCTACACGGCATGCCGCGAGCCGCGAGCCGCGTGCCCTAGACAAAGACAGATATACGAATCCTATAGGATTTCGTAGTCTGTCTTTGTGTAGGCACGCGGCTCGCGGCACGCCTCTGGAGGCAGCATTACAATCTAAACCAATCAACGTGCATTAAGGTATCATCACAGCGCTGCCTCTCAATCACTAACCATCCTACTATAATTACCACTTCGGCGCTCGCAGACTCTATACCTCCCAACAATGAACAATTCGTATCTCCTCTCCAACCACTCTCTAGTCTCAGCCTTCACCAAGTACTACAGGTACAAAAACCGGATCAATTCCTGCCCAAATCCGTTCCGCTACTTCTACCCGCTGGAGCCTTAAAAGCTCACACCTCACATAATTATAGGTAACGGCAGAGCGGTGAGCAAATCCACATACCCATCCACAACTTTCCATGAACTCTTGGACACTTTCCTCTCGTCTCGCACCTCCTTTTACGTAGTGGCAGATGCTTTATCCAGGATACAAAATGATGATGGCGAATGGATATTAGTGGATTTTGCGTTTAGGGAAATTGTCAGAAATTTTGGATTTCCGGAGATAGATCTATTCGCGAATCGACAAAATACTAAACGTCAGAGATTTGTGTCGTGGTTACCGGAACCAGAAGGCGGGGCGAGGGGCAGTCGCGCCGGGCCTTGCGCTGATACGGGCAACGCGATGCAGGCCCGAACTGGCCATCGGGAATTCGGTAAAGCTCTCGGGGCCTGATTCTAAAAATGTCTCACACTCGAGACACGCAAAATCCGAGAACAACTTTGTCTCGGGAAACGCGAAATCGAGACAAAACTGTTCTCGGGCGGGAACAATTTTGTCTCACACAACTTTCTCTCACACAGTACGAGTCGGCTTCGGGCTTCGGGCTGTGTCGGTACTGTAGAGTATCGGTTGGTCAACGGCGCTTGTGTGGTCAATGTTCTTACTTCTGATGACACTCTGCGATGATGATGCGCTAAACGCGTTTGAATTTTGCGGAAAGAGTATCATCAGAAGTAAAAACATTGGCCGCGCAAGTGCCGTTGACCAACCGACACTCTACAGTACCGACACAGCCCGAAGCCCGAAGCCGATTCGTACTGTGTAAGACGAAGTTGTATGAGACAAAATTGTTCTCGCCTGAGAAAAGTTTTGTCTCGATTTCGCGTTTCCCGAGACAAAATTGTTCTCGGATTTTGTGTGTCTCAAGTGTGAGACATTTTTATAATCAGGCCCCCGGTGGGCCGCGTGGCCTTAGGACAACAGGGCCGCGTGGCCAAGGCCGCGGAACCGGTCGCTCAGTCAATCGTACACGGATATCAGCGACCCCCTCCCAGCCAACGAAAATTGTCCAAATGAAATAAAAAAAATACCAAAAGATAGGATTTAAATTGCTCCTTCCAAAAATATTTATTATGAAAACTGCTCCCTTTTAATTATTGTAAAAAAAATAAAATAATTTAATCATTTTTGCATCTTTAATTAACTCGATCTTGCTTAATCAAACTGCTCCCAATAAAATAAAAATAGCAGTAATTTGCTCTTAATCAATATTAAATTGCTCCACCATCAAATTTTTTATAAACATTCAACTTTTCAAGATAAAAAATAAAAAGCGTTTCATATGGCGAACCTCCTTTCGGCTTTCTTCCAACTTTTTTAATTTTTCCAAGTGCGTTAAGACAATTGACTAAAGAAATAATATCCCTGTTAGTGTAAAAATTATAAATATCGACATTCGGAGGGATATTATTTCTTTAGTCACATATTTCATCGTTAAAGATATAAAAAAATGACCAATTTATTTAATTTTTTTTTGCAATAATTAAAAGGGAGCAGTTTCCATAACAAATATTTTTGGAAGGAGCAGTTTAAATCATATCTTTTGGTATTTTTATTTGTTGGATTTTGGTAATTTTCATCGGCTGGAAGGGGGGTGGTACGGATATCGGAGAAAAGTTGGCAGCGACGCTTCCTATGTTGATGGATTGAGAGCTCGAGATGCTCTAGCGGCATGAGTATAGTGCGCGCATTCAAACGGCGAGCGCACAAGTACGCGGGTGACGCGAGGTCCGCAAATGAAGTTACGTAGATGTGCGAAACTAAGCGAGACAATTATTAACATTATTTCTAAACCCAAGTAGGCGGGGCACGTGACGTACCCGTATGTAAAAGAGTTACGTAGAAGTACAACACGATTATTTAAATAATTTTTAAGCCCAAGTAAGCGGGGCATATGAGATCCACGCATATTAGGGAATTACGTAGACGTGCAACAATAAGCAAGGCAATTATTTAAACAATTTTAAAACCCAAATAGCCGGGGGATATGAGGTCCACGCATGTAAGAGAGTAATGTATACATGAAAAAAAAGCAAAACGATTATTTAAATAATGTTTAAACCCAAGTAGGCGGGAGATATGAGATCCACGCATGTTAGGAAATTACATAGACGAACAACAATAAGCAAGACAATTATTTAAACAAATTTTAAACCCAAGTAGCCGGGGGATATGAGGTCCATGCATGTAAGGGAGTCATGTAGGCATGAAAAAATATACAAACCCATTATTTAAATAATTTTTAAACCGAAGTAGCTGGGGGACGCGAGGTCCACGCATATTAGGGAACTACGTAGACGTGCAACAATAAGCAAGACAATTATTTAAACAATTTTAAGCCCAAGTAGCCGGGGGATATGAGGTCCACGCATGTAAGGGAGTCATGTAGACATGAAAAAATATGCAAAACGATTATTTAAATAATTTTTAAATCTAACTAACCAAGGGACGCGAGGTCCACGCACATTAGGGAATTACGTAGACGTGCAAAAATAAGCAAGACAATTATTTCAACAATTTTTAAACCAAAGTAGCCGGGGGATATGAGGTCCACGCATATTAGGGAATTACGTAGACGAGCAACAATAAGCAAGACAATTATTTAAATAATTTTTAAGCCCAAGTAGGTGGGGGATATGAGATCCACGCATGTTAGGGAATTACATAGACGTGCAACAATAAGCAAGCCAATTATTTCAATAATTTTTAAACCCAAGTAGCCGGGGGGTATAAGGTCCACGCATATTAGGGAATTACGTAGACTTGCAACAATAAGCAAGACAATTATTTAAACAATTTTAAACTCAAGTAGCCGGGGGATGCGAGGTACACACATATAAGGGAGTCATGTAGAGATGAATAAATAAGCAAAACGATTATTTAAATAATTTTATTCCCATCTCTACTGTAATGGCTCTTTTATAGCCTGAGAAGCGACGCAAAAGTGGCGTCTGAATCCCTCTATAGAGTACTTTATTCCCGTACATGCGAGAATAATGTAACATAGTCTAATTTTTTATTTTTATGGTGAATTGGGTTAAAACTAAGAAAATTATATAACATATTAATACAAAATCACTTTTTAAATCTTTGAAATGGCCACAGTGGATGTGGTCGCTACAAAAAAACACATCTCGCCTCGTTACGCTCGCTCGGGCAGTGAACTTACCCGCGGCAATAATCTGCGACTTTAGCCCCTCGTTACATAATGTACTATTTAAACCCAAGTAACCGGGGGAAGCGAGTTCCACACATATTACGAAGTTACGTAGACGTGCGACATAAGCAAGTCTTTTATTTCCAAAATTCTTAACCTCTATAACTTGACTCCCTTATATGCTTGGACCCCGCATCCCTCGGCTACTTGGACACACAAATTATTTAAATAATAGCTCTGCTTATTGTTTCATGTCATCATGACGACTCCATATTCGTGGACCTCACGTCCCCCGGCTACTTGGGTTTAAAAATTATTCAAATAGTCGTCTTGCTTACGTCTCACGTCTACGTAACTGCGTTATATGCTTGGAACTCGCGTCTCCCGGATACTTGAGTTTAAAAATTAATTAAATAATAGTCTTGCTTATTAATGCATGTCTAGATAATTTCCTAATATGCGTGGACCTCGTATCCCCCGACTACTTGGGTTTAAAAATTGCTTAAATAATTGTCTTGCTTATTTTTGCACGTCTACGTAATTTTCTAATATGCATGAACCTCGCGTCCTCTGACTACTTGGGTTTAAAAATTATTTAAATAATCGTTTTGCTTATTATTTTATGTCTTTATGACTGCTTCATATTCGTGGACCTCGCATCCCCCGGCTATTGGGTTTAAACATTATTCAAATAATCGTCTTGCTTATGTCACACGTCTACGTAACTCCGTTATATGCTTGGAACTCGCGTCCCCCGTATTCTTGGGTTTAAAAACTATTTTAATAATAGTCTTGCTTATTAATGCATGTCTACGTAATTCCCTAATATGCGTGGACCTCGTATCCCCCGCCTACTTGGGTTTAAAGATTTTTTAAATTATCTTGCTTATTGTAGGAAGAAAGTTATTATCGGGCAAACGTAAGCTATACATCTCAAGTGAAAATTCACTGAAGTAAAAAATTATTGTTAATTATTATATCTTGCTTATTGTTGCACGTCTATGTAATTCTCTAATATGCGTGGGCTTCGCGTCCCCCAGCTATTTGGGTTTTAAAATTATTCAAATAATCGTCTTGGTTACGTTGCACGTCTACGTAATTGCCTAATATGCGTGGACCTCGTATCCCCCGCCTACTTGGGTTTAAATATTGTTTAAATAATTGTCTTGCTTATTGTTGCACGTCTACGTAATTCCCTAGTATGCGTGGACCTCGCATCCCCCGCCTACTTGGGTTTAAAAATTGTTTAAATTGTCTTGCTTATTGTAGGAAGAAAGTTATTATCGGGCTAACGTGAGCAATACATCTCAAGTGAAAATTCACTGAAATAAAAAATTATTGTTAATTATTATGTCTTGCTTATTGTTGCACGTCTACGTAATTCTCTAATATGCGTGGGCTTCGCGTCCGCCAGCTATTTGGGTTTTAAAATTATTCAAATAATCGTCTTGGTTACGTCGCACGTCTACGTAATTCCCTAATATGCGTGGACCTCGTATCCCCCGCCTACTTGGGTGTAAATATTGTTTAAATAACTGTCTTGCTTATTGTTGCACGTCTACGTAATTCCCTAATATGCGTGGACCTCGCATCCCCCGGCTACTTGGGTTTGAAAATTATTTAATAATCGTTTTTATGTATACATCGACTCCCTTGGCTACATTTGTATTTTTTTGACAATATTTGTACTTTTTCAAGCAATTCCAAATTACATTAGGAAAATCCTCCCCTTAAATAGGCCCCGCAATAAATACTTGCCCCAGGTCTCATAATACGTAAGACCGGCGCTGTCACTATGTCTTGGTCAAATATAAATTTTATGCATTTCCTCCGTTTGCTTTGATACTAAGAACGCTGGTAAAGATTAAGAGAGATTGCGCTTGTGGTATCATGGTGTTTCCCGACTGGCTGAACCAATCATGGTACCCTCTTTTCGGGTCACTGTTGGTATCAGATCCAATAATATTTGATCCAGGACCTAACTTACTTTTATCTCTATGTAGGTCGAAGCAGCATCCTCTGGCAAAGCAGCTAAGGTTGATGGCGGGAGTTTTATCAGCGAAGCATTTGTCAGACAGGGAATACCTCATAAAGCAATAGAAATCATGTTAGCGTTTTTAGCAAAGCCAACTCTAAAGCAGATGTCTGGTAATCTTTTCGGTTATGGGCTTCATATTGTAACCGGAATAACCCCAGTGGAAATAAATTTTGTGCCAAAACGTGTTGAAATGTGCCAATTATCGTGCTATACCGTGCCAAACCATGCCAAACTATAGGAAATTGAGACTTTTTGCACGCTTATGGCACGGTTTGCCATAGTTTGACATAGTTTGGTACAACATTGGCACAGTTTGGAATTGGCAATTTTACTTTTTCAATTTTTTGTGCATTATGGCACAGCTTGACACGATATTGGGACAGTTTGACACTATATTGGCATAAGCAATTTTACTACAGTTTTGCTTCCTCCTAGAGGAAGCTTTGTGATAGTAAATTTTTGAGTTGTTGTAAAAACATGTTATAATTGTGTTCCGAGGTGTTAGGAATCAAAATACATGATTTTTGAAAAATGTCTGTATGGATGTATGTGTGTGTGTGTGTGTGTGTATGTGTGTATGTGTGTGTGTGTGTGCGTGTGTGTGTGTGTGTGTGTGTGTGTGTGTGTGTGTGTGTGTGTGTGTGTGTGTGTACGCCTGGACCTCAGCTTCTACTCGGTCGATTTTGACCGGACAGGTCTCATTTTTTTTGTTTTTTTTTTTGCGTGATGTCGGGTCAAAAATCCGTTTTTTGATTGGGGCGATGCGTTTTTGTTTTTTTTTTTTCAAATTTTCGATTTTCTCAAAACTGTTTTTTGATTTTTTTAATGATAGGATTGAGTTATTCGAATCTGATGGGTAGCGTTCGAAAGAGAATTAAAATACCTATATTTTCTAAAAAAAAGTTTCTAGCTATCACGGTTCTTTTGTTATTAACAAAAACGTGTTTTTTTAGAAGCTTATAACTCCTAAACTTAACGGTCAATTTTTTTGAGAAAAATCATGATAATATAGAATATAAATAGCTATAATCTGTTAAAATTTGAATACATTCTGTAGGCTAGATTTTGAGTAAAAAATTGAAAAATGAAAAAAATCAGTTTTGTATGTCCAACGATTACAAGAGTAAAATTGACTTAATGGCTTCAAAATTCATTTAAGAGGTAGATTTTTTATAGTTCTCGGTCGAGTTCTTTGGGCAAAATGATTGGTCCATAAATTTCAGAGATATTTGAGGTTAAAAATTTTTTGACATTTTTTTAAAATCGTAATTTCTCGAGAACGGCTCTATGTATCTGAATGGGGTGGGTGGCATTCGAAAGAGAATTAAAATACCTATATTTCCTAAAAAAAGTTAATTTTCTGTCTATTACGGTTCTTTAGTTGTTATCAAAAACAAAAACGTGTTTTTTTTTTTAACTCATAACTCCAATGATGTTATCATCAGTATATTATAAAAGTATATAGTATTGGCGTCAAAATGTAATATTTTTGAATTTTCAAGATTGAATTCTTGAGTTTAAGTATTCAAAACTGATGAATAATTAAAATAGTATAAGAGTAGGTGGCGCTCCGATCAGGGTAGCGTGTAGTGTAGTGTGTATTCCGGCCGGGTCCAACAAGCTGTGGGTTAGTCACGAATCCCGCAGTACTGCATACACGCCTACACGGGGGCCTTTCTACATATGTGTGTTCTGTGTGTTCTGTGTGTTCCCGACAAAGACAGATAGATCTGTTCCGTTTATGTAAGACAGAGACAGACATAGAGAGAAGTTGTTTAGAACAGACAGAACACACATATGTAGAAAGGGCCCGGTGCTGTGCGTCGTGCGTTGTGCGTACATATAAGGGATTTTCTAGTGCTTTGATAATTTGTCGCTATATTGGAAGTTATGGGAAATTATATCATAAGAAATTATGGATTAGTTTATCCCCATATTGGGAAATATAGCATTTATCTTTTCTTCATGACATCGATTAACCGCAAGAAGTAGAACTGGACTTGATAAGGTAAATGATTTATGGATTCTTTAAGCGCGTTTGCTCGCGTTTGGCTGCGGGTGGCCACGGTCGGCCGCGGTCAGCCGCGGAAAGAGCGCACGCGCTCGTTTCTCTCATTGGTCGTCGTAGGCGTGCGCGTCCGCTGAGTCCGCTTCCAGCCAATGCGAGAAGCGAGCGCGTGCGCTCTTAGGGTAAGTCCAGAATAGATGCGTACGTGCGTTTGCGTTCATGCGTTTGCGTTCATGCAGCTACTTCGAGCAGAAGTCAGGAGGGTGTACTCTAGCTAGTGCCAACTGCGGGAAAAAAACTGCAAAAATCAAATGGTATCTCGCTATAACGTACTTGGCGCATTTTCTTTTCCCGCAGTTGGCACTAGCTAGAGTACACCCTGCTGACTTCTGCTCGAAGTAGCTGCATGAACGCAAACGCATGAACGTGTTACGACCCGAGTCGGGTTCTGGAAGCAGAAGGGCGCTTCTGCAATGGTCGCCGCGTTGACCAACAGGAATTCGGGAACGTTGCTCAATTAAGCGCTGAAGCGCACAGAGTTGCGGGAGATTCAAATAAAGACTTGAACTCGAGAGAATAAACTTTAACTTGATTTTTTATTGAATTAATTAAGAACTTTGTTAATCTTGACAAACAATGAACTTTAGAACCGTGACTCTATACAATTCAATATTGACCGACACTATGACGTGGTCAGGGTGCGTGCACTAGTGCAATTGAACAGACTACAAAGCTTATCATGTGCTTGGTAGCGACCGACTCTGGCGGTCCGGGGCTCTTCTTTTATATCCTGGACGCGGACTTTCGGCCGTTCACGATGATCCTTGCAGGAACGCTATTGGTTGGAAGCTTTAGGTTGGTGGTGGGAGGCAGTATGATGTAGAGGCTGTAGGGCGTCAGGTTGCCTCGGAAGCCTCCCCCACTCTAGAGTCGAGGGCGTGACGATGGAAGGCCCTCTGACTGGAAAATAGGGTCGAGAGCGCTTAGGCAGCAGGTGGGGAGCCGCCCCCGTCAGTGGCGTAGGATGCTGCTGATCCGTGATTGGCCGTTGATGACGGCTCGGGCCGTTGGATCGTTCCGCGCCACTGTGCGCCGGCTCCAGGAATTCTTTGTCGCTGCTAGACCGTTGCCTCACGGATAAATACTTCTTGGAAGTGTTTACGCTTTCCGTCTCTCGGAAGTGTTTATTGGTCTCCGTCCGTTGGATTGACCTTGTTGTCGTCCGTCACTTGCCTTAGGGGTCACTCGTGTTGTCGTCCGTCGCTTGTCTTTGAGGGTCACTCGTGCTGTCGTCTGTCGCTTGTCTTTGAGGGTCACTCGTGTTGTCATCCGTCGCTTGTCTTTGAGGGTCACTCGTGTTGTCGTCCGTCGCTTGTCTTTGAGGGTCACTCGTGTTGTCGTCTGTTGCTCGTCCTTGGGGTGACTCCTGTAACAGAGCTTTTCCTACCCGAGCGAGCTTCCCTAATGAATTATTATTATGCCTACTGTTATCGTTAATTATTATAATGTAATTAATGTTTATTGTCCAAATAGTTATTAATTTAATCGCAGATTACTACCGTTAATTTAGTTTTATTGCTAATCTCAATATGTTCGTTAGCGCGTTGACCTTGCTATTAATAGTTTAATTATACGGGCGCAATTACTATTTGTTTAAGGTAATTAGTTAATAAATTCATTACCGCTCCTATTCGAGTTATTGTTAATTACTTGTTTATAACTTATTTAATTAACTAATTAATATATAGATTCTACCTTAGGAATTTTAGATCGAGATTGTTATGGGAACGCATATAATTATTATTATTTAATTTAACTTTTATTTTATTTAATATTATTTTATTTAACTTTTATCAGAAATCAATATTCAAGGTTCCATTGTAGAATTGCCTTTATGTGTTGCACGACTCGTCTACGCAAACGCAGTTCATAACAAATGCAAACGCACGTACGCATCTATTCTGGACTTACCCTTACCGCGGCTGATCGGCGTCGTAGGCGTACGCGTCCGCTAAGCTCGCTTCCAATTCCAATCAATGGGAGAAGCGAGCGCGTGTGCTCTTATCGCGTCCGACCGCGGCCGACCGCCGCTGACCGCAGCCAAACGCGAGCAAACGCGCTTATGTGTCTAGGACCGAACGGTGTGTGCGGTGCCACCGATCCTACAACAAATCATTAATTTTACTAAATAAATTAGATTTACGCTAAGATATTAGCATCAACTAAATGATCAGCCGACGTTATAATGGTAAGATGTTATTAAAGTTCCAGAACTGAACGGTGTGTGCGGTGCCGCCGATGCCTACACCAATCATTCATTTTACTAAATAATTTTTTTGAATTTTAATAACATCTTAACATTATAACGTCGGCTGATCATTTAGTTGATGCTAATATCTTAGCGTAAATCTAATTTATTTAGTAAAATTAATGATTTGTTGCAGGATCGGCGGCACCGCACACACCGTTCAGTTCCGTTTTCAGAGCACAAAAGCTGCACACGCACGCGTGCCGAGAGGTGGCGCATAGGCGCTTCCGTATAGGGCTGCTCCGATTTGGTAGGCACCTATCAGTGCCGAGAGATGGCGTATGAGCGCTTCCATAATAATTAAATGTCAACCAATTACACTGCGATCCAAAAGAACAGTCAGCGAGGCGCAGCACGGTCAAGCACTTAGGGACTGTCCACATAGCGTCTCATGTGCCTTGTCTCTTGTCTCATGTCTCAAGCGCGAAAAAAATCGTTGTCCGATTTCTTATACATTTATAGTTTATGGCAATAGAAAACTATACAGAAAAAAATGACCATAGATTAGAAATTATTAAGATTGCGGACAACGACTTTTTTCCCACTTGAGACAAGAGACAAGGCACATGAGATTTAAAAAAAACGTTTTTGTTAATAACAAAAGAACAATGATAGCTATAAATTTTTTTTTTCTTAAAAAATATGAATTATGGAATATAAAAAAAAACACGTTTTTGTTAATAACAAAACAACCGTGATAGCTATTTGTTTTATTATAAAATGTTTAATGTAGAATGTGGATGGATCGTGGATTGGAGGTTCAAATAATTGAAGGCTTTCGTGTGGAGGTAAATGGCAACTTTATTGAAGTCTCCGTCGTGCCTCCTGGCGTACACTTAGCCGCTGCTGTCTCTCTCGCCGTCGCGCGTGAACTGACGCCGGCCGGCGCCTTTCGAAGAGTCGGCGGCGTACTTTGGTAGATGGAGGGGCGCAGAGAGAGACGCGTGGAGAGCGCTGATTGGGGCGAGCCTGGTTCCGGGCTCGAGCTCGTGTAGGCGAGCTCGAGCTGGCGCGAGCTGGAGTGCTCGTGCTGGCTCGATATTACGTTGAATCCGGAACATTCCGCCCACCTTCGCCAGACTGGCGAACGGTACCTAATCCTTTGGCAGGAGGCGAACGACCTTGATGATGGGGCGACGAAGAGTTGTGGTAGTGGTGCGTAGATCTACCACGCGGGAGATACCATCCTTCCCGGGATGGATGGCGATGACACGGGCCAGCGGCCACTTGGCTGGCGGAGTGAGCTCATTTCTTATGAGCACGAGATCGCCCACCGCTATAGGAACCTGCTGTTGCCTCCACTTTTGACGGACCTGAAGAGAAGTGAGATATTCCTTCGACCATCGATGCCAGAAGTGTTGGGCCAGCTGGCTAATTAGGAGCCAACGCTTTCCAGGTGTGGTGTTGACTTCCTTGACATCTTCTTCTGGAACTAAAAATGATGAGCGTTGTATGAGAAAGTGTGAGGGAGACAGGAAATCAAGGTCAGAAGGATCATCAGTGAGAGCAGTTAAAGGTCTCGAGTTTAGGCACGCCTCAATTTGGCACATAAGGGTTGCCAGTTCGGAAAACGTGAGAACTTGTTCTCCAATGACTCGGCGCATGTGATGCTTTGCCGATTTAACTGCTGCCTCCCAAACGCCACCAAAATGAGGCGCACCGGGAGGATTGAAGATCCATGAAGTTCCTTCCTTTGTGAGAGACCCGGCAACTTGCGAAGAGAATGAAGAAGAAGCTGCGAGCATCTGTTGTAACTGAGCATCTGCACCAACGAAGTTCGTACCTTGGTCAGAATATAAAGCTTTGCAATGACCCCTTCGAGCGGTAAAACGACGAAAAGCAGCAATGAACGCTTCACTAGAGTAGTCCTCGACTACTTCGATGTGTACGGCCCTGGTTGCCATGCAAATGAAGATGGCTATGTAACCTTTCATCGTGCCCTTTCCTCTAGATTTAGTGAGACGCAGATGAATAGGCCCGGCGTAATCGACGCCAGAGCGTTCGAAAGGTGACGACTGACAAACACGAGCTTTAGGTAGTTCGCCCATTAATTGGGAGGGCACTCGCGCAGCATAGCGAGAGCAAGTAGTACATGCTCTGATGACTCCTTTAACTTCAGCTCGTCCCTTAACAATCCAGTATCGTCGTCTGAGTGTAGCAAGGGTTAACTGAACACCACCATGAAGCGTACGTTGGTGAGCGTCCCTGATTAATAAAGTAGTAAAGTGACACTTAGCAGGTAAAATAAGAGGATGCTTAGCATCTTCTTCGAGAAGAGAGTGAGAGAGTCGACCGCCCACCCTGAGCAAATGATTTTTTATCATGGGGTTTAGCGGTGACAGAGGGCTTTTAGCCGAAAGTTTACCTGTCCTTGCTAACTGATAAATATCAAACTTAAAATAGGCGTTCTGAATTAGGTAGATCAAACAAAGTTTGCTGTTCTCAATCTCACTAGCAATAACCTGACTGGAAGAAAAATGACTATCTCTAAACCACTCGAAAGTGAGAATAGAAGATAGGTACAAGTTTCTTCGGCTTAGACATGACGATGAGTATATGAGTATAAAGATGATCTTATACCTACGCCAGGCACAGATCAAAGCGACGGGATCCTGACGAAGATTGGGTCCAACGTGTAGAAGATCGTTGACCGAGACACCTGATTTGGACTTACTCGAGCCATTAAACACTGTACGTAACTTGGTCGTCGTACTTGTTTCTTTCCACACACCATGATGTGGTAAGAAGGCTTGAGGTTTGTTAGAAGATGGATCAAATTTTGTAGAGAGTGACATATGACCAAGGTCAATGTACTCTTTCATGAAATCACTATAAGCTATTTTGAGTGTTTCGTCCTTGGCGAAGTTTGCTTCGAGACGATTGAGTGCGCGTAATGCAGCAGAATGAGAGCTCTCGAGATGAGCAGATCTCAACTGGTCTCGACTTTTCCAGGGTAGGCTTACTATATATTGCCCTGTTTCATCTTGACGAGCTGTTTTTTGATAGAAGTCCTCGCATGCTTGTTCATCAGGCGAGTAAGATTTTTTGTCGACGGGTATTTCCTCCGCCCTCCAAAAATCTTGTACGAGCTCCAAAAGTTTGGCTTCATGCTCGCAGGTATTTGAGCAATGAAGAGAGATTGGCTCTAGCCCTATTTCTGGAGTTATGGATGGGAGATTACCTGTCAAGAGCCATCCAAGTTTGGAATTCAGAGCTATAGGTTGAAGCTTCTGACCCTTAATTATCTGGCTTTCAATGATTTGCGCATAAACGCTAGCACCGAGTAGAATATCGATACGTGAGGGATCGAGATACTTGGGGTCTGCTAGTTGCAGCCCTCGTAAGTATTCGAAATTTGTATTACCTCTTACAACGGGAGGCTTATACGACGAGAGTTTTGGCAAAACAATGCCATCAACTTCCAAGGAGAAAGCTGAATCAAAATGCGGTTGTATAGTAAGACAAGCAACTTTAGAAGAAACAGCCGCTGTCCTTTCACCTATACCTTGGATGTGCGTGTGACTGGTTCTACAGTTTAGAGAAAGCAAGTTACACATAGCTTGTGTAACAAGTGAGATTTGAGAACCAGGATCAATCAGCGCACGAACTAGAATTTTGGTTCCGTTAGGACCAAGGGCGTTAACCCTAGCGGTAGCTAAAAGTACTCCTGTACAATTAGTACTTTCTCCACTATTGAGGGAGACTGCTTGAGAAGCAGGTTTATCATCAACTTTTGTGATGACGTAATTGCCACAGTTGGGGCTGGAGGTGCTGGTCGCTGAGTCAATCTGATCAGTCTGCAACGGACTGATTGCTTGATTGTTGTCAGAGTGCACCATGGTATGATGCTTAGCTTTACAAAGAAAGCATCGGTAGTTGGAAGTACAACTTTTCACGTTGTGCCTCCCTAAACAGTTGAAACAAAGATTAGAAGATTTAATCAATTCCTTACGTTCAGGAACCGTTTTATTGATAAATCGTTCACATCGATTTGTAAAATGTGATTGATTACAAAATAAACATTTCTTTTTTGATGAGGTATTAGCTGAAGTTTGATGTGAATAGACCGACTGAGCATTGTCTTGCTCTGATTTACGAGGCTTTGAGTTAGGTGATTGTGATTTAGGGTAGTTATTTGAAGATGATCTAGAGCCAGCTTCGATGGCTTCTAGTGTTAGAGTTTGACTACGAAGAAAGGCTTGAAGCTGTTCCATCGTTGGTGGATCGACGCTATCACCTAGGTGTCTTTCCCATTCTTTACGTGTATTTAAATCGAGTCGATTTATCGCAAAGTGAACGATTAAATCACTACCTAATGAGGCAGCTCGATCAAGGGATGTTAAACTGGCGATGGGATTGAAGATTTCCCTATAAATCCGCTTGATTTCCGACGAGGAATCTGCCTTCATTGATTTAACTGCAAAGATTTCTGAAATGTGAGAACTAACAATGCGACGTTGATTTTCGTAATACTCAGTTAGAGTTGTCCATGAGCGTTCATAATTATCACCAGCAATTGGAAGAGATTTAATTTTCTCCAGTGCCTCACCCGTAAGGTGAGTGCGAAGATAGTGCAACTTCATTACAGGCGACAAGTCCTCACGACGATGAATAAGAGCCCGAAAGACGTCCCTAAAATTCTCCCAATCTGAGAATTTACCTGAAAATTTAGGTAAATCTATCTTAGGCAACGATTGAAACGAAGAGTTGGTAGAAGTTTGAGTGGGCCCTGGAGTAACTGCAGCAGCATTGGAATTAGCAGCTTGAGCGGAGGCTGCTTTTTCTTTAAGTTGATCTAGAAAGTCAAGAAATTCTCCTCTGCGATCATAGAAGTTATCCTCAACCAAATCACGGAGATTAGATGAAAAATAGTCATGTTTAATATCAAGATCCTTGAGACGCAAAATTTTCTCGTGAGTCTGTTGAAAAGTATCATAATTTTTCTCAAGTCCGGCAAGACGTGACTCGGCATTACCTTTAGTCATATTATTTTCACCTTTAGATTTGAAGTTTTTAAAAGAGTTGGAAATTAGTGCTTGAAGCGACAGCTGTTTAAGATGATAGTCATCCATTTTGAAATCAAATAATTAGATTTTGCGGCAGAACTTGACTTAACAATGTGAACTAAGATTAGTTAACTATCCTTAACCACTCGAGAGTGAGAGAAGAAATAGTGAGAGTTACTACAACTAAATCTTAAACTAGGTTATGATACTTATGCTAGTGTGGACGTGTAGATACGCTTGAAGTCGCAACGTTGACTGCGTGTGTTAACTTCCCACGTGGAATCAGCTGATGATCCGTAACGTTGACTGCTTGAAGATAAGGAACTGCCGACGTTGAATTCAGCAACCATGCAGCGAAGTCAGCAACGGAATCAGAAATGAATCCAGGTGTAGATCAGCAGTCGAATTTGGAGACGAGACGATGCATCAGCAGGCAGTGATAAACTGCAAGGTCAATTAACATAAGTATTTGCTAGGCCAAAAATTGCATTCAATTTCCTCAAGAGTAGTTCAATATTACAAATTAAATTTATAATAAACTCAAACTCAGTTAACTTGTACTAATCTCTAATAAGGCTACTCAATTTTAATTAAAGTAATTTGACTAAATAGAGATCATTAAATTCTCATTAAAATGGAATAAATATACTAGATTGACTAGACGATAGTTGCTAAATTTAATTTAAGCAAATTGGAACGATACGTGTGTCCAAGTATTAGGACTAAGCATCCGAGCGCAATAGGATCGGCGTTGGGTGCGAAGAAGATGGACTCGTCCGAATACAGCTCCGATCCGTTGATGCGCGCCCCCTGTGGCGAAGATGGACTCGTCCGCCTCCTAATCCTCTTGGTGAAGACGTATGCGATTTCCCGGACGTAGCGCGTCCTGATTGTCGTCTTCTTGTATACGTCTCTCCTTCCCTCGTGGAAAGCTGGCTAAATGCACGGCGAGCGCCGCGCGGCTTGATGCAGTGGCAGCGAGCAGGCTCCACGTGGGTAATCCGTGATTTGACTGGTGTGAGCCCCGTAGCGTGTAGGCGCCACGCGGGTACTCCTTGACTTGAGTGGCGTGAGCCCCGTAGCGTGTAGGCGCCACGCGGGTACTCCGTGCCTTGAATGCTGTGGACCCCGTGCGTGTACAATGCACGCGGGTTGTCCCTGTGATGAAATGCTGTGGACCCCGAGCGTGTACAATGCACGCTGGTTGTCCGTGTCTTGATATCTGCCGGTCACCGTACGAACGCGGTGGCTCGAGAGCTGGCTTTACAGCGCACGCTCTTGGCTACAAGACAAGATGGCTGCCGGTCAACGTACGAACGCGATGACTCTAGAGCTGGCTTTACAGCGCACGCTCTTGGCAACGTCTTGGAGTCGATAGCGACGCACTCCAAGGCGTTTTTAGAAATGGGGAAAATAGCAATTGAATGTGCTATTTCCCCTAGGAAGCCTTAGAAGGTGGCTTCCGAGTACACACGACGGCGAATTAGCGAAAGAGAGAGACAGCAACGTACGCGCGAAGTCGGCATGCTAGCACATGCGACTTATTCGGCACTCACGACCACGAACACTTTTGATGCGTACCTGTATGGGAAGAAAATTGCTATCTCTACGCCACTCGAGAGTGAGCGTAGAAGATAGAAAAGAGTTGCTTCTTCTTGTGCTGCATGCTCTTCTCCCACGATCCGGCTCGAAGGACCAATGTTTAATGTAGAATGTGGATGGATCGTGGATTGGAGGTTCAAATAATTGAAGGCTTTCGTGTGGAGGTAAATGGCAACTTTATTGAAGTCTCCGTCGTGCCTCCTGGCGTACACTTAGCCGCTGCTGTCTCTCTCGCCGTCGCGCGTGAACTGACGCCGGCCGGCGCCTTTCGAAGAGTCGGCGGCGTACTTTGGTAGATGGAGGGGCGCAGAGAGAGACGCGTGGAGAGCGCTGATTGGGGCGAGCCTGGTTCCGGGCTCGAGCTCGTGTAGGCGAGCTCGAGCTGGCGCGAGCTGGAGTGCTCGTGCTGGCTCGATATTACGTTGAATCCGGAACATAAAATATAGATATTTTACTTCTATTTCAAATGATAACTTTATTTATCAGCTCAAAATTTATATAAATTTGATATAAATAAATAATAAATAAATAAATAAATTTAAAAATTAACAATTTTTAATATTCATAAATGAATTTAATTCTAATTATGCAATAAATTTTTAAAAAAATTATAAATTTTGTTATTAAAAATTAATTAAAGGAATCAACAAATTACGGTTGAGGAAGCTACGGGCCAATGAATTGGCAGCGGTTTTTTTACTCAATTTTGGCGCGTGATGACACAGTTTGACACTATATTGGCACAGCTTGACACGACATTAGCACAGTTTGACACGATATTGGCACAGTTTGACACACAATATTGGCACACTTTGGGACGATAATGGCACAGTTTGACAATATATTGGCATAGTTATGACATAGACTGGCACAGCTTGATAAATTTGTTACTCAATTTTCGCGTATTATAGCGAAATATTTTGTCAAACTGTGTCACACTGTGCCAATATTGTGCCAAACTGTGCCGAGAGTGTGCAAAAAATTTGCAAAAAATTTGATTAATTTTGATTATGGCAAACTGTGCCTATATTGTGCTATACTGCGCCAATATTGTGCCAAACTGTGCCGAGAGTGTGCAAAAAATTTGCAAAAAATTTGATTTATTTTGATTATGACAAACAGTGCCCATATTGTGCTATACTGCGCCAATATTGTGCCAAACTGTGCCATAATCGTGCAAAAAGTCTCAATTGCCTATGGTTTGGCACGGTTTATCCCAATATTGGCACAGTTTTGACACAGTTTTGGCAGGGTGTGGCACGATATTGGCACATTTTGCCACAAAATTTATTTCCACTGGGGAAGTTAGACGCATTTAACCCATCAGACAAGACTATAATTGATTTTTTGGCAGAATCTTTATTTTAATGAGGGTGCATCTTACGGCACGTTGAATTCTCACCGTTCACCCATTTCGCTAATCACGTCATCCGAAATAGGAAATAGTACCCTACTGAAAAATCTCAGGTGAGATCTCAGGTGAGACTCATATGAGATCTCACGTGAGATCTTACGCCAAAATCTCATCTGAAATTCTGGTCCGCCAGCTGCTAAAATCCCTTTAATGATAAAAAATCAGTTTCTGAGAATTACGAGTCGCCTATTAGGTTACGTCACCCCCCAGATAAGTTCAAAAATCTATGTTTTGAAGCGATTTAGTCTTTTTTTACATTTTTAGAAATTTTCGACATGAGATCTCACGTGAGATCTCACGTGAGATTTCACGTGAGATTTCACGTGAGAAATTTGAAACATGAGATTCCATTACGGCTCACAGAGCCCAAACATTGACAAGCATAGATATTGAGAATGTCCATAAGCCGTTAGAGAGACTGATGATAAGTATTACACATGTAATTAAAACCTCAGAGCTGGGTAGGGACCAACCGTTATTGGTATTACCGTTTTTTGTAGAGGAACCGGAGTTATGTATTGCGTCGACTATGTTAAATATTTTTTGATACTCGTGCTCAAAGCTTGATTTTGCACACGCTCGGCAAAAAACGTGTGCTCAAAATTTAGCTTTCCACACGTTGTATAAAAAAATACTGTACGCTACATGTTCGGGAAAAAGATTTTGGTCTCGTGTGATGTTTACACCCGAGCGAAGCGAGGTACTTTCCCGCACTGGTAGCATAATGTACTATAGAAGTATCTAATGTAAGAAACTGAGGGGTGCAGAGAGAAAGATGTTTATAACTACGAGAAAACCTTATAGACCAATAAGCGTACAGATTTTTAGCAGTTGGATAAAATCGGCGCTAAAAACATGTAAGATAGATACATCCATTTTTACGGCACATTCAACGAGACACGCTTCAACATCTAAAGTCCTTGTGAAGGGTGTAGATTTAGCAAGCATCAGGACAGCCGGATGGTCGAAATCATTAGGCACGTTCGCAAAATTTTATAATCGCCCTATTGTTAGCGATAAGTACGAGTTTGTAAATGCACTTTTGAATTAATAACAAATGTGATTTCACTTTTTATTCTGTGTTATGAAAACTTGAAAATACAAGTCGAAGATCAGTATTTTTGTATAACCTATAGATTTGATAAATAAAGGATATATATTTAGCATAAAATAAAAGTGTTAGAGATTCTTAAAATTGCTAACTCTAAAGAACTACGCTGTAATCTCGAGAATGAGGCTTGAAATATAATTGGGGATCAAACGAGCTTCCGTGAAGCGATGTTCGATCATAATTATATGAAATGCCTCGTTCGAAGAGATTACATCCCACCCACACCAGAGTGCATCCCATCCCTAATATTATTTATGTTTACGCAATTTTAAACTTGGACTCTAAAATAATGACGGGAATGGGCGCACACGTCGACGGGAGAGTTGCGGAGGCAGCGCCGCAGGCGTTGCTTTCCACTTTAAACGTTGTGACATCTAGTGGGCAAGGGGGGTACTATGCTGTAATCTCTTCGAACGAGGCATTTCATATAATTATGATCGAATATCGCTTCACGGAAGCTCGTTTGATCCCCAAAAATCCCTTGCCAAACTCAAGCTCTTTCCACCTTTCATCATTTCTCAATTTCTATTCGTACCTAATTCACAAATTATCGTACTAATTCACGGCTTTCTCAAAAGCTGCAACATCTCGCTTTGAAACCCTAACGACGCACTCTCTTCCACTCCGCCTTGCATAACCGTTCTCAGACCGCTCAAACTAACTCAGAATCCTTCCCGCGGGGGCCGCCTGCCGCCTCCCTTGCTTCTCACACTTGTGAAGGCAGGGGGGCGGCTGACGACCACCGTCCCAGGGCGCCACGGCCCTCCCTGGAGACAGCCCATGTGGTCAGCCTGGGTTACCCGGGAGGAGGCCGCGTTGCCCACTCAGTCTGTTTCAGATAGTTCTCCAAGCTAGATCTCACGTGAGATCTCACGTGAGATCTCATGTGTAAAATTTCTAAAAATATAAAAAATGGCTAAAACGCTTCAAAATGTAGATTTTTGAACTTATCTGGGGGGTGGCGTAACCTAATAGACGCCACCTAATTCCCAGAAACTGATTTTTATCATTGAAGGAATTTTAGCAGCTCGCGGTCCAGAATTTCAAATGAGATTTTGGCGTGAGATTTCACGTGAGATCTCATGTGAGTTCTCACCTGAGATCTCACGTGAGTTTTTTCAGTAGGGTCCTATAGTCACGCACTATCTCTCTAGATACATACATACTCTCTACCTCCGCGCTGTCATTCTCTTTCTTTATCTCCTGTCTTAAAGTACCACGTCACAAAGTCAACGAACAGACCAGTTTTCAAATGAATTGAAACGGAAATTAGCAAAATCTGTTCGTTGACTTTTAGCGCCAATTTCGTTACTTAGGTGCGTACTGAGCTCCGAAGAGAAAAGCATTCGTTCATTCGCCGTCGTTAGGTGCGTACGGAGCTCCGAAGAAAAAAGCGTTCGTTCGTCGCCGTCAGATTCGGAAGATCCTCCGCAGAGAGCAACGCAATACTTCGCCACATTCGAGAGGAAGTCCCGCAGCAGAGCCGATTGCAGCGGGTAACAACAGCATAGCGCCTACGAGCAGCCGTTCCGAACTTCCCCGACTAGAGTTCTCGTCAAGTAAGTCGAGTATTATTGCGAAACAAGAAGTGATCAGTGCGCGAGCGAGGATCTCTCAATAACTCTACGAGATTTGTCCTGAATAGAGTTGAATTTAAGTATTAAGTTATTTTATCTGATTGTTCGCGACAAATCGAATTTCAATGTACTCGACTGAATTTCTCCCTACTGAAAAATCTCACGTGAGATCTCAAGTGAGAACTCACATGAGATCTCACGTGAGATCTCACGCCAAAATCTCATCTGAAATTCTGGTCCGCGAGCTGCTAAAATTCCTTCAATGATAAAAAATCAGTTTCTGGGAATTAGGAACCGCCTATTAGGTTACGCCAACCCCCAGATAAGTTCAAAAATCTACGTTTTGAAGCGTTTTAGTCATTTTTTACATTTTTAGAAATTTTACACATGAGATCTCACGTGAGATCTCATGTGTAAAATTTCTAAAAATGTAAAAAAAAGACTAAATCGCTTCAAAACATAGATTTTTGAACTTATCTGGGGGGTGGCGTAATCTAATAGGCGACTCGTAATTCTGAGAAAATGATTTTTTATCATTCAAGGGATTTTAGCAGCTCGCGGACCAGAATTTCAGATGAGATTTTGGCGTGAGATCTCATATGAGTTCTCATCTGAGATCTCACGTGAGATTTTTCAGTAGAGCTGTACGTGTGTGATAATTTGCGATTTGCGATTTTAGTTTAAGTCAGTAAAGTTTAGTCTAAGTTCGTCAATAAAGTTTAGTTTGGTTTTACAGCATAAACTCTTTCGTATAATTTATTTTGTAGTTAGCTTCTCGATAATTCATAAAATTGCATGTCTTATCAAAACTATAAGCGTTAGCCACAGGCCAGGCACCCCCTCTGGAGTTGCCTCATGCATTACCGATAACGCATCCAGCTAGCCGAGTACGCAGGTAAGAATTCTGGTGTCAACCGTCATCTGGCGCCCGTAATTATTTCAGATAAATAGGATTCTCGCGTCATAAACACATCATTATTTCGGGTCGCGTAATAAATCTTCGCGATATCTGATATTTACTAGAAACCCGTCATAGAGTGTATACCACTTTCTTTGCTTTTACCAATTTTAAATTGTTTTTTATTTATTGTTTTAAACAAACTTTTATAAATTAGGATAATTTTCAGGTCAACAATTATCTGAAATTTGTAAAATTACGTTTAGAAAGTTGACATGTATATATATAATACGAGCGCAATTATTATACGTACCCACCGCTGAGTGAGAGTATGCATAAGTATATAAATTTCATCCGAACTTTTGTTTTTAAATAAAAATGAAACATTTTAAACAAATCTTTGTTAAAGAAAGCTTTTAGATAAGTTATTTTGATAAATTACCATTTACTATATTATTTAATTTCTTAATTATGAACATTTGTCTAGGAAGTCTGTTCTGTTCTTCGTATATGGCTGTGGGTTCCGCTATGGAACTCGGAGTTGCCATTATTCAGATGTGTTTGGCCCAGTGGGACTTGTGCTACATACATTTCCCGTACTAAGCCTCAGTGATAGACTGTTGATTAGTGCACTCAGCGCATCTAGCTCATCAGCCTATCATAGGTTGTATCGAGAACCTCAATCCCAATCCGAAAGAATAGTTTCGAACCTCTCTAAAGGACAATTTTATTTAGACAACTGTTATGCCTCCTCTTCCAAACCTTGGTTCCACTCCTGCAACCTCCCTAGAGACCACATTACCTCCTTTACCCGCATGGGTAGCAACCACTACAACCTAGCCTTTAGCCTCTTCCGCAAAAATCTCTCCGACTCCCCAGAATGTCGTTGCGGTGACATAGAAGACCTCAACCATGTGTTATGGTCGTGTCCCCGCTACGACAACCAAAGCGCCACACTCACACACTCCCTAATTAAGAAAAAAATTTTTCCACCTTACACCATATCACAGTTCCTCCATGCTCCTAAACCGGACCTTATTTCCCTCCTATGTGGCTTCCTAAAAAGCTGCGAAATTCGCCTTTAACGGCTCTTCTGCAAAGTCAGCATTCTCATCATACCTCCTGCCCCATACTTCTTCTTCTTCGTGGTTAGTGGCGCCAGATGTCTGTACGGCCATCAACAAGCGGGGGCATGCTGCGCATGCGAAATGCAAAGGCGGGAGATATGAAATTGAATATTTCGCGGAGCAAAACGCCTTCGACCTGCAACATAAAAAAGAGAGGAAAAAGGGAAGCAGCCCCTGCGTTCTCCCCCCGGGCCCGAGATTCTCGGGGGGAGGACGCAGAGGAAGAGACGGTGGAGGGAAAGTTGATAGGAGGAAGGCGAAACGGAGAGCAGCATGAAAATGCGAAATTAGTTTAGATTAGATGTGAAGATCACAGTCTGATAAAAAGCGAGGAGAATGTTTATGATATCATTGCGTGGATTATAGAGAAAGGCGGAGATGATGAAGGGGGGAAAAGTTTGAGTTTGGCCAAAGCGAAAAAGGTTCGAGCGTTGGGCGTCGAAGCGAAAGCACGCCCAGAAAATATGATTGAGATCCTCGTCGGCCTCGCTACAGGGGCATAGAGGAGAGTCGGCGAGGTTCTTCGGGAAAAGACTAAATGCTAAGCTATAGTGATTGCTGCGCATACAACAGAAGGTAGTAATGGCAACTGTATCTAGGTGGAGTGAGTGAAACCATGGTTTAGGAGAGGTAAGACTGAAGGAGGAAAAGTAAAGACAGCCGGTGTTTATGCGATAGTGGTTGAGGTGATTTTTGAATTCGGAGTGAGAGGTCGCAAGGCAAAGAGGATAAAAATCGGAGTATGGGAGAAGAAAATTGAGGTCAGAGCCTTTATTGGAGGCGGATTGGGCCAGAAGATCGGCCTGTTCGTTCCCTTGGATGCCGCAATGACTATAGGGATTCAGATAAGGCGAACGGAGTGGTTGGCAGCGGATAGGCGCTCGAGACTTTGATTTTGAAGATGCAAAAAGAAGGAGAGGTAATGAAGTCGCTGCGATTGGACAGGATTTGAAGGGTGCTAAGGGAGTCAGTAAAAATAGAGCAGTTAGAAAGGTTGTGCTGCTCGATATATTCGAGAGCTATCTGGATAGCGAGGGCCTCTGCTGTTGAGACGGAATAATAGCAAGAGATTCTAAATTGAAGGTTGAGATTGAGACTGGGACAGTGAATGGCCAAATCGACGTAGCAACCTACTTCGGTTTTGAAGCCATCAGTAAAGAAAGCGATAGAGGAGGAGAGAAAGTTTCGGAACATGCGGTTGAATTTTTGAGGTGAGTTGGAGGATCGTTGGATTGCTCGACCTTTGTCCATAATCACTTTAGGCGAAAAGCTTTGAGTGTCTAAGAAATAGGTGAAGCAAGGAAGGACGTCGGAGGAGTCGATTCGGTGGCGGTGCCTCTTGAGGCGGGCAAAGGCGCGAATAATAGGAAGTTCGATAATGCCAAGAGTGTTCCGGTTATTAAGAAGGTCGAAAAAAGATTCGATTGATTCTAAAGTGGGATTATTGTTGACGGCAAAGGCGCGAAGGATGAATCTAGAGGCAAGTTTTTTAGGATGGAGAGAAAGAGAGAGTTCACAAGATTCTGCATAAACTATCCGGTTGGGAGTCGATCGGCGCAGCCCCAGACATGCTCTAAGGGGTCTTCGCTGCACGACTTGGGATTTGTCGCGAGGAAGAAGAATAATAGAACCGTAGTCGAAAGAGCCAAGGACGAACGCTTTGTAGATCTGAAGTAGCGATTGGGGATGCTCGATCCACCAGGTGCCAGTGAGGGATCGAACAAGGTTGATGTGAGGAGTGCTTTTTTGGATGAGATGGTTGAGGTGGGGAGTCCAAGAAAGTTTGGAGTCAAAGGTGACTCCGAGAAGTTTGATTTGGTTAGTAGGTTTGATGGACGAGTCATCAAGACGGAGGGAAACGTTTGTGGTGTCGGTGAATTTGCGCGTGAAGACGATAAGTTGGGTTTTTTGGGGGGGCAATGGAAAGACCTAGAGAGTGGAAATAGGAAGAGATTAGGGTTAGACTGTTTTGGAGGATGGACATGCAGTAATCGAGGTCGGGAGAAGAGACAAAGAGGACGAGACAAAGAGATCTCACATGAGATCTCACGTGAGATCTCACGCCAAAATCTCATCTGAAATTCTGGACCGCGAGCTGCTAAAATTCCTTCAATGATAGAAAATCAGTTTCTGGGAATTAGAGTCGCCTATTAGGTTACACGACCCCCAGATAAGTTCAAAAATCTACGCTTTGAAGCGTTTTAGCCATTTTTTACATTTTTAGAAATTTTACACATGAGATCTCACATGAGATCTCACGTGGAATCTCATGTTTAAAATTTCTCACGTGAAATCTCACGTGAGATCTCACGTGAGATCTCATGTGTAAAATTTCTAAAAATGTAAAAAATGGCCAAATCGTTTCAAAACATAGATTTTTGAACATATCTGGGCGGTGGCGTAACCTAATAGGCGACTCATAATTCCCAGACACTGATTTTTTATTACTAAAAGGATTTTAGTAGCTCGCGGACCAGAATTTCAGATGAGATTTTGGCGTGAGATCTCACGTGAGTTTTTTCAGTAGAGGTGTGGGTGTGTGTGTGTGTGTGTGTGTGTGTGTGTGTGTGTGTGTATTCTTACCACCCAGCCCCCCTTAAAATAACGGGAAAATGTGATTATTTATATGCGTTTTGGGAAGCCCCCCTCAGCCCCCCTCGCCCCCCCGCCGATCCCCCCTCAGCCCCCCTCAAAATAATGTCATTATTTAAATAGTTTTCGACGCCACCCTAGGGGTACTATTAATAGGCGCGTGGGATTTATATTTCAAGTGATATCCTTCGCCAGTAGCCCTACAACCACTTTCTCAAAGCTTTGGAATAAATAGGATACCGTGATCAAAAAGGTGATTCCTCTAGGGCAAGGCTTTTGTTAATAGTCAAAGAACTTATTCCAACTTTAAAACAATATGGATTTGAGAAAAACCTAAGCTTTTTTCGAACTATTAACCGCCATATTGGATCCGCCATTTGGAATTTCGAAAGTCCAATAGCAAAATCTTGATTAACGACCTCGAAAATCTCTGTATACCAGTTTTCAACAATATCTAAGCTTTTTTCGAACTTTTAACGGCCATATTAGATCCGCCATTTTTAATTTGAATAGTCTTATAGCAAAACAGTGATTCGCGAAATATAAATCTTGATCAACGAGCTCGAAAACCCCTATATACAAACTTTAAGTAAAATCTTTCAGAAGGATTAAATATATAGTCAGAAGCAATTCCTTCCGAAAAACTTTAAGAAGAATATAAATAGGATATCTTGATCAAAAAGGTGATTCCTCCATGACAAGGCTTTTAATAAGAGTCGAAGAACCTTCTAACTTTAACAAAGAAAACGTAAATTACGAGTTACAATTAAAAAAAGGTATCGTGATCAAAAAGGTGGTTTCTCTAGGAGAACCTTCCAACTGTAACAAAAGAAACGTAAATGTACTCCAAAGAAATTGACATTATATAGGAATAAAAATTGAATACATTGAGGCTATAGAAAAATTATTTCTAAAACTACAGGATAAACATACGGTCGAGCTCAGAAAGGTGGTTCCTCCAGGAAACCTTCAAACTTTAACAAAGGAAACGTAATATTTTGGACCGTATACCGTTCTATTTTAGATAGAAGTATATAAATGTATAGTCAGAAGCAATTGCTTTGAAAAACCTTAAAAAGGATATAAATAGAATAAATTAAAAAGTGATTAAAAAGGTGGATCCCCCAAGGCAAGGCTTATGTTAACAGTCAAGAAACCCCCTACTGAAAAAACTCACTGAAATCTCAGATGAGAACTCACATGAGATCTCACGTGAGATCTCACGCCAAAATCTCATCTGAAATTCTGGACCGCGAACTACTAAAATTCCTTCAATGATAAAAAATCAGTTTCTGGGAATTAGGAGTCGCCTATTAGGTTACGCCCCCCCCCCCCCCCGATAAGTTCAAAAATCTACGTTTTGAAGCGTTTCTGGGAATTAGAAGTCGCCTATTAGGTTACGACACCCCCCAGATAAGTTCTAAAATCTACGTTTTAAAGCGTTTTAGCCATTTTTTACATTTTTAGAAATTTTACACATGAGATCTCACGTGACATCTCGCGTGAGATTTCACGTGGAATCTCGTGTTTCAAATTTCTCACGTGAAATCTCACGTGAGATCTCACGTGAGATCTCATGTGTAAAATTTCTAAAAATGTCAAAAATGGCTAAATCGCTTCAAAACATAGATTTTTGAACTTATCTGGGGGGTGGCGTAACCTAATAGGCGACCCTTAATTAATTCCCAGAAACTGATTTTTTATCATTGAAGGAATTTTAGCAGCTCGCGGTCCAGAATTCCAGATGAGATTTTGGCGTGAGATGTTTCAGTAGGGCACTTGCAAGGATGGGCCTTTTGGAGGATAGCTAATTGTTTTACGTGAAGATTTTCAACAAATTTTACCAGTAGTTAAAAGTCAATGTAGAAATACTATTATAGAAGAAACTGTCAAAAGTTCATACAGAAATATTTATGTAACGCTAGTATCCAGGACATCCATTATGTGTAATGTTAGTTTCCCGGACATTTGTTAGTTTCGGCGACATGTCCTGGAAAGTGTATATGTTTAACGTTAGTTTCCAGAACCTGATTGTAGTTTCCATGACCTTTAGGGTCATTTTCACAACAGTATTTTTCCGTAAAGTTGTTCCGAAATCAACGTAAAATTCTGCGGAACCAGAAACGGGCGCCGCAGGCGTCGCTGCGAAAGTCAATAACCTGAGGGAAGTTGTAACTGTAGACAATGGCGGCGCGAATCGCCGCCCTTACCTCCTTATATTGCCTAGAGGGGTCCTGGATAATAACTAGTGTTGTGGCGTGACCGTTGTGACCATCACAAGACGGTCATATGATCGTCACATGACGGTCACAAGACTCATCAAAATATGACCCTTTTTCGTCATAAATTCAAAATCCCTTTCGCGGTAATTAATATTAATTTCTTTTTTATTGGTCATACGACCAAAATTTTTATGACCGTCATTCTACAACTATGTAGTTGAAGGGAGCTTAAGTTAAGAAAATTTAAAGCTTTTATTTATTTATAATTTGAATTGGGTAAAATCCGCGTGCGTACTTTAAAGCGCTTAATCACGGCTTCTACTTTTGCGGCAAGTATCTTTTATTGGTCATATGACCGAAAATTTTATGACCATCATTTGACAACTATATAGTTGAAGGGAATTTAAGTTAAGAAAATTTAAGGCTTTCATTTATTTACAATTTGAATTAGGTAAGATCCGCGTGCGTACTTTAAAGCGCTTAATCACGGCTTCTACTTTTGCGGCAAGTATCTTTTATTGGTCATATGACCGAAAATTTTATGACCATCATTTGACAACTATATAGTTGAAGGGAGTTTAAATTAACAAAATTATTTATGACATGTCTCGTCATATGACTGTTCGAAAATGTGACGGTCATTTTACAACAAAAATTTGAAATTTTCACTTATGACGGTCATTTTGGTCATAAGACGGTCATGTTTTGTGTCATAAGACCAGATTGAAAATGACGTGTCATTTTGCAACACTAATAACATTAGACACATTTATATATGTATGAGAATTCTAGATTATGAATTCTAGATAATTTAACACCTTTTTAATATTAATAATTATTTTAAAATTAAAAATAATAAATTATAATTTATAAATTTACTATAAAAAGTTATATTTATAATATAATTATAGTAAATATAACAGTAGAACACCAACAAAAACATTTACGATATTTTCTACGGCATATTATATGTTTCGTCGAAACGCAAATCGCATACGTAGTGACATCTCTATTTCTTCGTACGAAGGATACGCGAGCGGCGAGTGGTGGGCTTAGCAAAAATTATTAATTGCTCTTGTGCTTTCGAGTCATTACGTTGCTTCTAAAATAGATTTTTAACGTGTAAACACGATTTAATCGAGTGAATCCGTGTGGCCCTTGCTACTACGACGCGAATTGCACCTAGTGCAATTCCATGTGGCCCTTGCCACGAAGCCGCGGTCTCTGGACCCGTAGGAGGTGCGCACTCCTGACCACACACATAACCCATGCACTCACAGATCCACATTTCAATCCAATCTTTAACTGCAGCTTGTATACATTTCGAGAGGAGTTTTATGCCGCAGGGCTTTCCCCTCTGAGCCAATAAACCTTCAAATATCCTCGCTCACAAAACTCGAGCCTAATTTTATTACCTTAAATTACTATACGTATATTTAGTAGAAATCAAACAACAAATTTTTTTTTCGTTGGGCATAATTTGTTATTCGTAATTCATCATTCTCCTATGAAGACAAGTGCCAACATCGTATTTTTGGTTATTCTAATTGATTCAATTTCTAGTATTTTTTACGATCAATTTGCATTAAGTTCGAGAGAAGTGGATCGCAAATGTAATTTCAAAAATTTTAGTAATAAAAAAGATAGTAAAAAAATAGTAAAGTGTTAATAAGTGTCCCAACATTTTACCATTTTCTTTGTAAGGTAAAGTACCCAATATCTGGACAGCGTAAAAACTGGGACCTATATCTGGACAGTAATGTCCAGTAATGTCCAAAATTGTAACTTTCAATTTTAATATTATTATTAATGGACGTAAAAAAAATTATTTATATACTAAAAGATATCTAAAGCGTAAATAATAACTTTATATTACGAGACTGTGATGAAAGAAGTTGAAAAAGAATTAATGTAAGTGTGAGGTTGTGAATCCCTAAGAAAATTCCGTATTTATCAATGAATTTGTTGAAAACACTGCTATATGTTTTTATGAAAAAAAAAAAAATAAAAAATGTCATAATCCCAAATAAATTGTGATTCCAATAATTAAAAAGGTTTTAAATATTAAAATTAAGTGATCGATATATTTCCCTACTGAAAAATCTCACGTGAGATGTTTCAGTAGGGTTAGATGTAAAATAAATTTTGAAGTATTAAAATACATGTCCAAGTTTGCCGCCCAATTCCGGAAAGAGTTCCCAAAGTTGGACAAAGGTGTCGCTCATGTCCAGATTTTGCTCCTCTTTTGATCGGAGTAGCTGGACACGTGTAAGTGATTACGGCAATTATTACTTTTTTAACTTAAAATGGTGTTAAAATAGTGCGACAATATGTAAAATAATGTGATCCGGTACGGTAATACACAAACTGAGTATTTAGTATTTGTAGTTAATAAAAAAATTGTAGTAGTTTACATTGGAAAAATAATAACCTCAACTTAACCTATACTTGTAAGTATTATTTTTTTAAATTTGATTTTAAAATTATTTTTTTAATAAAAACAAGTACTTATAAGTATTTAACCATCACTAATTTTAATTAAGGCTTCTCAATGGCAAGAAAGAAGAGAGATAACAATACTGTTGATAGTATTGGTGCTCCAAAATCCTCAACTACGGGTGTGGAAAGTAACAAGGAAAATGTTACAAAAAACAAAATAGTTAAATTAAAAGTGAAAAAGAAAATAAAAAAAAGATATAAAGAAAGACAATACACTGAAGAATCTCTGAAAAATGCATTAAAAGCTATCGAAGGTGGAAAAAGTCTGCGACAAGCTTCTGTTCTTTTTGGAGTTCCAAAATCAACATTACATGTGAAATTAAATAGTGAAGAGGCAACTATTTCTTCTAAAGGTGCACCAACTATTTTAACTGCAGAAGAAGAGAGTGAAATTGCTGAATGGATAATTTTTTGTGCAGAAAGAGGATTTTCTGTAACCAAAGACCATTTGTTAGACGGTGTGCAAAAGTTTGTGATCTCAAACAAGAGAGATAATCCCTTTAAAGACAATCGACCAGGTAAACACTGGTATAATGGATTTATGAAGAGACACAGCAACTTAACAAAGAGAATCACACAAAACCTTACATCATCAAGAGCTGCAGTTACAGCAGAGGATCTGATGCAATGGTTTGAAAGTGTTCGGCAGTACTTAGAAAGAAAACGTTTATTGGATTTAGAGTCAGAGCGGATTTTCAATTTAGATGAGTCAGCTTTTATGCTGGTCCCTAAGGATAATGCAGTCATCACACGTAAAAGTGCTAGGGCAGTGTACCAAATTGTTTCAGGTAATGAAAAAGCATCTTTGACAGTACTGTTCACTGCTGCTGCTTCAGGGAAGATGCCTCCACCAATGGTTCTTTTTGACTTGAAGACTTCACCAAAAAAAAATGTATTGGATAATATTCCACAAGGTTGGGGTGTTGGACATAGCGAAAGAGGATGGATGACATCAGAAATATTTTACAGTTATATAGCCAATGTGTTCTACAAATGGCTTATGGATAACAAGTATGAGTTCCCTGTAATTTTGTACATGGATGGCCATTCTTCTCACCTAACCTTACCGTTGATGAGATTTTGTAAGCAGCATAGCATTGAGATAATAGCACTATATCCCAACGCAACACGGATCATCCAACCTTTAGATGTTGCGCTGTTCCATCCATTGAAGGAAGTTTATAAGAAAACTTTACATACATGGATGATAGAGAATGATGTGGTTGATTTTAAAAAGTACATGTTTGCTAAAGTTCTAAAGCTTGCTTTAGATTCCATTGATTTGTCGACAGCATTGAAAAATGGATTCAAAGCATGTGGATTATACCCATTTAATCCAAAGGCAATTAATTACAATGTTTTAACCAAAAATAAAGTAAAAAGTAATGTAAGCGGCTCATCTTCTTCTGACTCTAGTAATCAAAATCATGAAAGCTCAAGCAACAATGACAAGTTTCGCCTCTTGCAGTTATTTGAAACAAATATTCTCTCTGATGTATTAGAAGAGTTTAAATTGCATGAATTTGAAGAGTCATGGAGCGGGGATATAACTCAAAAAGCACTTTTTGAATCCTGGCAAAAGCTTAAGCAACTTTGTGATATATAATTACTTTTTTATAATTTTAAATCTATTTTATAAATTAATATTAATCTATAATTCTACCCTACTGAAAAAACTCAAGTGAGATTTTTCAGTAGGGTAATTTGTATAATAGATAAAGAAGATGAGACCAGTGCTAATTTTAGTAATAGCTTAGAAAAGTCTGATGTGATTCAGCTAGGTTAAATAGCTTTAGTAGTATAGGTATCCCCAACAATTCTCCTATACAAAATTTTGAAGTGGTCGAAAACACCAGTCTGCCTTGCATACAAGAAACTGATTCTGATCAAATTTTAAGTAATGAGGATGTCGAATATATTCATTCACCGATCATTTAAATGGCACCAGGAATAGAATCAAATATTTGGAACCCTAACAATGTACAGTCTATAGATGAATTTGGTCAACAATCAATAATCACAATTGTATCAGTCCCTCTGAAGTCTGCACATGATAACACATTAGAAACAGAGATACTTACTTCCAATCAGTGAAGCTGACCTTTTGGATGAAAACTTACGTTTTAATTTGATTAGCATTGAAGGTAAAACATTTTGTTATCTATCATGATGTATAAATTATTATTATTATTCAATTATTATTACTTATAACTAATATTTTTCTAGAGCCAAGCATTAATTCTACCTAACAAGTAAATAGTATAACAGAAAATCTCGATGCAGGTGGATTAAAAAAAATGTTCACAGTACCAAATTTTAATAGTAAAAATAAGAAAAGAAAATTAAAATCTGAGGGGACTGTTCCTGTATCAGTTGTAGGTGATCTACTTGAAGTACTTGAGCAGAAAATGAAAGATAAAAAGCTAAAAGAGCAAAAAATTTTGAAGAATAAAAAGGAAAAGGAAAGAGTTAGATTACTGAGAGAGAAAGAACAGAATGTAAATAAAGATTTCCAGGAGCGAAAGAAAAACTACTTCAAGAAAAAAAAAGTATTAATTTGGATTAAAAAGCCTTGATTAAAGTCTACGGACAATAAAGAAAATCTGGACCAACTAATTAAAGAAACAAGAAGAACGGCTAGAGGAACTGGAAAAACTATTGATCAGAAAAAAATCAAAATAAAGCAAGAAAAATTATGTGTCTAATTATCTTCTACATCGTTTGTTAATAATTAATATAATTATTCTGTTACTTATTTGTTAAAAATTAATATACTCTGAATAATTATGTATTATGTTGTGTTACATATTTATTATAAGTAATAAAAGACATGTAAGACATGTAACTATGTCCTGAAGTAAGCAATAACATGTAATACAACATGTACTACTCTGGTTTAAATAAATAAATAAATAAATAAATATGTTATTCTGAAATAGAATTATATTCTGTATAATTGTATTTATTAATAAAGTCTCATTATTTATAATTATTATTAAAGAAACAATTTATTTTATCGATATTCGTCACTAATTTGTCAAAAAGTTTCTGGAAGGTGAGTATTACTGCACTGTCCAACTATCCATCCCTATACTGTCCAGATTTACGGGACAGGCTAAAATGGTTGTCCAGCTAAGGATCCCTTGAGTCCTTCTTTTAAATAGTACATTACGATACGGGTGTGGAAGGTGATTATTTACCGCAGGAGACATTTTTCGCACGAGCGAAACGAGTGCGAAAAGTCGAATTCGGTAAAAATCACCTTACGCACCAGTGTCGTACCGTATTTTATACCACGAGAGCCGAATAATCATATTAAAGTTATGATTTTGAGGTTAGAGTGGTGTAAAAACTATTTTTTTTCTCAAATATAAATAAAAAAACCTCGCCTTTTTATGCGAATTTCACTTAAGTATAAAATTAATTATAACCTAAAATTATCAGTTTGTCAGAGGTCACATTCCCTATTTGACAAATTTTAGGGTAAATAGGGGAGACTTTTTGTGAAAATAGGGGAGAATTTTTATTTTTAAACCCACGTAGGCGGGAGATATGCTGTCCACGCATATAAGGGAGTCATGTAAACGTGACAAAATAATTACCAAACGATGCCAAACGATTATTTAAATAATTTTTAAACCCAAGTAGGCGGGGACATGAGGTCCACGTATATGTAAGGGAGTCATGAAAAAATAAGCAAAACGATTATTTAAATAATTTTTAAACCCAAGTAGCCGGGGGACGCGAGGCCCACGCTTATTAGGGAATTACGTAGACATGCAAGAATAAGCAAGATAATTATTTAAATAATTTTCAAACCCAAGTAGGTGGGGGATATCGTCGCGCGGTACGAAGAAAAGCCAACTTGGAAATTACAGGCGAAACAAAGCCAAAAACGCTAAGACGAAGAAAAGCCAGTTTGGGTCATCCCAAACGAAGAAAAGCCAGTTTGCGCCCTTCCAGACGAAGAAACAAACGAAAGTAACATTTAGATGGCATCTTTTAGATAACTTTCAGACAATAAGATAAGATAAAGATAAAAAGATAACCAAAAAATTAAAAATCTTTTAAAAGATAAAAAGATAAGATAAAAAGATAAAAGGATGATCAGTCAAGACAATAGATAACTAGTAATTAATTAGATGCAGTCAGTTGGAAGATTTTTCCTCCGCAGGAACGGCGCAAACTGGCTTTTTTTCATCTGAGACAAGTGAAACTGGCTTTTCTTCGTCTGGGAAGGCGCAAATTGGCTTTTCTTCGTCTAGGAGGAACCAAACTGGCATTTTCTTCGTCTTCGACGCGTTTTTGGCTTTTCTTCGCCTGTAATTTCGAAGTTGGCTTTTCTTCGTATCGCACGGCGATATGAGGTCCACGCATATAAGGGAGTCATGTAGACATGAAAAAATAAGTAAAACGATTATTTAAATAGCTTTTAAACCCAAGTAGGCGGCGGATATGAGGTCCACGCTTATTAGGGAATTACGTATAGATGTGCAACAATAAGCAAAATGATTATTTAAATAGCTTTTAAACCCAAGTAGACGGGGGATATGAGGTCCACACTTATTAGGGAATTACGTAGATGTACATACAACAGACAATTGAAGGGCCGGATGCAATAAGGGGGTTAGCGCTCGAAAACCCGTAAAAGTATTGTCCAAGTGACTAAATTTTCAATGTAGCCAAATTAATTTTTAAAAAATATCACCTTGTAGGGAATGAAAAGAAGTATTTTTACCTAGAAGGAATTTTTTTTATTCGACTTTCTTTTTAATATAAAAATTATTAACTGAAAATTTTGTTCATCTATTTTTAATAGCTTTCAAAAACATTAATCGTCCAAACTTGATCAAATATCATCGAAATATTTTGAAATTTGACAGAGACGTGCAGAATACTCCAGCGTTGCCGATGGGATTGATAAAAGGATGTAAATCGATAATTGTTAATAATTATTTAATTGCAAATATATTGCGATCGGTAATTACGTTTTCTTAACTTTAACGGAAAAAAGTATCGAGGGAAGTTGAAGCTAGGAAAAACTTCCAGCGAGACATTTGTTCCTTAATAGTCTAATAAGTTTCTGACAAAGTTTCAAATTGATTTAATAATAAATTACTTAAATAGAGCATTATTAATAAAGACGCGCGCTAGCAACATCGGCGGCGCGGCGTGAGCTAAGCCTGTTGTGTTTACATATTTTTGCACTGATGTATCACGTTTATAAAAATTAAAGAATTATTACGTTAACTTATAAACTGTGTTTTTACGTTATATAAAACATAATATCGTTACACAATAATCCGTTAATTTTTATAAACGTGATACATCAGTATCTTACGTTTATATATAATATATAAAACATAATATCGTTACACAATAATTCGTTAATTTTTATAAACGTGATACATCAGTATCACGTTTATAATAACGAATTAACGAATTATTATGTAACGATATTATGTTTTATATAACGTAAAAACACAGTTTATAAGTCAATGTAATAATTCTTTAATTTTTATAAACGTGATACATCAGTGCAAAAACATATAAACATAACAGGCTTAGCTCGCGCCGCGCCGCGCCGTCGATGTTGCTAGCGCGCGTCTTTATTAATAACGCTCTATTTAAGTCATTTATTATTAAATCAATTTGAAACTTTGTCAGAAACTTATTAGACTATTAAGGAACAAATGTCTCGCTGGAAGTTTTTCCTAGCTTCAACTTCCCTCGATACTTTTTTCCGTTAAAGTTAAGAAAACGTAATTACCGATCGCAATATATTTGCAATTAAATAATTATTAACAATTATCGATTTACATCCTTTTATCAATCCCATAGGCAACGCTGGAGTATTCTGCACGTCCCTGTCAAATTTCAAAATATTTCGATGATATTTGACTAAGTTTGGACAATTAATGTTTTTGAAAGCTATTAAAAATAGATGAACAAAATTTTCAGTTTTTAATTTTTATATTAAAAAGAAAGTCGAATAAAAAAAATTCCTTCTAGGTAAAAATACTTCTTTTCATTCCCTACAAGGTGATATTTTTTAAAAATTAATTTGGCTACATTGAAAATTTAGTCACTTGGACAATACTTTTACGGGTTTTCGAGCACTAACCCCCTTATTGCATCCGGCCCTTCAATTATTTATAGTATCCTCCGCCTACATGGGTTTAAAAATTGTTTAAATAATTGTCTTTCTTATTGTTGTACGTCTACATAATTCCATAATATGCGTGGACCTTGCGTCCCCCGGCTACTTGGGTTTAAAAATTATTTAAATAGTCGTTTTGCTTATTTTTTCATACCTACCCTGATTAAAAAAAAAAATTAAATCCTATTGGATCCTATTAAATTCCCTATATAGTCCATGTATTAAGTCAGTAAAAAATCCTCATTAAAGTCGATTCAACTAACAGCTTTTTAAAGGAATGAATGGGTTTTTTTAATCAGGGTACATGACTCCCTTATATGCGTGAACCTCACATCCCCCGCCTACTTGGGTTTAAAAATTATTTAAATAACCGTTTTGCTTATTTTTTCATGCCTACATGACTATCTTATATGCGTGGACCTTGCGTCCCCCGGCTACTTGGGTTTAAAAATTATTTAAATAATAGTTTTGCATATTTTTTCATGTCTACATGACTCCCTTATATGCGTGAACGTCATATCTCCCGCCTACTTGAGTTTAAAAATTATTTAAATAACCGTTTCGCTTATTTTTTCATATCTACATGACTCCCTTATATGCGTGGACCTCATATACTCCGACTACTTAGGTTTAAAAGCATTTTAAGTAATCGTTTTGCTTATTTTTTCATGTCTACATGACTTCCTTATATGCGTGGACCTCATATCACCCGCCTACTTGAGTTTACAAGCTATTTAAATAATCGTTTTGCTTATATTTTCATGTCTACATGACTTCTTTACATGTGCGGACCTCATATCCCCCGCCTACTTGGGTTTAAAAGTTATTTAAATAATCGGTTTGCTTATTGTTTTATGTTTTCATGACTCCCTTATATGCGTGAACGTCATATCTCCCGCCTACTTGAGTTTAAAAATTATTTAAATAACCGTTTCGCTTATTTTTTCATATCTACATGACTCCCTTATATGCGTGGACCTCATATACTCCGACTACTTAGGTTTAAAAGCATTTTAAGTAATCGTTTTGCTTATTTTTTCATGTCTACATGACTTCCTTATATGCGTGGACCTCATATCACCCGCCTACTTGAGTTTACAAGCTATTTAAATAATCGTTTTGCTTATATTTTCATGTCTACATGACTTCTTTACATGTGCGGACCTCATATCCCCCGCCTACTTGGGTTTAAAAGTTATTTAAATAATCGGTTTGCTTATTGTTTTATGTTTTCATGACTCCCTTATATGCGTGGACCTCGTGTCGCCCGGCTACTTGGGTTTAAAAATTATTTAAATAATCGTTTTGCTTATTGTTTTGTCTTCATGACTCCCTTATATGCGTGGACCTCGTGTCCCCCGGCTACTTGGGTTTAAAAATTATTTAAATAATCGTTTTGCATATTTTTTCATGTCTTCATGACTCTCGTATATTGCCTGGACCTCGCGTCCTTCGGCTACTTGGGTTTAAAAATTATTTAAATAATCGTTTTGCTTATTGTTTCATGTCTTCATGACTCCCTTATATGCGTGGACCTCGCGTCCCCCGGCTACTTGGGTTAAAAAATTATTTAAATAATAGTCTTGATTGTTAATGCATGTCTACGTAATTCCCTAATATTCGTGGACCTCGTATCCCCTCGCCTACTTGGGTTTAAAAATGGTTTAAATAATTGTCTTGCTTATTGTTGTACATCTACGTAATTTCCTAATGTGGGTGGAGTTCATATCCCCCGTCTACTTGGGTTTGAAAATTGTTTAAATAATTGTTTTTATTGTTGCACGTCTACGTAATTTCCTAACATGTGTGGACCTCATATTCCCCGGCTACTTGGATTTAAAAATTATTTAAATAATCGTTTTGCTTATTTTTTCATGTCTATATGACTCCCTAATATGCGTGGATCTCATATCCCCCGTCTACTTGAGTTTAACGGGCTGACAGTCGCCTATAGTATAACTATCCAACTATATTCGGGTATCGTATACTAAATTATTAATATAATTATTGAAAATAGGGGAGATAGAGGAGATTTCTCGATTATAGGGAAAAATAGGGGAGATGCTTAGAAATAGGGGAGAATAGGGAAATAGGGGAGAGAGTATGACTCCTGGTTTGTCGAAATTATAATTAAATTACATAAAAATCAATAACCTATAAATTCAACTCCTATATCTGTCCAGGTATTGGGTACTTTACCTTATCTTATTTATTTTCAAGTTTTAAAGAATTATTTGTCATCCACTCATCTCTAACTTCTGAATAAAATGCACTTAAAGTTGTTAAGAAAACTTAAAATTGAATTAGAATCACGAAAAAAAGGATGTAAGCATGAGTTGTAATTGTAACTTGTAATATAGCTCCAATATTCCGTAATCATCAACTTTTACCGATCGAGCAAATTATAGTTTATAATAAATTAAAAAAATTATACTTGATAATATCAAAGAATAGACACTATATTCGTTGATAATATGCAAAACCAAGACATTATTGCCCTCTATAATAATAATAATTCTCTATACCATCCTGTAAAGTTTCAAATTGATATTCCAAATCATCCAAAAATGGTATTTGATTAAAATTTACAAACAAATGCAAAATTTTGTTCGAATGTCATCATTTTTAGACGATAAGGAATTTCGATTTGTAACTTTGCAGGATGGTAGAGTGCATTATGAAAGAGGGCAATAATTTTGCATACCTATATCTAAATATATTGTTTTTAATTGATTAAAAACAGTGTAATTTGCTTGGTTGGTAAATATATATTTAGGAAGTAAAAAAAAGATAATTTCGTGTTCTTAAAAATAAATTTTTTTTAAGTTTTTTAATTTATAAAAATAATATTTACAAACATAGAAATGTCAAATTACATTTCGAAATCATCTCTCTGAAACAAAAAACAAAATTTATATTACTTATATATGACATAAAATAGTAATTATACGTTTTAAAAACCAATAATCCATTTTTTTATCGATAGAATAGAAAAGATGTCAAATTTTGAGTTATCTCTATCTTCATGATTTAATTGTTCTGATATTATACTTTTACTTTTAAAGAAATTGTCAGTTAAGCATTAACGAAATATAATGCAGTTTTGGATCTATTGGTAAGTTTAAATTATATGTATGCACTTACAGAATTACTATAGTCCATTACGTGTCTTTTTATAGCTGATGTATCTATCCAAGTAACAAAATCTTCTAAGTTCCTGCAAATAAAATTCATATGATTATAAGAAATAAATGCATGGTAATTAAGAATGAATAAAAAAAATACCTTGTAACTAAAAATGCTGGATCCTTAATAACTTCTGGTCCAACTCGAACATGTCCTTGTTCTATTAGTTGTGTAGCCATTTTAATTGTTTCACTCATTTTATTGCGAACCATAACTACAGGTAATCTTCTTCTACAAAAGGAACTTGCTGTAACTTTTTGACATAGAGAAAGGTCCCACTTTGTTGGAATGAGTCCCATCATATACAGTTTTTCTAAAAGAGCTGCGCTTTGTTCAGCTCTAAATGGATTATCAGCATCCAAATCTTTTATTTTCCTTCCAACATCTCGAATTTCTCGTGCTAATTTATTGTATCTAGAAAATATAAAGTCAATTTCTAGTAATTATTAAAAATTTTTTTTAAATATAATTTCAACCCTTATTTTAATTAATAATATATTATCTACAACGTAAATAAAAATATTAAAAACTTACTTAGTATAGTCTTCTCTCTTCTGTATATGATAGCGTTTTAAAACTTTTACTTCATGCAAATTATTGTCTGCTTCCCATGAAATAAAATCTACTTTTTTTAATAATTTTTGTTCGTGGTATTTCAATTTTCGAACCATCTTTTATAAATCAATTGGATATTTTTTCTTATTCAAGTTATCTTAATTCATAACAAATTTTAAGGTTAGATCGCGCAATACACACGTACTGTACTGTACACAAGAGCAAAACTGAAACAACGCGTACACAGCACGGTCAAAAATGCACAGCACAGCACTATATGGCTAGGCCTTCAAGGCTTTAGGCCACGGCCACATAAGCGCGGACGGACGTGGACGCGCGCGCGCGTACACGCTGAGGAGCCTTAAGGTATCTTTGGCTGTAGCCAACCTTGCAAATTTCAAAGGAAAAGAATGAACTGACTTGCTCCAAAATATAAGAAAACTTAACCTATCAATTAGACCCGCATAGCATGTACTCGCTCCGGATAACAATTGTTCCTTTTATACACCTGCCTTGCGTATCTTAAATAATTTATACACGCAGTAACAACTTCAATAGTTAATCTATCCATAATTATTCCATAATTATTGACGAAAAAAAGTACAAAACTCATTTAATTTTATTAAATTTTATTTATTTTTTTTTATTTTCTCATTTTATTTTTTAACTCACTTCTTAACTTAACTGTTAACTCTTATAAATAATTTTTTCGGAGCAAGTAAACAAGTTTAGATGCTATGTGGGTTTAATTGATAGGTTAAGTTTTCTCACATTTTGGAGCAGATCAGTTTATTCTTTTCCTTTAAAATTTGCAAGGTTGGCTACAGCCAAAGATACCAACCTTATCATTAGAAGTCAGCGCGTAAGCGCGCGCGCGTCCGCATCCGTCCGCGCTTATGTGGCCGCGGCCTTATGCTGTTTATACAATATACCGAATTTTTTTGGCGTATCCGCCAAAATCACTAGAGCGTATTGGTAACATTCACGGAGACAACCTTCCAAAAAGGTAACCGCAAAGTATCTAGCATACGAGAACACACCTATACCTCTTACTATCTACCAACACCTATATACCCTCCTAACCTCTATATACTAAAGATCAAAACAAACTACTTATCTAGATTTTCTGTATAGCTGAATTAATTTTTTTACAATGACTCCGTCAGAAAAAATCATAGTCAGATTTTACTCAGCGAATACTTTTATGTATAATAATCAAGAATGTAGTGAAATTGAAAAAAACAAAGTATATAATGACATCCAGAGAGCTTTGGAATATGAAGGAAATGTGAATTATTCAGGTATTTATAATAAAAATATATATTTACTTCTATTTTTTTTATTAAATGGATATTATATATTTTTTATTGTTATAGTTCAACAAATCCGTGACAAATGGCAATACCTTTGTGATAGTTTTATTACAGCGACTAAGAAAGTAGAAAAGAAAGAAACTTTGACATATTTAGAAAACAGCTTATATCAAAGATTGTTCTTTTTAAAATCATTTATTATTTCAAAGAAGGCTCAAGAAGATAGCATGTTATTGCAAAACTATGACTACAAAAACAATGTCAAAGTGAATGGAACTGCTCCAACCTTCTAAATTTCTTTCTTCGATTTTTTAATTGTTGTCGTAATAGAATATAATTAATGTTTAACTCCAATAGTTCAATAATTACATTATAATGCTCCATTTTGCAGTCACTTTTTTAGAGAAAATTTAAGTTTAAGTACTTTGCTTGCAGAAAGCAGAAACTCGTTTGTTTTGATCATCAGTATAGGTGTGTTCTGGTATGCTAGATACTTTGCGGTTACTTTTTAGGAAGGGTGTCACCGTGAATGTTACCAACATGCTCTAGTGATTTTGGCGGATACGCCAAAAAAATTTGGTACATTGTATAAACAGCATTAGGGTAAGTCCAGAATAGATGCGTACGTGCGTTTGCGTTCATGCGTTTGCGTTCATGCAGCTACTTCGAGCAGAAGTCAGGAGAGTGTACTCTAGCTAGTGCCAACTGCGGGAAAAAAACTACAAAAATCAAATGGTATCTCGCTATAACGTACTTGGCGCATTTTCTTTTCCCGCAGTTGGCACTAGCTAGAGTACACCCTCCTCCTCCTGACTTCTGCTCGAAGTAGCTGCATGAACGTAAACGCATGAACGCAAACGCACGTACGCATCTATTCTGGACTTACCCTTAGGGAGAAAATACAATTGGTTCCGTACTCTGCTCCGTGCCCTGCTCCATGCTCTGCGCCATCTGCGTATAGAGGTATTAGGCTGTGTCTCCAATAGAGTAACAAGCGTGATATCACACTGACCCGGACGTTCATGACAGCCTGTGATATCACGCGAACAGTAGGGTGGGGGTAACTGCCAACTGCGAAAAAAACAGGTGTTCACGAAGAAGTGTATATTTTTTACAGTTGGCAGTTACCCCGACCGTACGGTTCGCGTGATATCACAGGCTGTCACGAACGTCCGTGTCAGTGTGACATCACGCTTGTCACTCTATTGGAGACACAGCCTTATAGATAGAGCAGGGGAGACATAGCCTGCCCGAGACATACCCTGCCCGTAAGTGAAAATGTCCGAAGAGAGAGAAGACCGCGGGACGTAGCTATCTCTCTCTTGACGCGCATGCGCAGTAAGCGCAAAAGGGAACGGCTAGTTTTAATTTTGTTTTGATGCGATTTAATCTCAACATCTAAAGTAATGACCTAATAATGAAATTTCTTAAAATAATGAAAATACTTCGAAGGTGATAAAATATTTCTAGTATAACCAATCACTATTATATTATATTTACATGATAAAATATATATATATAAATATCCAGAAGGCAATCTTCCGGGATTTTCGGTGATTTTCTTAGGGTCTACCTACAATGGAAGCTGTGCTATATATTGAGAAAACATTATAAACATTGTAGAATGAGCTTGACTAAAGAAATAATGACCCTCAGGTTATTGTCTTTCGCAGGGGGCCTGCGGCGCCCGCTTTTGCGGAAGAAAATTACGGAAAAACTACTAAAGAAATCAAATTCATATTGTGTGACAGTTAGCTTTAGTGAGCCTGGAAGCTTGCGTTACGGATTGAAGTTTTCTGGGACGTCCCAGATAAATGCGAAAATCCCAGAAGCATGCGTTACGTGTATGGATCTGTCCCCGATACTAGCGTTCCAGATAAATATATAATATATGCAGGTAATAATTCTTACTTCTGAAAACTGCAAGTACAATCACCAGGAATAGGCTCCTTTTTACAAACTATATATATTTTCGTCATTTTAATTCATAAATGTGTACTTATTTGTTAAGTATCGTCAAAATATGACATGATCAAAACAATTAAGGGCAATGTACATAAGCGCCGTTAAGCTCTGCTCTGCTCTGTTCTGTTCTGTTCTGCTCAAACCCGGTCCAATTTCAGTTCAGTTCCGTTTGTAAGCAATTTTCCCTTTACTTGTTTTAGAATTCTGGAAAGGAGTAGAGCGGAACGGAGCAGAGCAGAGCAGAGCAGAGCAGAACGGCACTTATGTACATTGCCCCGTATGCTCCATCTACAACCTCACGCAAAAATTGTGCGTGCACGCAAATCTCACTTGCAACCAACCTTGACTAAAAATTGCCACACTTTGCCTCCAGAAAACCATCCAAGAATTGTTTGTTTAAGGTTAGGGGCAATGTACATAAGCGCCGTTCTGCCCTGCTCCGCTCTGCTCTGCTCTGCTCTGTTCTGCTCAAACCCGGTTCAATTTCAGTTCAGTTCCGTTTGTAAGCAATTTTCGCTTTACTTGTTTCAGAATTCTGGAACGAAGTAGAGCGAAACGGAGCAGAACAGAGCAGAGCATAGCGGAGCAGAGAGGAACGGCTCTTAGGGTGTGTCCAGAATAGGACGGAAACTGCTCGTGCAAATCTATGCCTTAGCAATTTCTAGTGAAAATTTAGGGGTATCTAGTGATTTTGAACCTTAATTACCAGATATCCCTAAATTTTCACTAGAAATTACTAAAGCTTATATTTGCGCAAGCAGTTTCCGTCCTATTCTGGACACACCCTTATGTACATTACCCCTTAGAAAACAGTTTTGATTTTTAAACACAGTTTTTGCGTGCACGCAAATTTCACTAGATTTCACTAGAATAAGGAGTGCAACCAACCTTGTTTAAAAATCAAAACTGTTTTCCAACCTCAAACAAACAATTCTTGGATGGTTTTCTGGAGACAAAGTGTGGCAATTTTTAGTCAAGATTGGTTGCACAACTAGCTCTAGCAAAATCTAGTGAGATTTGCGTGCACGCACAGTTTTTACGTGAGGTTGTAGATGGGGCATAAATCCCCATTTTCGGAACAGACCACCCATCTTAGAGCGTATAATCCTGAACGAAGCATGTCGTGTTAAAAAATCGTAGTCGGTTTTCGTACGGTGCAAGAGAGACATAAGATAAAGTATCCCTTGTCTGTCTCTCTCTTAAACTTTACTGTGATTGGTCGTTCTATCATCTTAGTTTGGAGGGGAGCGCGAGTAGCCAATCACAGCATAGTGCGAGAGAGACAAACGAGGGACACTCTTTTTTTCTTTCTCTCTAGCACCGTACGAAAACCGACCACGATTTTCTCATTTAGGGTCTGTCTAGACGCCACCATACACCACTACAATACACCCTACCACACGCATAGTCCGGATGTTCCACTCCGTTCCCCCTCGTATACGAAGTTACCGATTGAGTACAGAAGAATAACAAACGCGACTGCCTCTCTTTTCTATTACGCTGTCAACGCTGTATTCTTTATTGCAAATCCCCGAAGAAAGGTGTACTTATTTATTGTTTTGGCGAAGATGAATAAAAATATCATCATTTATTGTGCGCTGTAATCATATCAGGAGCTGTGAAAATTTAATTATGAACTACCCTTGCTTGTGCCACTTGCATACAAATAGTACACAATAAGTATAGTACACCGTAAGTGCACAATAAATGCTGATTATATTTTGATTCATCTTCTCCAAAACAATAAATTTATATGCACCTTTTTATACTTATACACCTTTCTTCGGGGATTTGCAATAAAGAAATACAGCGTTGACAGCGTAATAGAAAAGAGAGGCAGTCGCGTTTGTTATTCTTCTGTACTCAATCGGTAACTTGGTATACGAGGGGGAACGGAGTGGAACATCCGGACTATGCGTGTGGTGGGGTGTATTGTAGAAGTGTGTGGTGGCGTGTAGACAGACCCTTAAGGGACAATGTACATAAGAGCCGCGTCGTGCTGTGTCTTGCTCTTGCCGTGCCTTGCCGTTTCGTTCGGCCCTAGACACATAAGCGCGTTTGCTCGCGTTTGGCTGCGGTCAGCCGCGGTCGGCCGCGGTCGGACGCGATAAGAGCGCATGCGCTCGCTTCTCCCATTGGTTGGAAGCGAGCTTAGCGGACGCGTACGCCTACGAGGCCGATCAGCCGCGGTAAGAGCGCACGCGCTCACTTCTCGCATTGGCTGGAAGCGGACTCAGCGGACGCGCACGTCTATGACGACCAATGAGAGAAGCGAGCGCGTACGCTCTTACCGCGGCTGACCGCGGCCGACCGCGGCCACCCGCAGCCAAACGCGAGCAAGCGCGCTTATGTGTCTAGGGCCTTCCTACAGAGATATAGAATACATGTTTATAAACCAATAGAAATAGGAACGAAACGGCAAGGTACGGCAAGAGCAAGGCACGGCACGGCAAGGCACAGCACGACACAGCACGACACGGCTCAGGGACTCGCCACAAATGGACCGTGCCGTACCGTGCCGTTGCCGCCCGGACCGCCCCGTGCCATAGCGTGCCGAGCGCTTTTCGAATCGGAGTGCGCCGTCTATCAACAGTATTGCTTCCGTGCTCCAAGCCCTTTTGGACATATGAGTTTGCCATCTGCAATCTTTGTTTATGACGAAAAAAATCAAGCATAGCCTGGATTGCTCCGAAATATTCTGCAGGTAAAATCATTGTTAAATCATTGTAAATTTTACTAATGTCAACATTATGTTAATTTTACGGTGTTATAACACTTTTTTTTTGTTTAATACTGTTTAATAATTAATTTACAGAATGGACCAAAGTAAAATGGAAAAAATGTTAACGTGTTGTAAACTACATGTGACAGCAGTATCGTTATTGATAATAGCTAGAATATTAAAAAAAAAAGAAAAAAACTCAGGAGATGGTGGGTCTTTGTGTATCTACTAAAATATGAACAATAATATATTTTATTACAAATTATTATTATTATTAAATTAAATTAAATAATTAATAATAATTATTAATAATTAATTTATTAAATTATTATTTATTTTATTACAAACGAGGACACAACAGTTCCATGTGACATACAGTAGGTTAAGAGTTGCTTTTTTATTTTAATCTATGCTATTCCATGCTATTAAACAAAAAAAAAGTGTTATAACACCGTAAAATTAACATAATGTTGACATTAGCAAAATTTACAATGATTTAACAATGATTTTACCTGCAGAATATTTCGGAGCAATCCAGGTTATGCTTAATTTTTTTCGTCATAAACAAAGATTGCAGATGGCAAACTCATATGTCCAAAAGGGCTTGGAGCACGGAAGCAATACTCTTGATAGACGACGCACTCCGATTCGAAAAGCGCTCGGCATGCTATGGCAGGGAGAATGTACATAAGCGCCGAGCTGCGCCGTGCTGCCGCTGCGCTGACAGCGAATCCACATTGCATGAGCTATGCTCGATGCGCAATGCGCGGTGCCTTCCGAAAAAAAGTTGTTGTCCGAAATCTATAAGATTTATAACTCTATGTTTAAAATTATTATAGGATTTATAACCATAGAGTTATAAATCTTGTAGATTTCGGACAACAACTTTTTTTCGGACGGCATCGCGCATCGCGCATCGAGCATAGCTCATGCAATGTGGATTCGCTGTGAAGCTTAGCTCTGCCGTTCCGTTCCATTCGTATATTCTTACAAAAGAATGAGCAGTTGCATGTTATGATATTTATAAATCACGGACGATGTGTATATGCTCCAAAATGAAAAGTTAAATAAATGAAGGGATAGTTTATATGACGGACAGTTTAAGAACAAAAGTATTTTAAGCCGAGAAAGAAAACACAAGACCCAATTGATATGATATACTATGAATTATAAAATCGATTAGAACATTGGAAAATGAAGCTATTGATGAATAAGATGGAATTAGGCGATAATGAGATGTCCTTTAACTAGTTCAAATAAATGATGAAATTGATTAAAACTCATGTTAATAAATCTATAAAACTCTTCATGATTCTTTAATGCAAAATATTTAAATAAAGTGCTATAAGCACTATGAATATTTCTTTGAGGTATTGCTAAATGTGATCGAACCCACCACCTTCTGCAAGATTGTTGTTTCTTTTTTCTTAATTTTTTTAACAATTTCAATAACTTTAATGAAATTATACATTTTTCTAATCTTTTTTATTTTGGCTTCAATCATGATCATGACCATGAAAATGATAGTGTATGACATAGATCTATAGAATTGTACCATTAGCAATGGAATATAGAAACGGAACTATGGACCAGCGCAAGCAGGGGCCTTTCTACATAGATCTGTTCCATTTATGTAAGACAGAGACAGACATAGAGAGAAGTTGTCTAGAACAGACAGAACACACATGTAGAAAGGGCCAAGAGAACCGCGCAGCGCAGCGCGGCGCTTATGTACATTCTCCCGCACGGGGCGGCTCGGGCGGCGACGGGAGCCTTTCTACAATAGATTCAGTTCAGTGTTCTGTTCAGCTGTTCCGTTGTCTGAACGGATCAAAACGTGAGTTTTCCGTCTACCTAGTATTGTATTACCAATGATCATTAAATTAATTATACTACTACGTACAGCTTTGGCGCAAAGTTCTATGCGGTTACTTATATAGCGTTTATAGCAGGTGAAGTTGGGAATTTGATTTTTTACAAAAAGAAAATTATGAATTTTATGATAATTAATTATCTTTTGTCTGTTTAGAATTCCATTATTTATATTTATTGTTATTTTAAAGTAAATTTGATAAATATGTTATTTATTTAAAAAATTATAAAATAATCATGTCTTTTCAAAGCTATAAAAATACCTAAGTACTTATTGTGTATAGTGATAAGACCATTAAGAAACAATGGATATAAAGGTAATTCAATAAAAAAAAAAAGTTTAACAGATAATCAGACCTTCATAATAATCAGACACCATATATTAGTTAGTAACAAAGTTTACTTCAATTCATGATTAAATATTTAATACTATATTGGAAATAATGGAATACTAAATTTACAACAAACATGCATGCAATCCGTTTACTTTTCGAAAGACGAAAATGGTAATGAGCTGTCTACTTATCAAGAACAACTTGCTTCTGCAGGTATCTAAAAATTCGAAAAATTAAACCTATTATTCTGCTTAACGAATAAAATGAGTATATATGAGACAAAGAGAACTATCTTGAGATTAAGGCTCCGCGGAGCAAGAGAAGGAATTTCGGAGCACGTTCGTCCTCATCTTAATACCGAGTTGGTCGAGATTGAGAAAGCGAAGATTCTTAGCTTAAAGATGATGTCGCTTTTGTAGAGATGATCATTGGTAATACAATACTAGGTAGACGGAAAACTCGCGTTTTGATCCGGTCAGACCACGGAACAGCTGAACTGAACACTGAACTGAATCTATTGTAGAGGGGCTCCAGCACGTCACGGTCCATTTGTGGCAAGTCCCTTATGTACACCCATCCTTGAGGGATTCTTGCCGAACGTGCCTCCTCAGTTTCAAAATTCTGGAATCCCGTTGGCCGATTCCAATTTAAGGTTAATGGTTACACTCGAATTGTCCAATGAGATTGCAGGATTTTGAAACTGAGCAGGCACATTCGGCAAGAAGCCAGCAAGGATGGGTGTACATTGTCCCTAACTTACTATCTCCAGGGGCCTGATTCTAAAAGTGTTTCGGCAACGAAACAAACAAATTTCGTAAGCAACTTGCGAAATAAAAATGTGTCGGACGCGAAACCGAAACAAAACTGTCGGATCGAGACAAGGCGCGAACTGACACAAAACTGTGTCGGATCGAGACAAGGTGCAAGACCGAAACAAAACTGTTTCGGACCGAGACATAAGAGCAACTCCGAATCTCCGATACACGTCGGCTTCGGGTTGTGTCGGTACTTCTGACACTCTTCCCGCGATTTTAAACATTATGCGTTAAACGCGTTTGAATTTCGCGGGAAGAGTGTCAAGTAAAAACATTGGCCGCGCAAGCGCCGTTGACCAACCGACACTACAGTACCGACACAGCCCGAAGCCGACGTGTATCGGAGTTGCTCTTATGTCTCGGTCCGAAACAGTTTTGTTTCGGTCTTGTGCACCTTGTCTCGATCCGACACAGTTTTGTGTCGGTTCGCGCCTTGTCTCGATCCGACACAGTTTTGTTTCGGTTTCGCGTCCGACACATTTTTATTTCACAAGTTGCTTACGAAATTTGTCTGTTTCGTGGCAGAAACACTTTTAGAATCAGGCCCCAGGGGCCTGATTCCGTACTAAAAATGTATCGAGCGACACAGCATACGCTCGCTTCTCATTGGTCGTCGGAGAGGGGCGGGGCCCGCTTCAACCAATGAGAGAAGCGAGCGCGTGCGTATGCTGTATCGCACGAGTCGCTGTGTCGGATAAGTCGCTGTATCGCGCGACTTAAGAGTGCTCTTTACCCCGATTGGAACGCCACCTACTGTCAAAAGTGTTTTTTGTTAATTAAAAAAATTTGGGGCAATATTAACGTAAAAATAAAGTTTTCCCACGTGTAATTAGTATTAAAGATACGATTAGAAGAGTTTTCTCAAATTAAATTCCATTAATAAATCTGTATTTTGTAGAGAAAAATTTAGAGTCATTTTCAAAAATGTCCACTGAACGTTTGAATTTTCTCTACAAAATACAAGTTCATTTATTCATTTAAATTCATGAAACTTGTTTAAAAGTAATCCTTATTAACTTTTACACGTGGGAAAACTGAGTTATGATTAATTTAAAATTTATAAGTACACTTAAATTAATGAAAATACGTAAATGAAGTCATGGGGGCGCTGCGATCTATTCCAGAGTTGGGGTTTAGGTAGAGAGCACTCTTAAAGCTATGTCGATGTGTCTCTAAGTTTTTTTTTATGTTGGATCATAAACACAAGGGTTAAGGGAGGAAATACAAGAGGCGCCGTGCTCTACTCCGTGCCCTGCTCCGTGCTCTGCGCCGTGGTGTAAGTATTCAGCTGATTGATTGATTCCACCCATCCCGACCTTATATATATATATACACACACACACACACACACACACACACACACACACACACACACACACACACACACACACACACACACACACACACACACACACACACACACACACACACACACACACACACACACACACACACACACACACACACACACACACACACACACACACACACACACACACACACACACACATATATATATATATATATACATTTATATATACATACATATATATATATGTGTGTATATATATATATATATATATATATATATATATATATATATATATATATATATATATATATATATAAATATATATATATATATGAATATATATTAGGCTAGTAAGTTTGAGGAGCTCAACCCCGGTCGGTCAGAGTGGCTAAAGAAATAATAACCCTCAGGTTACCGACTCTAGACAAATAGACTCTAGAAAACCCCTCAAACTTCCGCTCGGATGCTGAATATATAGATTGCAAGTTTGAGGAGGCTCCTCAAACTTCCCATAACCCTCAACCTTACAAGGGGGTGGTGAATATAATTCTTAAACTTCCAGAATTTTATATTTATATATATATATATATATATATATATATATATATATATATATATATATATATATATATATATATATATATATATATATATATATATATATATATATATATATATATATATATATATATATATATATATATGCTCTATGATCCTAATAGAATCAACCAATCAGCTGAATGCTTATATCACGGCGCAGACGGCGCAGAGCGCGGAGCAGGGCACGGAGTAGAGCACGGCGCTTATTGTATTTTCTCCCTTAAACATCGAAATAGCTGTAAGTCGCGCGATACAGCGACTTATCCGACACAGTGACTCGTGCGACACAGCACACGCACGCGCTCGCTTCTCTCATTGGTTGAAGCGGGCCCGGCCTTCTCCGACGACCAATGAGAAGCGAGCGTATGCTGTGTCGCTGTGTCGGTGTGTCGGATAAGTCGCTGTGTCGCACGACACATTTTTAGTACGGAATCAGACCCCAGGAGTATATGCTCTAAGCCACCCAATGCAGTAGACTAGGGCTGTGTCTCCAATAAGATGTAAGCGCTAGCGTAAACGCGCGCTTTAGTAATTTTTAGTGGAAATCAAGTAATATCTAGCAATATAGGTTCAAAATTACTAGATTTACTTGATTTCTACTAAAATTACTAAAATTCGCGCATTTACGCTAGCGTTGACATCGTATTGTAGACACAGCCTAGTGTTTTATGGAACTATAACAGCGAATTGAGCGAATCCACATTGCATGAGCTATGCTCGATGCGCGATGCGCGATGCCGTCCGAAAAAAAGTTGTCCGAAATCTACAAGATTTATAACTCTATGGTTATAAATCCTATAATAATTTTAAACATAGAGTTATAAATCTTATAGATTTCGGACAACAACTTTTTTTCGGAAAGCATCGCGCATCGCGCATCGAGCATTGGGATCGGAAATGTAGACATCAGCGCGCTCTCGCGACTTTTAGTGTAAGCTGTGGGACAATGCTCTATGACTACGATATAGGTCTATTTGTTTATTTTCATTGTATATATATGTACACACAGAGTCGCGCCTTCTGCTGCAAAATAAGTTCTGCTCTAAAATCATGAAGTAAGAGAGAAGGAGACATAACTCCATGTACTATAAGTGAACTGAAATTCCCGACGAAATTCGCCAGGTCCGCTGGTCGGAATAGCCTCCCCTAACTGGTGTCAGCGTTTCACGCGTCGTCTGCGGAACTAAATGACCTATCACGCAATCGATAAATAGGTACTTACCATATGAAAATATGATGATACTACTAAAAGATCTTTTTTCAGAAAATCGGTATAAAAAATGTAATTATAATTGAGAATTTTATAACAGAGATTTCATCAGACATGAAAAAGCTGTATTCGGATCGCTAATCCAAAAACAAAATTAAAAAATCCAAATAGGAGCAGTTACCAGCCAACTGCTGACTAAAATTTTTATACCACTCTAACCTCAAAATCACAACTTTGATATGATTTTTCGGCGCTCGTGGTATAAAATACCGTTCGAAACTAGTGCGTAAGTCGATTATTTAGGTGGTGTGGCTTTTTCGCACTCGCTTCGCTCGTGCAAAAAGTCACACCAGCTAAATAATCGACTTCCCCACCCGTGTCGAAATGTACTATAATTATGAAATTGTAATCATGAATCTTACTTCATGATTTTAATATTAATAAAGGATATTTGGTTGTAAGAAGTACATTAATGAATTTATACAAAAATACAATATATAAATAATAAATAATAAATATTTTTTTTTAAATAATTTTAAAATTAGGATATTTTTAATACCTATATTCTTTGGTTTAACTCAGACTTTTAGCATAATAGACCAACGAGCGCGCCACTATACTATCGGGAAAGTTTTAAATATATTTTTAAATGTAGCTTATGAGGACTGCCCCCATTTGGATTTTTGATTTTGTTTTTGGTATAGCGATTTGAATACAGCTTATTTTTCATATTTGACCAAATCTCTGTTATATAATTCTTTATATCTTTCGATTTTCTGAAAATAGATCTTTTTGTAGTATAATTATATTTTCATGTGATAAGCAAATACCCATTTATCGACTGCGCGATAAACGCGAAGGCCAATTAGTTTGCCAGACGCCGCACGAGGCGCTAGTGATGCACAATATCAAGCTTCGATATCGATATTAGATATCGATATTAATTATTTCTTTATTATCGATATCTACAATATATTGATATTATATTATCGATATTTCTAATATCGATAATTTATCCAAGTAGACGGGGGATATGAGGTCCACGCATATAAAAGAGTCATGTAGACATGAAAAAATAAGCAAAACGATTATTTAAATAATTTTTAAACCCGAGTAGGCGGGAGATATGAGGTCCACGCATATAAGGGAGTCATGTAAACATGAAATTAAGCAAAACGATTATTTGAATAATTTTTAAACCCAAATAGCGGGGGGATACGAGGTCCATGCATATAAGAGCGTCATGTAGACATGAAAAAATAATCAAAACGGTTATTTGAATAATTTTGAAACCCAAGTAGCCGGGGGACGCGATGTCCACGCATATAAGGAATTGACGTAGACATGCAACAATAAGCAAGACTATTATTTGAATAATTTTTAAACCCATATAGGCGAAGCCGCGTGGTCCACGCATATAATGGAGTTGAATTATAGAGGTTAAGGGGATGCCATACTCGTACCATTACCGACCGAGCAATTCACACAGTTTTAAGCTGATTATAAAAAAAGTACGTCGAATCATAAAAAATCAAGAGAACACTCTTCTGTGTTTTTTAACGTTCTATCACCCAGTCAAAGTTTGGAGTCGAAATATCAAGTTGTTTTTGCAAAAACTTTGAACAAAGCGAAATTTAATTTCGTTCAAAGTTTTTGAAAAAACGGCTTGATATTCCGACTCCAAACTTTGACTGGGTGATAGAACGTTAAAAAACACAGAAGAGTGTTCTCTTGATTTTTTATGATTCGACGTACTTTTTTTATAATCAGCTTAAAACTGTGTGAATTGCTCGGTCGGTAATGGTACGAGTATGGCATCCCCTTAAGAGGGTGTGGCACTCATGTACTCTATTTTACCGGCAGAACACGGTAAATTCTATATTATTAAAATAAATATATCGAATTACGTCTTATAAAGAGATAGTTGCCCTGTGCAATGTAATAATCTACCAGCCTACGCAGTTTTGAGCTCAAATATCAACGGCATCCTAAAAAATTTTGCGAACAAAAATAACCGAAATTTCGTTCGCAAAACCGTTGATATTTGGGCTCAAAACTGCGCAAGCTGGTAGATTATTACATTGCACAGGGCAACTATCTCTTTATAAGACGTAATTCGATATATTTATTTTAATAATATAGAATTTACCGAGTTCTGCCGGTAAAACCGAGTGCATGAGTACCACACCCCTTAAGAATTTTTTAAATAAAAGTCTTGCTTATGTCGCACGTCTACGTAACTCCGTTATATGCGTGGATTTCATATCCTCCGCCTCCTTGGGTTTCAAAATTATTTAAATAATCTTTTTTCTTATTTTTTTCATGTCTACATGACTCCCTTATATGCGTGGACCTCATATCCCCCGCCTACTTGGGTTTAAAAATTATTTAAATAATTGTCTTGCTTATTGTTGTACGTCTATGAAATTCCCTAATGTGCGTGAACCTCGCGTCCTCCGGCTACTTGGGTTTAAAAATTATTTAAATAATCGTTTTGCTAATTTTTTCATGTCTACATGACTCCCTTATATGCATGGACTTCATATCCCCCGCCTACTTGGGTTTAAAAATTATTTAAATAATAGTTTTGCTTATTTTTTCATTTCTACATGACTCTCTTATATGCGTGGACATCATATCACCCGCCTACTTTGGTTTAAAAATTATTTAAATAATCGTTTTGCTTATGTTTTCATGACTACATGACTCCCTTATATGCGTGGACCTCATATTTCCCGCCTACTTGGTTCTTGTCCTTGTTTTTGTTCTTTTAATGGCTGTGGGTACTACACTGCGATATGCCACAATTCATGCTTAGTAGTATGAGTGTATTTTGTTTGTAGCGAAGCCTATAGATAGTTGGAGGACGCTACCGCCCCAACTATTGAACCTTCAGTTTCAAGTGGGTTCCGAACCACCGAGACCACAGTGAAAGTAAGCACATGAAAAATTCGTGTTTCAGTTTTTTCACGGGAGCGGGAATCGAACCCGAGACCTTTATGGTACGAGTCCGACGCGCTACCGCTAAGCCACCGTGGCTCTGTCAACCGCCTACTTGGGTTAAAAATTATTTAAATAATCGTTTTGCTTATGTTTTCATGTCTACATGACTCCCTTATATACGTGGACCTCATATCCCCTGCCTACTTTGGTTTAAAAATTATTTAAATAATCGTTTTGCTTATGTTTTCATGTCTACATGACTCCCTTATATACGTGGACCTCATATCCCCCGCCTACTTTGGTTTAAAAATTATTTAAATAATCGTTTTGCTTATGTTTTCATGTCTACATGACTCCCTTATATACGTGGACCTCATATCCCCCGCCTACTTTGGTTTAAAAATTATTTAAATAATCGTTTTGCTTATGTTTTCATGTCTACATGACTCCCTTATATGCGTGGGCCTCATATCCCCCGCCTACTTGGGTTTAAAAATTATTTAAATAATTGTTTTGTTTATTTTTTTATGTCTTCATAACTCCCTTATATGCGTGGACCTCATATCCCCCGCCTACTTGGGTTTAAACAAAGTTTTTTATATTCTCGCGGTTTTGGGCTGTTTCAGCGTTATCTAGCGGCGGCTTGATCTCGGCAGGTTCTGGCAACACTGGGCCCTTTCTACATATGTGTGTTCTGTCCGTTCTAGACAACTTCTCTCTATGTCTGTCTCTGTCTTACATAAACGGAACAGATCTATCTGTCTTTGTCGGGAACACACAGAACACACAGAACACACATATGTAGAAAGGCCCCTGGACGCAGCACCGCGCAGTGCTACAGTACGCCCTCAATTCCGATATCGATAGTTGCGTAAAGAGTATCGATATCTGCTATTATTCGTGTTCCAAATATCGATAAAAATTTGCGATATATTCCCTATTAAATATCGATATCTGAAGTTATCGATATATATTGTGCATCACTACGAGGCGCTGAAACCAGTTAGAGGGGGCTATTCCGCCGAGCGAACTTGGCGAATTTTGTCGGGAAAGTCGGCTCACTTTTTGGTCGCCGGAGCGCATGGAGTTACGTCTCCTTCTCTCTTACTTCATGTCTAAAATTAATTTATTTCAGTAGATCAAAATAATATTAATATATACACGTCAGGTAAATGTTAAAATGAATTTTAATCTTGTCTTTTTTCTTTCGCTATCTGTTGTAAATAATAATAATCACCATTATTATTATTATTATTATTATTGTTAAAAAATTTCATTTCAAAATAAATTTAATACTAACCAATATAAAAAAAATCTTCATACTTGAAGTGAATCGAACAGACACATGAACTAGGGGTTACAACTTCTTTATTAACAGCTTCCATCTATAATTCTCGGAGCTCTTTTTTTTCTATTTTTCCAAATTGATTTTTCAAGAAAGTGTATTTACTTAGATGAGGAAATTTATGAAATGAGAGCTCTTGTGCATTACGCGGCCGATTATTGCACTCATTCACGCAGCAAATTAATCTGCTTTTTCGCGGAATTTCAGTAGAAAGCATTGCGATGACATCTGTTTTATTAAATGTTTAAAAATAGTATTTTTATTAATCGTAACCAAATGTAACTAAATGTTATGTTCGGATGTATGTTTACACACTGTCAGAAATCGGAGCAATGAAAGTTGAAATTTGAATCGAATATTCGAATGTCATATCATATGGAGCATTGTCCTGTTATGAACTGCGTTCACGCGAACGAGTATCGTTGCATTTAGGGTCACTCTACAATGATTCCAGAACATTACGACAAATAAATAATAGGATAATTTAAATAAATGCCAAAGATTAATCTATATATTAATTAGTTAATTAACTAAGTTATAAACAAGTAATTAACGATAACCCGAATAGAAATTGACAATAAACAAGTGATAATGAAATTATTAACTTAACAAATAGTAATTGCTCCCGTATAATTCAACTATCAATAGCAAGGTCAACGCGTTAACGAACAAATTGAGATTAGCAATAAAAACTAAATAAACGGCAGTAATCTGCAATGAACCTAATAACTACTTCGATAATAAATAATAATTACGAGACGGACTGTAATAATAATGATAGCTAGGGAAAAGCTCGCTCAGGTAGGATAAAGCTCTGTTTGTAGGAGGACAGCCAGCACCACAACAATCAACGGTCAATCAGTTCCTGGAATCCATTAGCCAACGGCTCAGCAGCGCATAAACAATTCGGAGAAGGGCCATTAGCAAAGGGCCTCTGGAATACATGATGGTTGAACACGACAAGGAACGAGCCATGAGTCATCAACAGTCAACAACTCTTGGAATACGTTGGGCAACGTTGCGTCAGCTCGTGGGTCCATGACGCAACCAAAGAGGCTACGTGGCAATCGGTCCTTCAGAGCAGCAGCCAATCAGAGATCAGTACCCCCTCCGCCATTCTTTGCTCGGCACTCTCGACCCTACTTTCGGGTCTGACGCCCCTCCGCCGCCACTCTCTCCACTCCCTCTACCTCAGAGTAGGGGAAGCCTCTGAGGCAACTTGGCGCCCTACAGCCTTTACATCGTACTGTCCCCACTACCAACCGGGAGCTACTACATCACAACGTAACGGCCTACAGAGGGGAACCAATCAAGAGGCAGGCACAAGCGCCGCAAGTCAAGAAGGGATTTTCGGCCAGGATCTGAGCATCCACAGGTGTTCCCCCACCACAAAGCTCGCCATGATTAAGAGAGGAGAGGGAAGCTCTCGGCCCTTCTAGGCACCTACAGGCCTCGGAATAGACCTCAAGAAGATTCAACGTTTCGCCACCAGAGAGCCTGGCTCCTCCCATTTAACGGACAAAGGTCCGCGTCCAGGATATAAAAGGAGCTGCGCCACCGACGTCCAGTCAGTCTTTGAAGACCTGGGTCATACTAACTAGCTTAGTATTCTGCTGCACTTGTGCATGTTGCGCCCAGAAGCTCTATAATCGGTCATACCAACTAGCTTGGTATTCTGCTGCACTAGGGCTTGCCCTGTGTATGTTGCGCCGTTGAGCTGTAGTCTGAAGTGGCAAAGTACTCTGGCTTTGTTACTGTATTGCGTCATTACGCGTAATCTGGCTTCGCCAGACTAAGTTTATATCGAGTCGCGCTTATAAAGACAGCTCGCTTATTGTTAAAGTATCAAAAGTATTAATTAACTTAATAAAGTCAAGGTTTAAGTTATTCATCGAGTTTGAAGTTTTATTTCAAGTTCCCGCAACTCTATGCGCTTTAGCGCTTAATTGAGCAACGAATTCCACGTTCCAACTGGTCAACTTGGCGACCATTGCAGAAACGCCCTTCTGCTTGAAGACCCCGACTCGGGTCGTAACAATTTTTGGTGACAGCGGTGGGATTGCTCAAAGAGTTGTGAGGAGGCCAAGACATTTCCGGAGAAGCTCGAGATTTGTGTTCCTTCCAAGGTTTTAAGCCGTGGTTTCCCTTGGAACCTGGGCGAATGCCGGAACACCCGATTGGGCAACTGAGTCCACGGCAGAGACAAAGAAGAAATCCTCAGCCAATCGACGGCTACAGAGCTCCACGGAACTCAAGAGAAGGTAGTCCTGATTCAGGCTACGGAAGTGGCATCGACGAAGAAGTCCTAAGGCCTATCCACAGACGCAAATCAATTACACCAGGACGTCGGTATCAACTACGTTCAGGGCGTCACCTGCGATCTCTCCACTGCCTGTCCACGCCCCTGCACTGCAGGCATTGTCAAGGTTAACATCAGCCACTAATCATCAGCGGGTCCCCAGCACCTACCACGAGTCATCAGCGCACAAGAATCCTCAACCCCTGCCCGAACTACCAGGGTCATCTGCGAGACAACGAAAAGGAAGAACCCGAGCTAAGTAACCTGAGCGAGCGTGCGAGCGATTATTGCAAAATGTCGGTTAATAGCGAGCAAGCGTCCGGTTCGTGGTCGATTTCGGATAACATGGAAATACTCGATCTAAGAGTGAATAACCGCGCCGAGTCTACCGTACCACCAAAGGGGCAACCGCTTAATCCTGCCCCAAATTTCCGAAATTTTCGAGACGAATTGATCGTGCGTGATAATTTTGATGATAATTCAGTTAATTCAGCCAATCACAAATCCGTCGCGTCAGACTCGGTGGCGAGTTATAAGAAAACAAACGAGATAGTGCGAATACTTCCCGAATTTAATGGGAAAAATATTTCCGTGAACCGTTTTATTAAAGAATGTAGAGAAGCCGAAAATTTTATAAATCCTAACGACAGGAATTTTTTTATGAAATTAGTAAAATCACGGGTTACCGGAGAGGCAAGTGACTATTTGCAATTTAAATCGTTTGATAATCTAGATCAGCTTCTGTTAGAATTAAAACGAGTTTTTCAACCCAGCCAAAATTTGCCCCAGGTTCAAACAGACTTGGCACGCGTTAAACAAAATTTGAACGAAAAAGTATCAGAGTACGGATTACGAGTAACTAAAATCCTGCAGAAAGCGCGTGAATTAATTGATGAAAGCTTTAACCCTCTCGTAGCACGCGGAATGATTGAAGGAACAACTAATACGGCAATAGAATGTTTTACCCTGGGGTTAAATTCAGAAATAGCTACGCGCATGATCGGGAAGACATCAAACACCCTCGAGCAAGCCATAAGTACTGCGATAAATTGCGAAAAGTATGTTCAGCAACGTAAAGAATTGCATTACGATAAAATAGACGATAGCCGGAAAAGAGTATATTGTCATATTACTGAACCCCAAGATAAGGAGGCACCGGAAAAAGACGCCGCGTATGCTATCAATGTAATGAACCCGGCCATATTGCGCGAGATTGCACAAAAGGAAGTCGTTCGAGTCTATATTGTAATTACTGTAGGATAAAAGGGCATACTTACGAGACATGCAGGAAGCGATTAGGGATCAATAATTCCGTAAATTTCACCTCGAACCAACCCGCGCGACAATTCTCCTCTAATAGCAACGGGCAACCTTTAAACTCCCACGTGGTTCAGCATACGGGCGCCATGATGAACCGCCGAAACCCAACGACCTTCGCGCCCCGACCCGCGCCATCCTCGTTTCCACCACCTCTAATGAGTCGAACTCCCCGGTGGTAGTATTCAAAAGTAAGGACTTAACCAAACCCTTACCGCGGTTCCTTATCGACACCGGGTCAGAATTAAATATTATCAAGGAATCGTTATTAAAACCCTACGTTACTATTCAGTCAAATGTTCTTTATCGCCTGGCTGGAATAAATGACGGTTTAATAGATACCTTGGGTTGTGCAAATATAAATCTGGGGGATATTAAATGTCGACTCAACATTGTACCGGATAGTTTCCCAATAAACACGGACGGAATTCTTGGCATAGAATTTCTGAGAGAACAAGAAGCTACCCTATCTTTTAAGAGTGGATTAATCTCTTTCGGAAACCCACGCGAAACCACGACCTTTATGAACCATGATTCCTTTTACTTACCCGCTAGGACAAAAACTCTCGTCCAAATTAGGATTCAAAACCCTACGCGTCCCGCTGGTTATATTCCTAGAATAAATGCCGGACCCGGACTCTTTATAGGCGAGTGTCTAGTCAAAAACAAAGGTGGTAGGGCACACCTGTTCGCGATAAATACTACTGCGGAAGATATTCATGTTATAATTCCACCCCTGACCTTAGAATTATATGATAGTACTATCAAGCCCGTACGGTCCGTCAAGATTATAACTAATTCTGAGACCGAATGTCAATATAGGGTAGATAGAATAATGGATCTATTAGATATAGCGGATCTTGAGCCAAAAGAACGGGAAAGTGTAGAAAAACTAGTTAGCCAATTCCCTTGTCAGTTCCATCTACCAGGCGACATTTTGAGTAAAACATCAATGATTAATCATAAAATTCCGACCACTGACGATATTCCAATAAACGTAAAACAATATCGGTATCCACCCCAATTACGTGATGTAGTTAACAAACACGTTCAAGAGCTAATCAATAACGATATAGTAGAGGAATCGGAATCGCCATATAATTCACCATTGTGGATAGTGCCTAAAAACCAGACTCCCAAGGAAATAAGCGTTGGCGGCTTGTTATAGACTTCCGGGCGTTAAATGAAAAAACAATCGCGTCAGCATATCCACTCCCTAATATCACCGAGATCCTGGATCAATTAGGCCGCAGTAAATATTTTTCCACCCTCGATCTAGCGTCCGGTTTCCATCAGGTGCCCATCGATCCTGTAGATGCCCCAAAAACCGCGTTTTCCACCCCATTTAATCATCTCCAATATAAAAGAATGCCCATGGGATTAAAAGGCGCCCCCTCAACATTTCAATTCCTTATGGATAAAGTTCTTAGCGGTTTGCAAGGAATCGAGCTTTTTGTATATATGGATGATATCGTTGTATACGCCGAATCATTAGAAGAACACGCGCGGAAACTACGAAAACTTTTCGGTAGATTAAAAACTTCAGGCCTAACCTTGCAGCCCGATAAATGTCTATTTTTGAAAAAAGAAGTCGCGTATCTAGGGCACATTATCTCAGAAAAGGGAGTTAAACCCGATCCTCGGAAAATCGAAGCTGTCTCGGAATTCCCGCGACCCAAAACCGCGAAAAATATTAAACAATTCTTAGGTTTGGCCGGGTACTATAGGAAGTTCATTCCCAATTTTGCAAAGATTGCCAAACCACTTTTTTCCCTTTTGAAGAAGGGGCAGCCTTTTATTTGGGAGAACCCCCAGGAAGAGTCATTTATCGCCTTTAAACGAATACTTTGTTCAGAGCCCCTCCTGCAATATCCTGATTTTTCTAAACCATTTGTGGTTACCACTGACGCGTCCGATTACGCATTAGGCGGCGTTTTGAGCCAAGGTCAAATCGGGAAAGACCTCCCTATCGCGTATACCTCTAGGGCCTTAAACGATGCTGAAATGCGTTACACTACTACCGAAAAGGAATTATTAGCGATAGTTCACGCGGTTAAACAATTTAAACCATACTTATATGGTAGGGAATTCGTACTAGTGACCGATCATCGATCCCTTCTATGGCTTCATAAATTAAGAGACCCCATTACGCGTTTAGCCCGTTGGAAGATTTTATTGAGAGAATATGAGTATGAAATTATACATAAGCCCGGTAAAATTAACATGAACGCGGACGCACTGTCTAGAAATCCTATCCCTACTTCTTCCCTGACCACAAATCTTCAAGACCTCAGTGCGGCGGAACTGTCAGTTGAAATTAACGTAGAAAAGCTATTTATAATCAATAAATCTGAATCTAGTCCCAAAACAGCTGAGCGCCATGACAGTTCTCACACCTTCATTAGCATGGACAATGGACTAACTGACATACATAGGTTTAGCTCTGCCTCTTCATTAGGAGAGAGCAGCGGTTGTGGGAAACATGACCGAGGTAGCTTTAGAGAAGTGCCGGTTGTGGGGGTCGTGGCTGATGCCCTCGAAGAAGAGGAGAGTAGAGTTAGGGAAAGTCCAGTTGTGGGAAACATGACTGATGCCCTCGCAAGAGGAGTTCGGAAAGGTCCGGTCGTGGGAAACATGACCGATGCCCTCATGCGTGTCGGGGGCCGGGGACCAACAGGTTAGTTCCTATCAAGAAATCCCGACGGGCCGGAGTACTCCCGAACGTATTGAGGAGAGTAGGACCCAGGGCCAACAGGTTAGTTCCTATCAAGAAACCCTGGCAAGTGAAACTTTTCCGGCTACGACCGCTACAACTGAAGTTCTCGTGTGTGTCGGGGGGCTCAAGGACCATGCGGCCTTAGAGCGTAGTACTTCCGCGCACGAGAAGGTTAGGGCCGGGGACCAACAGGTTAGTTCCTATCAAGAAATCCCGTCTGGCAAAAATAGGGCTAACGATAATCCACCAACAATGGTTCAAGGGGTAATTGCTCTCCAAGAACCCACAACTGACAGTAATCCAACCCTACTTGAATCCTATGATGAGAATGCGTCCGACGATTCTTATGATGACGATATGCCCCAGATAGTATGCACCAAGGTGTGTAGCCCAGAGCCCTGTATGAGAAAAGAAAACCCTGTGTGGAATGAGACAGAATCCTGTGTGGAAAGAGAAAATCCTGTGTGGAATGAGACAGAATCCTGTGTGGAAAAAGGAAGTCCTGTGTGGACAGAACCCTCCCATATAGATAAAGTAGAGTCCATCCATGTCATATCATCTGTTGAATATTCGCGAGATCACCTTTTAATGAGACATGATAACATTGCACACTTTTTATCCGTAGATTGCAGCCCAAGCTCCCCCATTTGCCAACAGCTAGTAGCATCACGAATGATAGATCTTGGAAAACTCAAGAATGAACCAATAGGGGTCGGTGCGGTCACTCAAACAACCTTATCTAACGGTAAAATAATCTATTCGTTATTCATTAAAGAAAAATCTGACGAGATCGCGAAGATGACAGTGATAATAAATTGTTTAAATTCTCTCCGAACAGCCATGATAGAAGATAAAATAAAATCCGTAAGCATTTCTAAAACGGGAGATGGTTTAGAACAGATTCACTGTCTACCGGTAGAATTCGCGCTACGTTCTCAATGGAAAGACGGAATTCCTAAGCTTACTATTTGCACAGGTGAAGTAACTATCCCGCCCCCCGATGATAGATTAGGAATAATTAATGAGGCCCATGATTCCACAATAGGAGGACATAAAGGGGTTGCAAAAACCTACCATCGCGTTCGGGAAAGATTTTTCTGGCCAGGGATAAAGGAAGACGTTTCTGAGTACGTGCGAACTTGCGAAAATTGCCAAAGAAAGAAATTAGTCCGCGTTAAAACCAAGAAACCTATGAAAATTACTACCACCCCTAGTAGAGCTTTCGAGGTTTTAGAAATGGATATAGTAGGCCCTCTACCCGTAACTGTAGCCGGGAATAAATATATACTAACCCTCCAGTGTAACCTAACGAAATATTCCGATGCCCTTCCAATCCCTGACATGACCGCAGAAATGGTTGCCACCGCGTTAGTTCACGATTTCATTACTAGGTTTGGTTGTCCCGAAGCCATAAAAACCGATCAGGGTAGTAATTTTCAGAGTAGTTTAATGCAGAAAGTGGCAAAAATATTTAAAATTAAACAATTGCGATCTACCTCCTTCCATCCGCAAACCATGGGTTCATTAGAAAGAAGTCATCACTCGTTGGTTGAATATTTAAAAATGTATACGGATAAGACCGATTGGGATACCTGGATTAAGATGGCTATGTTCTCGTATAATACATCGATCCACTCAGCGCACGGTTTCACTCCCCATGAATTAATTTTCGGACAAAAGGCGCGGTTGCCCTCGGAATTCGAGTCACGAGCTGTTGAGAAAACGTATGAGATGTATTTAGATGAATTAATATTTAAATTGAATGATACTCAAAAAATGACAAAAGCGCGATTACTAGAAGCGAAAGAACGATCAAAGCGATATTATGATCAGAAATTAAATACAAAAGATTTTAAAGTCGGAGAGGAAGTATATTTATTAAAAGAACCACAAGTAGGGAAATTCGACGAACAATACGCGGGCCGATATAAAATAACTGAATTAATAGGCGATAGAAACGCAAAAATAGATTTAGGAAATAATAAAACCAAAATAGTCCATGTAGATAAATTAAAACACGCGTGTTTACGACCTAACTAAATTTATTCATTGTTTACTTCTTTATACGATACTTGATATGTTACCTTATTGCGATATTTATATTTTTATAAATTCTACGTGCGATCTAATTGTAATTTCATGTATCCTATTTGTAATTAAATTAATAAATGATAAAATAATAAGGGTTATAGGAGAGATGGCCAGGGCTCGCCTTAAGGTTAAAGAACTGAATGGTTGTTCCTTTTTGCCCTGGAGATGGGAAACCGGAAGTACTCCTGATATATTGTATCAGGATGAGTCCCGGCGAGCCATAGGTAGCATCTCACAGAAGGGAGCGATGGCAGGGGCTCCCTTCACCCTGAAAAATTAAATTATTTAAAGGAAAATCCGCGAATAAATGAGTAAATAACCGCTCTCCATAATAAAATTCACCCTTAAAAATTTTAAAAGCCGCGTAAAAATTTTAATTATTTAAGATAAAAGCCGCGTAAAAATTTAAAATATATTAATCTTTCACCTTTAAAACAAATTTATTGATTCTTCACCCTTAAAAATTTTAATTATTTAAGATAAAAGCCGCGTAAAAATTTAAAATATATTAATCTTTCACCTTTAAAACAAATTTATTGATTCTTCACACTAAAAAAAAAAAAAAATTAAATTAATTTGCGTAATACCCGTCACCCTTAACAATAAAAATTATTAATCCCTTCACCCTTAAAAGGAAAAAACCGCGTTTCATAATTCACCCTTAAAAATAAAATTTATTAATTTAAATTAATCTATTTAAATTTCACACTTCAAAATTTAAAACCAATAAATTCCCCCTTTTCTACTCCCTAAATTCGGTAAATCTAATAAACTTCCCCTTTTTTATTTACCAAACTCTTTTTGTTAAAATTAACCTTTTAAACTTTAAATTATAACCTTTAATTACAAATTCCCCCCCCCTTTTCAGATCCTTAATTGTGCAAAGGAAAAAACCCTTAAAATGATATATGAACCGCGGCCCGTAAACTTCAACTCTTAAAACCTTAAAATAAAATTTTACCCTTAACAACCAAATTTTGGGCTTATGCAAAATTTTGATTTATAAAAGCCCGAACCATCGGTTCGTGTTTTAAAAGAAGGGGGGGACTGTTATGAACTGCGTTCACGCGAACGAGTATCGTTGCATTTAGGGTCACTCTACAATGATTCCAGAACATTACGACAAATAAATAATAGGATAATTTAAATAAATGCCAAAGATTAATCTATATATTAATTAGTTAATTAACTAAGTTATAAACAAGTAATTAACGATAACCCGAATAGAAATTGACAATAAACAAGTGATAATGAAATTATTAACTTAACAAATAGTAATTGCTCCCGTATAATTCAACTATCAATAGCAAGGTCAACGCGTTAACGAACAAATTGAGATTAGCAATAAAAACTAAATAAACGGCAGTAATCTGCAATGAACCTAATAACTACTTCGATAATAAATAATAATTACGAGACGGACTGTAATAATAATGATAGCTAGGGAAAAGCTCGCTCAGGTAGGATAAAGCTCTGTTTGTAGGAGGACAGCCAGCACCACAACAATCAACGGTCAATCAGTTCCTGGAATCCATTAGCCAACGGCTCAGCAGCGCATAAACAATTCGGAGAAGGGCCATTAGCAAAGGGCCTCTGGAATACATGATGGTTGAACACGACAAGGAACGAGCCATGAGTCATCAACAGTCAACAACTCTTGGAATACGTTGGGCAACGTTGCGTCAGCTCGTGGGTCCATGACGCAACCAAAGAGGCTACGTGGCAATCGGTCCTTCAGAGCAGCAGCCAATCAGAGATCAGTACCCCCTCCGCCATTCTTTGCTCGGCACTCTCGACCCTACTTTCGGGTCTGACGCCCCTCCGCCGCCACTCTCTCCACTCCCTCTACCTCAGAGTAGGGGAAGCCTCTGAGGCAACTTGGCGCCCTACAGCCTTTACATCGTACTGTCCCCACTACCAACCGGGAGCTACTACATCACAACGTAACGGCCTACAGAGGGGAACCAATCAAGAGGCAGGCACAAGCGCCGCAAGTCAAGAAGGGATTTTCGGCCAGGATCTGCGCTTCTACAGCTGTTCCCCACCACAAAGCTCGCCATGATTAAGAGAGGAGAGGAAGCTCTCGGCCCTTCTAGGCACCTACAGGCCTCGGAATAGACCTCAAGAAGATTCAACGTTTCGCCACCAGAGAGCCTGGCTCCTCCCATTTAACGGACAAAGGTCCGCGTCCAGGATATAAAAGGAGCTGCGCCACCGACGTCCAGTCAGTCTTTGAAGACCTGGGTCATACTAACTAGCTTAGTATTCTGCTGCACTTGTGCATGTTGCTCCCAGAAGCTCTATAATCGGTCATACCAACTAGCTTGGTATTCTGCTGCACTAGGGCTTGCCCTGTGTATGTTGCGCCGTTGAGCTGTAGTCTGAAGTGGCAAAGTACTCTGGCTTTGTTACTGTATTGCGTCATTACGCGTAATCTGGCTTCGCCAGACTAAGTTTATATCGAGTCGCGCTTATAAAGACAGCTCGCTTATTGTTAAAGTATCAAAAGTATTAATTAACTTAATAAAGTCAAGGTTTAAGTTATTCATCGAGTTTGAAGTTTTATTTCAAGTTCCCGCAACTCTATGCGCTTTAGCGCTTAATTGAGCAACGAATTCCACGTTCCAACTGGTCAACTTGGCGACCATTGCAGAAACGCCCTTCTGCTTGAAGACCCCGACTCGGGTCGTAACAGTCCCACAGCTTACATTATCAATCGCGAGAGCGCACTGACGTCTACATTTCCGGTCCCAATAGCTCATGCAATGTGGATTCGCTGATGCAACTGATGTAAGGCTGTGTCTCCAATAGGATGTAAACGGCAGCGTAAACGCGCGCTTTAGTAATTTCTAGTGGAAATCAAGTAATATCTAGTAATATAGGTTCAAAATTACTAGATATTACTTGATTTTTACTAAAATTACTAAAACGTGCGCATTTACACTAGCGTTTACATCGTATTGTAGACACAGCCAAACAAAATAAGAAGAAGAAGAACTGATGTATAAATGCTCTATTGTACGGCTTCACCTAAACCCATAGCCTATAGATTACATTGCAACGTTTACATTCCATAATGCATTGAAAAATTACAAATAATTATAAATCGTCTTTATTTTTTTTTAGTGAACAACAGCATCACATGAATGTTTTTAAAAATAGTGCTGTAATTGAAGGTAAATTAATGTTCATAGCCTTGGATTAGATCTGTAATTACGATTTAAATAAAAAATAAAATCTTTACAAATATTCGTAGAATTTTTCCATCATGACCAAATTAATGGAATGGTTACTTTTTGGATTTTTTATATCTGGGATTTGGTTAGCAGTAAATACAGGAGAAAAAGAACCCGAGTGGTACTATAGATGGTTTCCACTTATTTTGTTATTTGTATTTGGTTTTTACTCTGTAGTTGTAGTATTGTATAGAGTATTTACATTTAATGATTGTGAAAGCGCTGCTGTTGAACTTCAAAAAGTAAGTAAAACCTAGTTAACAATAATTGTCAATACTTCTGATTTAAAAAATAAAAAATTTATTTGGGTAAAATTTTAGGAAATAAAAGAAGCAAGGTCAGATTTACAAGCAAAAGGAATACAACTCAAAACGTATGACTAATAAGTACTCTGTAAAAAAACATTTTTATAATAATTTAAGGCTGCAAAGAAAAGTTCCAAGAATGTGAAGGATTTTTTAAAATAAATAGACTAAATGAAGTTGATTTTATTAAAAAGCTTTTATTCTTATTTCATTACATTTACATATTACAACTTTATTCCTTTTTCTATTTTATTTTTATTATTTTTTTTTTATTATTTTTTTTTTTATGAAAGTGTATCAATAAATCTCGATTTAGAATCATTGTCAAGATGATGATGCTGAGCAGCTCCTGTAAAATACTTAGTGACATAGGAAACTAAGGAAAAATATATGCCTTTCAAATATATATTTTATATCAAAACAGATAACTCCCTGGCATTATTTCACTATAAGCTCATCTTCATATAACTTACAAAACTTTTTAAGAGAACAACTTTTCAACAATTTTGTTATGAAAATATACAGATAATTTTGATAAATGAAAGTTGCAAGCTGATGAAATAAATTATGAGTTGTGAATTACTATAAGACAAGTAAATAATTTAATTGGCAACTTTCACTTACTGAGCAAGTACATATTTGGCTACAAATATAATTACTAGATAGATATATACCTATATATATATATATTTTTTTTAAATTTAATTTCACATTGTAGTTCAGCATTGTAGTTATTGCTTTATGCATGATATCATTTTTTAGAAATATGTACGAAATGATGCTAGTTTGTAATTCAACAAAATAAATATTGGAAAATGTTGTACAAACATTTTATCTTAAATAAATTTTTTGCTATACATTATATTGTAAAGCAATCGTGCAATGCAAAGACACTTACTTTTATTAGTAAAAATATTACATACTTATAATAAATATTTTATTTTAGAGTAATTTTAATTTAAGGTGGTTCTTATACCTAATGGCTCCTCAGGCCAAAATTACCTGAAAAAATGAATTAAAATATAATTACTACAAAATAAAGGATATGTATCACTAATATAACTTATTTCTAATAGAAAATCCCAAGAGATAAGTCTCTTAATCCAGTTTACGCAGAATTATGTCATTTTAGAAAAATCAACTGCTGAGCAAGTTTTCTTGGCAATCACTCGATGGATTTTGACGAGAGAAACCGCAAATTACTTGGAAAATGTACCTATAGCATGAAGCTCTGGAATTAAAAAACTTTTTTTGTCTTAATTTTATCAATTTTTATCGTTTTTCAATTAAAAAAATACTTAATCTCGATATTTTTTAATTCCAGAGCTTCATACCATGGATACATGTTTTCCAAGTAATTTGCAACTTCTCTCATCAAAATCCATTGAGTGGTTACCAAGAAAACTTGCTCACCAGTTGATTTTTCTAAAATGACATAATTCTGCATAAAGTGAATTAAGAAACCTATCTCTTGGGATTTTGTATCAGAAATAAGCTATATTAGTGATACATATACTTTATTTTATAGTAATTATATTTTAATTTAATTTTTCAGGTAATTTTGAACCCAGGAGCCATTAGCTATAAGACCGCCTTAAACTAATACTTGTAAAATATATTCTAATATAATATTTATATAAATTTTAGATGTAATTGAGAATGACACTAGAACATATATTTTTGTAATGTAATTGGATTATTTTTTCAAGTACAATTAAAAAAAATCTAACTAGTTAATTAATAACTTCTCATATGTATAAAATTAATTGTTCAAGTTATTTAAAATCAATTACTATATTGTTCATTCTACTTTTATTAGCTATTGTATCACAATTGTATATATTAGTATGGATTTTTTAAACTAAAAAGAATTTCAAATAAATTTTTATAAAAAAATCAAACTGACTTTTGCTTAAAAAAAGAAAAGTAAATTATCTTTTGATACATTTATATAAAAAATGCTTTTGTGTCAATCAGTTTTGACATGGATGTATTTATGAAACCTATTTGTACTTATTTTAAGATTGTTTTTTTGTATAAGTATTAAATATATATAAATTTTAAGAAAGAAAAGAATCATTTATTTAGAAATTAAATTGTAAAAATGCAGGTAAGAAATACAACAGAAAAAAAACAAGAAAGCAAAATAATGATTTTAAATTATATGGAAAATGTATTAAAACAATTATTCTTGTTATGAGTGTAAAGCATACATTTATGATGAAATATACAATAGAATGAAAAATATTCATTTTTTTGTTATAATTTTGTCATTATAGTTATGAATATCTACAGAATAAAGATAAAATGTCTGCAGAACATATTTATGATGATAAAGCAATGTAAGAATAAGTAAACCAATTTTTTTTTTTTTTTTTTTTTTTTGAACTACAATGTTGATTGGCCGCAGATCTACAATATATTTTTTTTTTTTTTCATTCTTTATTCTGTACTGCTTGCTGTTCTTTTTTTCACTCTTTCTAAAATCATCAAATATTGAATAATTGTGCCCATCATTGTCCAATCTTTTTTTCTTTTCACATGAAGTTTTTTTTCTTTCTCTTTCACTTTTTTTTCCATTGTGTTTTTTTTTCTGTGGACATATCATAAGAAGCAAAATAAATTGGTGTTTTGAATATTTTAAAATAATGAAAATTATTTACTGAAATTGTTTTAAAAACCTATTAACATGTGTAACTTTAGACCATTCCTTACAAAATGAATCGCAAAAATATTTTTCTATATAATTTAAGAAATAATTCGATGTAAAAGCAAACATAACAACAAAAGAAAAGCAGTAAGTAAAAGTGAATTCAAAAGTAACTACTTAGTGAAATCTAAATAATTATTACGTTTTCTGTGGAAATGACATTGCTGTTAGTATTAATAGAATGAAAGCGATGTGGTATAGTAGAGTTATATTGTAAACAATTATGAATCTACGTGACAGAACTTTTGGTAAAAACTTACCTTAATGTTGTATATTTTGGAGTTATGACTAAACTGGTCAGTAAGGCATATAATACCCACGTCTGTAGCTCCTATAAAAATAAATTTTCATTTTGTTCTTTAAAGGGTATTGAATAATTAAAAGTAATAATACAAGACATGAATAATCACCTTGGACGTCTGGTAGGTCTGTATCCATAATATGCACTTCCACGACTGACACCCCGAGCTGCTCCTCTGTAACCTCTTACACCCCTCGGCCCTCTAAAAGTGGTTATTAAATATATAATTATAAATGTTTGTATATTATTATATTTGTATTAAAAAAAAAATATAATAAACCCACCTGTTAGTCATAGACATTCCAGGTCTGTTAGTTCTTTTTGGCATAACTTTTATTTGACGTCCTCTAAACATTGAATCATCCATAGCCATTGCTGTTTGCACTGAATCACGTTCAGCAAATTCAATGTATGCAAAACCTTTGGGATGTCCATCAAATTTGTTACATAAAATGGTTACTCTGTTAATACTGCCACATCCATGGAAATGTTGTTCTAGTTCTTCAGCAGTTGCACCGTAATCAACCTGTTTAACAGCAATATAGTTTATAAAATTTCACTGTTAATTCTACAAATAAAAAAAAGCTTAATAATTAGCAAAATTGTAAAACTAATTTAGATAAATATACTGATTAAAATTTCATGCAAAATTTATCAAGTATATTTGAAGAATATAATCAATATTACTTACATTTCCTACATAAATAGATCTGTTGTCTACTTCCATTTTATCTTCAATCGACATATTTAATGGACTAGCTGTAAACAGAAATGAGATTGTGAAGTAAAAAGTATTTTGTTGGAGAAACTTAAGATATGATAAACTTACTGATTCCTGGAGGACTACCCATATTCATTTGTTTGTCAACTTCAGACTGCAGTTGCTTCAATTTTTCTGCTTCTTCTTCCATTTCTCTAACACGTGCCTTAATTGCTTCGAGTTCCTATTGATCAATGCACTTAACAGTTTAGTAACGAATCTACTTTTGTATAAAATTAATTTTTATTCGAGTCTTATAAGTAAAGAACCTAAAAGACAGAAGAGTTTGTGTACACTTACTGGATCGTCAATGTTAGCTTCGCTAAAATCACGCTTTACACCGTCGCATTGCATGATGGAGTCCCCGTCTTGTCCATTCTCAAGACCATCCAAACCATCAATTTGTTCTTGGCTCAGCAGGTCTGACTCAGACATTTCTAAAATAGGAAAAAGATCTTAAAGAGGTTGAAACAAAAGAGGAAGCTACTGCCACTAGTTGGTTCTACAACTTCTACCAGCTTTACAAAGATAGAGTAAAAACAAAGGTAATAATTAAATACAATAAATAAATAGCACTAATAAATAAATACTAGAACGATATAGCTAGAAAACAGTCAACATATAAATGAGAGAAACATAAAGAGACGGCAGCTGCGTGAGATGCGCTGTCGCGGCAAAGTGCAAACTACAAAGCTTAAAATGCAAACGACAATGCGCGGCCTACAGGAGGTTAGCGTGGAAAAGGAAAATAAAAAGGCAAAGAGCCAGTCGTCGCATATATACTACTACTTGGTAAACTGAAAAGAGGTGAGAAACGCGATTGTACCGCGGCTTGCAACGAGCATCGTTTGTAATACACAATACCGGCGAGGAGCGCGAGCGTGAGTCGGCGTACTTATGCTTCGAAAGACATATCGGAGCCGGACTCGCCCGGCGATACCTTAACCTGCACTTGGAGCTGGAGTTCAGGGCTAGAATCGGATCATAAAAGCCAGTCTCAGCGTTTCACTCATACACCCACACACACATACACGCACGCACACGTATAGATGCATATACTTGAAAAATCCACAACCAAGCCGTGTTCTTCCAGACGTACGCTATGTGTGCGCGCGCGTACACACGCATCGAGCTGCTTTTCTTTCTTTCTCTCTCACACTCACTCACTCACACATTCACTCTCTCTCTCTCCTCGCACTTTTCAACGACGGGAGAGAGACGCTGCTTTCTCGGGCGCGCGTCTCCCGGCCCCTCGGAGGGGGATAAGTGCGTTTTTAACCAACCTCGATCTGCGGTGACAGCTCAAACGAAAGAGAACTTAAAAAGCCAAAATACGTGCTTAGAAGGCAAGACTAAAACTTGGTCGATTTTTTGTTTTTTTTTGTTTTAGTGTGGCGGTGTGGTGTGTGTGCTTACGCGGAACAGCGTCGTGATCGGCCCGTCCAGCCCGTCCTGTCTGTGCCGACTGCCGTCTGCGTCAGCCAAAGCCCAGCACATACCGGGGGTCCGGCCACCGCCGCGGCAGCAGCGCAGCAGCCGCGCCACCGCACTTGCCGCATGCGCAAAAGCGCACGCCAATCCGCAACGCACGTCAATCATTACTTGTATGCCCATTATATTTCATTGGCTTCGGCGTTCGTAAATTTATCACGGATTTTTCGCCTTTCAAGCTCATCCCCCATTCATACAATTTTTCATTAAAATTCATCGAAAATGAACGGCGAATTATTCAATAATTCAATTTTCGCACCCTGCACACCGGCGGCGACAGCAGCGCTCTGCAGTCAGTGAACTTAGATATTAGGAACAAGGTTGACGATCGACTTTCACTATACACCGATACACGTGGTGGGACGTGGGCGTATAATATACATCGGGATTTCGTTATTGCTATTGAATCTACTTATAAGACATTGCATTTGAATCTATTTTACTACTTGATCCGGTTTAATACACAGCTATACTAATTGTGTAAGCAAGGCAAAGCCATATATCAGAAAATAAGAACAAGAAGAAGGAACGGAGCAGAAATGGAACGAGATGCAGACAGACACGCGAGAACGGGCGACAGACGACGACGGAATTGCTATATGAGAGTCATGTGACCGAGCTTCGGAGTTTCGGACGCGCGTGTACGCGGCGTGTCGGCGTGTCAAGCTATATAGTATAGCGCGGGGGGGAGCTGGGGGAGTCGCTCGGTGCTCCGTGGTTCGTACGTGTGTGCTGTCTGCGATCGAGCCGCGCGAGAGAAGAGAGCTAACAAGAACCAAGCGAATTCGCGCCGTCGGCGGAGCCCTAAGCCCACTCTCCTTCCACCCTCCACGGTAGGTACATCTATGTGACAACCTGCTGTGTCTCTTCTCATTTATCCTCTAGTGTTCCTCTTATCGTCTAAGTAATCAATCTCTCTATCTCCTTTCTCTCTCTGCTTGTGACAGATCGAACTCGAGTTGCTACCGGGGCCGGTGGCAGACAAGCTGGTGAAGAAGCCGGAAGACAAAATGTGGTCGTCGCTCATGGAAGCATCGAAGGCGAAGCCGTTTGGCGGCGCACACCAGAGTCAGATTGCCAAGTGTCAAGGACCGGAGGACGGCCAGGGTTTGGTCAAAGGCCGAACCATCGCCGCCGCCGATGCCCTGCCTGGCGGTGAGTCTCCTACACCTCGACCTAATTTCCTCACCACTCTGTTTCCCTTTTTCTCTCTCTCTCTTTCTCTCTCGCTCTCTTCCCCAACTTTGCAGATTCCAAGAGCTTTTCCAAGTTCCTAGAGGCCGTTCACGCTCTAGTGCGCCGTTACGTAAACGAGGACTGAGCCCCGTGAGCTGGCTTTCACCGCCAAAGTGTCAGCCTGTCGCGTGTCCTTAGCCTCGTACTGCAGCAGCTACAGCCTGCTATATGCCAAGGACAGCGCGCGCTGCAAAACTCGGGGGGGGGGGGGGGGGCTTACGTAAGTGTGACGACTGGCTGGCCTCTGCCAACTTCTAGCTCGCGTCCACTCGGACGCCAAGTCTCGTTCTTATCGGATTAACGCTTGAGCGAGGACAAGGGCCAGATGAAGATGAGGCCCCCGACGACGACACGCGCGTGCTGTCCAGTTCGCGCAGGATTGCATAATGGCGGCCATTTTGATAGCGGGGCTGCACGGCAAGGAAGGGCACATTATGATGTATATAAGGAGGAGCGTCGTGTTCGTAGCCTTGACGAGACGCGAAAAGAACGCGTAAAAATAAAAGCGACGTGTGCGCTTTAACCGAGATCATCAATGATCTCAAGCCAAGACGAATTGGCCCAAGGTGGCGAGCATGATCTTGAACTTGTGCCAGGAGTGCCTATAAATGTTCGCGACTTTCGAATGCCTTATCAAGTCCAATTCAACCGATCATATGTCCATCAATCTTATCAACACCCCTTATTCAATCTTCCCTCAATAAGCCTTCTCCCCTCTGTGCTTGCACATTTCATTTACTAGTTTGCTATGCGGCTTTACAGATAGTTGTGAATTTGGCTCCAATCATTACTTCATGCTATGTGGTCTTGGCGGTATTTTGTCTTGCGGCCTCACCCACACCATGGTTACTCCCCTGGATTTAGTAAAATGCCGTATCCAAGTAAACCCAGAAAAATACAAGTCAGTTGTCAATGGATTCCGTGTAAGTTATTAATGCATGACTCAAGTTTCTGGAATCATGGTTCGCTACTACATTATAATCTAATTCATCTAAATACAGGTAACTTATGCTGAAGATGGTACAAGAGGATTAGTAAGGGGCTGGGCTCCTACATTCTTTGGATATTCCATCCAGGGGATGTTTAAATTTGGACTCTATGAAGTCTTTAAGGTACAATACTCAAATCTTGCTGGAGAAGAGTTGTCTTATGAGTACAGAACAACTCTATATTTGATATCTTCTGCCTCTGCAGAGTTCTTTGCTGATATTGGTTTAGCACCACTTGAAGCTGCCAAGGTAAATTAATGTTTAAAAGAATATTCTTTTCCTGAGATACTCACTTTTTAAAAAAATTATTTCTTAAAAATATTTTACATTTTTTTATACTAGGTAAAAATCCAAACCACACCTGGCTTTGCCAATACCCTGAGGGAGGCCATGCCCAAAATTATGTCTGAAGAAGGATTTGGTGGATTCTATAAGGGGCTGGTACCTTTATGGCTTCGTCAAATTCCATACACAATGATGAAGTTTGCTTGCTTTGAACGTACTGTTGAGCTTCTTTACAAATATGCTGTACCTAAACCACGTCAAGAATGTACCAAAGGAGAACAGTTGTTGGTCACATTCGCTGCTGGTTACATTGCTGGTGTCTTCTGTGCCATTGTATCCCACCCAGCTGACTCGGTAATTTCATTATACATAGTAATCAATATAGTAGATTATAAAAATATACTCATCTATATCATTTTTCTTTTTCTGCTAAGGTGGTGTCCAAACTGAATCAAGAAAAGGGAGCTAGTGCTGTTGATGTATTAAAGAAATTAGGTCCTGCAGGTGTCTGGAAGGGCTTGGCACCTAGGATTGTTATGATTGGCACACTCACTGCTGCTCAATGGTTTATTTATGATGCCGTTAAAGTGTGGCTGCGCATGCCACGTCCTCCTCCACCAGAAATGCCAGAGTCTCTGAAGAAGAAGCTTGGAGTAGCTTAAGTATCATAAATTCTGAAAATGTGAATCATTTGATCAAAATGCTAGAAAAAGAAGATTAGACCAACTCTGTTACCTTCCTAAAAATAAAACAAAAAGATCAATTTTCAAGAAAATTCACTCAACGTACTCATTTAATTTGTAGCATTCATTTTTTAACGTTTTTAATATCAATTTTATGAAATAAATTTTTATTATTTTGGGAAGGTAACTAATCAATAATGTTACAATGGCTATTTGTTGAAAACATATTAACCGTACTAAAAAATAAAATCATATTAGTACGCTTTCAACTCCCTTATTGCGACAACAAGATGTTGTCACTATGTAAATAGGACGATCACTATAAATAAACGATCAGATTGCACCACCGTTTAAATATTTGTTTTTTTAAACAAATTGTCCTTGAAAACTTATATATCCTGTCATTTCCTTTAACCAAAAATAAATTTGATCTCTACTGGGTGAAGAAATACAAAAACACTTAGATCAAATTAGTATTTTATTATAAAATTATTTTTTCTTATTTTAAATCTAATATACAGACGAAATAACTCGTTTTTAATAGTACAATAATAATACTTATTATTACATGTACCTAGCATTATTTTCGCAACAATAATTATACTGAGAAACATTTAAATAATAATAGAATAGTTTTACAATAGATGAACACTATATTATTTATCGGTTTCTGAAAATTTAAGTATACTCAGTAATTATAAAAAGAAATGGTTCAAATTTTTTTTTAGTAAATCTTGCTTTTCATAAATTTTCAAAAAAATTATACAAAATACTTTGAACATAGAATGAGAACTTATTTTTTTTTTTTTTTTGAAGGACAATAATTAATAAAAAATTAATTTATTAATAATAAAATGATCTTTTTATAACGCGACATCCCACTTTTCTCTATGCTTGTAGAACGCGGCGATGATTGAAACAAATGCATTACTACTGTTAGTACAAATATCAGATTTTAACTATTTGTCCTAAACATATGCTTTTTTGTGTATTACAATTACGCTGATATTATCATTACATATCACACCAATAAATTTTTTATTATGTTGTATATTATGCATGATCGTACGGAATGAGAAAAATTAATAATGATTAAATGCAAGCACCTTCAAATGAAAAAAAATAACGGTAAGAAATGACAGTTTCTTAATTATGTGATTGGAAAAAAATGTTGCCCAGTGCGTGAGATAAATATTTTATTTTTATTTACAAATTCATTAAGTTTTCAAATAATATATAAAAATTCATATATACGTTTATGATTAAAAAAAAAAAATAGGGATATCCTATTATCATTTTTCGAAATAGTTCTTACATTACCCCACAATAAAATATACAAATAAGATCCTACGGCTTAATTAGCTTGCCAAGTACTTGCTTTATGTTCCTAGAAAGATACACATTATCAAAGAGTATGTCAAACACGACGTAACATAATTTCAATGATGCAGTTCGTTTATTCAAGTTTGAAAAAAGCATATTGAATATTATTCAACATACCACTGATTTACCAAAAAGTTTGTACTTATACTATAAACAATGTACATACTAACGTACACTGCGTCTTAATAAATATTTTTATTTTCATTGTTATTGCATTTTTCGTCATTGCGATGACATCGGAATATTGAGCGTATACTAAATTCACTCGAGAAAAATTGATTTTTGACACGTTATAGCTATAACGACAGTGACTTCGTAAAACTTTAGAATAATTCAGGTACTTTTAGCTGGATAAGAATTTTATTATTTTGGATATGTTGTAGCTGGGTTAGTTGGTTTTGACATTAAAAACTTTACTAAATATTATTTCAAGTTTATTTTTTTGTTTCCTCTTGGCAACAATCATGAATTTCTTCCATTTCCTCAATTTATTTCAAATGGCGCACAGGAATTTACTTAATAAAATAGTACAGAGAAAAAATTGCTTGTAGCAACATTTATTAGATTCTTTTACTTCTATGTTGAGTCAAATAAAGAAAAGGTTCATTTTTTTTTTAAATAAAAAAAGTGTCTACGTCATAACTATTCGTGGGATCACAATGTATCTATAATTGATTTGCATCTCATAGGAACATAACAGCTTTCGCTAAATAGTTTTAATTATACCGTTCGATTATGCATTCATCTACAATTTGTGAACTGATGCGCGTACAAACATTGTCGGAAGATAAAAATCACGCTTGTACCTATTGTGTATGTATGCGTGTGCCTGTGTGTGTGTGTGTGTATGTGTGTGCGTGTGTATGTGCGCGCGAACTTGCACGCGAAATAAATGTCTGAATAGAAAAGCAAGTGATTACGGAGGGTACATATGAAAGTACAAACAAGCGAATCAGGTAAAAACTGTTTGAAGGAACTGAGAAACTACTCTTATAATCAAAGCCTGTTGTATTTAGAAAGTAATAAGTCACACCGCCGTTGAGAGTGTCATTAAATATTATGTACAAATGAACGGTATTCGTTTCTTTATTACATCAAATATTTTGCAATTCATTATCAGTATATACGTCAGTCTTGGATAAGTTTTATTTTTATTTAGCAGAAGAATATTCTTTGTACACTGTGTACATCGAGGGCCACCGAGTGTGCGCGTGTACACGGTCTGCTCACTTATCAACTCTGCCTTTGTTTTTTTTTTTTTTTTTATTAATTTGCTTGCTTACTTGCTTATTTTACCTGCCTATCTCTTCGCTTTCACTTGGAAAAAGGACGTTCAGTCATTCGAAACGCACTAATCCCGGTAAAAATCACATGTGAAAAACGTATATTAGATTAAAATTACCCCAACTCCAGGTTTTCATTAATATACTCGAAGTGATACAATAATTTAAATTTAAACTAATTATAATAAATAAATTCTCGCGAATCCGCTTGAGAAATCTTGCATAAAAGTTTTATTAAAACTGTACATCGAGTATCCTTTCTCCACATATGTACTCCCTATAAACGTCACCTCAAACATTATTTACGTTCAAATTTTTAATTACCTAGATGCTCAAATCACACAAGAACTCGGAAATATACATTTTCCAACTTTGATTTTTATATTCAGACTGCAATTAAACTGTATTTATAGGCAAAGCTTTGACATGTATTTCATGTAAACTAAAAGTCAAGGTTGGTTTTACACAATCGAGACCGAATTGCTTTTGTATGCAATATCTGATAATTTTTCTAACTGTCTGAAGTTGCAAGTACCTATGTTGAATCAACTTAATGAAGAAAACCTTGACTTTTATACATTAGTATAACGGCAGCTTCAAATTGTACAAATCTCCTGTACAAGAGATGGCATCATTATAAAAATTTCAGAGCAATGAGTTATGTTCTTCGACTAGTTTCACATGTCTCATTGAACTGCCTTGGTTAGCACATTTCCAAAATATTTCTAATCAACCCTAATTCTTCTCACTTTACAGCATTTTTGCTGACTCTATTTTGCTATTATGCCAAAAATTTAAGTGCGATGCAAAAAATGTACAATTATAGCAGTTTACAATTACTCTGAGAATAAATCTCGATAACAATAATGGTAAAGTATAATAATAATCTAATATAATAATACACATTAAAAACATATTTACAATTCACCAACCCGTTTGTGATTTCCTTAAGTATTTGTATTTCGCTTTATATATGCAATTCTTTTTATATATGCACTAATGTGATGTGACTTAAATTGGAATAAATCATTTTTAAATAGTTCTTTTTACAAAATTACATTATAAACTGGTCGATGAAAATATCTGAGCTCATTACTTAGCTATCTAATCACATACATAGCTGCTAAAATGAAGGCCATTATAGAAGAACGCCTCGAACAGGCTGTGCTATCTGTCAAGCTGTTAGTTATCGGAATTACCGAAAAAGATAGACGGTGCAAGAAGGTTGCATATTGTTTCAACGCGACAGATCAACTTAAGGTAAAAAGAGGGCGGCTTTAATAAACCTTACTAGAGGAGGGTCACGAGCCAAGAATGCTGCGCACTGCTTGATCCAGGAGCTTATCGTTGGACTCACTGCTAGACGCTCCTTGCGCACCTTGGACCGGTTGCGTCGATGCCCCTGCGGGCCGTTTCTTCAGACTAAGGATGCTATCGATGGCCGACTGCACCTGCGCCGTGATGTCATCGTGCTCCTCGGGATTAGAGTTGCGCTCGCTCGAGCTCGTTCGTGTTGGACACTGAGCCTGGGCGTATAACGCCAGTCCGTCAAGGCTTTCTGCGTCATCGAGAAGGTCGCGTTCAAGCTCAGAGCAGCTCGCACTCGGTTCGTTTGCTAATCGCGCTTCACCGTTTGCACGTCCTCTCGTCGACTTGCCGCTCTTACACTTATTGTTCACTGCTACCTCAGCCGACGGGTAGCTTACCAACTCTTTCTGAATTTCGAACCATTCGTCGTAATCACCACTCGATTTACTTACACCCACTTCCATTTCGAGTTCCAACTTCACCGAGCTCGATGCAGCCTCTGATGTACATGTATTTATTGCTTGTGTAGCAAGTGCCTCAGACTCGAGCACCTCTGGCTCAAGTTTCGGCACTAGTAGCTTCTCCTCGATTTTTACTTCTTCTGTAAGTTTATCAGATTATTCAACTACTGTTTGTTTACTCTTACTTTACCTTTCTATTTACGGTATTACTTACCTACTGCTAACTTCGCTTCTTGTTCACGCAATCTACCCAAAGTTGCCTGCTCCTCATTTACAATCATGCGATCGATCATCATCAATTCTGACGTCCTAGTCTCGCGCTGTTAAAGATTTTAACTCAGTTTAATTAAATTGTCTTTTCTCACAAATACAACTATGTTTAAACAAACTTGTTACATACCATGCTCTCCATTATTAAGAGATAAGTGTACTTATTCATCATAGAATTGAATTTACTTAGTAAGTGTTTAGCAGTCTCCTCAAAGATTTCGTCTGCTTTTTCTAAATCTTTTGAACTAAGCACCTGTTCATTAAAGCAATGATACCTGACAAGACGTTTACAAGCATCACGTTTACTTTGGAATGGTGTATTAACATCAGGGTTTGTTGCACCATTTTGATCAATTTTCAACTGTTGCTCAAATCTGAAAAAAGGATTAACTCTTATAAGTCTATTTGCTATTAAAAATAGCTATTAAAGCGAAGATTAGTACTTACAAATCAGTTCTGTTGACTTGGCGACATACAGGACTGGAACTTGATGTCCTCTTGACACCTTGTCTTGGACTTGTTGAGGGATTTTCGGGACTCAATAGCTTGTTTTGGAAATTTTGCAAGGATTTATTAGTCGTTCGTGGAGACAATGCCTGACCTGCAGGCGGTATGCTCTGAATTTGCATTTGAATGGTAGAACCAACTTCCTGTTTAATGTTCGGACTCAGTGCTTGAATATTTGGTTTAACATCCACAGGATCGGTTTGGCATTGTGTTGAATGCTGATTTTCCAGCACTGTCCTGGAGTTATCAAAACTTTCTGTGTTCGAGCTGGACGGAACAAGTACTTGGTTATTCTCAATTTCAATTTTAGGTTGCTGTAATGGTTGATAATGCTGCTGCTGCTGTTGAATCTGAAACGGCTGATAATGTGGCTGTTGTGACTGAAGTTGTTCTTGTTGCTGTAACTGTGGTGGTGGTTGTTGTTGTTGCTGCTGCTGCGGCTGCGGCTGCTGCTGTTGAGGTTGACATGTTGGTAGCGGTAACAGTGTTACTGGCGAGGGTGGAGGCGGCCCTGGTTGTAGTTGATGTTGCTTTATGGATAGCGTAGGTTGTGGATTTTGAATTTGCTGAGTCTGGTGTAAATACAAAGTAAATATTACGAATAATTTAGTTTTAGAATTCAATAAAGGAATTACTAACTATTATAGAACTATTTAGACAAATTAAACTTGTTCACCTTACAAAACTTTGATACATTTTAAAATTCATTGTCATAAAGAGTAATCGAATTATTTAAATCTTTTTTATTTTTTTTTACTTTATAGGGAAGAGAGTATTGAAGTGGATTGAAAAAAATCATTTTTCGATATACTATGCCGTAAAATTCGATTTTACGGATCCATTTACGAAAGTAAAATGCGATTTCACATACCCAGCTCCGGGTACGTGCAATCGCATTTTTCCGTCCGCAACTGAGTCCGTAAAAACGAATTTTGTGGCCAGTATATTAATATATTAGTTTTTGAAAACTAATGTTTGTCGCTCAGCCGTAAGATTTCACGCCCTCGAAGTGATCGCATTTTATGGACTAGTGACGAAAAATATTATTTCAATTTCTATTGTAAAGGGTTCATTCATTAAAGTATGTATTACTGAGAAATATTTGTTTAAAAAAAATAATAAAATTTGAACCTAATTTGCAATGTTCTTCAAATTATATTTACATTGTCATATTTGTCAATTTTCAATATTTTTTTACACAAAACAACATTTTTCTACTTGAATTGGTGGTTCGTGCAACAGTTTTTGTACTATCTAGTTACAACTTTTTCAATATTACAAATACAATATTTTTCAGCTTTCTAAAAGAAGTATGAAGCGATTTCAACTCAAGAATAGTCTTGAATTTTAAAAGATCTTTGAATCAAAATAAACTTTTTATTATAAAAACATTTAACAAATATGTAACCCATTTTAAAATTAAAATCGCTTCATAATTCTTTTAGAAAACTTAGCACCGTCTTTCCTTTATAGCAATTAGAAGTTTTCATAGCGAGTCTTATTCAATGGGTCCACCCTTTATGACTTACGTTAGAAATAAGGAACTACACCAAAGCTATAGTAAAATAAGTGCATGAAAATTCCTAATGTTGGAAAGCTCAGCACACAGGTGCTAGTCAATCGTTGCGCCGGAATTCGAATATTCTGAGTCCAAGTAAGAGACTTTAGATAACTGAGTCATAGCTCTTTTTTATTATTTTTTTTAAATATGTATTTTTTGAACATTGAAATAAAGCATAATCCATTTTTTAAAATACATTTTTTAACTTACTGTTAAGCTTGGCATATATAGGCCACTAGGAGATGATGACAAATTAGGACTTTGTGAACTGACAACTGTTGCAGGAGTAGGAATTAAAGTTTGAGTTTGAGCTGTTGATGTTGTCTGGCTTTTACACGTTGTTTGAGCAGCAGTACCCGTCGTTAATGTCGTTGTAGATACTACATTGACACTTATTGTTGCTTCCGATTCCTGTAAAAAAGTTATTTATATGTAACATTTTGAATAAAAATCGTTAAAAAAAATGTCACAATTAATCCTTACATTGCTGTTTGGATGCGATGTGGTACTAATAATTTTAGTATTTGCCAAAATTCGAGATTGTTCTTTACATAATTTCGATAAAAAAGTCTTATCTGCTTGTGAATTGGATTTTCGAGCTAATATAGTTCGCATTTGAGTTTGATTACTCGTAAGTAACTGCTGTTTTTGTGAGCTCAACTGTATAGTTTTTACTCTCTGGATATTGACATTACCTGGTGATAAAAGAGGCACTTGACAACTGGGGGATAGAGATGTAAGCGGACCGTTTACTGTAACAACTTGCGGTGCCTCATTTTTATTGTTGTCAACCACTTGAGCAAAGAAGTTAAGCATTTTATTCGGCATCTCAGTTTTGTGCTGTGGCGAAGGGCTTGTCGTTGTCGTTGTCGTTGTTATGGTCGCAGCTGTTGTAACGACCAGTGATCGAGAAACATTAACAGTTTTTCCTGTTTGTTGCGTTACGGTCAACACTTTCGTTCGTTTTACCACTTTTGCTTTTTTCGGCGCAGGACTTTGAGTTGCATTCTGATTCGTTGTTTGATTAGTACTCACACTAGTTGTTCCAAGATTTCGAATTTGCTGCTGATTTAAACTGTCGATAAATTGACTTGGAAACCCAGAATTTTGAATTTGTATCTGCTGTGGCATTTGTGACGGTGCGGCCTGTACCACAATATTTTGAATATTATTTTGTATTGTAGGTGCTCCACCAGAGCTGTTAACTATTATTTGACTTGTAGGAGTATTGATCTGTACTTCTTGTAAGTTTGGATTACTAGAATCAGGGTCACCAATAACTATTTTTTGGGTTTGACTTTGATGTTGAGCCTGAGCCTGCAAATGAACTTGAGCTTGAGGGTGAGACTGAGGCTGTGACTGTACTTGGGGTTGTGGCTGTGGCTGTGGTTGTGACTGATTCTGTGCTTGAGCTTGAGCATTAAATTGTCCAGACAAAAACTGTTGTAACAATTGTTGACTGATTACTTGCATTTGTCCATTGGCATTAGCTATTAGCAACTGGTCGTTTGGATTTAAATTACTTAATGCATTCAGTATTTCGGGAGTTATTTTTGGTGCACTGTTTAATATTGAAGCTGCTGGTGAATTTATATTGCAAAGATTTTGGGTTTCCATTTTAGGTAGTTCTGGTTGCTGTTGTATAGGACAGGGAGAATTCGAAATTAAGATGCTTGCTTGAAGATTTTGAAATTCAAGTGATTGATTATTAGGTGAGCTACTATTAGGAGTTTTCGGCTTTTGTATTCTTGCATTATTCGCATTTGTTTGTTGTTGCGCAAGTTTTAAATCATGTGTAAATTGTAAATTTGAATCAACTGTCTGAATACCACCACCAACAGTTTGTTGTAGAAGATTAACAGTTTGTTGTGGAGGTTGTTGAAAATTGTTGTTTGTACTATTTTGTTGAATAACATTTATAGATTCAATTTTAACACCATCCGTTGAGGTTCGTTGCAATGTTGACCCAACATTTTGTTGGGTGTTCTGTTCAAACACGTGCTGTACATTTTGTGTTTGAATTGTTTGAGATGCACATACTTGCTGGGCAATGTTTTGGTGGAAAAGCGTTGAATTTTGAGGCACAAATGACGAATCTTCTTGAATATTTACTTGTAATTGATTTGAATTATTTTTTACTACTTGAATATTACGTTGTGTAGTCATACAACTTTGTGTAGATTTTGGCTGAGCTCCTACTTGTTTATTCAGTGTTTGTTGTTGATTCACAGTAATATTCCGCACTTTCGTTTGACTACATTTTGTTGTTTGAGGATTTGAAGTTTGTTGGTGGCTAACAACAGTGTTGATTGGATTCGATCCAGCAGGTCGAACGTTTTGTATATTTGTTTTCTGACAAGTCGTGGATTTTATGTCAATGGTAGTTTGTTTTTTGGCCTCAATAACTTTTCTTGAAACAAAATTTTTTATCGGTTGACCTATATTTTGACAAGTTACATTAGTAATAGTTTGCACATTAGGACATTGTACATTAGAAGCTTGTACTGTTGCGGTAAGAACGCCTTGAGAGTTTTGTGAAATAGATGAAATATTGTAATTTTGTAAATTATTTGGATTTGAATTGATGTGAATTGGCTGAGCACTGATTACTGGACTTGTAGCTGGTTGACTTGATGGACTTGCTAAAGGAGGTCCTGTAGTATTAGAGACCGTTGTTTTAACAAACTTTTGCGTACTATTAGGTGTACTCTGGGGAGTTTGCAATTGGGCCTGTAAAAGCTGAGAAATAATTTGAGAATTTTGACCACCTCCTTGAGTTAATGACCTGATCAAAGCTTGAGCAGTGGCTTGATCCATTTCAGGTTGATTTGGATCTGGTGTGTGATGCAAAATAACTCTTCCATCTTCCCCAACAGCTAATCGTAATTGCCCAGATATAGCATTTTGGACAGGAGTTTGAAGGTGTGTAACCAAATGACTTGAATTTATATTCTCCTGAACAGGATTTGGTTGAAGTATGTTTGCCGAACTCGTCATAGGGACATGAACTGTATTTTGTTGAACAGAAGTATTTGGCATGGTTTGAGGAGGATTCTGAATAGGGCTAATTTCTATTTGAGGATGTGGTGGGGTTTCAGTTTCTGTTATGAGATCACTATCGAACATATCATCATCGTCACCAATTCCCGAAATTTTCATAATACTAGCAAGGTCTAATTTTCTAGGCTCTTCATCTTTCTTTTTAGCCTTTTTTTTCTTTTTAGCTTTTTTCTTCGGAGGAGGTAATAAACTTTGATCAATAAGCGTTTGTGAATTTTGAACACTTCCAGGTGAATTGATTGAAGTAGCTTGGGTCATTTGTGGTTGAGAATTTTGTACCATCGTGTTTTGTATTACTATTGAACTATTATTATTAGAATTGGCTGTTAAAAAAAATATATTGTTTTATAAAAGAATTACAGTAACATCAAATAGAATTATTTTTAATTTTACTTACATGGCGCTGGACTAGAAGGTGCATGCCTAATCACTGGGGGTGCTGGAGACGAAAAACCATTTGGTACAGCAAAGAAGGTTGGCGCAAGACCTTGCAATTGCATACCTTGAGCAGTTACTACCCGTACCAACTGTTGTTGCGTTAACTGTAATATACAATGTAAGTCAGTTATGTACACTCAATACTCTTTAGTACTAGTTTATTATTTCAATAAGAATAGTATATTACGCACCAGGGGTGGAAAAAACTGGGACAGTCCGCAGCTCGTGTAAATTGCCACTCTCGCCTTCGGCTCGGGTGGCAATTTACACGAGCTGGGAGCTGGCCAATTTTACTCCCGTGGTGCGTATACTATTTTTCGCCATACCCGGGCTGAAAACACCACATTCCCATTTTTGAGCCGGGCGGGAATGTGGCACTTTCGGTCAGAGTATGGCGAAAAATATTTTTTAATAATTTATATTATTCGTTAATTACTAGTCAAACTGATCCTTTCTCAAAGACTTACAACATTTTGTATTCATTGTTTTTTCAAATTATTATGTACTAACCTTTTACAATAGTGCAAAATAAGACACTATGAATGTATGGATTTCTGTACATTGATAGCATAAAAGCACATGGAAAGCTTAATGATATTATTTATATTAATGAAATTTCATTATGAAAACTGAATTTAATGAAATGTGTGAAAATAGCAGAAGTTTGAGCATGGAATGTTAGATTGTGATTATGAGCGTGCGATTCAATGAAACCATCACCTGTGCAGTATGTGTTTGTTGTTGGGCGTTCGCTGGAGTCCTAAGAATCAATTGAACCCCACCTGGTTGCTGCTGCACTATTACTGGTCCAGTAGATGGCAATACCTATTACCAGAGCCAAAAAATTTTATGATACCCCTTGTTACATTTTATGAAGACTTTTTAAAAGTTGAAAATTGTAACAAAGATACACAGGAAATTAATTAGACTTTTTAATGGTAAGTATTTCACATAAATGAACAAATGGAATTATTGCATTTGAATGAGAAGCACACGACATAAACGAATATTTAAGGTTTTTATTGAAATGAAATAGCAAGCATAAAATATAATAAACATGCCAGACTTCTACAACTCTGAAATAGTAACCTGATTTAATAGGAGGCCTTGTGCAGTCGGAATCATTGTAGCAGTTGGTGCATTCGGTTGTGGACTTGCTAAAACTAGTTGTGGTTGCGACTGCTGCGTAACCTGTTTTAAAAAACAATTAATTTTCAATGTTGTAAACAAAATAGTAAATTTCAATACTAGTGCGAGAGAATCGCTTCACTCGGGCGACAAGCTCACACTCGTATGAGAATCATCTTTCGTATGTGTATCGAATAATAGTTTTCAAAACGACTTGCGGAAGACCGATTTTGCGAACACTTGCGTGCGCAAAGACCCACTTTGTGCACGGAGTGTGGAAAATGATTAAATGTATGTATAGAATTTTCTCATTTGAACATGATAACTAATATTTATTATAAGTTACTTGGATGTCTAACAGTAAAAAAATCTTGAAAAATAACAAATTTATTAAATATTCTTGCAAAATAAATTTACTTTTATAAAACATTTGTTGCAGAAAAAAATTAAATGGTAGTATTTGTTAAAAAGTCATAAAAAAATAATGTAAAATTTAATAGTTTGCAAACTTAAGAAATAACTTTTTCCTATTTTGTAATATCTCACAAAATTATTGAAAAAGTATTTTCACCTGATTTGTTATAGTAGTTGTAGTCCTCTGTTTCTGTTGACCCACATTTGTTTGTTGCAAGGGTGGCTTAGGCAATATTTGAGGTGGTTGTTTACTTGGTTTGCTAGGTGCTGAAATCTGTATTTGTTGATTACCAAATAAATGCGTCCTTGTAACAAGTTGTGGTGTTTGTTGATATCCTTGTGGAGCACCATGGATTATTTGCAAAACTTGCATTCCTTGCTGTAAAATAGGAGTATTGGGTCTCACCTAAAAAAATTAGACGATTATTATTAACTCAAAATATTTTTAAAAATGTCTCAAATACAAAATGTGCTTTTTGATTAAATCTTTATCGACTAATTGAAGTTTTTTTCATTATATTTGTATTAAAAATAATGATAACTTACAACTGGTGGTCCTGGGCTTCCTCCAGGTGCTGGACTTTTATTATTTAAAGTTGTTGCTGTATTTAAGTGATGAGGACTTTTAGCTGGAGGATAAGGACTTGGCACTGGACTATGTATTTGACCAACACTGATTGGACTTTGCATTGGACTTTGCAATTGCATACTAAAATTAGTATTAACTGCTGCAGTAGACACTGGACTGGGGCTGTTTCTTGCTTGAATAGAGTTAGGTGCTGGACTTCGAAGTAACAGTCTATTTGGACTTGGACTCGGTGTTGGAGGAGCAATGTTAGATGCTGGGCTTTTCATTGGCATTGAAAATGGACTACCTGGTGAAGTACTTGTCTGATTCTGAATACCTTGCATTGTCTTAATATTGGAAATCATTGCATTGGAAGTTTGACTTGAACCAGTTGAAGAATTCAAATTTTGATTTGAAAACTGACGGTATCCAGCATTGATTGAAGAACTAGGATTAGAATCATTTGTACTAACTTGAGAAGTTACAGTATTTGACAAATTAGAGCTCATAATCCCAAAAGGAGTAACATTTATTTGCTGATTAGTATTTGATCCATGAGCAGCATTAGTTGTTGTGGCAAGGATTGGTCCGCTACAAGTAGTATATGTTGTACAGACACTTGTAGATCCAGAATTTGTTGCTTGAGCAGTTGAACTATTATTACTTTGGTTCTGAGATATGGCAGAACTCACAACATTTGCAATGCTTGAACCAACTATATGTGGAGCTATGCTTTGTATACTCTGAATAGTTTGAAAAGGAAATTGTGCACTGCTACTAGTTGAATTGTAACTGGCAATGGCATTTAGAGGTCTATTAAGATTTTGCTGATTCAAAGTTGAGTTGATATTATTGGCTGATAAATTAATATTAGAATTGAGAGTATTCAAATTGGATGCACCAGTATTTGTTGCATTTAAATTTGTGCTTATTGTGGTAAGATTTTGATTTATTGCAGTTGTGTTTAAGCTTGTTAAGTTTGGATTGACACTTGTAAGTCCTGTGTTGATGTTGGAAAGCCCAGAACTCATACTAGTTGAATTTAATGCATTGAGCCGATTAATCCCAGTCAAATCTTGTCCAAGATTTGATAAGCCATTACTAATACTGTCTGATGGTAAATTCGAGTTTAAATTTGTGCCTATGGCACTTAGTTGGTTTATGCTAGGATTTATTGCAGTTAGGCCCGAATTTATATTGGGAAGGCTTAGATTGAGCAATGAATTTGATGTTGTTATGGCATTTGAAGTTAATGAACTAACTAGACTTGTATTCAAAAGTGATAGTGGCAATCCCATATTAAGGCCAACCCCAAAAGTGGGGGTGGCCGGGGGAAGGCCCATGCCAGTCCCAGAAGGATTAATGGGACCTTGATTTAATTGGTTTAGCTGGTTAAGATACAGTATATGGTTTCCAGCTGTAGATGCATTATTTTGCTCTTGGTTCTGAAAGAGAAAATAGTAGAGATAAATGAATTAAATAAATCTTAAAATTGATACAGTTTTAATAACAGTTGTCATTATGTAAGTGATACTAACACCACCAGTTGATTGTTGTAGAGTAAATGTCACAGATTGAGAACCTGAATTTTGCGATTGAAATTGTTGTAACTGTTGTAACTGAAAGAAAAAAAAGTTAGTCACTTTTGAAAAGTCGTAAATGACAAAAAAACTTCTCATTTTTCAACTTACTTGTTGTTGGGTGAGAACTGCAACAGGATTATTTCGGCGTGTGGTTGGGGATGTTGTAGAGGATACAGAGTCCCCAAGAAGAGGGCGTGACTGAGGCTGCTGCATGCCCACGCAGCACCTCGAAACTCTGGGCAGCGTTTAGCTACCTTATAGTTCCTTTATTATATTTCTCAACTTTCCAAACGGTACACCTTTATGAATATTATCACAAGTCTAATTAACATGTGTGTATGACTAGATAGCAATAAACATTTGAATAAACCTTTCAACTAACCTTTCAAAACAATGTTTTTTGGAAAGTAACCAATTGTTATATTGGCGTTACGACGCCACTCAACGCGTTTACGCCCAAGATTGCCTGTTCCTGACATGCATGTAGCTTCTGTAGATTCTCCTGTTGACGATTGTATTCTTGCAAGCATTCCCTTATCAAAACTTGTATTCACAAACACTGTTTGGAAACATTTAACTTCTTTTTGATCTTAATCACATACACACATTGTATATAACTTGCAGAATACTTTCATTCGTCAAACTTATTACCCATTAAAGAATAGGTAAACTATGGAATAATGTTTATGTTCTAACTTGTTGCTCGAGAGCATTTGTTCACAAATTTTTCCCATTTATACACATCAACTAACACTTACTATTAGCGCAAGAATATCACTTGAGGTAAGCAATTGGTACCCACTGGCTAAACTTATCAAACTGTTTCTCAGTTTGCTGGTACAGAGCAACTTGTCACATAATTGAGAAACCAAGCGTTTCACTGCAAACTATCCCAGATCCAGAAGCCAAAAGCAGCTAGCTGGCATTTTTCTACAGAGCGACCAAGATCCACAGCTCACAAACATTTCATTATATCCTGAGATCTGGAGACTTTTAAGACCAAACCAACTGCCAGTATATCTTGCTGGGGTATGAGTCCCTGTAAACACTGCAACACAAGAAAGAAGAAGCTTATTAAAGACCGAGGTCAACTTACACCATGCAGGGAGAGGGCTGCGCGCATTCGACTCGCACACGCGGGCGCGCACCGTTGTAAACCCAGCAGCAGGCAGTACGCGAGAAAGGGGCGCGCGGGCCCGCTTCAGAACGGCGGTCCACCACAGCTGGAAATGTCCAGGTCGTTAGAGGTTATCGCGCTCTACGGGTATACTCGATCTGAGAGATCTGCCGTCGCGGATTCCGCACGGGGCCACTCTCCGCACACACTGCACACGGCGACGACAGAGCGGCACCGCGCGCGCTCTGTACCGCTGTACGCACACACACGGCCGCCCGCACAGAGCGAATGCCGCGGGAGCGCACGGGCTGGCTCACCTTCGCACTATATGCACTCTCGAGAGAGCACAGAATCGCGTTGCCTCCTGCAGGCCCGTGCTCTCGCTGGCACGCGGTGAGGGTGCACGAACGCAGTCGAGTGACAAGGCGTAAACAAAGCCGAGGCGCACATACACACCATACAGTCTCTCTCTCTCTTTGGCGGCGGTGGCGGAGCGGGCTCCGGGCGCGGACGGCGGCTACGAGACGCGCGGCGGCGGCGGGTGCACTCGGCTCGGCGCGGGCGAAGCCTCTCCAGCGGGACGTTGCTTGAGACGATGCGCGATGTACACACGCACACAGAAACCCACATACACACGCCGAGATCGCGGCGGCTCACCTCACTCGCGGGGATCACATTCGTCAGCGGCAGTAAGCACAAAACACTGGTGGCGGCTGGCGGCGGCGCGGAGGAGCAAGCGCGGCGGCACAGCCGAGGGAGCGAGCGAGCGGCCAGCCTGCTTGCCTTGCAGCAGCTGCGAGAGCGAGAGAGACGCAGCGCAGGGATGCGGGGGGAGAGAGAGAAAGAGTGAGTGAGGCGCCAAGGCCGAGTGCGCGCGGGCGCGCTCCCACTGCCCGTCTCGTCGCGCTGCCGCGTGCTCTCTCGAGCGCTCGTCCTGGGAAGCCTTACCTGGCCGCGGCTGAAGCCTCGAGCCGGTCGGGAAGACTACCCGGCGCTCGTTCTCGTGGGCTATATCAACGCTGCTCTCGCGTAAACGCGCTTGTCCGTAGGCTGGCAACGGCCATCACAAACGTTCCCATTGTTGCCATAAACGCGGCCTTATAATGTTCCCAGCTTTTCGCGCTGCTGCTACTGCACCATCGCTCTATGTGTGTCCCTAGATCCTAGTAGTATCTCTGCGCTTGATGCATATATGCAATAATGCGGCGGCCGCAGTCGGTAGCATAGGGTCGTGGTAAACTGCTGCGGTCAATTCGTCAGAACACCGTCATCAGCAATCACTGACTCTTTGACTCTGTACTGTAGTCTGTTTCCTTCTCATCGCGACTTGGCGATTGCGAGCTGTACCGCGCGCGCCGCAGCGCCAAAGTAGCAGCTGCCCGAGCCCCGAGTCGCTTGTTTTAGTCAGCCACTAGCGGAGTGCGGACTGTTAAGTAGCCAGTTTTCAGGTCTTCACACGCAGGCTCGTCCCGTAAGTCCCGTCCCGGAATAGAGTGCGCGGGCCGCGCGAAAAGCGACCCGCAGCAGCTGTGCTTATTCGCGCGTGTGTTGCCGAGAGAATTATAAGCGGAGCTGTTCTGCCGATCAGCTATACTTATATCTCTCTCTTATTTGACTTTGTAGGCGATCGAACCGATTTAGCCGATTCGCGAAATCCATATCGCCCGCAAGCGAGGATGAGAGATATGCTACCGCTTTCAGCTTCGAGGCGCCCCGTTTTGTAAACAAATCAACAACGGTCCGCGGGAGCAGTTGATACTTATTAGCTATATAAGTAGGATCAGTCAGCAGCGGAAAGCAAAAGCGGCATCATGGAAGTGACTCGCTCCAGTAAGATTGCGAAAACGCAGGTTCTTGCATGCTATGTAGATGATAGTTTTGTCCTTACCTTTTTTTCCTCGTGTATTGGGTTTCCTATCGATAAAAGCGACTCGGAGCATTACGTCGGACTTGTCATTACGAGGTTAGAATTTGGACCACATGTATTAAAATAAATAGTGTGTTAAAGAACCCTTTTCGCCGCTACTTTTTCTATTGGATTAACACGTTCGGCATTGCCCATGTGCTCCGATTTGGCCTCGTAAAAGCGGTTAATTTATTCGAATATTTACCTGAAGTTTTCCTACATAACGTTTTCTGTTTCTATACTTATAAGTCAAAGGTCAATGTCATTCATGATAATCCTATTAAACAACCTTGTTGATCAACTATGGCTTTTCGTTCATGATTGTTACAAGATTGGAGCGTTGAATTAATTTTCCTATTGATATAACTTTAATAATTACTGCTTCTTTGTTATAACAGTACAATGTAACAATTATTATTTTTAACTCTAAGATAATTTAATAGATAATATTAATGAGAAGTTTTTTGAATTAATATATTAACATTTCATCAATATTTTTCAGACTTTCAAGATGTCTTGACAGAACTAGTCCAAGTTTTGGATAAAGCTACCTTTCTGGCTATTGATGGTGAATTTACAGGATTGAATTCAGGGCCAGATACTAGTGCTTTTGATACCCCTGCTCAATACTATGCTAAATTAAGGTCTGGATCTATGGATTTCCTCCTTGTGCAATTTGGCCTATCTTGTTTTACCTATAATTCAACAAGTGAAAAGTATGTAATTTCTCTCTTTATCATTATTTAATTATTTTGTAAAAGTTTTATTTAATTTTTTTGTTTCTCCTTCCAGGTATAGTCAAAGATCATACAATTTTTATGTTTTTCCACTACCTTTGAATAGATCATCACCTGACTGTAGATTTATGTGTCAGGCCTCCTGTATTGCTTTCTTAGCTAACCAAGGTTTTGATTTTAATAAACTTTTTAAATATGGTATACCATATTTGACTAAATCAGAAGAAGATAAATTAAATAAAAAACTTGAAGAGAAGCAAAAGATGAGAGATGATGGATTTGATCTTATTCCAATTCCTGATGATGATAAGCCACAGATAAAAGAAATTTGGTAAAAATTTAGTTATAAATTTAGCAATAATATAGTTATAAATTTGATAGTTATGCCACATTACTTATTTTATTAACAGCTCTAGGATAGAAGATTTTATTAGTGCAAAAGAAGATGAACTTACGATAGATAAATGTAATGCCTTTATTAGACGGCTGATATATCAAGAAGTAAGACTGAAGTGGCCAAATGAAGTTAGGTTAGAAAGTAAAAATAATAATGGAAATCAATATATTGTTGCCTACAAAGTTGGTTCCAAGGAAGAAGAGGAACAAAAAGATACTGAGAGGAGAGAAAAAGAAAAAAATGAGGTACAACAAGCTATAGGACTCAGCGCTCTTTTAAGGAAGATTTCTGATTCAGTAAGTACAAACTTTAGCTTCCCACAAGAAAAAATTTCCTTTTATTAAATTATGTATTACATTTTAGGGAAAATTAATTGTAGGGCATAATATGTTACTGGATTTATGTCATGTAATTCACCAATTTTTCGCTCCAATACCAGAGAGCTACACAGAATTCAAATCTTTGGTTCACTGCCTTTTTCCAAGGTTAGTACATTATGAACTTAATAAGATAATTCACATTTATTAAAATATCAACATTAATACTGATTTTAATTAATGTTTAAATCTTTGTTTAGACTTATAGATACTAAAATTATGTGCCAGTCTACACAATTTAAAGATTCAGTACCTTCAATTCTTAATCACTTGTTAGAAACGTTACATATTCCACCATTTTCAATACCTGATGTAGAGGCCATTGAAAATCGCAGTTATTCACTTGAAAATGATAAACTGCATGAAGCTGGCTATGATGCCTATGTTACTGGACTTTGCTTTATTGCATTATGTAACAGATTAGGTCAGTTTTTTCTTTTATAATTGCGTAATTTTTGTATAAAAATTCATGTATTTAATTTAATTGATTTTAGGTTCTTTACACAAACCAGAAATATCTACAGTACTCGCAGATTCTCCATTATTAAATCCTTATTTGAATAAGTATGCCTTTTACTTTTTTCTTTTGAGCTTCACGTCCTATTGCTGTTTAGTTGTAAACACGTAAAAAATACTTCTTAATTTTTACAGATTATTAATAGCTCGTTTAAAAGATTATCCTTATATAAATCTCACTGGCAAAGATCGTAAGTTCAATTATTATACAACGTTTTTGACTGACAAAATTTCAAGAATTATTATTAATTAATTAACGTTACAGCCAATCCAAGCAGAGATCACGTTTTCCACATAACGTTTCCAAAGCTGTGGAAACTCAGTGACTTGTCACAAGTATTTAGTCCATACGGTGAGCAAAAAATTATTTTTTGTATTTTAACTATTCATTTACCAAGCTGTACAAAATTCGTTAAATTTTTTATTTTACTGCTAATCAATACTATTACATAATTAAATTATCATATTTATATAGGAGGCGCATATGTATCATGGTTGACTGATACTACAGCCTATGCAGCATTATATCAACGTGATCAAACCAGTGCCATTATTAAAAATCTATTCAAATCTTCACAATATACTTTAGAAAAATATAGAGATCATCAGGCACGTTTAGAAAATGAAAATGAAAAATCAGTTAAAAAGGAAAGAAAAAGGAAAATTTCTGAGTAAGTAGTTTATCTTCTAGTTCATGTAAACGTACATATACTGAAACGAAACGCAAATTACACATTATATCTTTATTTTTCATCAAATGCTAGATTCACAAAATATAAATCGTAAAGGATATTAAATAATTTAGAAATAACAAATTTGTAAAATAATAATACAGTTAATGGCAAGCAAGGCTGTGTATTTTCATAGTAATCACAACAAATTTAATTGCTCAATTTTCACACCTTTTAAAAATAATATTAGAAATATTAATAATTTGAGTATTACCGAGCTTTCAGGGGATATGCAGAATTACATACTTACCGACGTTCGTGTTTTCTATATTATTTTCTTATGGTTTTTAACTTTTGATAATTATTATTGTTAGCCCCTGTCCGTTAACTGGTTACGAAGAAAAGATAATTACAATTATTTAAAAAAAAAAAATAAAAAATAAATTAAAACAATAAAAAATTGAACGTAGGAATCTTCAATGCAACAGCTCCGATATGCTCATTAGGCATAACAGTCGTAGATCTTTTATTAGTATCGAATTTAGATATAAAAAAAAACTTATTTATTTAGTTCTTACCATACTGAATGTTAAATGATTTAGAGGACGGTTTTAGCTTCAATATGCTTAACAAAAAAATTCAAAGTCCAAGCTTTTGTCATAGTATTTATTAAAATTACAGTAAATATGTAAGATTTATTAAAAGATACATTAGATTATAATGTCGTATTATTAAGAGTTTCGATGCTGTACGACGACGTTTTGTTTATATTTATTTTAAAAACTGTAGAAAATGGAAAGTATGACAATAGTTGATACTCAAAGTGTTTAATATAATACTCTATTTGTAAAATTTGAGTAAGCGTTCATTAATCGCAAATATATCTCTAAAAAAAGAAACTATGCAATAAGGGATAGAGATGTTAGCGTGATAACTTGATTTGTCAGATGGCAATTATCGTCGAGAATAATATTCGGATAAACGGCATCCACAAAGGAACAATATGCCTTGTAAGCAGGCTAGAGGAAAAAGGAGTTTGATAAGTGATAAGCAGGAAGCAAAAGGGGCGCTTGATCAGCGGCAATCATCGTACAGCATTGTTATCGTTCTCTCTCTCTCTCTCTCTCTCTCTCTCTCTCTCTCTCTCTCTCTCTCTCTCTCTCTCTCTCTCTCTCTCTTGCTCTCTCCCTCTCTCTCTCTCTCCCTCTCTCTCGCTCTATCTCTCCCTCTCTCTACCTCGTCGGAGTCTTCTTTTTCTTTCCTGAATCTCTTTCACTCTTGGCGCTCGCATGGGCTTGTTTGGTCTCCGGACGCTCGTGACTAATGACCTATGCGCGCGCTCACTCTTCGTGCCAAGAGCGCGCAAACTTTTCTGACCGCATGCGCGCTCGCGCGCCGATCGTAAGATAATTTACGAATGCACTTTGCTCTGTTGTCTTGTTGTCTGAATAACGAACGGAGAGAGAGCAAGAGAGAGAGAGCAGGCTGTTGCAGCAGCAGCTCGAAGATTATATATAAGATGCCTCCTCCCGCTTGTCTTTTTCCACTCCGTTTCTTCAGCTACTCGTCTTGCTTTTATTGTTGTCGCTCTTTTTCTTTCTCTCTTCCTCTCGAGGGCTTCCTTGTTCGAATGACAAAAGAAAACAATGAACAAGATGAGGAGCTAACGGGAGTGCGCGCGGCTGACTGTCACTGATAACGCCGAATCAGCCGATTGTCCCGCAGTTTGTATCTAGTCGCGTGCTGAGATTTAAAAAATAACATAAAAAGCAGCAAACATGAAGTATTTTAATAAAAAAAAAAAAACTTTTTTCTTCGTTTTACAGGACCGACGGGGCGACGGAAGACAGCGAAGCTAAGAGCACGAGCGCGTCGGTGAACGACGACGGCAGCAAGTCCCCGGTGAACGAGGAGGTCGACGGCTGGGAGATGGCATCAGGTAATAATAAGCGTACAAAATACAAATCGCCCAAGCACGACAATGGCAATAAGTTAAAAGCGTCAAAGGCGCCGACAGCCGGCAGACGCGTAAGCGAAGAGGAGTTCAGCGTGGTGCGGAAAGCGCGAATGAAAAACGGAACACACACGGCATCACGTGCGACGAGCAATAATAATAATAATAATAGCAGCGGCGGCGGTGGCGGTCGCGTGAGCATTGCTGGCTCGACGCGTTTCGCGATCCTCAGCGATCTCAACGACGAGGAATACTATGACGGGTATACGCGCCGACGTACGAGCGTCAACGGCGGTGGCGGCGGCGGCAGAGGCCGCAGGAAAGAGAGTCCAGCACGCGTGAGTAGGCGCGTGACGAGTCCGAAAAAGAGCAGCAGCTTGGGATCGGCGCCGCTCGACAAGAGGAAGCAAAGGAAGCGCGATCTGATCGCGAACTGGTGCACTTGGCCCAGGCTCGCACAGATCGTCTTTATCCTCGCGTCCGTCTACTTCCTCGCGGGACTCTGATGCACAATGGCTACGCGATCCTTTTCTTTCTTTATGCGAGAGAACAAAAAGAAAAACAAAGTCACTTCTGCCTATATACTCCTCTTCCTTTACAACGATAATGACCAATGAATATAGACGTGCTTCTATATGTTATTTTATATATGATGACTCGTGTCTTGCTTTTTGTTTTTTTATACGGAACAAAGACACTTATACCATGTGAACACGTGTTTACCCTCGACAACGTGATGTGATGATATGTGATGTAGTCGACAACTTAAAATACTAAATCTTTTTTTTTTTAGTCTAGTAACTTTTTTAAGATTTTTATATTAAAAATGCCATTTTGGCGGTGTAACAGAGGTACCTATATCTTTTGATGGAAGATTTTACAAACTAGGCGTGTATCGTACCCGTAACGATAGTGTAATAGAGCTTTATTTCGGTGATAATTAAGTAAGATATCGACTAAACGGTATTTTTTAAGTTAAATTTTAAATTAATGAATTTCACGAGTGTATCGAGTACGATACGTTGTTGATAAAAAGATATATTTTTACAATTTAAGCGTTGTAAACTTTCCAAAAGATTTTAAAATTTTTATAAAAAATCGCGAATGAATTAAGATCAATTACCACATTGAAGATATGATTTTTACAATGGTGCATTCGATAAGTGTTCCTATAATATTTTAATAATTATTGTGCGAAACATATGTTATTGTATTAGAAATAATGGTTTTATTTCGTCTTTGCGCATTCCAGCACACTATAAAGATGCTATTTTTCGTAAGGTTAAAATCAGCATAAGTATTTACCATCACTATCAATTTCTTCCATTTCCGCCGAGTTAATCAACGATCAATTGTTTATACGACTTTTTTTTATTATTGTATATAATTTTAAGAGTCAATTAACAAGCCTAAGGGCGATTTGTCTAAAATGTACGTTTTAATCGAAACAATAAATTGAGTACCTTTGATCGTTACATTGCCTAAAGACGTTATATATCATTACGCATTTATTCCTAATTGACTTCCATTTTAAAGCAGTGTATCTCGTTGTGTGCGCAGGTAAACGAAGACGGAAGCGCAATCGCATTCAGACGACGGTGGGGACAGAGGCGCGAAACAAAAGTGACACTCAACAAAAATTGTTCTCTGAGAACGACACGTGGGCTTAAAATTAAAGCGAACAGGCGTCTGTCTCGTCTGCGAGAATTGTCACATGACAATTTATTTCAATTTACATGGATTCTGGCAGATATATTTCGTTTTCATCGTTAATATAAATTTTACTAGTTACATGTAAATGTGTAAAATTCATTTGAACAGACTTTTAATTGACTTGACGCATCGATGACTTAATGGAATTTATTGCACTTTTAGTGTAACTATTACACTGTATTCTTTTCAGTAAAAAAAAAAAGAACTTCGTCTTTTGTAATATTTTAATATTTGATAAAGCACAAATAAAAACAAGTCATTGAATATGTGGTTTCATTATTTATGCTAATGATATATGTATTTAGGACTTAGATCATTTACTTTAAATCATCATTTGTTAATTCATTATACCGAGCCATTATTTTAACAGGTAATGTATTCATTATTCAGCTTTAATTTATCTAGATAGCGAAGCCGAGTTTACGTAAGCCATTAGTAATCTATATGTGTACACGCACATACAGTGCAACCCCGCAATAAGCGCGTTTTCCTAGATTCTCGCCCAATTCTAAGAACAGGGTATCCCCACTCCGACTCAAACTACCAGCTCGAGTTAGACTTCACAACCTGTCCTCCCAATAAGCGCGCCAAGCAACAGAGTTTAGAAGAGACTTTTTAATAGAAAAATTTCATTTTCATTAACACACGTACACTTAAATATTCTTAAAAGTATAAATTTGTATGTACAGCACAATTTCCTATACTGCAAACGATATTCACTCTCAAAACGTTGTATTACGTACCCTTCGATGTTGTCAACAAACTGACGATCGTCAAAGCGCTTACGAAGAGAGACAGAGACAGAAGGCGCTATTAGATACTCGAGGGGAAAGTACGTGGAGGGGGTATACCGTTTGTGGAAAAATTCTTCCCCTTACCTACGGGCTTAGGCGCGCTTATTACGGGGTTGCACTGTATGTACATACTTACGTTGCACGTGTGAAATACTCTCCAATCATATAGCGCTTTGATTTACATTTGGTAACAGTAAATCCACATTATATGCCGGTTGCCGTATGCGTTTAGTACCCATGGACTTCCCCGCTGATTGGTTGAACTTTACCAATGAACCAATTAGCGGACGAGTCTACGGGTACTAAGCACATAGGGCAACCGGTATACGGCATGCAAAATGCAATGTGAATTCACTATAACAAACAAATCAGTAAAGTGAATAAAGTAGCAGTTGACGTAAAGGTAGTACTTACTGGCTCGTTGTTCAGAATTAACATTTCGATAATTATATTGAGTATAGCGTGTAAGGTAGTGTCTATAAAGATATCACTTGCATTGCAAACTACTTGGAAACGTCACATCTCAGTGCTAGATTATCAATGTTTATTTTTTTCCAACGTATAGACTGTTTAATAAAGCACCTTTTACCTGTTGAACCCTAACCTCCAGACTTTATATATATATGTAATTAACATTCAGTCAGCTGTCAACAGGTAGCGTTACTTACAAACAGTTGAACAAGTTTGTAGTAGCATTCGAAAGGCGCCGTTGTGTTTATAAATTGAAAACGACAATGTCGAGAGTCCAGCAACGTAGAGTGACGAGTGAATGAGCGGGAAAACAGTCGATGTATAAAGGCAAAATATTGTCTGTCGTTTTTTTATTTACAAACTGAACGGTAGTGCTGCGCGCGTTAAGTAAAACAATGCACAGGCTCGCGTTGGAGAACAACATACGCAGAGAGCAAACCGCCCAAGCGGTTGAGGGCACGCCGCTGCGAGGAAACTCGGCGAGCCTCCCGCCACGACGATTGCTTATTCTGGACTTCGAGCCGGTGAGTACCTATTAATAGTATAATAAATAAGATATAAGTATACCTTCTTTGTTTTTGTCTTGGCGCTAGTGATCCGCAGAGCCGCGTTGGGCATTTTTGGGATTTCCAAGGGCATTGCAGTTTTTAAACTCAAGGCACATGCCGCATAGAAACCCCAACCCTGCCACAACAAGTCTTCTCGTGTACCGTATTAAGTAGGTAGATCTCGTAGCTGCTGAATATATAGCTGCTGCTTTCGCTAAACAAGGTGATAATTAGCTTTGTCAATATAGATATATTACGGATAGGTATAAGGTAAAATGCCCTATACTTTGACAAAACGAAAATTCCGATCAATACTTGGACAACAGTAATAGACTACTTTTATTGATAGATATGATGTCAATGTCGATTTATTAGCATTGTTTACAACAGTATAACAGTCTATTGATATCGAAATCCTTTAGTCTTTGAATTTATTTTTATAAGAAGTATAACGTTTTGAAGGTTATGTTTTCAAAGCGTGCAAAATTGAACATTGTCCAACTTTGGCAATTCTGAATTACCATAAAGCAGTAGTTGGACACATTTAATATCATTGTCCAAGTACTAGGTTAAAATCATGTCCAAGTATTCGTAATAAGCTCGAGTATGGTGTCCAACTATAGCAATTTAAGACGCATATTTTGAACTTACTTTTTTAATATAAAAAAGCATGCATTCATCTTTGTCTTGAAATAAATTGATTAAATCGAGAGCGAATTACAATTAAATAAAAAAAAGTTGCAACGAATTTCGATTATTGATTTTAAAAACACCGTCGTTTGAAATTTTCTCCATAAGTGTTCAAGTATTGGGCATTTTACCTTATAGGTTAGATAGACACGCAACGTTAACTTTTCATTTCGAATGTCTCTGTGCATTTTTCGAAAACAAAGGAAAGTTGAGCTACTGGACTCATTGTTTATATTTGTTCTCTATAATAGCTCACTGTCCTCTTTCGTACCTATATGTACCCTTTGGGAATTATAATGGTGCCGGGATATGCTTGTTCATTTTTTTTTTCACGTATAAAAAATATATAAGTTATTCTACTTATGTACAAGGCAACACATTTACAAACGGTAAAGTATTAAATTATAACATTCAAAGTACTTTATTACGCAGTAATGCACATGCTGGTGCGTACAATAATTTATACTTCGTAATTATATAATGAATTTCTTATTATTAAGTCGGACTCATTACGAATTCCTACGCTACTATTAATTTTGATTTATACATTTACACATCAATTCGAAGAGAATAGCCGATAAGTGACATAAATGTAAATTGAAAATTTAAGGAGATAAGAGGAACAAAGATTTCGGTGTACATACGTGTTACATGTATACTTGATTTAGAACTTATTCTTTTGTCTGAAATGATTAAATAAATAATTGCAAGTAATTCCGTCTCTATACTTACGTACATAGATTTAGAAAAAAAAAATTCCCATAAATATACCATTAACTGGTTTTCGCGACGTCTATATTTTCTAATAAGCTGCAGAAAGCCTTTTACACAAGCTGCGCGTATCTCTTTTAAATTTAAGTTTGTACTTTCTATATTGACTCAAGCGCGGCGCTCGGCGCAAGAACTCGAATAAGTTTGAGACGAAATAAACTAGAAAACGAGTTTTAAATGACGCATGAATCTCGCGGCATAAGGTGCCTCTGCGCGGCGTAAGTACTTACCTATACGCGCGGAATATAATCGTAAATATATAAGAAGAGGCGAATATGGCGCGAAGCACTTGAGGAAAATGAATTTATGAAATTCAGCGCAGAGGCAAAACAAGGCCATCCTTCAAAGTGCGCAGTAGGAAAAAGGGGAAAGGAAGGAGTTTCCTACCGGCTGTCCCTTTTTTTCTCCCTCTTCTTCTTACGCGCGAAGCTGCTATAGAGGTAGTCGCAACCTCATTCTCCTCCTTCACGCGTGCGTATACTTACACACACACACACACACACACACACACACACACACACACACACACACACACACACACACACACACACACACACACACACACACACACACACACACACACACACACACACACACACACACACACACACACACACACACACACACACACACACACACACACACACACACACACACACACACACACATACCCCCACATTCGGAATTTTTGCCAAGCAAAGTGGTTCATCTGCTTTTCGTTTTTCTCCCCCCCCCCTCCTCCTCCTCGTTATGCGCCTCTTTATCGACCCCTAGGAAAGCAATTCTCTCGCACCTTTATCAGTAATTATAAGCTACGCGGAAAATAGCCACTGCGCGCGCGCAACTTCAGGTGCGCTGTATCATATATACATATATATACACGCGATCGAGGCGATATCATATACCTATGCGCGCGTTATAATATATATCTTTCGCCGCCGCGGCGTATGGAACGACTCGAAAGCTATGTGTAATGCGCGCGCTTTATCGATGCTTCCTGCTTTTTATGAGTTAATTTAACTTTTCGTTCGTTCGTTAGGTTTTTTTCCTTTTTGGTAAATATAGAGGCGCGGGAATGGCAGAAAATTTATAACGGACGTTCGGGAGTCGGATGCAGGCAAAGAAGGGTAGATCGTAATCACAAGTACGGAGACTGTACGTGATTTAGCAAATATAGTCAATGATATGTTTTTGCTTTTTTTTTTCGTATATAGAGTTTAAGGAGAAAGTGACGACAACGTGAATTTAGCTCCCGGATAATATTATAATATATAAACTTGTATGGATAATCGACCTTTTTCTCAAAATATTGTATCTGCGATGATAATTTTAAAAATCGATACTCCCGAGTAAACCGAGTTCATAATATATAATAATAATAATAATGATGAAACGACTTTGGATACCCATGAAAATCATCTTCCTATATAAATACCCAATTTTTAATCACAAACATTACTCACATCTATATATGCGCAATATATGTACCGCAAAAACCATCTACCTCACCAAACCTCCATTACGGGAAGTACACGAGGCGATCTGCATAAAATTCATTACTCCCCTAATTGATAGCATCAAGACTCGCGAGAGCGGCGCGAAAAAGTCCCGTCGAATAAATAGATAAACGCTGTTCCGCCGCGCAACGCCAAATGGGCCGCGTATACATATATACACACACACACATCAGCAGACCAGAGAGGAAAAAAGCAAAAAGGCGAGCAGCTTCTTTACCGATCGGCCGGAATGATAATAAGTACATACACGCAAGCTCTCTCTCTTTCTCTTTCGAGGCGCGCAGCGTCGATATCTCCGGGCGCGGCTATATATGCTATGCGCGCAGGTCGCTGTATTTGGCTAGTGGCTTTGCGTCCGCGCGCGTGAGAGAGACTCGCTTATATTACATTATAAAATCGTGGTGTTGAACATGCTCGACATCCTCGTGGCTTAGCGGGTGGCGAGAGCCGTGTACTTTGTACGTACAGATATATATGTGTATGTTTGTGTGGTATACGCGCAGCTATACAGACACTTCGCTTTGCTCTCTTTATCGTCTCTTGTCTTACATTATACACGTGCGCGTTCTGTTTACATATATATTCCCATATATATAGATTGGGTATGCAATTGTGCGCTAAGAATCTGATAAATACACTGGAAAAAAAGTATTGAGCTTACAGCAATACCGAGTTCACAATACCGGATGATGTTGTAAGAAAAATATCGGAAGTCACAAGAGACAAATGTTAAGTTATATTTACAAAATAAAGTATTTAGTAAAATTTGAAGGAATTGTTCGTAATAATGATTGTTGAGAAATAAATAAACTCATTCTTCTTGACCCAACGAACAAAGTATTTATTTAAGCCAACGTTTCGGACATGTCATATGTCCCTTTTCAAGGGTATATAACAAATTACCAAACAATTTTTTAATTAGCAAAAACCTTTTTCACTTTTTAAATGATTACAAAATTACACTGCTCACCTCTAACGCAAAGTAGATTTTTTTTTAAATCATTATTAAAATATATACAACGTTTATGTCTCAGAAGAGACTTGTCAGTCAGTTTGATCTCCGAAATTTAAAATCCATAGAGCACACACTCATATTTATATTGTGCCGTCAGGTACAAACTGACTGACAAGTCTCTTCTGAGACATAAACGTTGTATATATTTTAATAATGATTTTTTAAAAAAAAATCTACTTTGCGGTAGAGGTAAGCAGTGTAATTTTGTAATCATTTAAAAAGTGAAAAAGGTTTTTGCTAATTAAATAGTACATTACGATACAGGTGTGGAAGATGATTATTTACCGCAGGAGACAATTTTCGCACGAGCGAAGCGAGTGCGAAAAGTCGAATGCGGTAAAAATCACCTTACGCACCAGTGTCGTACCGTATTTTACACCACGAGAGCCGAATAATCATATTAAAGTTATGATTTTGAGGTTAGAGTGGTGTAAAAATTGTTTGGTAATTTGTTATATAGCCTTGAAAAGGGACATATGACATGTCCGAAGCGTTGGCTTAAATAAATACTTTGTTCGTTGGGTCAAGAAGGAGTTTATTTATTTCTCAAAAATAAAGTATTGTTCTCACTTGCTAAACTGAGTTTAGTCTGTGAGAATAATACCCGTGCTTCAAATTGATAAAAGTTATGGTTGCCACACAAATACTTTCGGTTCCTATAGTCATACGCGTAGCTATGAATACCACGCATGACAATGGAGATAACCTTTAACTATTTCCTTGATTTATTCTGAATTGCACTTATATTAAAGTTATAAGCCTCACCATAAGTAAACTTCATTTAAAAAGAAATTTAAGATTAAAATAAAAAATATTTTATGTTCATAAGTAGTCTCACAGTAAGACATTATCGTGAGATTCAGTACACTGGATCTTTCCAGGGCCGAAACCATAGTACAGCAATACGAGTATAGTTGTCACAGCTAAGGTAAAATACCCAATACTTGGACACAACAAAAAATCAGACCAGCACTTGGACAGCGGTAAAATATTACTTTTACAAATAAATATGATAACAATATTAATTCATTAGCATTGTTTATGACATTAACTGTCTAGTGAATTTGAAATTGTATCAGTTTCGGTCTTATTAAATTTATAATACGAAATATAATTTTTATGAGGTTAGGTTTTGAAAGAGTGCACATATAAATGTTATCCAACTATGTGGTATTCCTCAATTTCTATACACCCGTTGTTGGACACATTTAAAAAAATTATTAAATCCTATTTTATTTCTATTTGGTCTATGGGAAATGAATATAGGACATCTTATTAAAAATTTCAATTCGAAAATAGGATCAAATTGGATTTAATAGATTTTTTTATCAGGGTTAATTATATTGTCCAACTACTGGTTCCAAGCGTTGTCCAAGTATCGGTATTAGTTTGACATATACTGTCCAACTATAGGGGTTTTAAAGATATTTTTTAAACTGACTTTTTTAATATAAAAAAACATTTAAACATCTTTGTCTTTGCATAATTTAGTAAAATAACATCCCCAATTAGTAATTAGATTAAAAAGATTTGACAAATTCTGTTTATTGAATTTAGAAATACCGTTTATTCACGTCATGTTTCAAAATGTGTCCAAGTATTGGGTGTTTTACCTTATACCGTATCCGTATAGGTCGGACATCAATACTTTTATTGCTGTAGGAGCAAGAATACTGTTATATTTCATATACTTTTTTTCAGTTTATACTAAATGTTTTGTCGCGGTTACATATATACATAGCTACCATCTGAGCATGATTGTGACGATTTTTCGTTGTTTCTCGATGTCACGTGGCTTAATTTTCATACAAGATATATTTTTTTTTCATTCATTTGCAAGGCAAAGAAGAAAAAGATTCGGAGATCTATTTCGCTGTACAAAGTACGGTTCTATATACATTTTCCCGTTCCAGTATAACATTTTAACAGCTATATACATAGTACGCTTACGCTTAGTATTGCACTCGCACAGGGATCAATCCGCATGGATTATGTTATTATATTCATGTTTTAGCTTATACATCACGTTGTATTCCGTAACAATTACAACAAAACTCTTTTAATTTTTCTGCGTACACATCACACGTGCTTTCCAACTCGTTCCAAGAAATCTCGTGTGTGCGTGAGTGTGTACTCTTACCTCATTATCTAAAAGAACTGGAAAATACCGTGACGGTATCAGCGTGTAGTTTGCGCCAGAGGTAGCTTGGGACTTAGCAGGCCAGTAGGATTCAACTACAGCCACCACAGGACCACTAAGGCCCAGGCTACCCTCGGCATCGGCACTTCACTTTATCCACCCACGTGCTTCTGCGTCGCGATTCCAATCTGGAAAAATAAAACAAAAAAGCATGAAACGACCGTTAATACGTTCTGCTCGCACATTACAGTATAGTGTTATAATTATAATCTCGTAAATCGGTCGGTGTAACGTTATAGTGACAGGGTATATATAAATAATGAAAAGGCGGCGCGCGTGCAATTATATGGGCCGCACTGAAGCACGAGTATATATATATACAGGTGAAAGACATCTATATACGTAAAGAAAGTCGGGAAGTATATTATATACACTATATCTATAGAGGAAAGAAAATCTTTACTATTAACGAACAGACGTTTGGATATGAACAAATGAATGTTTATAGTTACACTGAGAGAAATGTTTTTTCAAAATGTTCATATTTAACATGGAATTGTAACTATTAAAATATATATGTTAATAGTTACAATGCCATGTTAATAGTTAAAATACCATGTTAAATATAAACATATTCTTCTCTCAGTGTAGAAAAATTTGTTAACGGCTAAGTCACGAATTGTTTGAGTAAACGACTCAAACTTAACTGTTGACGAATTTAACTATAAATGAACATTCATTTGTCTACATCCAGACGTCCGTTCGTTAACAGTAACAATTTTCTTTTCTGTGTGTGTGTGTGTGTGTGTGTGTGTGTGTGTGTGTGTGTGTGTGTGTGTGTGTGTGTGTGTGTGTGTGTGTGTGTGTGTGTGTGTGTGTGTGTGTGTGTGTGTGTGTGTGTGTGTGTGTGTGTGTGTGTGTGTGTGTGTGTGTGTGTGTGTGTGTGTGTGTGTGTGTGTGTGTGTGTGTGTGTGTGTAACACAGTTAGACGGAGAACGCATCCACACCTATAGACTTCCGCATTACTAGAGTTCTTTGATATTTTCTTTCCTTCTTACTTTCTTCAAATCTTCGAAGTTCCTCCAGCACATGCATGAGGTATATTGTTGAATTGTAATTAAGTTCGCGCGCGCGCGCTTATATGTGTAACTGCGCGAGGGATGTGTATTTTTCTGCGAGCGTTTGCCGGGCGGCGATCAGCCAAGAATTTTCTCAAGAACGCACACAGGCGATATATATATATATATATATCCATCTTTACGTCGACACTTACAGATGAATGTGCAAGTAGCTCTGTTATATACTCTGCATGCTCGCGACGCGAGCCCGCAAAGCTCTTTCACGCGCGCGCTGCTCGTTACATACCGTGTCATTATTTATTTTCTCGCGCTTTTTAAACGCAGCGTGGCAAACTCGTTTTACTGCGCGCTCTCCCTCTCTCTCTCTCTCTTTCTCTCAGAGCAGGATGTTGTTGCTGTTGTTGTTTATTCCACCCGCGCAGTGGCCCTTCAATATGTATATAATTTTGGAAGACGAGTAGCATCCGTCCGCTATACAGCGTCGCGTGGGTTTCCCACACACACACACACACACACACACGTATAGACACGCACTTGTTCACCAGGAGGTGGCGAAGGAGTCTCCCCCCCTCCCGCCTCTCACACGCTTTTCCGGCTTTTCCGCGCACGCCCACTGGATCCCGCGCACTATATATGTAATATACACGCACATCGCCTCGCGAGCGCGCGCACACACTGATGTGCCTCTTGTCGCGCACTCTCTCTCTTGCTGCTTAAAGCGCAAGCGCACGTATATCTTATTATCACACTTAATAGTTGGAAAAGTGCCGGCACCCGCGGAGGACGGACGCGCGCAGCACGCATGCACCGCACACACGCGGAGCGAAAAATGGCCGCGAAACTTTTTGCAAGCGCGCAGAGAGTGAGTGAGAGAGACGCCGGTGTTGCAGCGGTACGCACACTAACACATACAATCTCGACCTTCCTTGCATATCGCATACACGCGCGCGTGCGCATACGCAAACTACCCTATACCCTCTCCCTATATAATACACACAGTGTTGTAGATATATATGCGTGCGAGGGTGTGTGAGCTGCGTGTATACTATATATATATATATATGTATGTATGTATGTCCGAAAGGGAGAGTGAGCCCTGAGAATGGCGGCGGGGCGCATATATACTTTTTCGGCGCGGCGACGCAAAAATCGATGGAGCTGCTGCTTCTGCTGCAGCAGAGGGTGAACGAGCAACCCTTTCGCATTATAGGGGCTGCACTTTTCTCCGCTGCGGCTTAGACGCGCGTATATGTACGCAGACGGCGGGGTGAGAGAGAGGTGGGGGGAGAGAAGGGGATGGGATGTAAGGCCAAACCCCCTCGAGGGCTTGGGAGCCTATGGGCGGCCGTATTCTTAGGGTGATTTGCTGTACGCGAGCGCACTCTGCCCAGCCCCATCGCGTATATACTTTATATATATATATCGGGCGAGCGCGGCGACGTGAGAAAACGGTGATAACGCGAACCGGTTGCTGCGTACACATCCCCTGCGTGTGTATGTATATACATGGATACAGTATATATTTGGAGACTAGCGGCTAGTATGTATATGTAATGTAAGAGTTGGAAAAAGCACGCTTCCTCTTTCACTTTATTTTTTGCCCGTTGCTTTTTTTTCCCTCCTCGAGAGAGGGAGAGATGCTTTTGCTGTGTCACCGCGGATCGACGCGCGGCTCGTATATTATAGAAAAGCCATCTCAGCATCTCCCGCGCGCGTGTAATATAAGTATACAAGAGGAGCGAGAGCGCGCCTCTTCTATAAGTATTCTAGACCGTGAAATTTCAAAACAAAGAATATACACAGCCGCGTGTTCTTCGGTTTCTTCTGTAACGAATGGCTGAATGAAACGCGCGGTGGCCTCCCGTTGCCGTTGAGGATCATCGAGTTTTTCGCGAGAGGATGGATAAAATTCTCGGCGATGTCGTGCACAACGTATAATGGTAAGGAAAGCCTGTATAGACGGTTCTTTTGAATAGCGAGTCCAATTTATACGGGAGCGTTGGATGTTTTTATTTTTTTATTTTTGTTTGTTTTGCGAGTTGTTTGAACTTTGTGTGAAAGTCTTTATACTGACATTTAACGGGGTGGCATAGTCCTACCATTACCGACCGAGCAATTGACACAGTTTCAAGCTTATTAAAAATAAAATACGTAGAATCACAAAAAATCAAGAGAACACCCTTCTGTGGTTTTGAACGTTCTATCACCCAGTAAAAATTTGAAGTCGAAATATCAAATGGTTTTTGCAAAAACTTGGAACGAAACCGAATTTTGTTTTGTTCAAAGTTTTTGCAAAAACCACTTGATATTTCGACTTCAAACTTTTACTGGATGATAGAACGTTCAAAACCGCAGAAGGGTGTTCTCTTGATTTTTTGTGATTCTACGTATTTTATTTTTAATAAGCTTGAAACTGTGCCAATTGCTCAGTCGGTAATGATACGGCTATGGCACCCCCTTAAGAATTCATTTTGTTTCTACGTCGAGTAAAAGTTTCTTAGATGTAGTGCCTGCATTTGTCTCCGTATAGTAAATGAACAACATAATAAAAGAAAATTAGCATCTTGACGGAAATTCCATATATATTAGCAAAAACTCCAAATGCAATGTATATACAAGCTCTAAAATTTTAATAACGTCCGTAATGTATACACACACACACACGCGCGCGCGCGCGTGTGTGTGTGGTGTGTGTGTGTGTGTGTGTGTGTCCGTTCTCTGAATATAAATATATTCGAAGTATATTCGCCGAAGTTTTCGAATCCGAGATAAACAAGAATTGAAGAAAATAAATAAACAGTAGTACATTTTCGTGAGGCTTTAAAGAGTAATAGACATAATGTCCCAACTCATTTATTTGTCAAAACAATTTTTTTCATAGCAGTAAAGACGCTTATCAAGGAGCTCGGGAGCGCTCCGAAGGCAAGTACAGAAGAAGCCTAAAGGAGTGACCCGTGCTACATATACATTGAAATGCGTGTGCGAAAAATGAAATGCGCCTGTACACGTTTGCATTAGTTTAAACTATATAACATATTACTGTCAATCGAAAGCCATTTCATTGCTCTACTCAAATCAAAAGATTTTATTTAAAAAGATTATCTCGTTCAAAAGATATAGAGAGCAGAATAATACTATAGTTTTTAATAGAATCGGCCATTTAATCATTGAAATTTTACCACATATTGCTCTTTTATCTATTACAATATATACGTCGGCAAGTATCAACCTTTAAATTGCCGCCAAAAAAAACATCCAGACATCGCAGTACCCGACGCAACTCTGTATGTATACAATCCGACGTTACTCATCTATAGACGACAACGAGACCACTATAGCTATCCTCTCGTGCACATGCATGGCGTCGGCATGCGAGTTACTTATACTCTTTTTTTTTTTCTTTTTACGGGCGATTTGCGGTGACATTATACGGAGGAAAGACGAGGAAAGTGCGAGAGGTATACGAGGTGGCGCGCTTGAGAAACTGCCGACGTAGCGCGCAGATAAGAATCGCGCAGTGTCTTTGCCTGACTGCGTGTGTGTGTATGTGTGATAGAGAAAGAGCGCAAGGCGCGTGTTCGGAGGCGCCATTCTTTCGACGCGCCGCGAAAAGCCGGAGGAGAGAAGGTATACGAGTGATGGCGTTTGTTTGGTATTCGTATATGAGCGATTTTACAGAAATCGTCAAACAATGATGGGTTCGAAATTAAAAACAGAATTTTTGAGGGACCAGATTATTTTTGGTTCTTTAGATCATTTTGAACGTACAAAACATCGGGAACATGATCAATTGGGGGTCAAGCTTTTGCGGATAATATAACTTTAATTCGAAAAAATGCTTAAAAATGGCCTCCTTACATACATGAGTTTGTCAAAATTAGAGAATGCGAGCTTTCATTTGCTTCTTGCCGGATGAAAAAATGTGAATTCCTTCAAAAGTTACGTGAGTTTGAAGATGAGCGTAAAATATGTAAAATACTGCGTGAAAATGCAAAAGAGCGAGTTTTTGCAATTTTTCAATGTATATTTACAAAAACTATTTTACACTCATCTTTGAACTCGTATAATTTTTTAAGAATTCAGCATTTTTTCATTCGGTAAAAAGCAAATGAAAGCTCGTATTATCTATAATTTCATTCACGTTTTTTTAAATGTATGTACGACTCTCCTGTCAAAACGATTTATATTTGTAGGGGGTCATTTTTCTGCATTTTTAAAAAATAATTTTACTACTTGGAAAAACGCTTGTTACCAGATTCACCTGGTTTACAAATATTTTTTTATATTTCGAATGGTCCAGAGAACAAAAAAATATCTGGTCTGGTAGGTGCATGGCCCACAAAAAAATTTTATTTATATTCGTACCCAATTGTTTGATGATTTCTGTACAAAATTGCTCATATAATATCTATTTATCATAGTAGAGATGTGACGCAATATACTTTCAGCTGATTTTTCGTTCTTTTTCTAAATTTTTTTTTTTTTTTTTTTTAGCAATAATTCGATTTTATTTACGCACGTGTGTTCGAGCTTTCATCAACCGCTCACTTTTTTCGTACAATATGCGATGGGAAAACATATCGCGAGTCGAGTTATTTGATCCTCTCCCCCAATCAGCCAAAACAATCTACATCACTTACAATGCATTCCATTCTTCTCTCCGCAAATATATTCTCAACGGATCGGTCAGCTTATGGCTTAAATTTCGAAATAGCATACTTAAATTTTCGCACATCGAAATTCTCTTGCGTAATAACTATACATATACATACGCACACTAATGCATCGGATGTAGAGAGATCGCCAGAGCGATTACGCGCACGTATATACATATAGGTATATACTACATTCATCGCGTTAATATTGACTTTAATGCTCGCGAGTGAGATCGAGGAAAATCGCCGGATGTTGATGGATCTGTATTATATAGGAGAGCTCTGGGAGTAATAGTGCGGTAAAGTCGGCGAAAAAAGCGCTCGTGAAAAGCGCTTATAAATGCGCGCCAAGGTGCTGCGGCGCATTATAAATCTGTATATACCTATATATCCAACGGCAATTTGTTCTGCATTCTTTTCTTTAGGCCTGCTTCTATTCTCTCCGTGTCGTTTTCGCCCTAGAAATCAGGAAATCGACTGAAGCCGGCCAACGGGAGAGTCATTTCCTCCGGGATCTTATTTAAAGGTGAAGATAGAGAGAGAGAATATAGATAAGTATACGAGCGTCTGTTCGCTCTTCTCGCCTTTCACCTTTTTTTTATTTCGCGTAAACTCTCACATAAGCACGGGATATTTCGGCGTAACTTTTGCGCGAATGTATTTCTGATTAATGTTTTATAAAGTAACCTCACGGTGTTAAAAAATTGTCACCGACATATATTTCATAAATATGACATTTTTATTAAACTGAGCGGGTATCTGCTCAGGATATTGAACACAATATCAATACACACTACAGTTATAAACATACGAAATATTTGCTAGAGCTTTTATAAATTTTTCCCAGAAAAATATAATTGTGATATAATATTGGTTTACGCTAGTTAAATTAACTTATTATAAGATATGTTCTTAACAAAAAAGGAAGTCTTCGATTTTCTAAAAAAACTTCTTCAAAGAAAAGGAAAATTTTTTCATTTTTTTTTAATTCAAAGGTGATTCTAAACAATATAATTTTCCTTTTATTTTTTTGTGTGTATTAATAAAAATATTGCAAAAAATAACTTCACAATCCCTTAAAAAGAATTTTGTAACATAAAGACATTTTTTTTTAAATAAAATATATCATCAATGCAACGTAAACATTGTAAAAAGTTTACCAGAAAATATTGGTGAAAGATTTCAAATAATATATATATTTTGTTTAAATACATTTAAAAATGTTTCGAAAAGGTCGTACAAATAATAACCAAAAGGTAGGATTTATCAAACAAAAAGTTTCTCGGAATCGTTAATGAAAGATTTCGGAGCATATCTTTTATTCAAAAATAGTTATTTAGCAATGTAGCTAAATGTTGAAAAAGTTGTTTGAAAAAGAGCTATTTCGAACAAGCTCTGAAAAAGGAGATATTTGAAAATTTCACTTTTTTTAAATGTTATCAGCTTAGCAGCTTAAATTTTGGATAAAAATAATCATTTCCAAAGTAGCACCTTTTTGATACTTACTTCGATCCGCTAAATAAATACTTTTTCAGCAAATTTGAAATAGCTCCTTTTTACTCCCAGTCGACGAAATAGTATAGGTAAAAAGTAGAATATTATATCAAACAAACAGTACATGATAACAGTTGAAAACACTTCTCAGAATTCAATCACATTTTGATATTTATATAAAAACTACACTGAGAAAAATGATGTATTAAAAACTACTATAATATATAGGAACGTGGGGGCAAATCTCAAATACCAAAATTTTTACTATATTTTATAGTAAACATAGATATATACGTAATAAAAATTGCTATGTACATAGTAATTTTTACTATAAAATATAGTAATAATTTTGGTATTTGAGATTTGTTCCCACGTTCCATTTTTAATACATAATTTTTCTCAGTGTAATTTCCTTTCTTAAACGTTTTTCAAAATTCTTTTTTCTCATCTTCTATTTGTTTAACTTAAGTGATATTTAAGAAATTTTAGAAAGTCTAAGAAAATTTAATAAAACAGAAGTAATAATAATTTTATGTTAGTTTTTTGATTTTTTTATTTACGTTTATTATTATTACCCTGGTAGAAATTGTACAAAAATAAATTTTAAACCAGAAATTAGGAAATTCGATCAGAATTGTCTAACTTATGTTTAAGAGCTGACTAATTTTTAGGGAGGGGGTCCAGAGTTTCGACGATTCACTATAAAATTGAAGTCAACTATAGACGTTTTTCAGTTCGACATATGATAATGCAGATTGTTCTTAATTTCGAATTCTAAATTACGAAAATCATATTTACGAATGTAACACTTCACCTTCTGTCCAAAACATCGAATTTCATTAATAGAATTTTAATAGGGGTACAATATAGACATTTCGAAATAAATCATTAGAAACAGGTTATATTTGCTTTGAGATCGTATGGATGAAATTCGATGTTTTGGACAGTAGGTGAACTGTTACATTCGAAAATATGATTTTCGTAATTTAGAACGTCGAAATTAAGAACAATTTGCATTCCCATATGTCGAACTGAAAAACGTCTATAGTTGACTTCAATTTTATAGTGAATCGTCGAAACTCTGGACCCCTCTAATTTTTCACGAGTCCGATTAAAATCTTGATTAAGCTGATATTCATGAACGAACAAAAATTCGTAAGAACTATTTAACAGGCTTTTAATTCCCCAATAATTTAGAACGATCGAAATAAAAAATAATATATTGAAAACAAAGGAAGATGCTCATGCGCCCTCTGATGAAATATGAATAACAAACCTGCGTAAAGTGGATGTGACTATAAAAAATCTGTATAAATTTTAGTATTTGAACAAAAACGAACTTTTTGTAAAAAAAAAAAAAAAAAAAAAAAAAAAAAAAAAAAAAAAAAAAATGTGATTTATTTTACTTTTTACTTCTATATACATGCCGGATGGAATCGTGATTTTTCTACTTATTTTATATTTATGACTTTCCCTTCGCCCTTCACTTTTCTGTATCGATTTTGTTTTCAAATGTCATATTTTAACGCGGTCCAAACAGTGGCATTAGTTTCATATCTTCCTCTACGCACGACCCATTGCTATACACATTCTCCTTTAAAATCAAACGCAAAAAGGAATCCGGTCACACCATAAACTGTAACATTTTCGTCCACTCTCTTTCACCTACAACCTCTTTTCTCTATATTTTCAACCCACACACCCCAAAAACAATCCTATTTTTGCCGCATCCCTTACCAGACCAAAAAAGCCCATTCGAACACCTAACAGCATTACAGTTATACAGCACAGTATTTTGGCGCGTGCAGCTTAAAAGTTAGTTTGTCCGTCCATTTTAGCATGGCGGTGTTGTCGTCGTCGCGCCGTCCCCCTCTTGCATCGACGCCGGCGAGGCTCCCGCGGATCGATAACCCTTGGAACCCCGAAGGTTAGAGAGAAATAAAAAGGATAGTGTGTGTGTGTGTGTGTGTGTGCGTGTATGTATGGGCTCAGCCCCCTCGCCGGGGTTTGATTGAATTTGTCTGTATGCGCTATTATATACAAAGAGAGAGGGGGTGCCGGCAGGATTCGCCCCACGCAGATAGCGGCCAATCCTGTCGCCTCGCTGTATACATGCACTTTCACGGTTGCAGTCTGTAACGTTTTGCGGGTGTTTTTCCACGAATTTTGCTCTTCTCGACGAGCAAGTAAAAGTGTATACATATAGGTGTAGTCGCGGGATGTATACTACAGGCCGAGATTCCACAGATTTCAGCGACACTGTATGTAGCTTCGATCGCTCTTATCATGTATAAATATATATGTATATACGGTAAAAGACCCAGTAGATAGACGAATCACCGTTTAATTAATAAGTAACTTGAACTTGTAAGCCAAACTATATATTTTACTTAGAAGAAGAATACAAAATTAACTGAATATAATTTTTTATTACGGCCTATCTATTATTAGCAGTAAGTTGTATCATTAATTAAAAGGTCGTCTATCTATTGGGTATAGTTTACCCTAGAAGCGCGGAAAATGGGTGAAGCGAATATGTGAGGAGGCGCGGGCATTGCAGCTGTTGCGCCGTAGGCATCGTATATACATAGGTATGTATACACACTAGTATATATGTACTATATGTACGTGAATCCTCCGAATTTCCCACGGCTCGTCCCGCTCCGCGGAAAAAGCGAGAGCGCTGTGCAATGTAGAATACAGTATACGTATATACACGTTTGTATACAGAGAGTGAGAGTGGCGGCATGGCTGCAGCGTCGGAGTTATGCATGCGCGCATGCACACATAACGCTGTTGCCGCCCCTTCCGCGAGAGAGGGATAGAGAGAGCATCGGGATCGGTCTATAGTTGCGTAACCGCGATTTCGGATTCTCTCTCTCTCTCTCTCTTTGGCAGTTTGCCTATATTCTCCGGTGGCAATCTATTTTCTTTTTATTTTCACTCGTGTTTTGTCTTTTAATCCTTCTCTTCGAATGCCCTTCCGTTGATGTATATTGCCGATGCTGGATGTTTCTCTATTGAAAATCGACAGAAAGTTAGTAAGTCGCTGTGTTAAGGGAGAAATATAGCTGCTTTTTCGATTGCGATGAAACGGTTTTTTCGTTTATATTTTTCCCTATTTCGTGGTGAAAACACGTTATTGTCACATAATAACCGCAAAATGTTCATGGTAAATGTTTCACGTCAATTTAATTCTGTACTTACTTAGTTTGTTAAAATACAAATGCGGATCACTGGAATTAAATTGGTTTGTAGTATTCCTTAACGAGTTTTAGACAAAAACTGCAATTTTTCTATTTCATTTCGATTTTCCATAAAAATAATAAAATGACGCGATTTATTTAAAATTGAGTCGAATTTTGCATCAAGAAGTGACTGAATATAGTACCGGAGTATAATCGTTTCATCGATGGTCCAACGAGGTTTTCAGGTTTTGACAATTTCCAGTGCAACAAGCTATTAAGCGATGCTTGACGAAAAAATGTTTCCCGTTTTCGCCAGGGACAGGTTCAGAAATATTTAGAAAACTTTGACTTTAATTTGAATAACCACTTATCTCTATTTTTCATTATTTCGGGTGAATCGAGTTTTAAGTTTAGCACCGGTGTTTTAAATCAAGAAAAATAAGATCGAATGCGACACTGCATCTCTGAATACTAATGAATACTAATCTAAATAACATATTTTTTTCAAATTTGTTTTATTGATCACTCATTTTCCAAATATTTAGATAAGGTAATATCGATGTTAATGAGTTCAAAATGATGTAGTTTTTATTTGTGCAACGTTTCGGTAGCTGATTTCTGTTAACAGAAATCTTATTTCTTAGTTATTTAACAGAAATCTTTAGTGCTTGATAAGGGTAGCGAATCAGCTACCGAAACGTTGCACAAATAAAAACTACATCATTTTGAACTCATTAACATCGATATTACCTTATCTAAACATATTTTTTTACCATAGTAACTAGACCAAATAGCGTTCATGTCTTAGAAAACGACTTTACTTACGTGGTTAAATCCGGGAATAAATACAAATTTCAGTGGAGTTACGTGGGTTTTCCGATCTCAATGACAATTATATTGTTTTTTCGGCAACTATATATGATATAAATATGAACTATCGTTCACGGGAGCTTGTGGCGGTAAATGTGTGTACTCTTTCTAATACAGCTACCTTGCTATGGGTACACTTATAAGAATAAGGAAAGTCTGTCTCTTTTATTGGAAAAGTGGAGTTGTATAGTTTTTCCAGGATATTAGATGAAAAAAAAGTAGAGTTATATGATTTTTTTGGGAATTATTATTAAAAAAATGTGGATTTATGGTTTTTCCGGGAGTGTAATAGTACGATGCTCAGTCGTTTACGCATTAATTTCAGCGACCGAAGACGACGTTTCTGCGGTCAACGCGCGAATCGACAGTCGGTCAGAGTGGACAGCTATATAACCGGGTATCGTGTATCCCTACACCGAGTCTGCGGTTTCTTCGCTCTCTCACACCTCACCTTCTACATAGACAACACACCCTATCCTCCCATATATACCTCTTCAAATACTTTTTTCCCTACAAAGTAGAGCATATATAAAATTAATATAATCTATACGACAAACTACTCTCCCCTGCACTTATCTCCCTCGGAAACAGCCCTAAAAAGAATCTATAACAAATACTGTCAACGTCGTAATCTCCGTACACGCGCCAAAACTACGTCAAAGTATAGTTGCTAAAAGACCTCGAGAAATGCCGTATGTGTATAAGATAAAGTGCGCGACGTACGTGCATACAAGGCGCGCATACCCTCTCTATATATACATAACCAGACCGAAAAGACGACGCGCGCAAACAATGCGTTTAGCCTTACATAGCTGATAGTAGTCGAGCGCTTGGAGCTCGCGCGATATTAGAGCCCCATTGCCGCGTGTATTAGCGTCTCGCGCGCGCACGTGTGGGCAGCGCGACACAATGGCCGAGACCTCACCCCGCGGCCAACTTCTTATCCTCGCGCTCTCTGCACGTGTGCCGCGCGCACGTATATCCAGGTGTATTTATGTACGTATAACTATGTGCGTAGATCTGTCGGAGGACTCGGAGGAGGGAGGACACGCACGTGTCGATGTCGATCCAACGAAATATATACACAAACACACACTTGTTTACGAAGTCTGCGGGTTATTGCGGTTCTTCTCTGTACACGGTTTCCAAGTTAATTTCAAGAATAGCACACGGGGGGGGGGTGTAAGTATCTGCCTCTAGCTCTGAAATTGAAACGGAAAACGCGGTACTGCGGGAGGGAGAGGAAGAGAGCGAGAGAGAAAGACAGAGAGATGAAGGATAAGAGAAGCCAGAGCGCGTATGAGGGCTACTCGGCTCTCTCTCTGTCTGCTCATTAGTCACAACGCCCACGAGCGATTAATTACGCGCTCTTATACACACGTATATACATACACAGACGCGCGCGCGCAGATGTCAGATTATTAGGCGCATCCGGCATTTGATTAACCGCGGGTATATCGCCGCTTTTCCGGCTGTAGTGTGATACTGCACGGGAAAGTGCAATAGCGGGTGTGTATGCCGATAGTGGGTCAGTATTTTGGAGCTGGTCTTTTATATCGTCGGCTTAGTGAAAAACGCGGACACGTCGATTCGTCGATTTTTCGTTGAAAAAAAGTGGAGACCTCACGCCTGGATTTTTTTCTCTTCATTAAAAAAGATAAATTTGATAAATGTATAATTGAAGCAACGATATCAGAAACTACATAAATAAAGTACAGAGCAAGCATTTTCAAGGAAAAATCGACGTGTCCGCTTTTCCAACGAAAAATGGTCGTGTCCGCTTTTTCCACTAAGCCGACGATATATTATATGGGTTGTAGTTATGGAGAAGATTCGTAGAACTTATACAGGTTCGTCGAATTATTTTTCCGCAATATCCTATACGGCTATACGTGATATTGGAAGGATGGTACTGTCCAATCTTGTGTAAAAGTGAATTTTCTTTTTGCTTAAGTGCGAAAACAGCTTTCAAACAAATGGAGTTTCTTCTTTTTCTCAAAAGGAGTAGTTTATCCCTTTTTAATGAACGGTTTGAAACATGAAACTTCTTTTGGAAAAGAAGATTCTTCTCTTCTTTTTTTAATGAAATTTTAACTTTTTAAACGCATTGAAAATTTTAATTCGGCCACACCCACATTTCTTCGGACACACTTTGCAAGTAGTAAAAAAATGTGAAAAATATGGCTTATAAATTATTTCAAAATTTTCCGAATTATTTTCACTTGTTTACCGAAGAATTAAGTCGAAAAGTTGCCGCATTAGCTACAACAAACGCTGAGCGTACAGTTATTACGTTTTTTACGGGCCATTCAAATCATTTATATTTATTACGTTTTTTATTTAGCTCTTAGCAAGGCTAATTTTTTATTTTTGAAGTGTCAGGAATTTTTTTTTATTAGATGATAGATTGTATTTTGAACTATGTCTATACATTTTTGTCGATTTTGCCTTGGAAAAAAATGAATAAACTATTTTGGATTAAATTGGTCGAATTGATTAAATTCTAAAGATGCCTTACAGAAGCATACAACAAATTTCCACTAAGGACGTTCTCCAAGTCAACTTCATCAATATCGCAAAAATTGTAATCTAAAAATATTATTTATGATGGAAACCCTTCATGACTCTCTATACACCACTCTAAAAATAATAAAAAATGACGGTGTAAGAAAAAAGGTGCCAATACGATATTTGAAATAAATACCACTTACACGGTGTGACTATATATAGATATACAAATAACATGGTAGTTTTTCTTTATGTCGCTATGTCTCTGAAATTAATACCGCTTGCCATATTGAAAATTATACCATATTATTCCTCTCGATTTCTAATTTTATATCCCACGGTTGGAAAAAAATCACAAAGAAAACGTTTTTTACAGTAAATTAAAATGTATTTTTCCAATGAGCTTAGATAGGGATCCCATGTTAACGCTGAAATTTTGAAATCAAATATTTTTATTTTGAATATCACTTTGGACGTAGGGCTTTGAAGCATGTACTAAGGACTAAAAATCAAACATTTTCTGCAAGTTTCACGAAAATCACAAGAAAATCGTTTTCTCAGAGAACGTCCTTAAGGTAGCCGAATTATCTCGAATTATGTACGTTACATTTTAAATATAATGTTACTTCCAAACAAAGGTTATTTTTATTTATTTATAATGCTTTTCCAGCATTTCCACAAATCATTTAAATTATCTGTTGTAAAACCGGTCAAATTAAGTAAATTTGTTCAATGTAGCCGAAAGATACAGCTTCTTGCGTATCATGTGGTACGAATAATAGAAATTCATACGGCTTTGAATGATAAATCATCAGCCATCCCCCTTATCTATACATAAAATGTTCCCATATTTTTCCCCACACCCCAACGTACACGTCATTCCAAAAAACACTCGCGACTATCTCTATATTCACTCGACCGCTCGTATAGATTCGGATCAATACCGCGCGCTCGACTTTGTCTACCCATTATGCACTTATATACTCGCGCGCTTCAGCCTCTCAACCGGTCTGTCCTCTTTGTCGTGCCTCTCGTCTCGTCGTCTATCGAAAGAGAGGGGGGCGGGTGCATATACACCTCCTCCTCCTACTCTTGATTTTCCTCCTTTTTCCGCGTAGCACCCCGTATATGAGCACTTGCCGTTGCCACCGTCGCTCGACTGACGTTAATTGGACAATGGTGAGCGCACGTGGCCGTATTAGGCGATCACGGCCGCTACCGCGACCTGTACACACGAATATAATTTTCCACCCGCAGCCCGTAGGATATTCTTCAAAAGGGTAAAAATATGGGATGAAATAAATAATCACAAGTGTGTGTTCCGAATAAAATGGTGCCATCTTAGCCCGGTTGAAAAGGGTGCTGCATCTCGCGCGCTAATTTTTTTTTACTCCGATTTAGGTTGGCAGTACTGTCGTAATATTTTTAACGTTTCGTTTTAAATGTGAAAAAATTAATTTTGTTGTACTCTTTTTTGTATGGTAAAGTAAGGAAGACCTACATTTGTAGTGCATGTGTGTACTATATTATAAACGTCTTCTGATAATACTATCATTAGATTCTGTGCCTCGCTGCATCGATATTGGTGCACAAGATGATGTCCAAACAAACTATTATGCACCAAGTTCGAAAATGCGATTTTTTAGATAAAGATTTTTAAAATACGGCTACGCCACCATAAATGCTCCAATTCTCTGATTTACTCGAATTTCATTCCTGGTAGAAAATTAATCAGCTTTTTTATCTAAGCTGTTATAAGTTAGCTATATTTCTTAGCTAAGTAAATTAGCTACGATGTTAACTATAATTTAGCTAAAAACTCGTTAATCTCTTTTAACCCTTGAAAAGCGATTTTTGTTAGCTATAAATTAACTAATTTTTATGGCTAAGAAGGTGATACACTCAGGGCGCATTCGATGCGTGCTCTAGGTGTTTGGGGTAACCGATGACTGAGTCTAGGTGATATGCTCCGTAGTTTTGAGCGTCTACCACGTTTTAGATGCGTTCCAACACCTAGAGGCACAAAACTACGGAGAGCATCATATCTAGACACCGTCATCGGCTACTCCGAACACCTAGATCACGTATATTAGATTTTGACTAAAAACTAACAATATTCTGAAAATCTAGCTAATTTATAGCTAGAATATGTTTAAGATTTCTAACAGGGTTGTAGAAAAATATTTAAAAATTTGCATTTGCTTAGGGGAAAGCGAAGGATTTATAATATTTATATTATTAATATTATAATATAATATTGATGATATTAATAATTGAACAAGCGGAATTAAATGCATAAATCCCGTAAAAAATATGCGACAACCTCACGAATCCGAGGTGTCTAGTCCGGTGCTCTGACCACTGACGCACTGATGAGTGTCACGGCTCGGGATCACGGATTCGATTCAAACTTTAGGATATGTTTTTGAATGTACAAACACGAAGAAAGCCGCATTATTGAACTCTAACGCTCCACAAAGCTCAAGTGAGGGACATTTTTAACTTTCTATTGAAAAAAATCTTGAAAAAAGCCTCTTCTTAAAACGATAACCATTTAATCATGGAAAGTCTTAAATACCATTTCAATAAGAGAAAATAAATTCGCTGGTCAATTTCATGCATATTTTGGTGCAAATCGAAATGATATTTCAGATTTTCCAAGATTCAATGAATACCGTTTCAAGAAGAGGCTTTTTCCGAGAATTTTTTTTTAAATAAAGCTAAAAATGTCCAAAATCTAAGTTTTTTTTTAAGCGTTACGATCTAATATACCGGGGTCTAATGATCTAATGATGGTGCCGAAGACAACTGGGATTTCAATAGATAATAAAATGAGGGTCATAATACATACAGTTCACATATGCATGACATCTAAAGCTTTCTTGCTTTAACATAGAAAAAAGAATATAACAGAATCAACTTTTTCGCTTTCAGAACGAAAAATTAAAAATATTACGTAGTACTACTGTCAACCTCAATCCGATTAAAAAAAAAAAAAAATTACCGCGCACCTTTTCATTCGGAAGCGACGGTACGATGTGTGATGTGTATAATTATTTGGCTAAAATACGGCACGGATGAAATAGTGCGCCGCGAGTGCCGCAGCAGCGAGACAGGCCTACTTATATACTCGCGCATTCAATTTATCTGCTTCTCTCTCTCTCTCTCTTTCTCTCTGTCGTCGGAGTCTGCCACTCCTTCGCGAACGTGAGTATAAAATAAGACCGAACCGCTGCCGCCCCGGCTGCTATAGCTTTTAGTCCACTCGTCTATCGCTGACGGCGGTATGCGCGCGCGTCGATTATCGGATACAGCGAGCTTGGAAGAGCGAGAGAGAGAGGGGGGAGGGAAGAGGAGGCTCCGCGATATTGCACTTGCGCGAGAGATGGAAAGTTAACGGTAATTCTTCTGGGTATAGATATACGTGTACAAAGCGAGAGGGAGAGGGAGAGCGAGAGAGATAGAGACAAATACCAGGGGTACGTGTATGTATAATAGTGCGTAAGGGGGCGAGCTGTCAAGGACGTAAACGTGTAAATCCTGGGGCGCGCGCCGATTCGTTAGTGCTGTATAATAATATCGAGCGAGAGCGCCGAGGTATTGCCGAATGCGCCAAAACGCATTTCCAACTATAGAATCCAGCTCCTATATCCATGCTCGTCCCATTCAAAGCCATATGATTTATTTATTTATTTCTATATATGGGTGTGTACATCTGTATATATATTATAGGTTGCGACAGTGACAATGATTTATCGCGCGCATCATTATAATGCCGAGCTCTTTTCGAATACCTGCATTATACTTATATCAATCTGCCCGCCGCGTGCAGTGCATTCGCGAGTCGTCGTCCGGTATATTGTCGTCGCCTTATCGGACACCCTGATGGAAACCGGTATATATCGTGCAGCGTTTAACAATCAGCTTGACGCTTTAATCGAACACCCTTCCCTCGTTCAAACGTTCTATCTTACATATAGATCCACCTAATACACATATATAGATCGAATCATTAATTTTTATATATACACGGAGAGAAATTCCCTAGTTAAAATTACTAGAGTCTATTGTAATCTTGTCACAAACTACCCAAAATGGACTTTTTAGGAGATTTTTAACAAATTTTACCGTATACTATTGTAATTTTTATGATTCACATACGAAAATTTGATAGATTTTTATAAAAAATTGCAATAGTACCTTGTAAAAAGTCCACTTTGGGCAGTCTGTGAGAAGATTACAATAGACTAGTAATTTTAACTATAGGGAATTTCTCTCCGTGTATATCAAACTTCAAACATCATACGTCTCTACTATATATTTGCTGTTAATAGTATAAAAATATAGCCATCGCCGAACGCGAATTCTAATGACCGACGATTGCCAACTCCAATAGCGTATAAAACATAGTAATTTTTCGCCGCGCGCTATCGGCCGCGGCAATTAAACATCCCGCGCGTGTCTTATCGGGACCGGTAGGAATAGCCCGCTCGCGCGAAGTAAATAATTACCCCGTGCGCACGCGTGTGCGTGTGCGTATATACATATATTATGCAGCAGCAGTGGCTGGATATAGCCGCTCGCTCGCTCACGAGAGCAATTACTCCGGAACGTTGCAGCTTCTTCTTGCCTGCTCTCTCTCTCTCTCTCGCTCTCTCATCTTTTTCTTGCCTCGATAAAGCCCCCCATGGGATATATCGCTGCAGCAGCGCTTCCTCGCTTCTTTAAGCTTTTAACGGCAAATTAAGACTATACTCGAGAGAAGAAGTACACAGTATAATGAAAAGCCATGGGGAAATAATAATTAAATATATATACCCGGGCTGTGTAATCCTCATGCCGAGAGATGAGATCGGTCGCGCAGCGCATGATGATCGAGGAGCCGGCGGGCCGGCGATGACGCGGAGTAATCGTCGGAAAGTGGATCGCCCCCCCCCCTCTCTCTCTCTCTCTTTCTCTTATCAGAAAAGTTTCATCCGAATGCCATTTCAATCCTTTTATCTATATACGCGCCCTCCTCTCTCTCTCCTTCGTCTTCTTTATCTCGCTGGCAGCCGAGAGTCAATGAAGTCGAACCGATAGATTTCCAGGACGATAACGCGCGGCCGAGCTCCTAGCCGCTACTCCTATTTATAATCGGCATTTCGATCGGCGCGGCCGATAAAGTCGCGCGTATATATACGTACGGTGCGAGCCTTCGTCGTGTCTGCCCCCCTTATTTTGCTCTCTTTTTCAGGAAGGCCCTTCTTGGCCGCCGCGGAAAATGACGATTCAATTTCATATTTTTCCGCGCGCAGTGGGACCGTGCTTGCGCGTCTGTATAATATATAATGCCGCCGATTGATAAAACCCACGCGCGCGCGGCTATACGATTGTCGATTAAATATACACAACCGCTCGTGAAGCGTGCGTCAGTCGCGATTATTGTGTTTTTTTTTTTCAACACGTGCATGAAAAAGGCCCTTTTCCTGCATAGAAAGGTGAATGGAAAATCGAGCATTTCGACGGGAGGTAGAGAACTTAGGCTCCCGTTACGACGACTCGATATGCCCGATCTCTCATCCATCTTTAATGCAAAAAAAGTCCTATTCTTTCACTCATTAAAAGAAAGTACACTATATGTGCAACAAGGGAGCAATTGACCATTTCATACTCGCACTCGTGCTCAATCATCATCATCCTCGCTAGAAAAAGTCAACCTCGTTGACACAATGTATACTACAACCATTATCATCATCATCATCATTATAATATTTTTACATTATTATCACCGTTGTATATATATGAACAATTCTCTAGAACTTTTAACTTTTACAGTACTGTAAAAATATCTTATGGTTCTCAGATATTTAGCTACCTAAGTCAAGCAAATATTTATAAAATCCACTTCCAGTAACATATTCCACTACATAGAACTCACTTTTAAACAAGAACAAGCTCAATGGGCAATCGGAAAAGGCCTAAATTTAGAGGTTTTGCCTGCGTACCTTAGGAAATTTTCATCCTTATTACATTGTTAAAAGAAAACACTTTTATAAATGCTTTACCAACTTTTTTAGGCTATTATTCCTTGTTTAGTATTCGAAAATATGTTGTCGGATTGAATGTGCCTACCTTTAAAAAATGGGTCTGAAGTTTACAACGTTGTAATGCAACGAAATAAAAAAATTTGATTTTACTTTACGTTTATAATAATTAATATTAATTTTGCGTGTCGATTTATTATTTTGTAGTATCAAAAAACTTTATAACAAATATTTTAGATAACATTTCAATTGCTTAATAACTTAAATTAATTGTGAAATATTATTTCGTTGCACTCCAACGATGCAAACTTCAGACTCATTAAAAAAAAGTGCACATCATTATCTCTGCGACGCTGTATTTTGGTAAAAATAAAAAATAAACTTTATTTGTCCATTAAAAAAAAGTTTTTTTTTTCAACTTTCTGGGGCTTAAATTACTCGTCTTGGAAAGACGAACAAAATGTGACTTTGGTTATAAGTGTGCCTCTTATGGAAAGTGAATTATGATCTACTAAAGCACACGGTGTCGATGCGCCCCTCGCCTAAAAAATTATCATTTTTTGGTGGCACACATAAACAAACGGTAAATAGGCCTAATTTGAGTAATGCTCTTTTTTCTACATACATTTTCATGAACTAATTCACGGGGTGTCTAACGAAATTTGGATTTATTTAAAAAAAATCAAAAAAGAAAGTGATTGTAAGGCAGTTTTACTTGCATTCACTCACGCTTATTCGTACGTGCATAAGCACACAATATTAAAAAAACTATGTTTAAAAATGAGGAGTACACCTTTTTTATTGTTATTTGGGGTACCTAGAACATGAAAAACTGAGTTTTGTGAATGTGACTCAACATTAAATTTTGAAATTTCTATTTAGCTAAAAGTTAAAAATTCCAGAGAAATACTCATATATGGGATTGCTGCGCGGCGACGCGCAAGAAAGCTCGGCGGGGATATTAATAATTCATAAATATGAATCACGGTGCGCACGTGGAATTTCAATATACGTGAGTATGTACGATATTATATACCATATAATATAGGCTCTCGCGCGCGGATCGAAAATCGCGGGCGATCCGCAAATAATCTGCCAGTATATTTAACAGCGAGGTAAACGATAAACGTATGTATGCACACGTTTAACTTTTTTATACACCCGCGGGGCGGCGGATTAGCGCTGCGAAACGAAACAAGAGGTGTTGTCTGAATGGCGATGGGCTTCTTTTGCCCTCGGCTCCCGCAAATAAGGCGCGCCCGCATACATGCGCGTCTCGCGAATAAAGCGGTTTTCATTTCAATATCGTTATAATATATACACTGAGAGAAATGTTGCAGGAAAATTTACTATAAACGTAAGAAAAATGACTATATTCGATACTAATTTTGGGACAGACTCGAATTTTCATATAATTTACTACAATTATAGTAAAAATTGCTATACACATAGTAAAAATTACTCAACACATAGGAATGTTTACTATAAATTGTAGTAAATTTTATGAAAATTTGAGTCTGTCCCAATGTTACTATAAATATAAATATAGTGATTTTTCCTACAGCATTTTTCTCCGTGTTCATACATACATACATATAGGCATTCCGCGTTAGTGTATAATGGACACACACGCACACATACGTAGACACGCTACTAAGCCGACAGTGATCGTTATAGGGTATAGCTCCACAGAACGCTACCGTTCTCTCTCTCTCTCTCGCTCTCTCGCTATCTCTCTACGTATAAACGTATAAACGAGCGAGAATTCTACATGCGTTCGCGGGATCGTTATATACAGCAGATGCGCGCGCAGGAGACGAGCGACCTTGAACTCTTTGGCTAAATGGCTCGACCGATCTGCAGAAAAAGCGCGTATACCTTATTATTATATATATCTAATGTATAGAAGCTAATCGGCACCGGCTTTTAATTATATACATTGACCGGAGGAAAGAAGAGCCTCGCGTACGACCCGGTTGCAGGGCGTATATATGTACGTAAGTCTAAGAAGGAATTGCGGGTGCAGAGGACACCATATAATGCGCGCGCAGGAGAGAAACAATGCCGCGGCGAGCTTTTAAGAAGCGCGCGCGTGTCAGTGCAGCAGCAGCAGCACGCGGTAATGAACGTACGAGTATTATAGTATATATATAGACGCGCGGGAGTACAGCCATTGTTGTCGCATTATAATAATAATACACCGTGCGCTCGGCGTGTCGTACCGTCCTGCACGCGCGCGCGCGCGCGCGGTCCTCCAATTATTTACCTCCTTTGTAGATATCTATAATACGCTTTTCGAGCCCTTTGTAATCCCGTTTTGCATATATATATACCTACCGCAACACTATATATACACACGCCCTTGCTTAAGTACATAAATAACTTCTAGGAGGACCCTTTTCTACGAATTCGCGTAATACGGTGGCATATCATATGATTATAGCTATTGTCTCTCTCTCTCTCTCTTTCTTAACTTTCTGTCTTTCCTTCTTGCGAGTGTATATATCTACGTCGATGATTTAAGGCGCGCGAGTGAGATTTATTTGATGGGCGCGAGCGAGCCAGAGTTCGGAAAACGCGTGCATAAATGGATGAGATGAGGATGGGGGGAGATGAAAAAGTTGAGAGGAGTAGGCGCAAGAACGAGAGGACAGAGAGAGAGAGAGAGAGAGAGAGAGCTCGTGTCTCATGCAAATGCGACGAGCGCGAGATAGCAGGGTGGCCGAGAGGGCGCACAAAAAGCGGAAATGCCCTGGGAGAGAGAGAGAGAGAGAGGGAGGGAGAGGGAGGTAGGAGAGCAAAACAAGGCGCGCGCGCGCGCGTACACGCGACGACCATGCATATAATCCAGCTCCTCCTATACTAGCTCCGGAAGCTCTTCCTCTGTGTATATATATATGTATACGTTCACACACACCATGCATATACTGATATGGCATTTTTGTAGAACGGGGGTTGGTTAATAGGAGGCGAGAGATTTTTCTCTCTATTAGCTAAATCATTTCACGAATTGATTGTACAAAAAAATGTTGAATAGGAAAAAGGTATGTTTTAATATTATCTATAATTTTTTAATTTTCGTGTGAAATGAAATCCTGTCAAGTAACGGCGGAAAATCGACTATATTGTCAATTATATTACTATTGCGTTTACAAATTATTGTTCGTAGAAACGAATATTTATTATAAGAAAGATGTTTTAATTAGCAGAAGCATGTGTTAGATTTATATTGAAAATTAATTTTCGACATATTACACTTACAAATCGACTTTTTCCAAATTTTGAAAAAATAAAAAAAGTTGATTTTTCACGATCCTCAAAAAGTCTTCTCCGGTTCTGGTAACCATAATTTTTCACGGAATTTTGAAATGTAACAATTCTTAGTACACAGTAATGAACGTCAAAAGGTTTTAAAAGTATGCTAGAACGTTCATTTTACTTATTACACTACGTTTTTATTATTGTTCAACGAAAAATTAAAAAATGGTAACATTACGTTATTTACAACATATACTTGTTACACATAGTAATTAAAGATTAAATATGAATTAATTCTTAACATAATTTATAAAAAATAAGATTTATTTTAGTCAGCATGAATACTCAACATATACCCTTATGTATTGGCCAAAACTGAGAAAAAAAGATATTATTTTATTTTAAATAATACTCAGCCACCAAGAGGTTTTATAAATCCCAAGACACATTGATTTATTTGTGAATGTTTAAAGAACAATTAATAAAATATATAACATCAACTTAGAAAAGAGATGAGAAGAGAAAAATAAATTTTAACTGTTGTTACATTACTAACTTCTATAATATAAGTTTATGAATTCCGTATTTAAAAAAATATAGGGCATGAATTATATGTAATAAAAGGATACTTTACATCTATAAGCATCGTTGTCCGATGCCGTGTCACATATCGTCAGATGTGATAAACGCACGGTAGTCAGCTCTATATAGGCGATGACCATAAGTATGTGCGTTTCTCCCGTACATAGGAGGGCGCCCCCCCCCTCCTCATAATGCCCTTCTTCGACGCGCGCTTCTTGCCCCCAAGTCGCGTGGAATGCCGTCTTGCCTTCCCATTCTAATTACTCAATTTCCTATAGCTAATTCATCCCCTCGGATCATGCGGATACGGATATTTCCATATAGTGTCCGCAATATACGTGGCCGATTTTTGTTGGGGCAGGTATAGATAGAGCTTCTTTTAACGCTTTATGCAGATTTTGATGTCGAGGATGGGGCTGCACATACACGACAGCTACAAGATACAAAAAGTATAGTTGAAGAGAATGGAGGAGATGGCTCACCAAGATACTTAATACGCAGGCCATGAACGCTCGCGGCTATATTACACGTACGCTGAAAATTATCCTACAGCTCGTATCGCTCGATAGCGCTACCATCAATGCTTAGCGGAGAATTGTCTAATGATGGCACCCATAGCATTTTCGACCATAGCTTCTAATGTTATGGGTTAAAATCGAAAGACCGGAAAGGAAAATGATCCTTAAAAGACCCCATATAAAGAGGTGGATTAGTTTTTATCAAATATTATAATAACAAGAGATTACTTGAAAGAATATGAAAAGTTGATTTTTCACTATTCCCAATAAGTGTTCCCAGGTTCTGTCTACCTTAATTTTTCACGGCATTTTGAGTTGTAATAATTCTAATAGACAGGACACGTCGGTTTTTGTTGGAAAAGCGGACACGTCGACTTTTCGTTCGAAAAGCGGGCACGTCGATTTTAGTTGAAAAAGCGCACACTTCGTGTCGGAGTTTAAATTATTATTATTTGAGTTCCTTGCTGAAAAATGTCACGTGCGATCTCACGTGATTTCACACTTCAAAATCTTACGTGAGATTCTGCTCGAGGGGGCGGTAAAAATCTTGCATTAATTAAAAACGAGTATATTCCACAACTGAGAACTGCCTACTGGGTAGTTTTACCTTCCAAATGAATTCAAAAATACACATTTCAATACGCGTGAGACACACATTTCTCGTGTGAGATCTCACGTGGTTTCTCACATGAGATCTCACGTGAGATGTCACATAAGACATTGCTAAAAATTGTAAAATTATCTGAAACGCTTTGAAAGGTGTATCTTTGAATTCATTTGGGGGATCAGTTGTGGAATACTCGTTTTTAATTAATGCAAGATTTTTACCGCCCCCACGAGCAGAATCTCACGTGAGATTTTTCAGTAGGGTTGAGACCCACTGGCACTGGAAAATCATCTGACTCGCTCTATGTACTTTATTTATGTATTTTTTGGTATCGTTGCTTCAATTATACATTTATCAAATTTATCTTTTTTATAAAAAGAACAAAATTCAGGCGCGAGGTGTCCTCTTTTTCAACGAAAAATCGACGTGTCCGCTTTGCCAACGAAAAATCGACGTGTCCGCTTTGCCAACAAAAAATCGACGTGTTCGCTTTTCTAACGAAAAATCGACGTGTCTGCTTTTTCCACTAAGCCCACGAAATATGGTAGAATGTTTATATTAATTATCACAAGGTTTTTTGTATTATTCTTTTCACGAAAACTTAAAAAATGATAAAATTACGTAGTTATTTACAGTATATAATTGATGTACACAGTAAGTCAAATTAAAAATTAATTTACCTTAACAAAAGTTAGAAAAAAATAAAATTTATTTATCATCAGTACTGGGTACTAATGGAGTGGCCAAAATTGAGGAAAAAAATAGTACATTATGTAACAAGGGACTAAAGTTGCAGATTATTCCTGCGGGAATAATCAAGGGAATGATCGACTTTAGTCCCGTGTTACATATATAAGTACTTTATTCCCATCTCCACTGTGGCCATTTCATAGATTTGAAAAGTTATTTTTTATTTATGTGTTATAATTTTGTTAGTTTTAACCCAATTCACCTTAAACGTAAAAAATTACACTATATTACTTTATTGCCGCTAATTTATGTTATTCCCGCTAAATTACTTTATTCCCGCATTATGCGGGAATAAATTAAAAGAGGGAATCAGACGCCACTTTTGCCCCGCTTTTCAGGCTATAAAATGACCATTATGGTAGATAAAATATATTATATATACCCCACTGACACGCAAGAAAACAAAGCTGCCCGAGATATAAATAAAGCGAACTCGATTGCCACATGGGTCTGAAGTTTGCATCGTTGGAATGCAACGAAATAAATTCTTACAATTAATTTAATTTGTTAAACAATGAAAATTTCATCTAAACCTTTGTTATAAAGTTATTTTATTCTGTAAAACACTAAAGCTACACACAAAATTAATTATTAATTAGTATAACCATGAAGCAAAATACTTTTTTTTTATTTCGTTGCACTCCAACGTTGCGAACTTCAGACCCATATTGCCACGCAGAAACAGCGAAAAACAGCTTCAGCTCAAACATCGCCACACTTGTCTCTCTCTCTCCTCACTCTCTCTCTCCTTGCTCGAGATGTCAGGTCCTTTCGCCGTGACGAATAGCGCGCCGCGCCCCTCGTTTCCCGCGTAGGCGTCGGCCGCTGCCTTTTCCCGCAGGTGTCCTCCCGGTCTTGCCTATACACAATATCACCTACTACTACTACTCCCACTATCTCTCATTTATCGCCCGATAAACTCGCCCGGCCACTCGTAATTCACTGTAGGTACAGTATAAACCCCGCGCGAATATAAGCAGTGCATGCACACGCGCGAGGCGAGCTTTTATTGCGCGTTTCGCGCAACCATTGACACTACTACGGCAGCGCGCGCGACGATAAATTAGCGCGAAGCCCGCGCGAGTTTCTTATATAATTTATGCTAGCACTGCTGCTGCAGTGGCGGCGGAGGAGTGCAGCGAGCGGAGCAGTGTAATTGGGAGGAGAGGAGGAGGAGGCTGGCCGTGAGATTAAGGTGATGCGATACTGACACTATTACCCAAAATTTGGTTCCCGTTTTTCTCATTCAATTTTTAATTTTAAGAAAAAAACTCTTTGATACGTTGTAGTTCTTTATTAAACTTAAAACGTGTCAAAGAGTTTTTTTCAAAAAGTTTAAAATTGAAGGAGAAAAACGGGAACCGAGAATTGAGTAATAGCGTGGGTATCACATCACCTTAAAATCATATAATTATCAATATCTAAACGCAGTGGAGACGTAGCCCGAGAAAAGAGAGTAAGAGAGAGAGATGTAATGGCATAGGTTGTTTAAGGTAGTTCTTGAGTAAACTGAGTTCTGACAGATTCGATTGAAAATTAAATTATAGGATAATTACGGTATTGTATTTTACATTGAATTTTCAAATCCAAACAATCTCAGCGGAGCCATTTTCGAATTATAAATTCTCAACGTTTGCAGTTTTAACACGTAGCATATAGGGAGAGACATCACAAAACGATCATTTTCATTGATTAAAGAAAGAATTTCTGGGAAATGTTCTTTGAAAAACTAAAATGTTGTCAAGGAAGGTATTTAGAATATTATAGTTAAAGCACAAATAGACTAGCACAGCTGTTTTTGAGTTATTGTAATCCATAGCAGCTTACTTTTTTCCGACGTGCGGTCACGCGCCATGAATGAGAGAGACAGCGAGAATGCACGGAGTTAGGGTATACCGTCCGTTCGAAGAGTTCGAATTTCTCCCTAGCATAAACAAAACACGCGTGGCAAGCGAGAGAGTCGAAACTTTTGCCTCCGATTATTACTCGAGAACTACCTTAATAAGCCACTGTGCGCTTGTTGCTGCGCGGCAGCAATTGCCTTGATTTTTCACCGTCTCTCTTTCGATATACTATATACAGCACCAACGAGCGAAGAGGAAGAAGAAGGAGTTTGGAGGAGAGAGAGAGAGAGAGAGGGGGGAATTCCCGCGAGAGATCGCGCGAAGGTGTATGATCGAAACTAGATGATCCGCCGCGACCTGCGCGGAGAGTGTGTGTGTGTGTGTGCGTGTGCGTGTGTGTGTGTGTGTGTGTGTGTGTGTGTGTGTGTGTGTGTGTGTGTGTGTGTGTGTGTGTGTGTGTGTGTGTGTGTGTGTGTGTAGAGAGAGAGCCGCACGCTGCCTCGCGCACGGCCGGCTATATAGATACAGGCAATTATTACGAAAGCTCGCTGCGGAGCAAGAGAGAGAGAGAGAGAGAGAGCCACAATTGAGCGGACGTGCCTCTGGTTGTATATATGAGCGAGACGAGGGAACACCTGCCGCGTCGAGTGCGCGGCCGCGTGTGTATGTAATACCCTGACGCAGACGGAAAACGACTCGTGTGTGCCAGTCGTTATCCAGACGAGGAAAATATAACGTCGACGGGGGCCCCCCTTTGTTGTTGCTGCTGCTGTGTGCTACTTGCTCTCGACCGCAGATCATTATTTATCTCCCGACACTCATTTTCCGACCATTTTTTTTCCTCTCTCTCTTTGCGTTGTTATGTTATACGTCTCTCTTGCTCTCTCTAGTTGTGGTCGTTGTCATTTTTTTTCTATTTCGTGTATGTATGTGCGTGCGATGTGAAGCAAGAGCTTCTAGGCGATAGAACGGTCTAATGAACGACCTAATCGCGCGCTTCCCACGTACATCCATCCATCCATCCATCCATCCATATATATATATATAGGCCGTAACGAGGGTGTATCAATGGAGCGTATATAGAGCACAAGAAACGCGCGATGAAAATTGTATAAAATGAATTTTTTTTTCCATGTAGTGATCGCGAGCGAAACCTGTAAAACGCGTCGGGACAGGGGACAAAAAACGCGAGGACTATAGATATAAAAAAAGAGATAGCTTTACACGCGTCGAGCGTCCTTTTTACTTGACGCGCGCGCTCCAAATCGCCAACCTGTCGCTCGCCCAAACGCGCGCAGCTCTCATCGATAGAGACGTGTACCCGCAGTGTGTGTGTGTGTGTGTGTGTGTGTGTGTGTGTGTGTGTGTGTGTGTTATATACGAGGATATAAGGATTTCCGCGCGATCAGGGCGCAGTTTACGACCGCGCGTGTATGGACTGTCGCATTGTTTCATTATACGCGCTGGGCTGACGTGCTTGTTTCTGCTTCGAGCTCTCGTTTAATAGGTTTTCGATGATTTCTCAATGTGTATATATGTACGTTCCTCGATAAATGCGTTTTTTTTTCACGTTCCTTTTTTTCGGTGCATTCCCGTAAAGTGAATGTGAAAAATGTGGGAGTACAGAAGTAATGACCATACTTTTTCTCTGTTCAGGCGAGAAAAAAAGCTCGACAATGCGAATAAAATCATCCCGTAAACGTAAAGATGACTTATTTCCTTAAGGACAACGTGGGCCGCGCTAGAAGGAGCCAATTAATCTGAGCGTAACTCGGGGCACGCAAAAACGGGCAAAGAAGTGCGTCCGCGAGCGCTCGGGGATTCCCCGTATAAGCTCTCAATGACAAAATTAGCGGCGAGGACTTTTTATCGGACCTGCGACCTTACAAGAAGCGACTTTACAAAGTACATAAACGCGTGTTTCGCACGCTCTCGCGGGTATAAGAGGCAAAAACCGCGGGAAGGACGGAAGGAAGGAAGCCAATAATACCTAAAGACGACGTTTGTCATGTTGAGGGGTGCGTGTGTGTATGCGTGTTGAGAGCAAAAACGACGAGAACGAAGAGACACGGAGGTTAAAAATCCGTATTGGCCGAGTAAACGTATAACAAGCGGTTACGTGCCCATAACTTTTGGGTTTCTTTGTTATTCTCCTTTCTTCGTGGTTTTTGTATTTAAAGAAAGTTCCTAGTTCAAAATCGACGAAATATAAGGTATTATCGATCGTATGATTAATGGAATAGCTGGATATATAACAATATTGCGTCTTGCAGTTAAGTATGCCTGAATTCCACTCTTTAAAAACTTGAAGATTTGAATTTTGAAACTCAAATATTTATAGAACTGCAAAATAATTAAAATAGAATAAAAACATTTGATTTTTTGCTTAAAAAATGTGTATAATCTTATCATTTAAACTAATGAAAACTAAATCATGTGGAAAGTGAAAAATAGCATTCATAACCTCAAAAACAAAATAGTTCGCGCGAAGCGCGTTTGAATTTTGCTAGTTGTTCGGGATTGAAGTACTCGAAGTGTCCGCCAGATGGCAAGCACCGACGAGCAACCTTCAATGAAAAATACTTCAATGAGTACACATATAGAGGTCTGCGGCAGCCACTATTCAGGTGCTTTATGCACATGCCTTGTTACTTTTCCCCTATACTTGTTGCGTACATTTGCCTACACTTGTCTTAGTTGCGACTAAGACATATTATTGCCTTTACTTTATTTATTACTTTGCTCTTATCATATCACGCATATTATTTTGCCTATACCTTTTGCCTATACTTACATTGCCTATTTTGGTGTCTTACTTGCGAGTAAGACATATTATTGCCTATATTTACTCAAACGCGCGTAGCGTTCATATGCCTTTTGCTACAACTTTACTTTCGAGTGGGTTGGAGCAAATACTTTAAGAGTCATTACAATTTATTATTTCTTCTCGTTGACAAACTCTAACAATATAAATAACTCGTACACGTTCATTCGTGCACACTAGTATACCTAAAACGATTATAGGAAACAGGAAAAATGTTGCTTTTAACCAAGCAATCATTAGGGTAAACAAGGTGCATTACAACATTTTTTTTCTATATTATTTAGTTGAGCTTTCACGCAATAAGTATGCCTTCAATTTAAATAATTTTTACGATCAAAGAAAAAAGGATCAATGTTAAACGAGGTCACGGTCAGTCTGGCGCGTGTGTTTAGTGTGAACAGCTCTGAACACGGTTTTTTTTTGTTAAGGTGGCTCAAGCGATTTCTTATAAAATAGCAGATATATCTTATACACTTAACAGAAATATTCTTTAGACATTAAACTTTCAACCTGTACTAAGAGAATTGGAGGTCGACGACCAAATTATCGAAAAAACTGAGTTTATAAATAGGTACGTTTAGCACATAACCTTACGGAAATGAAAACAGTTTATTGCTTCGTTATAACTTGTAAAAAAGCAGTTTTTAATGTACAATATATGAAATTAAAGATTTTTTTGTGAAGAATTTAGTGACATCATCAGAATTATAGGTTAATGATCAAACAGAAAATAAATAAAGCTAAACAAATATGCTACTGCACATTCTCACCAAGAGCATAGACATATAAATGTGTCGACAAATTAGCAAACTTTTTACTTATTTATAAAATATTTTTTTCGTTTGGGCATTTAGAAGTTATTTACAATAAATTTATGTAAAATACGTTAATTTAATTTGTCAATAATAAAGAAGCCCCGCCTTGATACGCGGCATCAAACGCTCGAACCACCTTAAAGTAAAATGAAGTTTGCCATCGAAAGTAAAGGGAACATAGCAAAATATTTGTCAACGAAAATGCGAATGGCTTATGCGATTTTAGGAAACGATATGTGTTATTACAAACACGATATATTCACCACGATAGCTAAGTATTCGAAAAGGTTGCAATGTATGTTTTTAATAGTTTACTCGATCGTCGTTCTTGTTCACGTTATGCGACACGGGTTCGCGCCGTACTCCAAATTAGAGACGATCGCGCAATTGTTGATGCCACTGTCGAATCTGTGCGTTTTGATGTACGACGTTTTGTGGCAAACTTACAGCATAAAAATCGACAGGGAGCTGGAAGAGGTTAAAGACGATTTCAAGAGGTTTCACATTTACATCGACCCGCTGTACACAAGCTACTACGTAGTACTTTACCAGCTCGTCGGTTTGATAAAAATCGTGATCCACCTGATGAACTACTTCTTCTTTACGTTCATGGCGCCGGTTTCGGTCCCACTTTTCTTCGAACTGTGGTTCCTGATACAAGTGCCGACGACCGTCATGATGTTCTCCCATGTTTGCTCTTTATTGGCATGCTACAATTATTACAAAGCCATAAACAAAATGTGCTTGGTACTAGGTAAACCCGAGCTGCGGGCAATCGTTAAACCGGACGTAATCAACTTTGTGGGCAGGAATCATCTGAAAGTGTCGCATACAATGAGAAAACTCGTTGTGAATCAACGCTACTTGCTCAAATATTTCTTTATGCTGTCCTTGGCGCGGGTGCTGTTCCTCGTTTACATGATCATCAAATGGTCGAAGAGCGCTAGTCATATAACTGCGGAGGGTTACATCAGCATTTTGGATATACTGTTTAACGGTATGGCTACCGTTTACTTTATCTCAAATGCCTACGAAATGACGAACCGCGAGGTGAAGGAACAAAATAATAATCAGTTGTTGCGATTGAAGAGCTTGGAGCAACAAACGGACAGCTCGCATTTCCAGTTGGTCCTTGAATCGGCTGTTTTTAAACTGTTTAAATAGGGGGCCAGGTTGGAATAATATAAGCTGACCGCTTGTTGCCCCGAGATTTTCAATTGCTTTATTGGCTAAAATCTGGAATATGTTTTTCTGTTGACTTTTAGAAGTACAAAGCGTTGTTCATTTTTCAAGAGGTCATTATGGCTAACCAATTGTTATATTCGCATCTAGCAGTGCAATTTTTAATGTCCTATCTCGCCCAGCAAGAGGATCCGACCGATCAAGATTTGCTTATACCAATAGACAGTCGAATATTTGTATACGTAAGTGAACGTTTTTGTGTTTTAACAATTTTACCTTTTCCAAGTGATTTATTAATTTATATTTTTAGTATGTCAACACGCTTTTCACCTATATTACAATTGTTCTTCAATTGATGTAAAAATGGACATAAAACAATATTTGATAATTATGTGATAATGAAAATGTAGACAGTAAATATATATTTTTAAGTACATTTATACTTTGATTTGTAATCATATGTGTTTATATCGGTGCGCTCGCGTCTGTGTGTTATATCAGAGATCGGCAAAATCCGATCGCAACTTCAGATACTTTTAAAATTTCGATAAATATTTGATGGGAATCCGTCGAATTCTTTTTTCGGATATTTTTTTCGGATACTTTTTTAAAGGCTTTTTAATCTTTTACAAGATTAATTATTATGAAATCCTTCTTTTTAATTGTAGTTTATGCTAATTTTGGGTGAGGAGAGCATATTAAGATAATATAGGATTGTACAATTAGTGATATAAAATTAACTTGCTATTTAATCATTATAAACTGCACAAATTTCATGATAATTAATCTTATAAAAGATTTTAAAACGCCTTTTAAGAAAGTATCTAAAAAAGTATTCGACGAATACTTTACTTGAATACTCGCGAGTATGCGAAAAAAGAATTCTTCGGATACTTTTTCGGATAGTTTTTCAAAACGTGTCTACAGGCTTAGTTTTTTACATAAAACGCATTTATCAGTTAAAATTATTCAATCTTATCAAATAATTACCGAAATTATAAAAGTATCCGAAAAAAATTTGCGGTCGCATTTAGCCGATCTCTACACTGAAAAAAAAAATTGGTTGACATCACAATTAAACCCGCATTTGAATATACGGATAATCAAATAATTTTATTGAAACAAAAATATTAGATTGAATCTCATACATGATATTTCATTGAATTAATTGAATCAATCTTTGAATCAATGAAATAATCATTCAATTCAATCCAACATTTTTGTTTCAATAAAATTATTTAATTACTGTTGTTATTTAATTCAAATACGGGTTTAATTAAGTTAATCAAAATTTTTTTTCTCAGTGTATAGTGTGTACCTATATAGTTACAATTATACGTATATATATATATATATATATATATATATATTATAATTATGTATCTAATTAGTTTGAATAATTATTGAAAATAATCTTTTCAGCTCAGAAGTCAAATTGTTTTCATAAAACAACTGTAAATTAAGCGAAGTTTGTTTTTTATAACATCTCACATTAAAATACCTTCAAAAATAAATCAGTGAAAATCTGATATTCGAAGTGTAATAAAGATACTGCTCGTAAATAATTTTCTCAAGTATAAGCACGGTTTCATTTGGAAATTCACCGCGACGAAATGAAAAATCTGAACGATTTCTCAAATTAAAAATTTTACCCGTATCCTCATGGTAATTCAGACATCCATATTCCATATTTATATATATCTCCAATAGCATCACTGTAACTGCATCGATTTTAACGATTTTTCAATTACGAACGTGGCCATTACGCTCCAGCTCAATCCAGCCGTTAAAATCGACAATAAAAATTACGCAAAGACTAGTTCTTCTTCTTCTTCTTCTTTTTTCTCGCCGCTAGTCTCAAACGCCTCTCGCGATCGAACTGCACCTCCGTCGTTAAATTGGTATGGAGCGTGGCGGGGCAAGGTCGTTGATTGCGACTCGACCGAAGCTCGCGCTGGCGTCAAGCAGTACATACACGCACACGCGCGCGCCTTTATTCGTCGTAAAGTATATTGAAACGTCGGCTAGTTTTCCCTTCTCACTCGACCGCGCTGTAAAGTACGCAGTAAAGTCCGGCGAGAAGGGTAAATTGGTGGCAAATGCGCGCATTGAAAAGTTGTATAATGACGCGCGGGTGCCGGAATACACACGTACACACGCGCGCTGTCCTCGTGTTTTACGAGCTTTGCCATCAATTTTTCCTCTCTTTCCTCCGGCAACCAACGACCGCTTAATGATCTTTATTGACTTGATAAAAAAAAATCATCTTCATCTTCGCTCTTATTTGTAAAACACAGCATGAATTGCGCGCAGCTTCCAGGAAGAAGCCAGCCAGCGGAATAGGTCCGGTGAATTGTAATCGGTATCGTTTTTCCTGTACCTATATATATACGTACACACAGACGCGCGCGCGCAGTTTTCGCGACGCCGCGATTTACGCGCTCTATAACGCGATAGAAATCTGCGCATATATGCGCGCGTGCGCGTACACGCATCCGCACGCCGCACTATCGGAAATTAAATCTACTGATTTCCATTAAAATCGAATCGCCCGCAGCGTTAGATAAGCCGCCCCCACCTCTGCCGCCTTCTTTGGCTTCCTTCTCGTAAATCCCCCGATAAGCGATCATCGAGAAAGAGAGAGAGAGAGAAGTTTCTATGTGTATGCACGTGCGTGTGCCGCGATTGTCGCAAACGTAAATACGCCAAGCCGTGCGTCTTATACGCATATATTATATTATATTCAAAAAATCGTGAAAATTCGATATTTGAGGGCCAATCCGTGGAATATGGAGTAAAATAAAAAAATCCATATAAATTACATTCAGCAACGTTTCGCCAGCAAGGTTCGCTGGCCTCATCAGGCAGTAAATTTAATTATTAATTATATAACATAATGATATTCGGAAGTGGAAGGAAAAACGACTTCCACTGCCACCGTCAATGTTTTAAACTGCGAATGAAAACCAACCGCCGTTGTCTTATATACAGTCAACGGCGTTGGTGTGTTTATTCTTGAAAAGGTTATTAAACTTCTTGTACGTGTGGCTCAGTGATTGTGTGTCTTCTTTTCTATTGAGAGTGTGTTTATACATGTTAATGTGAAGCATCTCGGAAATAAGTCGCTTATTATAATTCTTTTCTCTATCCAAAATTTTTACATTATTCCAATCAAACTTATGGGTACTATTTTCAACAATATGTAGTCGAACGGGTAGTAATTTATTTTTGCACTTTTCATGTTCAGATATTTTTTCTTTCAATTTTCGTTTTGTTTCGCCAATGTAACATGCCGAACAATCCTTACAATCAAACTTATATACTACACCCGTTTCATCCCATTTTTCCGATTTATCTTTGCCGAGCTTAATTATGTCTGCGAGACTATGATTGACCAAAGGCACAGTGCGAATATTGAATTTTTTAATGAACCAGCAACCTTATTAAAAAACTTATCATGATAAGGAATTGCTAAAGAACCTAACGGCTCTTTATGATTAATATTCCATTTTAGACTTGGAATTCTTATTGAACGGAGTCTATTGTTTATGCAGGAAACTATAAATTTTAAAGGGTAATCATTTTCTAATAATGTTGTTTTTATTCTGTTTATATTTTGAGTATGAAACCTTTCATCTGAAAGTAATATGGATCTATCTATTAAATTTGAAATAATATTCCGTTTTGCTGGATTGTGTGGTTCGACTTAAAATTCAATAATCTACCCGTACATGTCGGCTTTTGGTACCAATTTGTGATTAGTTTATTTTCAATCTTAATAATTGATACGTCTAAGAAATTAATTGAATTATTTTCTTCAACCTCATGTGTAAACTTTAAGTTCTTATTGTATTCATTAAAAACTTTTAATACTGTTCCCACCTGCTCATTATTCACACACATAATAGTATCGTCTACATATCTCCGGTAAAACAAGAGCTCGCAATTATATTCAACTTTTAGTTTTTTTATACATTCTATTTCTAAATCTTCCATTACAAGGTCAGCAAAAATTGGCGAAATCGGTGATCCCATTGGTGTGCCGAAAATTTGTTTATAAATTATGTTATTGAAAGTGAAATAAGTGTTGTCGAAAAGAAATTTTGTAATATCGACTATTTCATCAAACGGAATTTTACTCTTTTTATGTATCTGTGTATATCTTATATCTAAACTCTTCAATACTAACTCACAAGGTATATTAGTAAACAAAGAGCTGACATCGAGTGAAAGCAAACTAAAGTCAGCTGGTACGTTTATATTCGAGATTGCCTCTTTAAATTCAAAGCTATTATTAACGCGTGACATAGGTGGTTTGATACATTTTTTTAATTCTAAATATACCATTTTTGCAAGAAAATGAGTGAGACTATTGACTAGAGAAATGATTGGTCTTAATGGGGAGTCAGCTTTATGGATTTTTGGTAATCCATATGCTTTTGCCAGTGTGGTATCGGTTGTGTAAGATCCTTATTATAATAATGTCTATTTAAAAATTTATTTTCGTTCAAATTAGACAGGATTTTATGAACTTTAGATTGTAACGATCTAAGCGGGTTTCGTTTGACAATATTGTAAGTGTGTTTATCATCAAAGAGTCTATTCATCTTTTCTTTGTAATCAATTTTATTCATACAGACTGTCAAGTTTCCTTTATCTGCGCGAGTGAAAAAGATATTGCTGTTCTGTTTTAAGAAAATTTTCGTATCACCAAGTTTTTTAGCAAATTCTCTATCTTGTGAAGCGATATGTCGAATTTTTTTCATTTCATTAGTTAACGCGTTGGTATCAGATTCTCTGATATTATTCTTAACAGTATGACTAACATCGATTTTCCTTAAAGAATCTTCCACATTTTTAACTGTTACAACTACATCTTTCTTTGTCAAATTTTCTCTAACGTTATACTTAGGTCCTAATGATACAACATCGATGACATTTTGTGGAATTTGAATACCAGAAAGATTTTTTATCCATTTACTATTATCACAGTTTTTTACTGTATTTTTTTGTTGGCTTTTCATTACAATCTCAAATTTGCGATCAAGTTTTTTCGATAGATTGTTGAAAATTTTCTTACTTTTTTCTTCTGTATAATGTACAAAATTATTTTTCAATGTTACGTTTACCTTTGAATTATTGATTACTCTACTAAGCGAATTTAGATTCTTATATAAAAAACTTTTATGTATGTGAATATCCTTAATTTCTAGTTTCAATAAAAAACGCGACTGTTCAGATTTAAAACGACGACATGTACGGGTAGATTATTGAATTTTAAGTCGAACCACACAATCCAGCAAAAACGGAATAGTATTTCAAATTTAATAGATAGATCCATATTACTTTCAGATGATAGGTTTCATACTCAAAATATAAACAGAATAAAAACAACATTATTAGAAAATGATTACCCTTTAAAATTTATAGTTTCCTGCATAAACAATAGACTCCGTTCAATAAGAATTCTAACTCTAAAACGGAATATTAATCATAAAGAGCCGTTAGGTTCTTTAGCAATTCCTTATCATGATAAGTTTTTTAATAAGGTTGCTGGTTCATTAAAAAAATTCAATATTCGCACTGTGCCTTTGGTCAATCATAGTCTCGCAGACATAATTAAGCTCGGCAAAGATAAATCGGAAAAATGGGATGAAACGGGTGTAGTATATAAGTTTGATTGTAAGGATTGTTTGGCATGTTACATTGGCGAAACAAAACGAAAATTGAAAGAAGAATATCTGAACATGAAAAGTGCAAAAATAAATTACTACCCGTTCCACTACATATTGTTGAAAATAGTACCCATAAGTTTGATTGGAATAATGTAAAAATTTTGGATAGAGAAAAGAATTATAATAAGCGACTTATTTCCGAGATGCTTCACATTAACATGTATAAACACACTCTCAATAGAAAAGAAGACACACAATCACTGAGCCACACGTACAAGAAGCTTAATAACCTTTTCAAGAATAAACACACCAACGCCGTTGACTGTATATAAGACAACGGCGGTTGGTTTTCATTCGCAGTTTAAAACATTGACGGTGGCAGTGGAAGTCGTTTTTCCTTCCACTTCCGAATATCATTATGTTATATAATTAATAATTAAATTTACTGCCTGATGAGGCCAGCGAACCTTGCTGGCGAAACGTTGCTGAATGTAATTTATATGGATTTTTTTGTTTTACTCCATATTCCACGGATTGACCCTCAAATATCGAATTTTCAAGATTTTTTGAATAATGGAGGGTGTTCAAATAAAAAAATATATTATATTCACCTTGCGCGGTTTTTTTTTTTTTAATTTTAATTCTTGGTTAAGACTGTTTTGACCGTCTCGTTATATTCTTTGCTACCTTTTTTCTTTTTATATGTAGGAGACTGTGTGCACCTGATAAAGTTTAGAAATTGGCCCGACTCTTGCGCTCGGTGACTCTTTCTCTTTCTTTTCACGTCTCGATTACGAAGTTTGATAAGAGCACGCGGCCGGCCATTTCAACTGATATTATTATAAACTTGCGCTCTATCATTTCGACTAGTTACATCAGTTTAGCCGCGCGCGCGTGGTTATTATAGAATTTCCGCACGGACTGCGAGTGATTGTGGGCTTTGTGAATTATTGCTATTACGTTGCCGCCCCCTGATTAATTGCTTCTCGTCTACTTATTTATTAATATCGTGTTGTTATTAAATGTATGGCGTGGCTTAATTATCGCCTCGATTTTGATACTTTATTTCCTCAAGTCGTCGCCTCGGCATGTCTATAACAGGCTGTAAGTAAGACAAAATCTATAATTCAAAGGTATATACTTGAAGATTTGTATTGAGATAACCATATAACGTTTCGAAAAAGTAATAGATCGAGAACAAATTTTTCTTTATCGGATTAGAATCAGCTACGCCGGAAAGCTTTACGATATATAATTATGAAACGCGTTTTCAGAAAAATTAAAAAATTTGAACAAAAAAAGAAACGCAGGTTATTACAGGTATACTTAAGGTAGTTCATGACCCAAAAAATAGTATTTCGAAATGTTCTTCATACGAAAGTCCGTTTTAACATTATAATATAAGTGATCACAGTATTCAAAACTAGAAAAAAAACATTATTCACGTAAGCGTAAATATTGTTCACCAAAGAAAATGTCAAATAATTTCTTAAAATTTTTTTATTTTCTATACGATTTTCATCATCAAGGAAAATGATATCTCATTTTGTTTCTTAAACTTTTACATATAACTTTGACGATTAATATTATTGAAAAATTTATTATGCGCCAAGTTGGACTTAATTAATTGTTTGTACATAAATTATGAGAATTCCTGAGTAAAATAGTATTTCGAAATGTTCTTCATACGAAAGTCCGCTTTAACATTGTAATATAAGTGATCACAGTATTCAAAACTAGAAAAAAAACATTATTCACGTAAGCGTAAATATCGTTCACCAAAGAAAATGTCAAATAATTTCTTAAAATTTTTTTATTTCCATACGATTTTCATCATCAAGGAAAATGATACCTCATTTTGTTTCTTAAACTTTTACATATAACTTTGACGATTAATATTATTGAAAAATTTATTATGCGCCAAGTTGGACTTAATTAATTGTTTGTACATAAATTATGAGAATTCCTGAGTAAACGTTTAAGGAACAAAATGATACTTTGATTATGAAAATCGCATAAAAAATTTTAATATTTTAAGAAATTATACAACATTTTCTTTGGCAAATGATGTTTAAGCTTACGTGAATAATTTTTTTTTTATTTATTTATTTTTTCTGGCATCTAAATCTTTCAACTTTTGAATACCATGACCACTTATATTATAATGATAAGGAAGTTATATCCCAACTTCGTAAGTCAAAATATCAATGTTCGACATTTGACCAACATGGTATACATTTATAACAACGTTTTTTATCTAAATAAATGTTTATGCGTATGTTTTTTATTATTAAGTAGTAGTAATAACAACTATAATTGGTCTAGTTACAACCATCGGACTTATTTGTTTGAAAATAAAATTAGGGGAGACCGGGGCTAGTTGGCCGACTTTCCACATTTTATTTTTTTCTGCAAAACAGTGTTAGTTAATTAAAAAAACTATTTTAGTACATGAAAGTACTTCATATAGAGCATCTTCATGATTTTCGTCAAATTTGTAAATTGATCACAAAAAAGGGTAGAAACAAGTTTCTAATTGCAGGATTTTTGGTCAACCTACCCCATAAGCGGGATAATTTGGTCACGTGCCTGTGGTAAGTTCACTGATAATAAATCATTGAATAAATAACGATATTATTATATTATATAAAAGAATCATATACGAGAATGTGACATTGAACAGAAAATAAGCTATAATCAGCTAAAAAACTATAAATTATCCAAAATATATAAATGGAGGTTTTATTAGACTTCCTTATATTTTCTGTATCAAGATTCAAGAAATTTTATATATAAAAATAATGTTGTTAATTAGGTATTAAAATAGTAAACTGATTAGTTAAACAATCTGCCTGTTCTCAATAGGTCAGCCAACATGCCCTAGCGAACACTAATTTAAAAATTCTCCTAATAATATTAAAAATTGAAAGATTAAAAAAATACCAAATGGTAAAATTGTAAAAAAGCAATCATTTTGCCCTACGTTAAGAAAAAATAGATTCACAAAATATTTCAATGAATTACACGACATTTTTCAAAATGTAAAATTTTCACCCAATGTAATAATCTCAAAAAGTTTTAAAACTTGCGTATTTCCAAAACACATGATGCTTTCCGACTAAAAATAAAAAACAAATATTCCTGATTCCATTTTACATTACTGACATCAATAGCCTTGACCTCTGTTATTTCAATCACGAGTTATTAGTATTTTTCCAACCTGCCCCACATGCCAACTAGCCCCGGTCTCCCCTACATTCATTTCAAAATTTTGGCTAACCTCAAGCTTTGAATGATCAGAACTTTTGAACTAAACCATAAATCTTTTTCAATTTAAAATATATTCTGATTCTTCAATATTTGAACTAGTTTTGCCCCAAATTTCAACGTTTTTTCGAATCTAATTAATTTACAGCGATGGATTTTATGTCATATTAGCGATGTTTTTTTGTCAACGCCATTAACCGCAATGCTAATTATGCAAAACAGGCCAAAGTTTGAACGTGTATATCTGAGAAAGTAAACGGTAAATCGCTCTCAAAATTGAAAGTTAACTTTTACTATCTAAATTAATTTTGCTGAAAGTTTCAAAAAGAAATCGAATAAAATCGTTTTTTAAAGCAAACTTTCGTACGAAAAACATTTTGAAATGCCATTTTTGGGGTCATGAACTACCTTAAATAAGTTTTTCCAAAATCCAACCCTAGTTACACGATCATTCGACGCCAAGCTTCTCGCGCCCGTCTCTCGTGCTTCGCGACCACATAACTTTCATTATTTATACTACGAAATTTCCATCTTCCTTGTAACTATTTCAAATTAGCGCACCGATATGCCTTTCCGTCGGCCATTTTACCTTACAATCCTCTACCCCACCGACGCCTCGAAACCACAAAACAACAACATCCATTCCTCCATTTAAACCTCCTATACACCCACTTATAAAAATAACTAAGAACAACCTCACCCAAAGATCCAGTAGCTTCTCTCCCTCCCTCGAGCGCGCGCGTGCAAGCCTTACCAGCGAAATAAATTTCAATTCGGTCGATCATTATATATATACACTAACGTACACGAGCGCTCTGAGACCTCGGAAGGGGCGCGGTGTAAAAAAGGGCTTGCAGCAGCAGCAGCAGACTCGCGTGTCGAGAGAGAGCGAGAGATCGAGAGAAGGGGGGAGAGACACCACGCGCCGCCACGGTATATAGAATTCAAGCGGCGCGCGCTCACGCGACGGCGGCTATGTATGTGTAACGGGCAGCTTGCACCGAGCTTATATGCGCGCGCACCGCTGCAAATTACCCGTAGAGGATTCTCCCGATAAATCGAGTCCGTATAATGCGCGAGCTAGCGCGCGTTTCTTCTTCCTCTCCCTTATTTCTTCTTGATCGTGTTTTTCCCCTCGTGAAGTATGTAATGTGTGTCTTTATGTGGTGCAAGGATTTTCCCGCGTCTCGCGCGCGACGGCTCTCTGCTGCGCTGCGGCCTGTATGCGATAACCTACACTTGATGCCATTGTTCGCCACCCCCTTTGAGACCGACAATGCCCGTCCGATTTTTTAAACACTTGCCGTGTCGTAAACGTACATTATACGTGTATATACTTGCGAAACGCGCGTTTTATTTAATACGATGGATAACGTTGCAGCTTGGAACCAAGTATTGGAGTTTACTGGCTGACGCTGTAAAAATGCGCGCAAGCTTTCTTGCGTGTATCTCTAAGACAGGAGGCTACTATAGGTATATGCGCAGGAATGAAGATTTAATGACTAATTGATACGTTGGGGGCTCGCGCATCTCATCATGTCGTCCGCACGGCAAGAAAGCAGGAGCAACAGCAGTAGTAGACGGGATATACTTATAATGAAATTACGAAGCAGCAGAGTCCAGTGTATGCGATGTGCGTGCACACGGCGGCGGCGTCCCAGCGTGAAAACGCCGGCTGATGGAGATTGATTGATTGCCTTTAAAGCTCTACTCTCGCGAGTTACTGTATGTATATATATGGACACACACACACTTATACGCCAGGCGGAATTATTCGACGTTTTAATGAACCGACAGGTTAGAATCGGTGTAAAAGCCTGTTGAACGAGGCGAAGGAGAAGGTGGATGGAGTAGAGAACGCTTACAGACGAGAGAGAGAGAGTGGACGCCACAATGCCGGACAAAGAGCGGAGAGAGAAATGTATATACGTATGGCGCGACAGAGGGAGCGACGTAGAGAGAGAGAGAGAGATAGAGGGACGGTTAGCCTAATGATGATCGATGATAGCTCGTGCTGTGAAACAATCTTACGTAAGGCTTGTAAAGTATATACACGTATGGCTGTTTCCTATCTATACAGCCGGGACGAAAAGCTATACGCGTAGCTCGTATAAGGATCGACAAAGTCAAGAGCGCCCGTGACGGGAATATATCTCGGCTTCGCTGAAGTACGAGAGCAAGAAAGAAAAAGAAAGGGGAGAATTCGCACAGGACCTATATATATATAATCCCGATTGCGCAACGTGTGCCGACTCTATCATGTGTATATATAATCGGGTGTGTGCGACCGGCGAATCTGGTCCGGAGCGTTCAACCTATATCTAGGCTTAATTAATTAGGAGGGCGGCAAGAAAAAACCACCAAAAAAAGAAAAAATCAATCCTGCATTAGGGCCCCCCGTGGAAAACTCGCCGTCTACTGCGACTTACATAAAAACCGAAGAACGAGAAAGAGAGACAGAGAGAGAGAGAGAGAGAGAGAGAGTGAAGAAATCCCGCGAAAGCTAATTAACGCGCTCATGCACGAGGAAGCTTGTCGGGTTCTCTCTCTCTCGCGAGTAAGTACAGTCGCACTTAATAAAGCTGTCGTCGTCGATCCTGGCGCGGCGTACAAATTTTGACTCGTTGCGTCGCGCCCCGTCCTTATATCGTTCGGAGCAGGCGTGTCGATTATTGCGCAACGATAGCAGAGGTGGGAAAAAAAAAGAAAAGAGAGAGAGACGAAAAAAGCAGAACAACCGCGTGTGTTATATATGTGCAGGCAGAGGTGGTTGTACTCGAAAATCGAGAATTAACATCCGCTTTCTTTTTTAAGCTCTCGTTGCGAGAGAAAGAGAGAAAGAGGTTGGAATGCTCATTACAACGCTATTCCTCGGAATTTTTCAGGATTTTTTTGCTTCTCAGCGCGCGGCGACTGGAAAAGCGGGGAAACGCGTGCGCGCACCGCTCGTTTAATTGGTCGGAGAGTGCGGTTTGCAAAGCTACTCTCCGTTCCTCTTCCTCCTTCTCCTCGATCTTCTTCTTCTTCTGCTCTCGTGCTGCTTCGGTCTATCCCTCTCCTTCCGCACGCTGACGGCCGTTCCGTGCCTCACGCCTCGTTTGCCCCGGTCGACCCGAATGATATATGGGTAACGTGAAATTATTTAAAGGGACAGGCCGCTCCTACTGTTTTTTCTCATATCTCCTTCCTATATGTATATATATATTCCTCCCCCGGTTGCCTCACTAATTTTCATAATGAAATACTTATACAGCTACTATAGTGAACGCATACGTCAAACCTATATTCAATGCAACCGGAAATAATTGATCGTTCGCTATATAATAAAAAAAATCACCATCGACTGTTGCTCGCCAACTTAATCCCGCCGGATTAACCCTCATATATGAGCAATTCTATACAGAAATCATCAAATAACTAGTTATAAAAAAAAAAAAAAACGTTTGAGGGTACACCTACCGGATCAGATTTATTTTTTGTTCTTTGGACCATTTTGAACGTGCAAAAAATGGGCAACATCGTCAATTAGGTGACAAGCTTTTTTTCCAGACAATAATTTTACTTCGAAAAAATGCTTAAAAATAATCTTCAAACACAATTTCAGAAAAAGCACATACATTTTAAAAAAAGAAAATAAAATCATAGAGAATGCGAGCTTTTATTTGTTTTTTAACGGATGAAGAAAATATTGATTCCTTCAAAAATTACATGAGTTCAAAGATGAGCGTAAAATACACGAAATACGCTGTGAAAATTCAAAGGAGCCGGTTTTCTCCATTTTTCGATATATTTTCAAGAAATAGTGTATTTTACACTACTCATCTTTGAACTCATGTAACTTTTGCCGCAATCAAGATTTGAAATGTATGTACGACTCTTCCTGGCAAAAAGATTTGTTTTACTCTTGGCAAAAAAACCTTGCCACCAGATTTACCGTGTTCAGAATTTTTTCGTTATAGTCAGAATGGTTCAGAGAACCAAAAAAATCTGGGTCTGGTAGGTGCGTGCATATAGACAACATCGCACCTCCCCGCGTGCAACGACTTTGACGCGTTTATATATCGCGCGCAAAAGCGCGGAGAGCACGGCATGAGGGATTAATTGACGCATAGAGCAAAAAAAAAAAGACGCATAGAGAAAAATTAAAAAACACACACACACAGACACAAAGAGCAAAAGGCGCGCGCGGCGATTAAAATACCACGTGGCAGACAATTTTCCAGGAGACTCACAGATTCCGCGCGGCGATAAATCGCTCTGGAGACGCTACAGCCGTGGCCGTGCGCCGCGGACGATCGATCGGTCGTGCTGCGCTTCGCTCGTGGAGGAGAGAACTCGTTCTTCGCTCTCCCGGCTGCTGAACCCTCCCGATGGACAGCCGCTGTGTACGTATGTATGTATCCAGACACGCGCTCGCACACAGATCCACGCCAACCTGAAACAGAAATTCCATTTTTTTTTTATCTTCCTTTTACCGTGATAGAAAGAGAGCTGCGAGAGAGTCTGTGAGCCTCCCGGCGTCCGATGACGCATTATATGCTTCGTATAATAGGCATGTATGGATATATATATATATATAAGCATGGCTGTAGGCGTGGTTTTTGTTTTTTGCGCGTCGCGTCGCGATAAGCGCACTGGTTGTAATGTATAATATGCATGCGCTTCTGGTATTAAGCTCTCAAGTGGTTATTGCGCCGGTGGACGACTGTAGCCTGGCTTATTATTTTCGTATATATTAATTCGCATCGTCGCGCCGTCCCCGTCATTAGCTTAAACGTCGTTTGATACGTATATATATATACTGGGGGGTACCCCCCTACTCGCTCCGCTCGTTAACCTCCATTTTTAGAAAGTGATTAAATTGTAAATTCTGTTTCATTTTTTTCACCCTAGAGGTAAATAGAAACATGCGTTTGTACAATTTTGAACAAAATCTAAGCTATTTTCGAACTTCAACCGTCATATTGGATCAGCCATTTTGAATTTCGAAAGTCTGATAGCAAAATCATGATCAGCGACCTCGAAAACTCCTGTATATGAACTTTAAGCAAAATCTAAACTTCCGTTCGTCAATTTTTAAATTAAAATGTCACACCATTATTATGATGCTATTGTCAACGAAGAATAACTATTTATACATGTGGGAATATTATATTGCAGATGCTTTAAAATATAGTGATAGTTTTAAATAGTTTTAATTAAATGTTAATCTTAAGTACAAATGCTTCCATTTATAGGGTAATACTAACAAGTAAGGGTAATACTACTGTAAGTATAAAGAAACTAGGGAATTTTTTTACATTTATATACAATGTATTCTAAATGATTTTGGAATTCTATTATAGAGGATTTTGCCACAAACTAAACAAAAAATTCATTTTGATGAATGAAATTGACTAATGCTAATCACATTTTTAAAGTTTCTTCTTGCAAAAGGGACACATAAGTAAATGACTTCGTGAGCGTTATACGATCTTCACACCTTAATTTTTTGTTATAAAAAAAAAATATTAAAAAATCGTGAAAAAATATCTCCTTTTGAGTGCGGATTTGATCCTATATCATTTAGACGTATGCCTTTTTCATTACAATTTTATTTAATTAGAATTATTTTTTTAATTTTTAATGTTGTCGTATCTATATTGGATCACAACATTCTACAAAACCAGAAAACATGTTGTTTGTTTTTACTGCTGCATTTCACACAACTTTTTTTTGTTTTTTATTTCTACATCACTTTATTTTTAATGTTTGATTGTCTACAACTTCGTTATTTTAAAAAAAATGACTTGTAGAATAAGCCCTTTGCTATTTGCAATTTTTGGAGTTTTTGCTGCGCTCATTTAGCGGCTGCGTATATTTATGTATATATGCATTCTTATGTTTTCATGCATCAATATGTTAATAATAATAATAATGTATTATTATAACAACAATAGCAATATATATACCATACTTAAAAACTATTTATCTTATGGGTTTAAATATCGTATTCGCTAATTCGTCCGAAAATTAGGTGAATTATAGACGCAAAAGTATTTTACTTTTATAATTTCCAAAAAAAAAAAAAAATTATTTTATTTCCATATGAATTTTTATAAGAAGACCTCACCTTTCTGCCTGTGTAACTTTCAATTGGGGTTTTTTAATCTTATATTTCGACTATAAGCGAAATACTTGCTCTTCTGACTTTATAAATCGCGCGACTGCTAAAAATTGAAAATAGAAACTTACATAAAAATTAAGTGATCATTCTCAAAAACAATTAATAACGATTTATAAGGTATATTGTTCACATTTGGAAGCTGCCGACATTGCAGGTTATTTAAGCTTTCGGATAAGTGGAGATAGAGAACTAGAAAAGTGTCCGAATTAGATTAGTGACCGAATTGCCTCGAGTTGCCTTACAAACAGAGCCGTGTAATAAAGATGTGCCGTATGACGCGGGCAAGTGCACGTGTCGATGAAGGTGATGGAATAGCGGGAGCTCGAATAGTTTTATTCTCTCCTATATTTATACACACACATACCTTCTTCCTTGTCGCCGCGAGGGGGCAAAGGTATGTGTATATATCGGTAGATCCTTGCGCGCATTATTGCACTCTGCACTCAGTATATGTACACGGAGAGAAATTTTAGAGTAAAAATTACCAAGGTGCCTTGGTAGCGCATGGACAGACTGTCAAAAGCCGTGTTATTCCCAGGTTTCTAATACAATTTATAAGTTTCCCAAGAAAAACTACCATAACCACTTAAAAAAATACCAAATTATCTGAATAAAAATTACCAGAAACACTGGTAAAAATTGAGATCTAGTCATTTTTACAAGGTAACCTAAGAATTTTTACTAAGAAAACTGATAAATTTTACCAAATAACCTGGTATTTGTGTACTCGCGCATGCGCACTGCGCATTATTGTGTTTCAGAAGATTGATACTAGAGGCGTGCGCGACGTTAAAATGAAAACAATACACATATTTTCAGTAAGTAATAACGGCGATTCAAATGACTGTTGGTAACAGCTTCTGTGGCGCAGTCGGTAGAACGTCGGACTCTCAACCCAAAGATCGTCGGATCGAATCCCGCTTCCGTAAAAATTTTTTTTCAGTTTAATGTTTTTTCATCATTGTTTCTGTTTCTATTTCTATATTAAAATACTATATATCCATTAATATGGATAAAAAAAGTTAATTTTTTTAATTTAAATTAACTAAAAAAAATTTTACCAAGGCACTTTGGTAAAAAGTTTGAAATTGTCAGTCTGTCCATCCATTACTATAGAAACTGGTAATTTTGTCTCGAATATTTGTAATTTTCACTACAAAATTTCTCTCCGTGTACATGTATATACGGCTACATAGCGTGCGTGCGTGCGTGCGTGTGTGTGTGTGTGTAACATCCTCTCGAATTACCCGCTTACACGCGTTATTCCCTCTTGCTCGTATCCTCTCTCCCTCTCTCTCTCGACGATTTTAATCGCGACCCGGGCTAATGAGAAAAACGATCCTGCCGTGGTCGCGCCCGTTAAAGTGTTTATCATCTCGTCACCTGTACACACGTGGTGGTGTGCGCAGAAATAACAGCAGGGGAGGTGTAAGAATTGCGTGTAAGTACGTGTGACATGCTCGATGTGCTGCGCCGTTAGAGAGATAGAAAGAGAGAGAGAGAGTGCTATAGGTCGGATTACGGGGGCTATTTCAATGCGCGCGTTGAAAGCGCGTCGGATTCGTTTTTAGCATCGCCCGCCCGCGAGATAATTCGCCCGTATATATAGCTCTCACTTTATCCGATTGGCTGCAATTACAGTCGGAGAAATATATAAAAGCGCGCTGCGGTTCCTCGTTCTACGCGTTATACTCGTATATACTCCGCGGCGAATGAATATTCGATGGAAAAAAATATATAAAGCCGAATTCCTTTCTCAGGGTCCGTTTGTTTCTTTTTCGCGCGTGTTATATACGCGTACATATTCGAGATCCCTTATAGGTTTGTTTGCATTTCCGCGCAGTTTACGAGCGACTTTCGACGTTTCTACACAAGTGATTGCGCGTTGTTTCATGCTAATTTTAATTTACAACGTTCGTTTCTATTCCTGAAATTGCGGCTCGAAAAATGTAAACTGCGCGCGGCGCGAAGAGCATAGTGTACATATATATGCATCATAGTTATTGAAAAACACCGACGATGAAGATTAGCAGCAGCAGAAGCACAAGAAGAAACTACGCGAGCTAGGCGTGACATCGTTGGCGGCGGCTATTATATACACGGCGACTCTTAATTGTAAGTTATAAGGTGCGCGAGCGCGCGTCGGGCGGCGGTATTATAAAGGTGGAATAATCGCGCAACAAGGTCAGGGGTGTACGTCGTCTCGTCGCTCGGGATATAATCGCGTCTCGCGGATAATTTAAGCGCGACCGCGGCTTTATATATCCATACGTATATATATAATATGCAGTCGCTCGCGTCTATCCTCCTCGAAAAAAAAGCAAAAAGTCTCGCCTAGAGAGAGAGAGCAAAAAGGAGGAGAGTATAGCCGCCGCCCGGTGCGCGCACGGCATATCACGGGAGGCGCGCCCGGCTGACTTATGCCACTTCTCGTTAAACGCTCGTAGATCAGATCGCCTACATATATAGTCGCGGCTCGGCTTTTCTTTTCCTCCTTCATCCTCTTCTCTCAATAACGTATAATGAGAGAGGGAGAGTCGGACGCGCGCGGCCCGCCCGACAAAGACACAAGTGCGTGCGACTCCGTACCTGTATTATACAAAAAAAGTCGTCGCGATTCAAATCTCGCGCGCGCGGTTTTGATGCATTCCGCGCATGTCACATATATATAAATAAGCTATGCACAGGTGCAGGACGCGAAGGGAGTCGTGCGAGTATATATAAATATGTATAAGCGCAGCTTCCTGGTAATCGCGCGGGCGCGGATATAGGACTCTTGGCGTTTTTGCCGACGGAGTAGAGCTGCGCAGCGGATTCCTATCGGGCATCGGACGATTTGTAAGTCTCGCGTCGCCGTGGCGAGTGTAGCCATAGTGGCTGGAGGGGGGAAGGGAAGAGCGCGCGCGAGAGAGCTCGTCGCGCTCCGATAGTGCCGAGGAATGCGCGCGGGTATATATATATAGGTATACCTATATAGGCAGGTAGTTTGTGCAGCTTCGAGCGGTGCTCGCCTAAACCGAGCACAATATTGCAAATCCTCGCGCTGTGTATTATACAGTTGCACGGTGATGCGTATAGGTTTGATAATGTTCGTGGATTGTTGGTGGATCTCTCGTGAGCGAGAAGAGAGAGAGAGAGAGAGAGAGAGAGAGAGAGAGAGAGAGAGAGAGACAGAGAGAGAGACAGAGAGAGAGAGAGAGAGAGAGAGAGAGAGAGAGAATGTGTGTGGATGATCTGGTATAAATGGTTTTGCATCTGCGATGGGCGTTGCCTTATTGCCCTCGCGTATTTATTGGCTTTAAATCGATTCTGTAGATGAAAGTTTCTATAGTTCATTGAGATAGAGCTGGTAGCCCATAATGGCAATATTAGATACTAGAATTACTCCACTCAACTTGTTTGAACTGTATTGAACTGTCGAGTACCCAGGCCTTTCCATGCGTAAGTTCTATTCTCCGTCTTTTTGTGTGTGCTCCTGTGTCATATACACAACGAAGTTGGGGTGGCCAACTTATTTCGTTCCAGAATTTGTTGAGACCGTTAATTTTCACTATTTATTTCATTCATCAGAATCAAAAGTACAAACGGCAGCGAAAGGTATATTTCGAACGTGAAAAACCATTAATTAAAAGTGAGATTGATTGACCATACTTCAGTTTTGTTGGTGCAGGAACAATGGGTGGCTAGAACGAAACCCAAGAACACAGAGCAGGATTTGCGGAAAAAGGGTCCAATTCTCGCTACTTTCAACTGTTCAACATAATATGAACTTTACTGGGACTTGTACTATAATATAATCGATTTATCGTCAAATTATTTGACAAGATTTAATACTCGAGTCGTCGGTTAATTAAATTACTTTGTTGATGATATAAAATAACAGTATATACATTACAAATAACTGATAAACAGATTATTAGCTAAACGTGGATGAGTTCAACGTCCACGTTTAGCTAATAATCCACGCATTATTAAAAGTTGCGAGAGCTCACTCGTAACAAACGTCTAGTTTAATTATATTTATATAGCTATATATCTATAAAAAGTCGATGTTTTGGCGAAATGAAAATCTTTTATTTATTTTTATTTATTTAAAATTTTTGCTTTATTTCTTTTCTTAATTTAAAATTGATGCTACATTATTTTATGCTGTATAATATATAAGTATAATGTTTAATAATCACTGAATAATTGATCAAGCTATTTCATTATATTCTGTTCTGTTTTAATCACTCAACTGTCTAACGTGTAATCGAATAATTTACTCCTTTCGAACAGTATCTTTGTTTCAAACTATTCATCAAAGTTTGAATTATTCGATCATTTCCAGATGGAATAGATATTTGATCGACGTTTAATCGGTTTGGTATCTTTTAATCATATAAGATCCAAGTTCGAGAGGATCAATGTGTTAGAGCAATGGATTCAACTCGACTCGAGTTTATGGAGCCGTGTATGTAGTTCGAACTGCCGCGCTACACCTCTACCTGCAATATTTCGTAAGACAAGAAATTATTTATTATTTTTCTTTTTCATTTTTGTATACTTAAGAAAAGTTTGCCAAAGCTCCAAAAAAAAAATTTAGAAAATGATGATTTAAAAAAAATTTTTCCACCTCACGAAATATTCTTATAATAACATATAACTATAATATATAATTATGTTATTTCTATTATTAGAGCTATCATAAAGACTATATAGAAATTTTAATCTATATCGCGGTCCAATTAAAGTCGATGAGTGACCTCAATGACACAGCACATTTATTATTTACATAATTAACCTATACCTGCAAATATGAGGAAATCTACAAAACTGTCACACTTTTTGTGTCACACTTATTATACATGATTTTTTTCGTTCTTTATACCTTAAATTATGTAAAAATAATGTTGAACAAGTAAAAAAACTTTTGTGACAAGATTTTGTTTACTAAAAACGATTTTTAAAAAAAGGCTCAAAAATTACCATGTGATGTTGCAACCCGACGACTTGAGCGCATTCGAGGAGGGATATGCTTTGCTTCGTGTTCCTCCTCTCGAGGCCAAGAGAGTAAGCGTTGGGGTGCAGCAGAGATCAACATTATTTGTCCACAAATTTTTTTCGAATATTTTTTCAAAACACTTCTAAAGGCCCAGTTTTTATGAGAAACGTGTTTATTAATTAAAATTATTTCTCTGGGGTGCAGCGTGCACAAAACCCGCGCGAGATTTCTGGTAGCGAGTGTCCTCGCGTGATGACCTCTCGGGTAGTTCGGCTAGCTCCCGGGTCTGAAGTCGTGCACTGAGAACAGGATTTATTTACTGTTAACATGGCATTGTAACTGTTAACATGCGTATGTTTAAATATGACCAAATATGGGCATTGTAACAGTTATAATGCCATGATAACAGTTAAATTACCATGTTCTCATAAACAATTTCAATATGTTACCTGAGAACTGTTACGTGTGCATAGTATGCACAACGTGATGAAGCGGATCTTCATCACACACGTAACAGAACATTGATATTGTAATAGTTACAATATGCTTATTATAGTAGTTTTTGAATTTAATGGCCAATTTTTTACCAGGATGATGTTGTTTTATAACAAAAACGTTTGAAATAAAAACATCATTTATTTTTTTACTCCAACGTTTCGGACATTTTATTGTTTATCCTCATGAGGGCCAGAAACAATAAAAGTGTTCGAAACGTTGGAGTAAAAAATTAAATGGAGTTTTTATTTCAAACCTTTTTGTTACATAACAAGATCATCCTGATAGAAAATTGGCTATTAGATTCAAAAACTACAATTTACAAGAACTTCTACCATCAGCTACTTTCAAATCTGAATATGTCTATTAGTTAATATAGATATTGTAACTATTACAATATCACATTTTATCCTTAAACATGTCAAATAGTTGTATTTCAAATAGATAAATATGTTAACAGGAACAATATTCTTCTCTCGGTAAGGGTCTCTCGCGCGTAGCTGGATCTGCCTGGATTGCTACGAATATCTTACCTTGGGTAACGTCTCCTACCTGAAATTCGCATGCAAATTCGGGATGCGGGGAATCGGGTAGTCTCGCAAATGAGATAACAGCGGCTCAACTATACTACATTTATTGATGCGTTAAACTAGTTATGTACAACGCACGAACGCAGTCGTGCCTCGCGCTGTTCATCGCGCTTCGCAATTTGGGTGATTGTGTGAGTGAGAGCTAGCGACGGCGACGTACTGCCGCGAGCAAAGCGATTCGGAGGACGAGTTACAAAATGGTGCGAATATCGGTCGCGCCTATCTGAGAGAGAGAGAGAGAGAGAGAGAGAGAGAGAGAGAGAGAGAGAGAGAGAGAGAGAGAGAGAGAGAGAGAGAGAGAGAGAGAGAGAGAGAGAGAGAGAGGTAGCAGGGCCGTGCATCGAGCGGGTCGCCGTATGTTCCGGACGACTCGCCTTCCCCCGGCGTTTACAAATACGTGACTTACTCGGTGCCGGCTCGACTCGCGATCAACGCTTGCGGCTGGACTTGGAGCGTCACGTGGCTACGCCGGTTCCTCGGTGCCGTGGACTCGAATCGTCTCCTGGACTCCCTGGCTCGTTCGTGCTGTCGGAGCGCTTGCGCAGCTCCGCTGCGTGGAATCGCTAAGCAGTCGATGCGTCGGCTTGCAGTGCCGATGATTGTGGACCCGCTGGTTACCAGGTTAGATCCATCCTTCATCCGCCGACAAGGGGACGCTCTCGTCGTTCCCTGGGTGACGACGCGGCGTCTTGACTTCAGCCCGCTTCTAGCCGCGTGGTTTTGTCCTTATTGCTTGGCACCTTGGTTCACACTGCTTTCGTCAGTCCCTTTCCGCTCTCTTCAAATTGCGTGCTCATCCTTCGTCTTGGGCGTGCTTCTCTCTCTCTCTCTCTCTCTCTCTCTCTCTCTCTGTCCCTCTCCTTCCGTATTTGTCTACTACTCCTTTGTCTAATAAGTATTGCTCCTCTCCTCGTCACGTGTCGCTCGCGCGCGGCTCCTGCTGCCTTGCTTATGGCTTTATCTGGTCGTACACGTGTGTGTATATGAGTAGGTGTATGTATGTGTTGGCGCGCACATGTGTGGAGTCGTATATTCGTCACAACCCTTTTCCAAATGTTATCCATTTTGTTAGGAAAAATGCATTCTGAAAAAAGAGAATTAAAATAGAAAACGAGAGCTTTTATTTGCTTTTCTGAAAAAAAATGTCGATATGTTCAAAATGTAGCTTTGAAGATCAGCTTAAAATGCACAAAAAAACGTTGAAAAACGATGGAGACCGTGAAAGACGAGATTCTGTACATCGACATAGTATTTTCTGCATTTTTAGCCCATCTTCAAAGCCCCGTAACTTTCATTCAGATCCATTTAAAAAAAATCATTTTTAGTAAAGAAAGCCGTACCACAAAAGTTTTTTCACTTGTTCAACATTATTTTTACATAATGTAAGATATAAAGAACGAAAAAAAATTATGTGTGGCAAGTATGCTCCTAAAGAAATGTTTCGGCAGTTTTGTGACGCAAAAACTGTGACAGTTTTGTAGATTTCCCCATATACCTGCACTACAAAACCCCCGAGTCTACACTTCACCTATACTCACACTGAGAAAAAAGTTTTGTAAAAATTACTATACTGTCTGATAAAGCTACCCCAAACTGTAAAAAACCCAAAAAATTACCATAATACTTTACAATAAATTTTACAGTACTTATAGTAAATTTTCCTATCTTTCTATCAAAATTTCTTATAAAGTACGGTAACCTTTTGACTTTTTACAGTTTGTGGTGGCTTTCCTAAAAAGTATCTAGTAATTAATTAATAATGTTTACCAAACTTTTTTTCTCAGTGCACAAAAGACAACCCCGACGATCGCCACTGACAACAGCTTTCTCTCTCTCTCTCTCTCTTTCACTCACCAATATATAATCACATGCACCGGCAACACTGCAATTCGCGTCTCTCGTCGCACGGCATAATTATGTCGTCCGTACGTCCGTTCCGTTCGTCGTGGTCGCGGTCGCCGCGCAAAAAGCTCGCGCGCGCACGCGCATATATCTACGGGGGTGTAAAAAGCTGGCGTAACAGACGCGCGCGCGCGGCTATCGCGTATAGACGAAATCCGGAAAAGGCATGCTCTGACAGGCATCGCGCGCGACGAGGCGGGGTGGGTAAAAAAAGCTCCCTTTCAAAATGAGATACTGAATAATCATGCCTTTAAAGGACGCGCGCGCGCTTGCTCTACGTCCTGCAGGTTGCAAAAAGGATGCTCGCGCGCGCGCGCAGCAGGCGTTTGACTCCCCACTTCAATGTATATGTATGTATATACACATATGTAAGTTATATGTATGTAGGTATGTATATATAAGAGTTGCAGCGAACGAGTTCTTTTAATTTGTCACGCGCTACTCGCGAGTGGATTTGTTATGTATTTTTCCGCCGCGCTCGTTCGCGAGTTATAAAGCTTTGTCACAATTACTATAGATACATCGATCCCTCCTCATTTGGTTATAGCAGTGGCACGGTATATGTACGTTCCTTATAGATTTCCAGCCGGCTCTCGACGTCGTCCCGCCTGACTGAACAAAGGGGCATCGCTGAACGGCGCACGGAGACAGTATATATATATATATGTATGTACCGCGGGGATGGAGCAAATAAAGAGCGGCTATGTAGCTGCTATATACGCGGACAAGCAAATTATTGAGAGCCAGGACTGGGATGATTTGCTATGGCCGCTGGAGATGCTCTACGAGCCTCTCTCCCTCTCTTAAATGGACACCGAGCGATAAAAGGTACTCGTTAAATCACTATGCGCGCGCGCGCGCGCTCCATTTTCTCCCGCAGCGATAAATCCATCTCCTTCCTATACACACGCGTATACAATCTCCTTATCTGCTATCGAGTATTAATCGATCGCGGTGCTCCGAAAACGGATTAATTATCGCGCGGTCTATGTGTGTCGGTGCGGCAGGCATTCTTGTCCACGTTTATATATAAGTACAGGATGGATACATCCGTTGTATAGTATAATATACTGATGAAATCTACGCGAAAAATCCATTTTCACCTCCTCAAAAATGTTCTTAAAGAGGCTTTTTTACTCTTCACGCGTATTATTTATTTATTTATTTTTTGTTTTTGAAGTTATGAACATGATCACGTTAGTTAGTTTAAATTTAAAAGCTTGTTTCAATTAGTTTAAATTATACGATAATAACGTAAGTGTGATAAATAAATAATGTAATTTGTTTTGTACTATTTTAATTATTCAGTTTTAAATACTCAAACGAAAGAATTCAATCTTCAAAATTCAAACGTATTATAGAGTTTGGCGCGTATTTTATGTAAACCAATAAAATGAGCCAACAACAACCATTCAAACCAGTCTTACTGTGATGACAGATTTCATCCATCACTTATTTTTTAAGAGAGGATTGTCAATCTTTGAAAAAAGGGTTTCACCAAGACTTTTTAAAGTGTACATGATTTATATTATGTTAACAAACTTAACAACTTAACAACTTAACAAAGAGTAGCAAAAACCAGGCTCGGAGGTATGCCTTGAAACTAGGCAGGAAAGTAGACTTTTTCTATCCAGGATGATAATTAAGCACGAGTCGCTCACCAGTGCCGAATATCATTATTCGAGTCTGAAAAAGTCAATTGCTCGCTCCCTTGTTGCACATAGTATTTTTATGTTATTTTTTAATTTTTATATAATATTTTGGTTTTTATGTTATCTGTAAGCATTTCGTAACGGGAGACTATATATAAGACACACTCGAAATACTCAATTTTCAATCCACCGTTCGATGCAGGAAGGGGCCCTTTTCACGCACGAATTGAAAAAAAAAAATTTTACTAACTTATGATTTCAAGATTTTTTTTCATACACGGAGAAAAATTTATTTGTAAACTTTACTCTTTTTATAAGAAAATTTATTACTTTTATAGTAGCGCTGGGACATACTCAAAATGTGGGATTTTTACTGTTTTAAATAGTAATTTTTATGATTTTCGTAGTAAATTTTACTTTTTAAATAATAATTTTTATTATTTTGGTAGCAAATTTTACTATTTCAAATAGTACTTTTTATTATTTTTGTAGCAGCCATAAAAAGTACTATTTCAAATAGTAAAATTTGCTACAAAAATAATAAAAATTATTATTTAAAAAGTAAAATTTGCTAAGCAAATTATAAAAATTACTATTTAAAACAGTAAAAATCCCACATTTTGAGTATGTCCCAGCTCTGCTATAAAAATAATAATTTTTTTTATAAAAAGAGTAAAGTTATAAATAAATTTTTCTCCGTGTACTTAGAATGGTTCAGAGAACCAAAAAAAAATCTGGTAGGTAATGTGCTCCACAACAAATTTTTAATTTCTCTTTTGTACCCAGTTGTTTGGTGATTTCTGTAGAATTACTCCATATAATGCAACTGCTCTTGCAATACTTCCCCAGCACATGCGTATATAATAACGTATATAATTTGAAAATGGCGAATAATGACGAAAATGAGATATATTTTTCAAACCCACGTAATTCTTCAAATTTTTGTCATTTTTCGCCATTTTCAACTTCACGTAGCTTTGCACAGAATCGACCGATTTTAACGATTCTCATCTCAAATTAAAGTTCTATTCTTCAACTTTAATCGCTTTTTTGTGGAATTTGGTTTGGCCTCTTCAATAGTTTGCTATTGGTTAATCATCAATGACTACTTTTCGTCCATTTTTCCCATGTTAAATTTCCATAAGAAAAATTGATTTCGTCGGCAAAAAAGTTTGGCAACGGATAATGAGTGTACACGAGTATTTTCATGTTGGGGGGACCCCCAAAGAACCGAAAAAACCTTATGTGGTAGGTGTGCCCTCAAAAAAAAATTTTTCCGTTTTTGTATCCCAGTTGTTGGCTGTAGTTCGCGGATTTGCACATATACGTGTGGTACTCGCTAAATTCACTCTCTTTCGGCTCGTTAGCCAAAGTATATACATATATATAGGTGCAAGTGCACTCGTGCGCGCACATGTGTGTATGTGTAGGAAGAGATCGGGAAGTGACGAGGGGTGAAAGAGGGGGGAAGCCCACCCGGCTCTCGGCTCTCTCTCTCTCTCGAACTTGTCTTACAATATCCTCCTTCGCGGCGGCCTCCTTTATGGAATATCGTCGCTCGTACCTCGGTGCAATGCGCTCTTTTATAAATACCGACACGTCTATAAGAGAGCTATAAGGATGCACCGCCGAGTGTCCACACACACAGATGCACACAAGCATATACCTTCACAGACACAGACCAGACACACACATACACAGCTCTCTCGCTCCTTATAATCGGATATGCATTCCATTCCACGCTCTATATAAGCTATTTTGCGTATATACACGCAGCATGATGATATCCTTCCTCTATTATCAATCTGCCTCCGTTAATTAATCTATTCCGGACGCATATATATACACGCTTGCGCCTACCTATATCGGTGTTTGATCAGTGCGAAAAGCGGCAGCGGTGCCACCACCCGTATAATAAAGAAGCGCCGATGAGTCGAGACGCGCGCGCGCGCGTATCCGCTAATTGCCGGCCGGGTATACATATTCGCAGATCGCTATCTATCTCCTGTACGTGTGTACGTATATACATACATACACGTACACACACGTACACGGGTATCCGCGCACCGCTAATTAGCCATAACTAATGAGCTCGGAAAAAGTATATATAGCGGGAGATAAAAGACGCGCCCTTTTTCGCACTCTCTCTCTCTCTCTCTCGTTCTCTAACTTGTTCCTCCGCTTGGTAATTATAAAACTGGCGAAAAGGCTTTTCAGGCTCAAGGCACACGTTTCTGGAACTCTCTCCCATCCTCCTTGCGCCACTTACCATCCCTTTGTTCTTTCAAGAGGGCGGCGCGCCGGCACCTCTTCGATGTCGACGCCTATTATAGCCTTTGTATGTGGGTACTAGAAGCTGTAAATACGGGGACCTTTACCTAGACTCTGCGGATTAGCTTAGATCTGTGATGCTTTAGATTAAGCAGCTGTGATACTTTACTGTGATATTTTATTAAATGTATTATTATTATAACTGTGATATTTTTTTTAGAGTGTAGTACCGGCTGTGGTATTTTTCTATTTTTATTTTTTTCTTTTAATTGAAGATCACAGCGTGTATAGGCAAAAATATTGTATTTTTTCTTTCTTTTTATGTATTCTATATATTTTATCATATTATATTTCTTTTATTTTAACGTATTCTTTTATTATACATTATCTTATTGTATTTTGTTGTAAACTATGCACTGCATAAATTTTGTATTGATTGTTTTGCCGCAAAGGAAAATAAACGACATCTGTCTATCTGTCTATCTTTCTCTCTCATTCTCGACGAGTGCGAGTGTGTGTCCACGTGATAGTTCTCGCGGCTGCACGAAATTGCCCAGCCGATCATTTTGCACTCGCAGCCGCAAGACTACCTATATGCCTACATAGGTATATACCGCTCGCTTGCTCGCTACCCGGCGCAACCGCCGTATATATATAGTGTGCGGAGCGCGCAAGTACTCGAGTTCTCATTGTTGTGCCGGAGTTTAGGGGCTTGTTATAAGAGGCTAATTATTATAAGGATGTACGCGGGCGAATCCTGAGTCTATACTACCGCGAAAAGTCATTTAAACTCGAGGGGGTGTATTATTACAAAATTTTAGAAAGCCATAGCTCGGAATCTATTGGAACTACGAAACTGAGCAAGAGCTACTGTCTTGCGCCTTGCCGAGTACTGCGGTATATGCCGTCAACAACTTTTCCAAATCTTGTTATTTGCATCTTACATAATCCAATGAACGCAATGAACGATTTTTCTTCGACCATGCAGGAAAAATCCCTCGTAACTTTTCTCCTAATAGAGATATGATGAAATCGGTGACTTTCGGAATAAATAGAGCGGAAAAGTAGTTTACTGCACAATAGTTGTAGTTTCTTAAAAAGAAATAAAGATAATCTCTTGAAATTTTATCACAATATTGTCCTTAATAAGTTTTATAAGCAGTTAAAATTTGGAGTCGATAAATCAAATATTCTTTGAGAAATTAATTAAAGAAGTATACAGCACATTTTCCTTAATAACAAATGACAGACTAAAGGATTATTTAAAAATGAAAAAATGAAAATGTAGGTAATTTGAAGAGCATTGAAGAAATGTTTATTATGTTAAGTAATATCGACTGTAACATAATATAACAAAATTTAAAAAAAAAACTTTTTTTTGGTTATAAAACAAAAGAAAATCGTTAAAATCTCAAATCAATCGGCGAACTGAAAATCTCCATCGGGACGAAGAGAATGAGCCTTGTCCGACGAAAATCGGTGGAATGGTTCTCGAGATATCAGTCAGACACACATACATTCACACACACACTGAAAAAAATTTTAGGCTGTAGAAACCATAGTTTCGATTTGCTGTACTAACACTATTTATAGTGTTTATTTACCCTTACAGACGGCTGAAGTAGCTATTCATTTGTATAATGTAACGGCACTATTGGTCAGATGCGGGAAATGTACTTGTACAGCTCTGACAGCCGTACGATTTAGTTTTGCCGCCGATATTTGTTTGTTGACAACGCTACAACGCGAAGCCGATGTTCATGTTATAACCTAAAAAAGTCAAGAAACCGGCCACATCAACCGCATGTTTGCAATCCGCGTTTGCGTATTTCATCTGTAATCAGTGTACTTATCAATCGAGATTATTTTAATGAAAAATATGTATGTATGGCGAATCATAACCTATTTAATGCTCCGACAAAAGAACTCTATACATTAGTGCTTTCAGTGTATCTTGTACAGCTCTCACAACTGTACGAATACAATTACTGTATCTATAAAATTTAGCAGAAAGAAAATCAGCCGAACAGTACTGTTGTCAGAGCCGTACTTTCAGTTCTTACAACGTGAAATTTTTTTCAGTGCACGGGGGGTGGGGAGGTTAGCCAGTTACAAACAAAGAGTACAGCATTAGAGCTGATGTGTAAAAGTCCGGAGGGGCATGTATCCCAATATAAATATTTGATTGTCGCAGGCTGCGATGTGGTGATTTTAAAAAAGTGCTAGCTATAGTGGCGGGATAGTACATAATAAATATTTTCGTAGTATGTAACGCGAGAGACTCCCCCCTCCCCCTCTCTTTCTCTCTCTCTCTCTCTCTCTCTCTTTTTTTGTCTATCTTGTGTATGTGCGCCGATTAAGAACTTTCCGTCTCCTAAATTCACGGGACGACGTTTACGGCCCTCCCATGTACTTGCCCGTGCGCTGCGCATAGTCTTCAAAAGCCTCTCGCTCGGGACTGAAAATTTACTCCGCGCGCACTTGCCGCACAGTCCGGACTCGCGATAATGAAGCTTCTTGTGCTCTCTCTCTCTCTCTCTCTCTTTCTCTCTCTCTCTCTCTCTCTCTCGCGCGCGATGAAGCCACCGATAGCTTAATAAGGGGCTGTACCGGTAATAAGAAAAACATTCAATTTAGCGCGGTGCAACGACCATTGTATACACGAGGCCGATTCGAAGGAGCCACTACACGGCAACGACGACGAAATTCAAGCTGTGAACTATGGCTGTCTGGAAAGAGAGAGAGAGAGAGAGAGAGAGAGAGAGAGAGAGAGAGAGAGAGAGAGAGAGAGAGAGAGAGAGAGAGAGAGAGAGAGAGCATAGAAGAGTGAGTAAATCAAGGCGAGCGAGCGTTGCGAGGGCGGAGAGGTTATATAGCGAAGGAAAAAGCTAACACGTGCATATACGTATAGAGCGGAAAATAGTTGGCAGTGCACGAGCGCGTGTGTATGTATAACTGAATTTATTGAGAAAGGAAGAGAGAGAGAGAGAGGAATAGGTTCTAAAGTATTTCATCTCTCCGCGCACGGATCGCCGGGAGCGAGGCTCATAGAGTCGTAGCCGCATAAAACAAGGGGACGAGTGACTTTTACGACGGGGTCCTTGTTTGCTCGTCAAATTACCTCTCGCGCCGTACTCTTTCTTTCTGGCTTTAATTGCTCTGTGGGTATATACGTACGTACCTATATAGGTGCATACACGCGCACTCTCGCTAATTTATGTACATTTAACGCGGCGGCCGCGATATTGCATACGATGTTGTATATACCTTCGTTCGATGTATATGAGCAATTATTCTATACGGAAATAATCAAATAACTATGGATACAAAGAATAAGTAAAAATGCTTTGTGGGGCACACCTATACCGACAAGATTTTTTTGGTTCTTCGAACTTTATTGAATATACGAAAAATCGCAAACATGGTGAATCTGGTGACGAGCTTTTTGGCCAACATTAAATTTATTTGAAAAAAAAAATGCTGAAAAATCCCTCCCCCCTCTTTTAAACGTAAATCGTTTTGCTAGGAAGGCTCGCACATACATTCCAGATAAAGAAAATGGAACTAGAGTATACGAGTCTTCATTTTCCTTTTGTCGGATGAAAAAATGTTCGTAAAATGTTTGTCAAAGATGATCGTTAAATATACACAAAATACTGTGAAGATGTAAAAGAGCGTGGTTTCGCCATTTTTTAATCTTTTTAAAAAATTAGAGTATTTTACACTCATCTTTGAACTCATGTAACTTTTGAAGGATTCAACTTCTTTCCATCCTGTAAAAAGCAAATGCAAGCTCGCATTTTCTATTTTAATTGTTTTTTTTCTGTACTCTCCCTGACCAAATGATTTATACATGAAAGAGATCATTTTTAAGCATTTTTTCGAAATAAAATTATTGTCCGCAAAAAAGCTTGCCTGGTTTTTCGTACATTAAAAATGGCCCAAAGAACCAAAAAAAAAAACCTGGTCTGGCCCTCAATTTTTTTTTTATTTTTGTACCCAGTTGTTTGATGATTTCTGTAGAATTGCTCATACATTCGAGAGCGGAACGATTCCTCACTCTCTGCACACCGGCGATACACGGAGAAAGAAAAAGAGGATCAAATTGCGCGCGCGCGAGCGTTCGGCAAGGCGGATGATAGAACTCGCGTCGGAGAATCGATTTCTCAATCGCGAAATCCGCCCTCGGGGGGATGCCCATCATGCGTAAAACCCGTTTCTATATATGTATATATACACGTATGACGTCAGAATGACGACGCTGAGGTCGAGGGAGACGCAGAGAGAGTATCGCTCAGCTCAACGTCAATGTTTTCCGATCGCAACGCGCGTCAATATAATCATCATCGCGTGGGAAACTCTAGAAAAGCTAGAATGTCTATAGCTACACTGAGAAAAAAGTTTTGTAAAAATGAGTTTTTACAGTTTATGACGGCTTTCTCAGAAAATATAGTAATTTTTATTAAACTTGTTTCTTAGTGTCGGGACATGTGCAATTGTCCTGAAAATTTCTCCTAGTTCGGTCATAAAAATAACGAAAAAAAATTTTGAGGCACACATCTGCGCAATAAAGTTTTTTCTTGTTCTATATAGACCACACGAAAAATGGACGAAAAGTCGTCACTGATGATTAATCAATCGCAAGCTCTTAAAAGTACCAACCAATATTGCAGAAAAAGGCGAAAAGTTAAAATCGGTCGTTTCTATGCAAAGTTATATACGTGCATTTGAAAATCGCGGTAAATGACAAAAATAAGCGATTTTGAGCAAATTTACGTAATTCTTATGATTTTTATCATTTTTCACAATTTTCAAATGCTCGTAATGTTTCATATTCTGTTCGCACTTTTAAGAGCTTGCTACTGGTTAATCATCAGTGACTAGTTTTCGTCCACTTCTCCCATGTTAAATTTCTACAAGAAAAATTGATGTGAATGTGCCACAAGACCGCTTTCCTGTGTTGCAAAGTTTTTCGTGTATTGTTTACTCTAGAACAAGAAAAGGCGCACTGCAGAGCTGTGCCTCAAAAAAAAATTTTTTTTTCGTCGTTTTTATGTCCGAATTAGAGAAAATTTTCAGGAGAATTGCACATATGCGTATACATCACACGCTGCTGCTTTTCGACAGCGCAAGTCGGAGGCAGAGAAACCGGAATATACTTAAAGCGCGAGTTTTATCTCGCGGCTCGATCTATATTTGCAATAGAACTCGGCAGCGGAGGAGAGTTTTAATGTGCATAAACCGCGCGGTTCCTATTATCAGCCACGGCGATCGCGGAATGTTATGCGCGGCGAGATCGCGCGTACGTGTATACGCGAAAAATATTGGCGCAGCGAGATTTTGGAAAAAAAGGGAGAGGAGGCGCAGGCGCGGCGGCGCGCGGTGCGCTCATTAATCCAGCTCATTAATTCCGACACGGTTCTATCATATATATACGTGCGAACGGAGAGCTATATGGTGAGGTAAAGGGGGTCGAATTGTACGGGTAGTATATTTTTTGCACATGTATGTATGTATATATACGCACGTACACACCTTCGTGACGCCCGGGGGTAATCTAGATAATTTCGAAATTGCCCCACGTGCACGCGTTCTATCTGCATCGCGCAGTCTCTCTCTCTCTCTCTCTCTCTCTCTTTCCCTCTCTCTCTGCGCGCTAAGCTGTTCTCGCCAACTTTCCGGCTGTGCGGGGAGAGATTTTTCATTTGCGGCTATGTCTGTGTGTTGTAATATGAATCTTTCCTCTGCTCGTGTCAAGAGAGCTTTTTCACGCCTCGACACGTTCTCAAGCGGTGTGTACGTATACAGGTATACGGGTTCGTGCTCTTATTGTATATGTACGGTTAGTACATCAGTGGTTTTTCGAATTGTATGTGGAACGCCAATGTGTACAGCTTCGATTCTCGAAAATAGTCTAACATTGACTGCAATGGCTATATAGAGTAAACTTTTCGCTGCTAATTTAAACTTTGAAAAAAAATTGGCCACAGTCGAATTTCTCTTCGCTACGCTAAACTTTTCCTGCATCGTACACGACAACAGCTATATATTCTCATTCTATAGCTAAAATTGAAATAATCCGAAAATCCATTAAACCATCACGCATCTGTTACTTATAGCGCCCGCGCGCGAGAACCGCTCTCGTCTTCGTTCCCAACTGTGGATACGAGCGGATAAAGAAATAAGTGAATATAATAGTGTCGTATTGATGAAGATTGGGTAATGCCCTATTTGTGTGTGTTTAATTAGTAATGGATGTTATAATTATACACAGTTGAATAATCCTGTACTTCGTGCAGTTTAGATTCAAATTAGTCTAATCGCGTGTAAAAGTTAACACACAAATTGTGTAATATTAACATACAATGTGTGCCATATTTTACACACGATTTAATGACTAATCAATACAATTGTCGTGTAATTCTCAGAATTTTAACAAATTTACTACATAATGTGTGCAAAATTAAATTTCTACATACATTTTGTCTATTTTTCTTAAATCGAATATACTAATTCTATATACCTTATTGTGCGTAATTGGCACGTTTCGTTTTTGACATATAGAATGTATGCTGAAAATGGAATCTACATTTTCAATAATTGTGCTTGGGATTGCAACTACTTATATAGTATATTACTAACGCGGGCGGAAGAGGATTATTTACCTCATGCGACGTTTCAGTAACGTATTTTTCCGTCCGAGGCCGCAAAATGACATTTAAGATGGCATTTTGAGGTTAAAGGGCGGAAAAATCCATTTGCTACCCCGCAGGGTAAAAAAAATAAACCAACGTTGTTAACAAGTTAATCGAATGGATGCATTTCTACTTAACATCAACATCAAAATTTAATTAAAACTATATTTAAAACTGTGATTATCTTTTAAAGCATATACAATATAATATTTCCACATGTATAAATAGTTATCCTTCGTCGATAATACCGTGGTGGAAATCCAAAACATTTTATAACTAATAACTGACTATTTATTTTAGAAACTTGCTATAAAATGGGAATTTATCTTGTCCAATTTCTAGCTCCTGGTGAAATGCTTTTCCCCTATTATATGACCATTTAATAAATTGATAAATAGAATGAGTTTTTCGAAAACAAGCACAGGCTTGTTCTTCAGTATTTTAAAGGTATTAAAACTGATGAGTTTCTTTAGTCTGGCTCGCAGAAAGTTTGCGATTATGACAAGGAGTGAGAGAGACAGAATCAGATGGAGAAATAAAAGTTTTGCTGAATTATTCATAGAAGGAGTACAACAAATGATTTTTTAGTTAATATTATTTATTTATATTTTGGTAAGCCATCCAATGCACTTTAATGCTCTTTCATATACGATAGAATTAGTAAGAAAATCAAATACGAATATTTTGTTATGACGACAATCTAAGAAATAGGCAAATAATGGTCGAAAAATCATTTCATCATAGCCATTAATTAGCCAGTTTTACTAGCTATTTTCTAACTTCTTGGCCATTTCATATAGATGAATTTTTACCAGGGATAGCAACATAATCATGGTGTGACGTTTTTAATTTAAAAATTGACAAACACAGTTGCCCGACCGTTAATTAACATATTTCCACCATGGTAAATTCTGATCTATGTACTCATAATGATGAAACAGCAATAAACCACGAAAAAAGAAGCGATATCTCAACAACGGCAATTTTTATTCTCTTTTCTGGGGTCCTTTACCTCTATTCACATTAATCAATCCCTATATACCTATATTCTCAGAATTAACCAGCTGCTTTTTACGCGTGTCACTTGTACCCCAACCCCCTCATCTCATTCGCAAATTCATCGCGCACATTTCATCACAATGCAAAATATTCTTTCCAACGTAAAGATATTCCAATAGACGCGAGCTAACGCCGCGCTGAGAAGGATATACCCACGCGGAGAAATTCGCGTCGTCGTTATAAAGGCCGCATAATTGCTAATTGCGCGCGGAGCATATGTAAATGGCAATGTATATATCTACAAACGCGCGTGAGAGAGCCGGGGCGTCCTCCGCACAATGCGACTGCGCGCGCATGAGATTTGTCCCGCGCGAATTCGAACCTTCCCCACCTCTCCGATCGCGTGCGTCGCGACCCATGCATTTTCTCCTTTGCATTGTCATTCGCGAGAGAAATGACATAATGAGCCGTTTTATCGACACTTTTATCATCGCAGCCCATTCGCGCTTATACATACGCCTAGATGTGAGCTGCGTGCGCGCATTGCTCAACTATCTCCGCGCTATAGGTCGCGGTTCCCATCTCTGTATAATATTATATACACATGCATCGCGGTGTTTTCTTTTTTGTTGCATATAGCTTTTCCTCTCTTTTCTCAATCAAAAGGGCCGAATGAATATTTCATAATAATCAATGCGCATAAAACGATTCCCCTGCAATTATATACCGAGGGAAGCATATAGAATTACCTCATTATATATACTAGCGAAAAGAAAAAAAAACTGTCACCCGCCGAGCGCTAATTGCGCCGATAAATTTCCTAGGATAACCACAGGCTACACGGAGAGAAATCATGTAGGAAAATTTACAAATTTCTATAGGAAAAATTTACAGTTTTTCATGGTAAAACAGAGACAGACAAATTTCCTACTAATGTTTTCAATTTAATATAGTAAATTTTATAATAACTCGCATAGGAAATATTTTTTGAGTTAAAAATTTTAAAAATTTAATTTTCATTTCCGTTATCGTCCTTATTCGTGATATTCTATATATTTGAGGCTTTGCACATATATATTATTAATACAAGAAATACAAGAAATAAATTAAAATAAAGAATAAAGAAAATTAAAAATTTTTTTTCGGCGGAGACGGGATTCTTACCACTATCCATAACAACATTTGACTACAAATTTTTGGAACTTTTACACCCAATGGGCATTGATTCTCGTGGAACGTGCCCCCTCAGTTTCAAAATCCTACAATCCCATTGGTCAATTCGGGTGTAACCATTAACCTTACATTGGAATTGTCCAATGGAATTGCAGGATTTTAAAACTGAGGAGGTACGTTCCACGCGAATCACTGTCCACTGGGTGTACATACATTATTAACTATCGTCAGATGTATGGCAGATTTGAGTTAGACGCGTTGTTGAATGTCAATTAATATATGGCATTATAATTAAAGAAAAATTAGCAACTGATAATGTATATTTATAAAAGTAAAAATAAATAGGAATTTATTATATCCGACCAGTTTGGTGTTGCAAAACATATTGTGTGAGATCTACATAACCTGAAAATTAAGGACGTCGGTAAGACAGAGCAGTAGACTGCACGTGTTCGCCGCGCACATGCCCATTTCGAACATCATAATTTTTACCATAAATTATTGTAAAACTTAGAATTAAATATCAAAATTTTTGTAACTCCTGTATTCGAATATCAAGTCTTAGCAGTTTTGCCGTAAAATATAGTAATGTTTCATATTTTTTATTTAAAAGAAAAAAGATACTTTTAATAGTATATTACAATATCTATATTTTTTGCAAAATAAATATAGTAGAAAATTATCCCGACACTTGTAATATTTAAAATGAAAGTTGTAATACGTTACAATGGTGTAGAAAATCCTATAATAGTAGTAAAAAGCGTCAGAATCAGAGTATATCTTCGCTTTGATAAGATTAATGTTAATTTTTGAAACCAAATTATTCTCCGCGCGTGTGTGTGTGTGTGTGTGTGTGTGTGTGTGTGTGTGTGTGTGTGTGTGTGTGTGTGTGTGTGTGTGTGTGTGTGTGTGTGTATTATACTCTCGCTCGAGAAAATCTGGCGACACATCGCGCGCACTGATATAATAGAAAATCAGCTACCGCGTGCGTGTGAATATATATAATAACGATCGTATGTTATACTCACACAAGCCCTTACGAGAGTGTCATTCGCGCGCAATCGCGAGAGTGGCGCGCTCGAAAATAATCGACACGCGAATTGCGGCAGCGACAAAATAGGCGCACGGCAGTCGCGAGGAATAGAACTAATTAGAGGCGAGAGCGCCGCGTGATTTATATATATGTATACGCGCACTGCCACTTTATTTGCATGCGCCGCTGTTCTTATATGCATGCATGCATGCGCACAGCTAGTAGCTGCGGCAAGCGCGCGCGCGGGCGTAAAATCAATTAGCAATTAAGAGGCCCACTGACACGCTCGTTATTGCCGGCTGTGTACGTACAGGTATATGTATATATATTCACAGACACACTGCGCGTGCACTTTCGCGATGCATGCATAAACGCGCGCGCGCGGGTATGCAGTATTTATCAATGGGATGGGACTTCAGGCGTGTATAAGTGAGCTTTAATCGAACCTCTCGCCCGAGGGCCGGACTCTGATCGAACTGTCGCTCTTATGCTAATACTGTGCGCGACATACCAAGAGAGAGAGAGAGAGGGACTATCGCGGAAGCTACACTCACACACACTTACTTCACCTGCGTGGTGTGGTTAATCATTCAACTATGTGGCTTTGTACAGGAAGGCTTTTAGCGCCTGCGAACATAAACTTTATATACAGTTGCCTTTGATTTTCCTTAAATGCGAGGAGATCGATAGCCGATTTCGCAAGCTGCGATGCTGCTTCAGTTCTCGGTTATATGTTACGCAAAAGTATATATATTTAATATGCCAATAAACGAAATCGTCTGTAGGCGGTCTCGTAGCGCACGGTTTGCCACGGTTTTCTTAATGGGCGTTATCGATATATAGTCGCAAATTAAATAAATGTAATGCGAGCGACGCGGACCGGCAATTTGCGCGTCGTTGGCGATTTTCCACACGAGAGAGGAAGCTTAATGAGGAGACTAAGCAGCCGCGGCGAGGCTCATTTTCCGCGACGACCGCGCGCCCGAGCGCAGATAATAAATGAAACGTCTCGGTGTGCGCAATGACCGAGTGGTATTTTTCAATTAGAGTATGTACGTGTACATAATATGTGCGCGTGGAGTGCAGCGCGCGCTCGTTATCGCTTTCAACGCGACCGGAAATTACGGGCGTAATCTTGACGCGCGGCGATTAATCATTGTTCTAATATAAATCGTTACGATTAACAGGCTTGACGCGAGCTTCTACTACCGTCGGTGCGCATACTCGGGTAATGAACAGATATTCTATAAAGTGCACGTGGACATTTTTTTGTTTTTTTTTTTTTAGTTTATTTGGCTGCCAGTCAACACTTTAGCCAAGAATTATCCTTTTTTACGGGGATAATAATAATAATAGATGGGACAGTTTATATAAGTTAAGTTCATTCCGAGTAGATTAATGCACGTTGGATGGTTCGGAATATTCGAATGCATAAGTGAGTTTACCAGAGCATAGGATTATAAAAAAAAATAATTTCCCTTGATGGAACTTGCAAGGATAAGTAGAAATTTCCGAGTACGGTTAGACCGGCGTAAAGATTGCATATTTCTTCGAACTAGAGGGTTAAACTTTTTAAAAGGAGAACGCCTACGGCGTCTTCATTTGATTGGAAAAGTGAGCAGTTTACTAGGAGGAAAAGTTATTATTAAAATGATTAATTAAAATTTGTCCCTATACTAAATACATAGAAGTAGTGTAACTCATGCTTGGACAGGCATTTTCAATCAACGTTTTCATAACTTGCCTTAGTAATCTATCATTTTTTTTTTTTTTTTTTTTTTTTTTTATATATAGTTCCTTATTTCTAAGTGATAGAACTTATTTTTTTATTTTACAGGTTACATTTTCAAAAATAATGAAATTTACACCCCGTGGACATGTTTTGTTTTTTTTCTGTTTTTCTTCATTCTGGATTTTTATATTTCTGTATTTTTCTCTATATTTTGTTTTCCTCTTTTTTTTTTATCTATATTTTTTTCTTTTTCCCGTTTCAATTGTTGCAATTCATAAGAAAAAAGAAGAAGAAGAAGTAAAAACAAAAAAAACGATAAAAAACCAAAATATGTAGAAAAATTCTTAAGTATACAAAAATAAACATATAGAAAAAAAAACAATAAAAAACAGAAAAACACATCAAATTCTTTTGCTATAGGGATATCATAGAGAGTTGCAGTGCATATAATTCTGTTGTTCAAAAGCTCAGCGTCGTTTCCAACAATGCGACGCTGCAATTATATGTGTGTGACCACAATCCCGCGAATAGTGCACTGACAGAAAAAATCTGGTAAAAATTCTTATGTTGTCATGTAAAAATTACCATGTTGGAATCGTAACTCGACCATATGTCGGATTTTTAGCAGAAATTGCAATACACGTAGGAAAAATTCCAAGTCTAACATGGGAATTTTTTATAACTGATTTTAAAGAGCGAAAAAAATTATTACATCTTTTTTTTTTTTAGGAGTGGGGGAGCGAGTATCAGACACATAATTATTATATTTAGACAATACAGAAGTTATTTTTGAATTAAACATGATTAAAGAAAATTTATTAAATAAATTAAAAATTTTTGACGGCATCGAGACTCGAACCTGGAACCCTTGGCACGGTAGTCGGGAGCGCTAACCACTTACCTAAAAGACATATGTCCTACAAAATTTTGGAACTTGTATATCTCCAAACGTAAGTTATGCGCGCTAATTTTATAACAAATTATGCTTTAACTCGAATAATATTATTCTCTATTTTAACGTAATTTATTACAAATGTTATATATTAAGAATATTGTTTAACATTTTATAACTATTACCAATACCTTAAATTAAACAAGCTCATTTATTTATTAATGAATTTGTATTTTCGATATAATGGTTTTTCACAACCTTCCTTAAAAATATTACAAATAAACAATGATTTTAAAAATTGTCTTATCATAAAAAATAAAAAAAATAAATAAAAACAAGTATGTTGGATTAGAACGCACATTCAGTTGTTGCGTTTAGCGTTTGTGTTTTGTCTCGATGTTGCCAAGGTGGATTGAGTTTGTTGACATGTATCTGTCTGAATCTTTCCTATTTTGACATTGAAGAGGTCAACTTTTCGTGCACTCGCGGGGTGTTTACGATTGAACGTGTGAATTCTTACTCTAAGACTCTCTCAATTTTTACCATGCTAGCCTGGGAAAATGTACAAAAGATAAAGTTCCATTAGTCACGTGTTAATTTTTACTATGCTGGCATAGGAAGTTTTACTTGTGACATTGGACTTTTTCATATAAAAGATAGTAAATATTTCGATTTTAAGCAGTTGTGGGCAACTTCCAAGAGCAACATAGGAATTTTTCCCCGGGTTTTTCTGTCAGTGTGCGATTTCTCCACCATATGATATATACACACACACACACACACACACACACACACACACACACACACACACACACACACACACACGCGCGCGTGTGTGTGTGTGTGTGTGTGTGTGTGTGTGTGTGTGTGTGTGTGTGTGTGTGTGTGTGTGTGTAGTACATATCTAGTGAAACAGCTGAGACTACGGCGCCGCGATTATAATTAAATCGTCGCGCCGACGACATTCTACATACGCAGCATTCCCGCAGGAATTTCGCGCGCGCTAAGTATATAATTGCAGTGCAAGTGAAGTACACGCACGCGGGAGAGCGCTGCGACATATCGCTTGCTATAGGTAAAGAAAGAGAGAGAGAGAGACGAGAGAGCGACTCTATAAATTCCAGATAAGACATCGGCAGGAGAGCCCTATAGTAGTACGCGTCGGCATAGTTGCATTATAACGTTGCATTATAACCTGCACACAATGAGTCCGACTATATAGGTATATATAGCATTCTCGCACGCGCGCGCACGGGGAAGTCGAAATCGGTGTAAGGCCATGATTTGTCTTTCCGCGCTATACTGCACGCGGTTAATTAATATCGATTAGCGCGCTCGATCGGTGTGTATATGTTGGGTTATCGGAGCCTCGGATCTCGTCGCGCTCTCGCGCGCTTCCCGTGTATGTGCGTTCCTTTTTCCCGCGAGTAACTATATAGTATGGGTAAATATATATATGAGTGTGGCGCGATTATTTCGAAAGCCGGCCCTTTGTTTCGTTCCGCGAACCCATATATATACACGAATTTGCCTAACGCTCATTGTGGCATAACCGACTGATTGATTCGTTCTTTCACTCGTTGGCCCGCGCTCCTGTCAACTTCGCACGCCCGCCTGATTAATGCGTTTCTCGCATTCTGCGCCTGCAGAGATAGAAACTATTCCGCGCGCTCCGCATGTATATAAATTGCCAGCGCTCGCTGTAATAAAATGCCTGTTTCGCAGAGCGCGCGCGTTGCACTGCGTACATGTGCAATTCTCATGAAAAATTCCCTTAATTCGGTTATAAAAACGACAACAAAAATTTTGAGGCACACCTCTGCAATAAATTTTCTCTTGTTCTATAAGCCACACAATACGCGATAAAACTTTGTAACACAGGAAAACGGTCGTGTGACACAGTTTTAACCGCGCATTAATTTTTTTTTTATGGAAACTTAACATGGGAGAAGTGGATGAAATGTAGTCACTAATGATTAACCAATAACAAGCTCTTAAAGGTGCCCATAAATTATTTAAGCTAAAGATCGTTAAAATCGGTCGGTTCTATGCAAAGTTACGTGCATTTGAAAATCGTGAAAAATTACCAAAAATGATAAAAATGTTAAGAATTACGAAAATTTGCTAAAAATCGCGTATTTTTGTCTTTTTCACGATTTTCAAATGCACGTAACTTTGCACAGAACCGACCGATTTTAATAATCTTTAGCTTAAATTAAAGCTCCTTTCTTCTACTTGAATCGCCTTTTTGTGGAATATTCGTGGGCACATTTAAGAGCTTGTTATTGATAAATCATCAGTGACTACACATTTCATCCATTTTTTCCATATGTTAAATTTCCATAAAAAAAATTAATGTACGGTTAAAACTGTGCCACAAGACCATTTCCTGTGTTCCAACGTCTTTTCGTGTATCGTGTGGTCTATAGAATAAGAAATAATTTATTGCAAACCCTGGTAGAAAATTAACCCTAAGTTGACCAGAATATGGTTAACCAGAATATGATTAACCATATTCTGACCAACTTATGGTTAATTTTCTACCAGGGAAGGTTTGCCTTAAAATTTGTTGTTGTCGTTGTTATGACTGAATTCAAGGAAAATTTCAGGACAATTGCACATAATATAAGTGCGCGGTAATTGTTGTATGGGTCGTTAAGAGTTTAATAGTAAAACGCGATCACCGCGCGAGAACATTAAGGTAAAGGGCCCGATTATGGAACGATTTTCGGTCACTTTTTTTAAACTGATCAATTGAGTATCTTAAAACTATCAAATATATTTAATATAGAAGAGCCTTAGGACGACCGCGTGATTATATACTTTGAAATGGATGTACGAGAAATTCAATGCGCTTATATACCTATTGCGTTAGTTTCAACTATATAACATATCCCTCTTAATCGAAAGCCATTTCATTGCTATACTCAAATCAAAAGATTTTATTTAAAAAGATTATCTCGTTCAAAAGATACAGACAACTAAATTTTTTTATGTTCGTTTTCCTTTCCCAATTTTTCTTCCGGCATCCGGTTTGCAGATTTGCAGCTCTGACGACACTTCCGGCGTGTGTGTGTGTATATACACACACACACACACACACACACACACACACATCCATACAGACATCCATACAGACACTTTTGAAAAACCATGTATTTTGATTCCTAACACCTCGGAACACAATTATAACATGTTTTTACAACAACTCAAAAATTTACTATCACAAAGCTTCCTCTAGGAGGAAGCAAAAATTTTAAATTACGCATTAAGGATACAGAAAATATATAATATTATTAAAAAGGGCTTGTAAGTATTGTTATTTTATTTTTAGTCATGTGGGCGAAACGTTTAAACAAATAAGAACTTTCTTGAAAAAAATAAAACAGTTTATAGTACATTTCGACACTGGTGCGGAAGGTGATAATTTATTTCATGTGACGTTTTTCGCACGAGCGAAGCGAGTGCGAAAGGTCACATGAAGTAAATAATCAACTTCCGCACTCGTTTCGAACGGTATTTTATACCACGACCACATTTATAGTGGTATAAAATATTAAAATGATATCTAAAGTCAAATAGTAAGTTTGATTAAAAGAAGTGATATAATGTAAATACGATTATTATAAAAACGTAAAATAAAATAATGATTCTAATAATGTTCAATTTATTAATATAACCATGATAAGAAGAATATTTGTAGAAAAACATCGACTTGTTTTCATTTTTTTTCTAGAGTTAATAGAATTTATAATATTTATTATATACATAAATATCATATCATGATATATTAATACATTTTTCATTTGCCTTTTATTGAGTGTATGTTAAATAATTACAATTATCTAAAAAAGTCGTCAGATTTTTCAACCCAAATATCTCAGAGATACTATAACAAAAATGATCCACAAAATTTCTAAAAATTATCTCCGCACAAATCGGATACCTGAAGTCGAGATTATATCAAATAAATGTTTACAAATTAATTTCTTAATTAAAACACGTGGTGGCCGGTAAAGTTTCTTATTCTTATTCGACATGCCCTCAATAACTATTTTAAATAAAACTAGTATAATATTTTATTCTAATGAGTATCTTGCCCATTTAATACAATTAATAAACAAAATTAATGTAATCGTATGAGCGTGCGTGTGTAAGCGTATGAGTGCATGCGTGCGCTTGAGTGTAATAGTATATTACGCACCGTGGGAGGACAAAACTTGGACAGTCCACAGCTCGTGTAAATTGCCACCCGAACCGAATGCGAGGGTGGCAAACACGAGCTGGGGGCTGGTCAATTTTACTCCCTTGGTGCGTATACTATTTTTCGTCATACCCGGGCCGAAAATACCACATTCCCCTTTTTAAGCCGGGCAGGAATGTGGCACTTTCGGCCAGGGTATGGCGAAAATACATATATTCAATTTCATTATCTTATGTATTTATTATATTAAACTGGCACGATTCTCTCTACCATATAATAAACAAATAAAATAATAGTATATTATGCAGCAAGGGAATAAAGTGGGCTGTGTGCTCCCTGTGCGAGAGTTGTCGCCTGAGCGAAGTGAGGGCGACAAATGCGCAGGTTCGCACAACCCACTGTATTCACGAGTGCAATATACGACTTTTTAACACAACTATCATAAAGTTCGTACTCGTTTCCCGCTGAAAAGGGAAAAAATGCTGCATATTGATCGACCTCACTCTCGTTTCCAGCGCAACGCACTGTTTGTGCCCGAGCCGAAGGCGAGGGCACATGTGCGTGGCGCTGGGGACTAGAGTGGGGGTAGGGAATGAACGTAGCTCTTTTTTCCCACTTCGGCGGGAATAAAGTACGAACTTTATGATGGGGTGTGTTAAAAATTAAATTATTTGTGTGTGTCACATAATATTGTAGTAATTATAATATTTTTATTTCAGTGAAACATAACTTTATTTTAAAAAGAAGACTAGATCAAACGCGCGCTGCGCGCGCGGAGACGAACTATGCTTTGAATAAAATATTCAAAAATGGGAAAATAACCTTATAAGAAAAATATAAACAAACAACATTACGTTGCCACGCACATAGCTACAGCATGGCAACGCTTCCGACCAATCAGATTACGAATAAAATGTGAAATAACATAGCCATCAATTTTAATATAGGGGATAAAATTATGAAATATCTGAAATAAAAGTAAGTTCAATTGACGTTCATGAAAATAAAATAAAGTTATTTTAAGTAAAATAATAATTATAGAATAAATAATCTACGGCTGTTGCTTGAACGTCATTGCCTCAAATAAAATTAAAAAAATGGCTATTAATTCACTGGTTGTAATATCTTTATTATCTATAATCTTTAATCCTAACAATGTTAAAATTGAAGAATCACAAGCTAACGAACAAGAGATAATTTTATATCATGTAATAGAAAATATAATAAAGGAAAGTGTAAATTACAATTTACATACAGAGGAAGAATATATTTTACTTTTTGAGGATGACTACAGTGATACACTTCCACAAGATATTGAAGAAGAGGATGAATTAAATAATGATTATGCAGAGGTTCCTGCTTGTTTACCGAATGAAGAAGATGTAGACTTTGAATATAAGAAACCGGCAGTGCAGTATTGACAAAGTGAAAAAAGAAAGCCATTATCCTTGACAAGTGTACAATCGAAGTATAGAAAAGTTACTTCCGATCGTCAATTGCGACAGTGGAAATTACAAATTGAAGCAGCGGGTACCAGACAAACTATTCTATATGGAATAACAACTTATGTACTTCAAAAAGTTAAAGAAGCGATAGAATCAAAAATGACTGCATGATATTGATATAAAAAGATGGGCTCTCGTAAAGAAAGCAGAACTAAATATTTCGTGGTTTAAAGCTTCACATAGATGGATACAAATATTAAAAAAAGAACATCACATTGTTTCACGTAAAATAACAAAATTTATTACTATGTCATCTACACAGAAGGCAATAGAAGTAGAACAACACAAAGAAAATTTTGTTAACGATGTCAAAAATCTCATTAAATTATGGTGCTCAAAACGTTTACAATTCTGATCAAAGTGGGTTCAATTTAGAGATACATAGTGGCACTCTTTATTATGAGGGTATTAAAAATGTAGAAAACATCGTTCAGTCGGTATCTTCTACAACACATAGTTACATTATTCAACCAACAATATCAGCAGAGGGACAGCTTATGTCCCCGTTATTTATAGTTTTGAAAGAGGCTCATGGGCAATTTGGACCTAAAGTAATGAAAACTTTATTCAAACCAGAAAATATATACGTAGAAGCATCAGCGTCCGGTAAATTGTCCAAGAAACTATTTCAAATTTGGATTCAAAATGTATTTTTGATTCACAGTGGGAATTCACTTATACTACTATTAGATTCATGGAGTGGGCAATGTGAAAACGCTGTAAAAGAAGCTTTACCGAAAGAGTCAAATCTTATATTGAAAACGATACCAAAAGGCAGAACTGGTCAGATACAGCCTCTTGATGTATATGGTTTTCGATTATGCAAAAACTTTATAAGAAAATTATCAAACATAACACTTCTTATAAATTATGATGCTAAATTAAACGAGAGAAATAATATAATCAAACTACAATCTCTAACCCATAATCAATTTTCTTCACCAAGATTTCAAAATGTCTTTAAATATGCCTGGTATAAAAGTGGATACCTAACGAAAAAACCTCCAAGACATCAAAATCCCCTAAATTTCTGTTTCCATACTCAAGAGGAACCAATTTGCGACATATGTGAAGGAATTGCAGTCATACGATGTGCATGGTGTAAAAAGCTATTATGTTTTAAACATTTTTTCACAGATTATCATTATTGTCAAATGTATATTGAATAAAATTTGCAAATTCATCAATTTCTGTAATATATATATATATATATATATGTTACATTGACAAATCATCACATTGTACAAATTAATAAAAATGAAAAAAAGTTTCGCTCATAATCTAGTAATAATAATGTTAATAGGGGTAGCCAGCCCCACTAAAATTAAAATATTTTTTATTTTTTTAACTTTTAATAGTAAATATGAGTCAAAATAAGCATTACAAAATTAAAAATCCAAAGGAATGTTGTGATTAATTTTTTTTAATCACTAAAAGATAAGTAACTAAATAGGAGTAGCTCACCCCTTCTATGTGTTTTTTTAAACCTCGAAACAGGTCAACTATAATTTCTAATTTTCTTTACAACATGGCATTTTTTTACCAAATATGGCTCGTCAAAACTTTGTTATTTCAAAAACTGTGAAAAAAATTATGTTTACCCCCCATAAAAATAGGGGGGGGGCAACTCCTTATCATTAAAACTGTATCCAAATACTCGTCTTTTTATAAGAAACAAATAGGTGTTGGTTTCATTAAAAAATTCCGATTCCATCTCGAGATATTAAAAAAAACTGTTTTTGGGGGTGAACTTTAAGGGTGGTTTTCACCCCAGATGTCTTTCTTCACAGATAAAAAAAATACGTGTCAAATATTTTTCGATGCTCTAACCAGTTTCGTTTCCAGCAAAGTTTCATGAAAATCGGAGGCAGACACTAACGAAAAGGTAATTAATTAAATTAGGGGTAATTCACCCCGTCAACGTGTTTTTATTTTTAAATCTCGAAACAGGTCAACTATAATTTTCAATTTTCTTTATAAAATGGCAATTTTCAATCAAATTTAGCTTATTAAAACATTTTTATATCAAAAATACAAGGGAAAATATCATATTTACCCTTATAAAAAATAGGGGATGCAACCCCCAGCTTTAAAACTGTGCCGAAAAACTCGACTTTTCATAAGAAACAAATAGGTGTTGGTTTCATTAAAAAATTCCGATTCCATCTTGAGATATTTAAAAAAACGGTTTTTGGGGGTGAACTTTAAGGGCGGTTTTCATCCCTTAGATATGTTTTTCCGCAGATAAAAAAAAAAAATACGTGTCGAATATTTTTTAACACTCTACTCATATGCGAAGTTTCATGAAAATCGGAGGCGAACACCAAGTATCCTTTCCTTATGAGTTGAAGATATAAAAAAAGGACCCATCACCATCTGGTGCGACAACAAAGGAGCCATTGATCTAGGTAAACATGCTAAATTCAGTGGGAGAACATATAAATGTAAGTCGTCACTTCATAAAAGAAAAAGTCGATAAAGAAGAAATTCAAGTGAAATTTAAGCCGTCCTCAGATATGCTAGCTGATTCTTTAACCAAACCTGTCAATGTCACCAAGCTTCGTTTATTCCTGGAGAAGATAGATCTAAAGAAGAAATAGAATAAGGAATTATATTAAAAAAAAAATTGCAAGAACAATTGTATTAAAAGAACTTTTTTATTTTATATACACTATATTTTAATAATTTATGACACAAAAATTAAATAGTGAACCCATTTTAAAATCACGATAATCCCCTTAAATACTTGCAATGTGACAGTCAATAGAATAGACATAATTTTTTAGCGAAATAAAGGATATTTGAGATGAGATTGCCCATATCTCAAGAAAAAGGGCCCATTTGACGGAAATGTGAGCACTGGGCTTCTTTTTGATATACCAGAAATCGATTCTCAAATGCCCGCGAAAATCCGTTTCCCAGAGGGTGTGCAGTTTTCTTGTGAGATAATTTGATATTTTTTGTAAGTCGTTATGATAATTTTTCCTGAGAAAATTTTAAATTGTATTAAAAACTTGAGAATATCACGGCTTTGACAGTCTGTCCATGCGGTACCAAGCCACCTTAGTAATTTTTACTCTAAAATTTCTCTCCGTATAAGAATTAAATTTAATAATAATAAAAAATATGTCAAAGAAAATTTAATCAGAGTTTTACATCGCATTGTTACAGAAATTTTATATTTGTGTTCTCCTAACTATTAATGACTATATAAAGCAGTTTATTTTTCTATATATACCTGATCAGCTTCTTGATCAATATTATAGTATTATAGTTTACTTTTTTGACGATATTTTCATAGTTTGTAAAATCAGTATATCGACGGCTGAGCGGAACAAGGTCGTATCTCGACGCGTGGACGAAGGTATATGATTTTTTAATAAATCCTGAATCTCATTTAAAACATTTTATTATTTCAGTATAGTCATTTTTCATTATTCAGTTTGTTTCTACTGTATAACCCCAATCTTCTTTTATTATATCAGCAAGCTTTTCGCCAATCATTATTGCAGGGATATTTGTATGACCGGTTATAATCATAGGCATAATTGAAGCATCAGCCACTCTTAGACCCTTGATTCCTTTAACCTGTAATATTATATAAACAGTTAATTATAACATTTTTAAGGATAATCGAGTACAACTTAATGTCAAAATAAAAATATAATAATATTTTCATGTTTATTTATTTATAACTGATTTCAGATAAACAAAATCAACGAGGTAGCAAAAATACGTAGAAAATTTAATTGACAAAACACAATACTGGAAAGGGAGTATATAGGCATATGCGTCAGAATGAAGCTTAAGCTTAAATAAAAAAAAATCTACGTTAATAAACTTACTTGTAATCTCGGATTGACGACACCGGTGGGATCATTTTCTGCTGCCATTTTGCAAGTACCAGAGTGATGATAAATAGTAAAAGTAAAGGTCCTTAAAGCACATTCCCAATATTTGTCTGAGTTGTACTTGTGATTTTCACAATCTGGTATTGGAATATGATGCAGTCGCGACTTAAATTGTTGCATTGCTTTTGTTTTACTCACTTTGATCGCTGCTCTAATTCCTTTGATCATGATCCTTACATCTTCTGGCTCATGTAAATAATTAGCAAATATTTTTGGTTTTGCTTTTGGATCTTTAGTCCGAAGTAAAATTTCTCCTCTACTTCTCGGCCGCATCAAAATAGGAAAAATTGTCCACGAATAATGCCCAGAAATTTTTGAAAATCCTTTATTCCAATGCTCATCTGAAATACCAACATTATAACGAAATGATGAGTCTGAAACAATTGAGCTGCCAATAAAAAGTAATTCTATATTTGGAAATGAATCTAATTTTGTTGGTTTATCGACATCAATGAATGCTAATGCTTCACATCCACCTGGAATTGTAAGAGGCCCATATCTTTTCATAAAAAAGTCACTCATATAGGGCTTTATAGGATTTGATAAATCTTCAGTTGTAATGCTCACCGGTTGGTCTACTAAAAATATAAGTCCACCATAAGCTATATGGTCCATTAAATTTTGTCCTACTGGCGCATCTTGGATAACACTTATTTTCAAATCTTTCAAGTGCTTAGATGGTCCAATACCTGATAACATTAAAATTTGAGGAGAACCAATAGTACCTGCACTTAATATAATTTCTTTTCTCGCCCTTACTTGAATATTAACGCCTTTTTTTGAAAATTGTACACCATATGCTCTTTTATTTTTAGGATCTATAAGTATTTTATTCACATGACTAAGTTTAGTCACAAATAAATTTTTTCTCTTATTTGCAGGATATAAATAAGCTCTGTTAGTACTCATTCTAGTACCATTTTTCATCGTTGTCTGAATGTATGAAAATCCAATAGTTTGATTAGCATTGTAATCTACAATTGGGTATCCCATTTCTAATCCAGCTTTGAGAAAAGTTTCCGCTAAAGGCGTATGATAAGGGGGATAAGATATGTAAACTGGTCCTTTGATATTATGTACTTTTTCATTTCTCAATTCCGCTATTCCCATTTCTTCAAGTTTTTTAAAATACTTTAACAAATCGCTATAAGACCACCCTTCGTTACCCATGGCAGCCCATCTATCATAATCCAATGGATTTCCTCTAGTTGCTATCATGTAATTTAAGACACTACTTCCGCCCATAACCTTGCCGCGTGGCCAATTACACTTTCGATTTGTCATACCTCGACAGTAATTTTGGGATGACTCTGTTTGATATTTCCAATTTAAATCATCACTGAATTGAAGGTAATTAACAATAACTGGTATGTCCATAAGTAAATTTTCGTTACGACCAGCTTCGATCAGAAGAATAGTAACATCGTTCAATTCACTTAATCTTGAAGCAATAGCAGCACCTGCACTTCCAGCACCAATGATAATAAAATCATATTCTTCGTTGAACCACGGTGTACTGTCTTTGATCTCATAATTCAAAAATTCATCACCTTCACGTAAAAATTTGATAGTTCCAGATGCCAGATTTGAAAGGACATCTGTCAATAATATATGATGATCTGAATCTCCATAGAGATTCCGATAAGTTATATTTTTACTTTTATAAGATGCAATAACAATAATCAAGTTTGTAACAATCAGAACTAATCTAAACATATTGTTGAAAAAAACTAACAATAAAGCAATCTCTTCTACGTTTATATACAAGCAGTAACAGACCCCGTACCTTGCAGACTAATGCAAATATTAGTGTTTCACTCTTTTGTAATTGACGTATATTTTAACTGCATATATTTAGGTTCAATATGCCACATTATTTCATTCAAATAGAGTATTAGTTGAGCACTTTTTAACTATTCCTATAAACTATACATCTTCTGGCACGTACTTTGATGAACTAATGAATACTTCTCGAAAGAGTGCTATCTTTAAAGCATTTACGTTTTCATCAGATTAACAAATCGTATCTGAGATTTCCAATTCAGAGGGAGCGCGATTCTTTGTTGGTGTCTTGGAAATTCAAGCCATGCAATAAGGCGATGCAATGAAAATCGTTGCGATTCAAAGCAAGTATGTAACTATCAGAAAATGTTATTCGGTACTTGACTAAGGTACGTGATTCAAATATAGAGTATTACAGCGCAACACAGTTGTGACTAACGAAATAGCTTACAAGAATATCAATTTTAGTCAATCATTATGTAATAGTTTATACACGTTCTTGTATTTGCTAAAAATATTTTCTCATACATTTGATCAATTTTATCTGCTTGAATAACTGGGCTAGAAAAAATAATACTTCCATAAAATTATGTATAAAATTTTATATTTAAACAAGTAAAAAGGACGCTATGAATATTGTCAATTCTAATCAATATAAAAGCTAAAAATAAATAAATATACTTTATGTGATACATGATTTTTAATACACGTTATAAATAATAATTTTTATCCAGGAATAAAATATTCAATTTCCACAATAAATTCTGACGAAATCTAATATGTAGGTAGTAGTTTCACAAGTTAAGGGAGTCATAGACCTATAGGCCTTTGAAGCCAAAATCACATGAAAAAATATCATAAAATATAATTAGTTATATATACTAATCATATATTATAAGTAGGCACAATTTCTGATAAAATCAGGCCCGAGATATTTTACTCACACAGAGATATTGCATTGCCCAGATTTTTGCTTTAGTACAGCTTTTTGAAAAAAGTATTCGATAAATTTTCATGGGATAGGTCTTAAAATACTTGAAATTCATACAGTTATGGATGTAAGAGTTGAAAATATAAGATTTCCTGAAACAAATATTTTTTTTTATGGAAAAAACTACTTTTAAATCATGAATTTTATGAATTTTTATGTTTTTTGTAGTTTTTAGCATTTACAAATTATTTGCTTCGGAAAATCTTATATTTCCAACTCTTAAATCTATAACTGCATGAATTTCAAGTATTTTAAGACCTGTCTGATGAAAATCTATCGAATACTTTTTTCAAAAAGCTGTACCAAAGCAAAAATCTTGGCAATGCAATATCTCTAAGTAAAATTGATCTACAGATTATATCTCGGGCCATTTTATCAAAAATTATGCCTACATTTAATATATTATTAGTATATTATATTTTATTATATTTTTTCAGGTGATTTTGGCTTCAAAGGTCTATAGCTCTATGACTCCCTGAATGAATCTATGAAGGGCCGAGTTCAAACTTTCCAACATCTATAATATTTTTGTTATATTTTTTTATTAATTGTATTATAATGTCAATGGGATAGATGGCAACATTTTTTTAATTGTGTATCAAAAGCAAGATAAAAACCATTAGCTAATAACATTTATTGATTCTAGACTTTTTTTAAAATAATTGCTCAAGTAAATTGAACCTTTGAAAATATACCTTCTTATTTATAAGATGGTTTTTATTTTTTAAGAAGGCAACATTAATATATTTATTAACATGAGGACACCCGAAATATATAATCTATGGTTTAGCAATGGGTGAGTAACAGACATTATAGTATAGTTTTATTTTACGAAAATTAAAAAAAGAATCTTACAATAAAAAGCATTGGAAGAATTCTGAGGCTTTTTCTGTTTTCAACATTTATGTAAAATACTTTAAAAAATGTTCCATAAATAAATCATGATTTCTTTCATATTAATTTTATTGTCTAAACATATATCTCAAGATTGGAGCAAGGTCGATAAGCAGCTTGAAGATATATTTTATCCATATAATCTTTAAATAGTATATTATGCAACAAGTGCGTAATTTTACACACAAGTAGCGATCCAAGGCACGAGTGGCTGGCGAAGCCGGACACGAGTGCTTTTCGGTCGCTACACTGAGAGAAGAATTTGGTTACGCCAAATAAATTTGGTAACTATTACCAAATATCAATTGAAATACAAGCAAATGAATATTTAGTAACAGTTTCCAAATCATACTTGAACAAACCAAACGTAGTCGTTCGGCACAATAACATGTTTGTTAATAATTACCAAATTCTAATTTCTAATAAATAAGCATAGAATTACAATAAATATGTCATATTTGATTGAAATATGTACATATATGAATAAAATAAGTTTTGTATCAATATAAATATAATTTTTCCGCCCTTTAACCTCAAAATGCCATCTTAAATGTCATTTTGCGGCCTCGGACGGAAAAATACGTTACTGAAACGTGGACGTAAGAGAATTTTTACCTCATGCGACTTTTCGACCTCGCTTCGCTCGGCCGAAAAACGTCGCATGAGGTAAATAATCCTCTTCCGCCCGCGTTAGTAATGTACTATTTCTTACTCGGCCACCCGAAAGTACGTACTTTCGGCCCGTATCTCCGGGCCGAAAGAGAAACTTTCGCATCCTATTTTAGACCAACCGCGCGCTCTGATTGGCTGCCGAAATTTCCTGACCCGCGGCGCTTCAGCGCCCGCGCGCATGCCCGAGGAAAGATGTTTGTGCGGTGTGAAGGTTAGACACCTACGAAATAAACAGAGGAAAGTGCACGGGTGACGAGAAAAAAGAATTAGTTGAAATAAAAAGTGGTGTTGTTTGATCGTGGTCATTGTTTTTTCCTCTTGTTTCCTACACGTACTTTCGAGTCGTGTAGAAACAATTAAGTAAACGTACGTACGGGAGCGTCCGAGGAAAATATGTTTGTCTGGTGTGAAGGTTAGACACGTACGAAATAGACAGAGGAAAGTGTACGTGTGACGAGAAAAAAGAGTTAGTTGAAATAAAAAGTGGTGTTGTCTTTTTTTAATGAATGTGTTTCTGATGCCCGCCCCGACCAGCAAAACCTCGGCTTCGCCTCGGTCTTGCAAATGTCGGGCGGGCATCAAACCATCTCTGTAACAGCGAAAGTAGCAGACGGCCAAAAAACCAGCTCTCCACCGTCCACGCCGGGCCGAAAGAAAAAACAGTCGGTAATATCGACCGAGCTACCCAAAGCGGCCGACAGAGGCAGTACTATCGAGCGGGCCGAAAGAAAAAGTAACACTCAAACACAGCTAGCAGACGACAACGCAATTTTATCAATTATTTAACAATTACAGAACGTACTTTCAGCCGGGGAGTAAGAAAAATAGTATACAATACTTGGACCGGAATTTCCGGCCCACGTATCGTAATGTACTATTTACGTTCATATTGTGATAATAAGCTCGAGCGCTAGCAAGGCTGGCTTCAAGAAATATTTATCACAAGAGTGTAAATTTAATATTACATATCATTCGATCGGCAAATTCTTCAAGAATGATAATCCATTTTCATAATTTAAATTAGTACAAAATTATTTGACCTATTAAAGAAATAGTGATGAAAGATTTAGTCCCTATTATGAAACGCTGTTGTTTTGGCCGGTATCCCTGTTCCATAAAATATGTCCCTATTATGAAACATAATTAAATTACAATTTTCTTTATTTTTCATGTTATGTTTGGCATAAAATTTGTTGTTATACTTTAAGATACTTGTAATAATGTAAATGTGAAAAGATCTAATATGTATATGTCTTTAAAATTATTTAAAAGTACTTATAAAATGCATGGTTGAAATATGTAACATTCTCTTTATATTGATCTTATAAAGCGAAAGTTTAATGCTTTTAATTGGATATACCATGAATAAACCTACACAAACTGTGTACAGACCTACTTTATATTTATTTATAAGCCAAATAATTGATATCTATTACTTGTATCGAAATTAAATTCACATTAGTAGCTCAGATGTAGCGTAGTGGTAGGTTAAGACACGATTTGTAGGTTAGGTTTTCATATTTATAATTAGTATTTTTAGTTAAGTTAAAAGTACAAATAACTTACATAATAATAAAAAACAATATTTAAAGTAGATTGTACACAGTATTGACTTAAAATAAGTTGTTGATTTCTTAATAAAGGCTTTTTAATACTGTTTCATAATAGGGACCTGCAATGAGTTTGTGTACCTATTGTGAAACAGCTATTTATTTAATAGAAAATAGTAAAAAAAAATCAAGGAAATTGTATATAATTTGAATCTTCGATACAAAACCTTCATTGTACACTATAATATATGTTCCAAAATTGATTAAACACTGAAAAATTACTAAAATAGCAAACACAAAAAAAAACAGTTTCAGTTCAAACGGGAGTCGATTTATAAGAGTTGGGAAACGGTGAAGACTAATCATTTTTTTTCACATTCTATACATGAAAAGTCATATATTTATTAATGTATATATAAAAGCAAATAACGCATGAATCTAAAAATATTTTTTTTATCCAATTTAACGTTTCCAAATTACTTCTATTTTAAGTTGTATTACACTGTTTCACAATAAGGACGTACTTTTTGAAGTGTTTCATAATCGGGACCTTTATCTTATATACACACACACACACACACACACACACACACACACACACACACACACACACACACACACACACACACACACACACACACACACACACACACACACACACACACACACACACACACACACACACACACACACACACACACACACACACACACACGCACGCACGCACGCACGCGCGCGCACGCACGCACGCACGCACGCACGCACGAGCGTCTCGCCGTGTTATACCCATGGCTAACGTGATTTAGCAGCGACGTTATGTGTTGGTATAGCCGCTTGTAGCGGTGCTACTTGGCTCTTATGGAGAGCACGACGACGCGACAGCTGTGTTTGAGAGGAAAATTTCTAGTTTTCCGCAATCGTGTAGTTTTTCCTTTCACCTTATAACTGTAAATGCCACCGTCGTGCGATTACAGCACCTCCATACGTGGTCGAAGACTACTTTCCCTCCCGTGAAGCACCTTCGCACCTTATTTTCACCTCTTAATGGATCGAATATCGCACCGATATACTCGTCACTTTACGCTCATAGTATACCTGCACATGCGTCATATATACTATAAAGTTCGTGCGAGACATTCAGAGGAAATAGAGGAAAGGCATGCATGGGTGTGTGTGTGTGTGTCTGTGTGTGTGTGTGTGTGTGTGTGTGTGTGTAACGCACTTTAGCACAATCTGCACAATAGCCTCTCATCCCTTGCTGCAGGTGGGCGATATATCTGCGCGAAACGGGCCCTTATCTGTGCCAACCGATCCTTATATCCTCTTCTTTCGCGCGATTGAGTCGTACGGTCCTCGAAAACTCTCTCTCTCTCTCTCTCTCTCTCTCTCTCTCTCTCTCTCTCTCTCTCTCTCTCTCTCTCTCTCTCTCTCTCTCTCTCTCTCTCTCTCTCTCTCTCTCTCTCTCTCTCTCTCTCTCTCTCTCTCTCTCTCTCTCTCTCTCTCTCTCTCTCTCTCTCTCTCTCTCTCTCTCTCTCTCTCTCTCTCTCTCTCTCTCTCTCTCTCTCTCTCTCTCTCTCTCGAAAGAGAGAGAGAAAGCCTTGAACCGAGAATTCCACTCGTTCCTTTGGCCACTTTGCGCACTCCCGCGGCAGTGGCGCGCATTTAACGACATTACGGCATTATGACACGCGATATAATAGAAGCGTAATCAGGGTAAAAACGCGTACGGTGTTCCTCTCGGTTACTTTAATAAGCGATTCAACACGTGTCCGCTGCGCACCTCATGTAATAATCATATTGAAGCTTATATAGCGCTCCCGAAGAGCGGGGGGAAAGAACTCGTTACAATTAGCCCGAGCGGCGGCGGGGGAAAAACGCCCGAATTCATTTGAATTCCGGAATGACGGGCCGTCTGTCTGGCGTTCCTGTGTGTGTATATATTAGGAGCGTGAGAAAAAGGCGGCCGATCCTCCAATTTTCCGCGATCGAATAAGTTCGATTTATTTTGTAGAGAGAGAGAGAGAGAGAGAGTCAAACATTGTCCGCCGCTCGCGCACTTAATTGCTCCGTGCGCGCTCGTCTCTTTACCGGTGCAGTCAACTTTTTCTGTCCCTCTATCCTCGAGAATGCGCCTCTATATAGTGCACGCACCGCCGCCGAGCCGAGCTTTCCTCATTAACACCGCGGCCCTTCGCGCGCATAGGCGCAATTACGCTGATTAAACGCGCGCAGACGGCACGGCGGCGCACACGATTATTTTTCATTTCTCTCTTCTGTGCGAGAAAAAAAAAGAGCAAGCCACGGGTCTCTCTCGCACACGCGCTCGACATCCATCAATCATCGAAAGCGATCCTTTTTGCCGCCTCATTCAAATGTTCGTGGATTTTATACGCCGCAGTAGTTACAGACTCCACTTCGTTTAATTTGACAAGTCAGTTATTAAGCGCTCGACGTTTTATTTATTTATTTTTTTGTTTTGTTGTTGTTGTTGTGCGTTGCCGTGGTTTAATGACACTGGTGCGCGCGGCTTTTGATTAATGCTTCGCGGCTACTATTACCGTACTGTTACAAATGCGCTCCCGTTTGAAAGCGGCAAATTGCAGGTGACAGGGGCGCGGTGGAGTGGTACTTAACGGCAAACGATTTGCTCAGTCAAACGTTCGTTGGTATATATTTGGAAACTGTATGTATATAGCTATGTGATTCGTAGATATGATGCGAGATCTAAAGTTCGTTTTGTAGATCTCTCTACAGACTATAGGTGATAAAATACCATGCTTATATAGAATATAAGCTCTCAATAGATTTCGAGCTCTGTGCGCATCGCGCATACTAGCCGTGCTACTAACGCATAATTTTTAGCGCCAAACGAGTGTAGAAAGCTGCTGCGGTTTAGCGTTACAGCATACACACACACACATACACACACACACACACACACACACACACACATACGCAGCGCATCGGACATTACTTGGCCGCTAGACACACCAAGACGTATAATCCGGACGTATGGTACGAGTGTAGAGTTACAGCTCTGGCCGATTTGCGGAATCTCGCGTCAGCTGAGGAAAAAAAGAAAGAGAAGAAATAACATCGCCGCGCAGCCGTTTAAAGAGGCTTAAACGCCGCGCGGATTGAGTTCGCGCGCCGCAAGGACGTCTCCCGGAGGGAGATGTATGATATGTACGTAGGTATAGAGGCATATAAATGTATACGATTTAAAATAACTGGCAGGCGAATTCGCACCATAATGATCTCGCTGAAAACTAAACGACGCCTGCGCTTCTTTTAGCATATATAATTGCTCAGTGCTTCACATATACGTGTATTGGATACCTAGCGTTCTACCTGATTTCCCACGTATGTAGGGTAAACTTGCCCAGTGGTGCACCAAACTTTTTTTGTATGCATTTTAATCTTCTAAATTTAAATTTCGAGGGTGAAATGTCGCAGGATGATCAGGTAATTAGTTATACACAATTTTTATAAAAATTTAATGAATATTTATTTTATTGATCTAAAAAAAGATACCTTCCTATTCTTTGACCAGTTTTGATACAAAAAGTATGTTACATATTTTAACGTAAGACCTGAACTTTCCAAATAAATGTTTTTTTTGTGGATAAGAGAATGGGTCTGAAGTTTGCACCGATGGAATGCAACGAAATAATTTCTTACAATTAATTTAAGTTATTAAACAATGGAAATTTCATCTAAACCTTTGTTAGAAAGTTATTTTATTTTATAAAACACTAAATCTACACACAAAATTAATATTAATTAGTATAACCATGAAGAAAAATGTTTTTTTTTTTATTTCGTTGCACTCCAACGTTGCGAACTTCAGACCCATATAAGAGAGGACATATTTTAATGTTATCGACTAAGAATATTCTCATATTCTTTGACTTATTTTAATTCAAAAAGGTTTTTACATGTTTTAAGGTACGACCTATAGTTCTCTATTATAAAATTATTAAAATTCCAAAATATGCCCTTCCAAAAAGTTCAGGTCAAAAGAATAGAAAAATATATATTTTTTTTAGATCGATGACATGTATATTCCCCCGAATTGTTTATAACTAATTACTTGACCATACTGCGCGACATTCCATCCTTGAAATTCAAATTCAGGGGTCGAAATTGATAAAAAAAATATTTGGTGGAGCACATATATTATTACAACGTTTTTTAAGTATTGTTTTAACGAAAAACTAAAAAATGATAAAATTTCGTTATTTTCAGTATATAATTGACATGTATAGCAATTAAAGTTAAATATTAATTTACCTTGACATAAATTTGAAAAAAAAATAAGATTTATTTTAGTTGGCGTCAACACTTGACATATGCCCATATGTAATGCCCGGCCAGTACTGGACACTAATAAAGTGGCCAATACTGAAGAAGAAAGACATTATTTCACTTTGAATAATACTCACTACAAGAGGTTTTATGAACTCAGAGACACGTTGATTTATTTCTGAATGTTTAAAGAAGAATTACGAGAAGAGAAAAATAACTTTTATCCCTGTGATTGTTGTTACAATATTAAATTCTCCTATAACTTTGTGAATTCCGTATTTAAAATATCGGGCCCGGAAATATGTTTAATAAAATGGTACTCTACATCTATATATAACCATAGTGGCCATAGCTATAGGCGATGACCACGAGTTTGCGACTCTCCCCTACACATATCTCTCTGGAAAAATCTTCGATCGGTACTGCGAGAAACGCGTACAATAAGTTACACGGGTTGTTATCGATCAACCTTGAGTCCCCGCTAAATAAAAACCATCGGTGCGCGTGTTAATATAACGTGCAGATAAGCGCGCGAAAAACGTAACGCACTGTGTTGTATGTAGTGTCGCGAAGATGAGCCGCAGATAAATATGACGCACGGCGCGCGGATAAAGTGCACGTATACACGTATATACCAAAAAGGCTCCAAAAAGTATATATACGTATCTTACAAGAAAAAGAAAGATTGGATGTTCGCAGATTAGATATTAGATTGACGGATGGGGCATTCCTCGTGCGCGGCCGCGTATATATATAGTGACGCTCGTTTAAAAGGAAATACATCAGGCCGGAGGATCGGCGCGAGCCCGCGAGAGCTGCTCGCAAGCTTACGAGCTACATAAGTAACATCGTGTCACGTTTTTGCGCTGTGCTCTCTCTTTCTGCTCCTCCTTCTATCGTCCATCATGGCTTGTTGGCTCCCCCGTTTCGTTTTTTATCCTTACTACCGTTCTCTCTCTCTCTCTCTCTCTCGTCCGCTCGTCCCTTATAGGTATGCTCTTTGGCAAATTCTTCGCGCGCGGGTGCAACGTATAATGCGCGCGCTTGTCCGCGTTTAAAAGTCGATATACATTGGCGTACATTGTGTGAAACGGGGGAAAAAATTGCTGTTTTTCTGGATTCCGTAAAATGGCATGGCTGACCTGTAGGGATAACGGGTTACAGAAGACAGGGGAAAAACGGTAGGAAGTCGAAGCGTTCTTTATTCTGATCTCCCGCATTGACGCGCCCTTAGCTATGTAGCATCACGCGCAGTTATATCCCCGCGGATCGTCGCTGCCATAAAAGTCGCATAATGTAGTATAGTTATAGCCGGCGGGACAGAGCTGTCCCGCGATATGTCTTTATCGGCCGCGGGGCTCTTGCACTTTTCAGATTCCCTCGTGGAGGAAACAGAAGGATCGTAAAAAAAAAAAAAAAAAAGTTTCTCGTTACAGCCGCAGGTTTATATCGACGAAGACGAGATCGTTTCATGGGGTCTTTACGAAGACAAGCACATTTCCCAAAACTGCAACGAAAACTAGCATAACTCACGACTTTGCGACGAATACTAGTACAATTCGAAAGATTGAGAGTAGCATGATTCGCGATTTTGCGACGAAAACTAACGCAATTCATGAGCTTGCCACGAAAACTAATACTGTCACTGCGCTAATTTACGTTACAAGCAGTGGAACCTGCTACACTGAGAGAAATGTTGTAGTAAAATTTATTATAAACATAAGAAAAATTACTATATTTTGTAGGAACGGAGGGACAAATCGAAATTATAACAATTTTTGCTATGCAACATAGTAATTTTTATGAATGACCTTAAATTTCAAAAAATTAAATTTTTTCTCGTTCTTCCTGTTTTCAGAACTATTTTCAGACTCTAATCATACAATATTTAATGTGAAAATAAATTAAAATGAGAAATAAAAATATTTTTTTTACGAGCATTGGGATCGAACCTGCAACCTTCACCGTGGCAATCGGACGCGCTAACCACTTACCCAAATAGGATTCTTGAGTGTAAAATTTTGGAACTTGTACATGTCAAACCATCGATTTCAAGAAAATTTCAGATAATATTAAATAATGACAATAAATAACTTTGATAACACAAAGAAACTTATCATTAATGTGCATAATATAAAAATAAAATAATTGAAGTAAGGTTTTGAATGTTTTGTAAACTTAAAAGCAAGACAAAGTGAAATTCCCGTAGAAACATAACCTCAATTAGACACGTGGGCGCCTTGATCTGCGCAGAAAGTACTAATGTTGTAGCAATTTTTACTATGTTGGATAGCAAACTTTCTTATGGCCTGTAGCAATTTTTGAATGTGGCACTTTTTACTATGTTTATAGTAATTTTTAATACGCTACAAAATAAAATTTATACGCTACAAAATAAAATTTAAACGCTACAAAATAAAATTTATATTCTATTCTAATAAAAATTAAAAGCATATATTTTAAATTTTATTATATCACAGTTTTTGCTATGTGTATAGCAATTTTTCTTTTATTTCGTAATACTTTCTAATCAACAACTGTCATAAAAATTACAAGAAATTTTGTAATTATTCATACAATTATAATAAAAATGCAGCATAAAGTGTATTTGTCTCACCCTTCCTATACTTTATAGTAATTTTTATTACAGTTATAATAAAATTTACTACAACATTTTTCTCAGTGTAGTCTTCTCCACAATCAAGTGGATCACGCTAGTCTTCGCCGCAATCAAGCGGATCGCACTAGTCTTCGATGCGAATCAATTAGACGTGCTAGTCTTCACCGCAAATGCTGAAATGGACTAGTGTTCATCGGAAACTGAATCGTGCTAGTTTTCGTAAGCGTTTTTCCAGTGTAGCGAATTTCCTTCCGATAGTGAATGAGAAAATGTATGAATCAAGAGGAATCGGAAGACGAATGGCATTCAAACAAATAGTAATAATACGAATAGTAACAGCGGCGCGTTGTATACGGGGGATATGTCCCGATAGGCCCTTTGCAAACGACTTCATTATATGTACCGCGAGAAACACGCGGGTAATTACCGGCGCGGTCGACGAACCCGTACCATCGTCGTGTGATAAGGAAAGGTGGGACGATATGGGCAGTGGGGCAATATGGGTTTTGGCGATATTTAAAAAATGCGAAACTATTTTTAGCTGCAAATTTTTTAAGTTATGGCTGCATTTGTAACAAATGTATTGGAAGTGGTAGAAACTGAAACAGTCGAGTATAAATAATTTAAAAAATAAAGTACCCATATAGCCCCACTTAAAACTTTTTTGCAATATGGCCGACTGACTCCATTTAATTTACATGGGAAGCCCATAATGCCCCACCTCAAAACTGCACAGGGTGATGTGGGTTTTCAAGTGATCGCTTTCTTCAGATTAATACATTTCAATATCTTTGCATTAATATAAATAATGAAGTATACTTATTTATAGATGGAAAACCGCTGAAACCTTTAAGCGTGTTACAGTTTTTTCAGAGTTCGATTCATATTTTTAACAGCGAAAATGCCCATATCGCCTCATCAAGTGCCCATATCGCCCCACCTTCCCCTACGCTATGCGGCACTTTTTCTTCCTCGCAACCCGCAATCGTCGCATCGTCTCTGTAACAGCCGAAACAGCTTTCCTCGATAGAGCGTTTCAATGCATATCTACTGTTTAATGGGAAAAATCGTGCCGCAGGCATCTCTCGTATTTATATATAGAAAGCGATAAAAGGGGCTATGGTAACGCTGGTGAATTGAAGCTTTATCTTATCGGAGATAGAGCCCTAGACTCTATTGCAGATAAGCGAATATGCAAACGAGCCAGATCGCTCGCGCGTTCTTAATACGCTTACGCTTCTATATTTTCCTGAAAGAGAGAAAAAAAAGCTCTGTACATTTGTTGCTCGTTAAGGCCGCACACGCGCGCGTATGTCTCAAGTGTATGCATATATATATAGGTATAGTATATGTATGCATACCCGCGGACTCGAGTAAAAGACGGAAATAACTGCGCACGCGCGGAATATAAAAGGTACAATGTGGCATGTACGAGAGTTTAGGAACAAGCATTAAAGTCGATTTTTCGCCCGGGGATAACAGAGCGTCAAGGTATTATATACGAGCGCACGCGCGCGTGCTCTCGTCGCGAGTATATATCTATATATGTGTATACATACATATATATGTATAGGTAAACATACACGTATAATACGACGCGTGTAAAGGCTCTCCTTTTCCGTGCGCGCAACCTTGGCGGCCTATGCGTCCGCTAAGGTCTCAATTTCCGAATGATAAATTATGCCGATTCGATCGGCGCGCGCGCGCGCGCGTGTCCATCGTATAACACACGAGTCGCTATATCGTGCGCACCTTTGTCGCGCATGAAATACGAGCGCGCGCACGCGCATAACGGACGCAGATATACGTAGTTATATTGTAGAGAGTAAAAGAGAGCTTTTTCCTAAACGCCGAAAATTTCACTATGGCCAGCGCGGATCGTAATATATATTTATATATATATATTAGAGTGTTCCTTATTTCCCAAAGTTCTGGAAATTTTGCTGAGCCCCTCCAGACCTCGTCTATTATATGTATATTGAAAAACTATGAAAAAGACCATACTACTCATAGACCATCTCAAAAAAAAGAGTTTAAACCGTGCCACTTTTCAAAAAATGTTTTTTACGCATTTTTAAGGGTAGCAATTTTTTCGTCCGTTTAACAGAATTTGATGTTTATAATAATAACTAGGGGTGATTTTATAGTGTATGGAGTATGCTTAGTTTATTTTTTCAACGCATAAAAATAAAAATTGAACGAAATATAGCTCTCAATACCTAACACGGACAAAAAACGGGTTGGAAATATTCCTATTTTGGGAGCTATAAACAACTAAAGGAGTAGGAATAATAATATCTTATTGATAAGAGTAATAATATCCAAAAATTCAGAACGCACTACTCCGAGTTATCCAGTTGTAAATAATTTTTATGTTTGGGAGATAATAATTTCTATTTTTCAGATGCATTATGTCCTTGAATTGTGAGCTGGAATCGCTTCCATTATTAGAAGTGTTTCTCTACGAAGCGTCGTGCGTTGCCGCTCTCAAAGTATGCGGAGCTGATCCTTCTGATACTAAAAGACTTTTGGTCGAACTGCTGCACTCCGTATTCGCTCCGTGCATGACCAGTAACGCCGTCTGGTGAAGCCCTCTATCGGATGGAGTAAGCGACAAATTCGGACGAAATTTACCTAAGCCTTATGAAAATATTCTGTAGAATGGGTTATTTTAATAATTAAGACGTGTTGTTCACTTATGTGTTATTTATGTGATAAAATTATAATTAGTTCTATTTTTAAAACAAAAGGAATCTGTAAGTTGACCAATAAAAATACTCATGAATAACTTTATACAGTATGTATAGAGGTTATATTTCATTTCAGATTCATGACAATTACAAATGAATATAATCATCAGAACAGGATTTGAAAAAGTTACTTATGATATTTTATTTCAACCTGAAACAATGCCCAAAGGAAAAACGTTGTGTGAAGCTAACCATGTTTTATACGTAGAGGAACACAGATCAAACGGAGTAAGTCTTCAGAAAACTAAGTTAGATGTTGAATGTGATAATATTTGCAGCACTGAATAGAATATTCTTGAGATACTGGATCTGTGTACACGAAACAACACACTTAAGGCAGAAAATGTCATACCAGTCTTCATCTTCATTAAAAATATTAAAAGTCTATTTTCAACGGACAACTTATTTTTTTCAGTTTCAACATTATCTTTTATAAACTTTAGTAGAAGTTGAAAAGTATCGATGTGTACTCCAGCAAGATCTAACAAGTGCTCATCACGTTCAATACACTCGAAACCATTAAAATATTTTTCTTTTTCACTAGCTGTAATATCGTTCACATTAAATTGTACAGCTTTATCGATAAATGATATGTGAGCTGTACCACACTTTTTGCTCTTACATTGTTTCTTTTCTTTGGACACAGTCTCATAGACACTTTGTTTTTGCAGTAAAACTGAACGACAATTAATTATATTTGTTTGAGTTTCACTATCACAATAAGTACCACATAAATAATATCTGTTACACATAAACGTTGTCTCTACACTTGTTAAGAAATCAGAAGATTCAGTACAATGAAAATAAATATTTACATCACACTCTGCATCTTTAGTCTGTATATGAAGTTGTTCTTCAACAGCATTTATTACTGTATCGTTACTTTCAAGAACCACAGGGTCCTTTTCAATGTTCTTTTTAATGTTCGTTGATGCGTTACTCATTTTTATTTTAAACTGTCTCCTTTTCATAAAACGATCATGTCTAAAATATATTTTTTTTAAGAAATAGACATATATACTATCTTTTTATAAACCATAAAAATTTCATACCTTTCAATTGCAGATTTATTTTTATGTTTGGCTACTTCAACTTTGTCAGTATTATGAAATATAGTTGGGACATAGCTGGGACTTGACTCTTCTTCCGACTTTTTATTGTTAATAAAATGGGAACTGCATATAAGATGCCATGGTTTTGGAAACCATAGACAATTACCAGAGCTACACAAAAATATTGAAAACAAATATTTTACATTGCATTTGCATACTACTCTACTAGTCTACTCTGGCGTAAACGCTAAAGTTTGGTTATGGTACTTACTTTATTCGCTGCACAGCTTCAATCCACTTTTCTCTTTGCTGTATTTTATGCTTCACTTTCGGAAAAGCATAAAATTTACAAGCACTATTTCTGCCAGTATTTTTGCAGTTAACTACGCAACACGTAGTATTATTAATTTTTTTAACTGGACCCATGGTTTTCAGTGCGGAAAAGTCCGAATGTGTTGCCCGCTTTTGCCACCTCGTGCGCTGATGCTAGTCAATTTCATCCCCTCCATGGTCACGCACGGAGCGAATAGTACGACTGTTCCTCCAAACGCGCCATCTGTTTCGTACTTTAGTTTGGGATAACTGTTGCACCAAAATCGAGCAGCTGGTCTACCAATAAAACTGCGCTTGGAACAGCAGTTACGCCAATTTGGGATAGCTGCTGACCCAAACTAAAAGCGCTGCCGTTGTACTACAATTTCGGCGTGAGTTGCACTACCGGTCAATGCACGTATGGGGGAGATTCCCTCCCAAGTTTAGGGATAGGGGAGAGCGGGGCATGATGGACACGAGGCATTACGAACACTTGAAATATAAAAAAACAGCATACCAATAAAAATACCCGCCGAATACAAAAATGATACGAAAAAGAACATTGAAAATGGATTTTATAGATAAAAAAATACATCTGTCACATCACGAGCAAAAGAGTCCTTGTCACTTTCATAAATTTTTTCGTAACACTTTAAGACTGTTGTAATCGAAATTTTAAGTTTTTTTTTTCCAAATTGATGGCATATTGAATAATTTATAAGCTTTTGAAAATAGGGACGTTTGGAGGCAAATTAGACTATGGGAGAGTGGTATCCGCGGTTGTTTTGCTGTGTAAACATAAGTTAGGTATCATAAGCGCCGAAAATGTAGATCGGAGAATTCGGAGTGCAATTGTTAGTTGCGTAGTTGTAATTAGTAAAATAATTTGTAAAAATAATTTTAACAAAAGTCAGTGAAAATAATATGTTGTGTTAATATTAATTTGAGAGGTATGTCCAAAATGCCTCCCCGTTTATTCATTTTGAAATGAACACTTTACGATTTGTCAAAACGCAAAATATTAATTTATTGCTGTGAATTTTCTATATTATATAACAAATTGAGCTTTCACCTGGTAATCTCAAAGTATTGAAAATTATATTAGCAATTTGCTTTTTTGAAAAAAATTCCAATTTTTTTTCTAGAAGAAAAATGTTCATAATGCCTCAAAAGTGCTCATTTTGCCCCGCTCTCCCCTACCGTCACTTTCGGAACGGAAGAGCACGAGATCCGGGAGTGTCCTAGACTTGGGAGGGAATTTCCTCCATATACCTGAGAAAGATCAGCTCCGCGCACGTTGAGAGCGGCAACTCACTACGCTCAGGAGCGAACATTTCCAAAAACAAGAACATTCGGCTGCATGTCTCTTAGGAGAAAAAGCCAACAACAGATGGAGGTTTTTTACTATCATGATTGGGAAGGTCTTATTCCAATATCTTTTGAGTAGAAAGTCTCCTTCAATGGGAGTAACTTACGCCTATCTTTGGAGTCTTTACCTCTCCGATTTGAGATAGAACCACTCCAGTAACTCGTGGTAAGATGTGTACAAAAATGCCAAAAAAAATTCTTTTTTTTTTCACGTTTATACATTTTTCAATTCATGAGGTGCCTCGGCGAGTTTTCGGACTAGTATATTGTAAAACTTCGCTTCAAAACCTTTAATTCCTTTTTTGTACTAATCTCTAGCACTAATCTCTAGAACCGAAGATATTACCGTTTGAAATTAGTCAAGAAATACAAGTATATCAAATTTGTGAAAGCGTGTACGAAGCTTTTATAATTCACAACTTTTTTTACCTCTAATTTCAGTTTCTGAAGTGAAAGTCTCTAACTCCATCAAAGAATCAAATTAGAGGCGAAAGAAACAATTGTTAAAATATAAAAAAATTGTTCAATTTTTTGATATTTATATCCATAAAAATTTAAGGGACTCGGCTTCCCTCAATTTTCCATATCTGACTTGTAATCGTACGCTTTCGTACGGAAATTTCCAGTAGCGTGTAAAAAACCACAGAAACTTATCTTTGCTGAATAAAATCTTTTACATTGGTGAAAATTTGCATACTTGAACGTATGGCAACACATAAAAACATACGCAAAGGTACGTTCGTGTGAATTGAAAAATGTATAAACGTAAAAAAATGGATTTTTTTTTTTGGTATTTTTGTCGGTATTCGTTATTTCATTCAATTATTATTTTTAAAGGACGAAAAAAGTTGCTACGCGAAAAAATGCGTAAAAAACATTTTTTGAAAAGTGGCACGGTTTAAACTCTTTTTTTAGAGGATCTATGAGTGTTTTTCATAGTTTTTCAACATATAGAAAAGATCTGCAAGGAGTCAGCAAGGTTCCCAGAACTTTAGGAAATAAGGGATACCCTAATATATATATATAGGTACACTTTTTGCGAAGGAAGTCCGACGGCGAGGTGGAGAGAAAAAGGCGCTCGAAGGAGACGAGGAGCGAATGGAGGAGAGAGAGGGGAAGAGGTGAATGCACGATTATGTGATCACCGGAGGATGCGCTCCTTCTTTTTTATACAGCCCCGACGGCTGGTGCGAGCCGGCGAAACTCGTTTTCATCGGGACACGCGCGAGACGGCGTATACCTATATATATCTATATGTATATATGCCTGGAGGAGTCGAGGAGCAAAAAAAAAAACAAAGGAGCGCGTCGAAAAAGCGAGGCGAGATAAGGGCACGGAGCGATCGCGAGGGTTGAATATAAGGAATATCTGACTGTAATGCGAAGGTGATGGCGCGATTGCGTCGCCGTTTAGTCGCAGCAGTCGAATCCTGTCTTGCGCCTCGTGCAGTGCATACTCGTCTACATAACGACGAGTAAATCCGGTCATTTGAATGCAGCGCGACGACCGCGTATTAATTAAAAATGAGATCTTCGTCTGCGCTTTTACATATGTATACACACATATGCAGAGGCTAGGCACGCACGTGTGTGTGTGTGTGCGTATGTGTGTGTGTGTATTACACATTATTGTGTGCATAGATAGAAGAACGTGCGTGTAAGACATAGATATCAGCTGACCCCCTGGGGAGCCGTTGCCTCGTGAGCCACCCAAGGAGGCGTATATACATATATATGTGTACTCGTCGATATATAACTCGGATATATAGTCCGATCGTGTGTGTGTGTGTGTGTGTATATACACGTACTCGACTCAGGCTAAAAACTCATTATACTCTGTATTCCTCTTGAGAGACGATCATCGAGGATAGAAGAAGGCTTAAGAGATGGCTAATTGCTCGTTAATACCGCAACGGAGCGTTTTCCCGTGTTTTTAGCGAGCTCTAATAGGGGGCTTTTCTTATTCAATTGCGTATATATAGAGAAGCGTTCGAATATTCTGCGTGTTTATGTAACAAAAGGCGGAGCGAGCAAGGTGCGGTCGCGCGCGGCCCCTCTTTGTATGTAGCGGCACTTGACCAATTGACTCTCCGCGCTTATTTTTCTCGCCTCGATTTGATATATAGTATATAATATGTCCGCGATAACCGTTCGCGTGCGCGCATATACACCGGGAACAAGGATGTCAGATCTTATCGGGCCAGAAAATTAATAACTCGGCTGTGACGAGCGGCCGCGCGAAAAACTCGCCTTTATAGTTATTATACATATATTTGTACACATCACCTACGGAATTTCTGGCGTCTTTCGTGGCCGTGTCTCAGAGGCCCGGAAAAATTTCGCGTTTCAATATCATAACTCTATTACTTATATAAACCAATTCTATCGGGGGCTACGGGGCGGCAGAGTCCGGAGGGCAACGGCCCCGCGATCGAGATTTCTATCGGCGATATGTATGTGTATATATGTATATTCCACGATTGCCTATTCAAACCGGTGATATTGGAATATTTCGCTCGCCGCTGATAATACGAGGGCTTATTAATACACGGCGGGGGGGGGGGGGGGGGCGAAAAAATTGTCAATGCTGAAAGCGCCTTATCGTAACACGAGATAATTGAGAGATCGCGTCGGTGTCTGTTCTTTTTCCTTTTTTTTTTGGTATTGTGCGCGCCTGGTTCGAGCTGCTGTCTATATACTGTAAGTATAGTTTGCTCCTGTGCGATTTGTCTTTCGTTATGATTAATAGCGGGGTTACGATATCTTTATTGCAACGTGCTGAATTCGTTTACGGCTTTTTCGTGCGACCGTTCCCCTGTAATGTCTCTGTGACGAATTTATTAATTAACCGGCCTCTAATATAAATTGGATATTGACTTTTTTTCCTACATATATACGGCCGAAATTAAATTCATTTCCGAGCGCACAGCCGTGAAATAGCAAGTTTTGTTCTCTCCCCTGGAAAAAAACGATTTTCTCAAAAAAATTAAAACTCACTTTTTTCAAAACCCTCGCCGACATAATAACAATCCTCCGGAAAAATCCTCGACACACACAATCGAACTGCACCGATGCAAGAAAACCTCGCCGCGACATCAATATATATATTAATTAATAACGCGCTCAGCGCATGACTATATATACGAGTCATAGCCCCATCGAGATACAATATAGAACGCGCGGGGCCGGCGCAACAACAGCCCGCTCGAGCGGCGAAACGAGGAGTCAATAATCAAATGACAAGAAAAAATTAATTGCACGAAATTCCAGAGCGAGCGAGCGAGGCTTAAATTGTCCCGTCATCATCCCGGCGGCGGCCGATATAATACTTTTGCCTGCCCAGGTCGCCGTCGCCGCGCGCATATAACGCGTGCTCGCGCACACCGCGCCCCAGCAGCGCCGAGAAAAACGAGCGGGCATTAGGCTCTCTACTTGCGCGGGACGTTCAATTTATAGCAATTACGAAGCACAATAAGGCGCGCGCGCGAGCGAGCGAGCGAGCGAGCGGCTCTCCGGCTAGTTTGCCCGAGCTAGTTCACGTATATATAGCTAACTGACGCAAGTCAAACTCGCGCGGGCACTATCAACAGTAGTAAGAGCTTTTTACACTATCACGCCGCGCGCTTTCTCGACGCTGCGAGTGAGAGGGACTCTATACCTTTTTTGCTCTGTGTTCCCCTTCACGCCCTTTAGATCAAGCTATTTTTCTCATTCCTTCGCTGCTGCTGGAACTCCTTCCTCTTCTTCTTCTTCTTCTCCTCTTGCTGCTGCTGCTGCTGCTGCTGCTGTTGCTTCCTCGTTCCTCTTCCTCTTGTTTTGATCGACTGCCTCGATACACCCTCTCTCTCTCTCTCTCTCTCTCTCTCTCTCTCTCTCTCTTTCTCTCTCTCTCTCTCTCTCTCTCTCTCTCTCTCTCTCTCTCTCTCTCTCTCTCTCTCTCTCTCTCTCTCTCTCTCTCTCTCTCTCTCTCTCTCTCTCTCTCTCTCTCTCTCTCTCTCTCTCTCTCTCTACTCTTTGTCCGCGGCCTTTTTTCTCTCTCCCCCTCTCACTCTGCGGGAGCCAGCGAGCGAGCGAACGAGGTATGATCGACTAATCGAATTTTCTATTATTTTGACGTTCAATTTATTTTTTATCGAAAAGCCCATTACCACGGCCGCATCGCGTCCAGGAAGTCGTCCAACACATACCACTGCGCGCGGCCACTCTATATGGATTTTCTATATATTCTCCCAGCGAAATTGCGCGCTTTTGTATATATACATATATCTATTGTAAATTCAAAGCACAAAAATTCCAGGCACATTCGGCTATTACTTATCTCTGATTCCTTAATAACGTATCCAAGTTTATAATAGCCGCAGCGCGCTAGTCTCTAGTCTCTCTCTCTCTCTCTCTCTCTCTTTCTCTCTCTCTCTCTCTCTCTCTCTCTCTCTCTCTCTCTCTCTCTCTCTCTCTTTATCTCTCTCTTTCTGTATATATACACCCCGATCGGCGCGAGATAAGGGCATAACATTCATAGAAAGTTTTCTCTCCTTTTGATTAAGTTTTTCCGCGGCCCGCGGACAATGGAACATTAAGCGTATGTACGTACACGTCCGGCGTGCGCTGCTGTTGCTGCTGCCGCTGCTGCTCTCGATTAGTACAAAGCCGCATTGCTATATACTCGCGGGTGAGGGGGGAAGAGAAACTTTAGCACAAAAATCGCGGCGCGTACGTATGTGTGTATATATATCTATTTATACGGGGAACGGCGTTTCGGGGAAAAGAATATGGGAAGAGCCGGAAAAAAGTCATTTATATATACTAAATGGAAATAAGCGATGCCTAGAGCAGAAACAGCGAAAGAGAGAGAGAGAGAGAGAGAGAGAGAGAGAGAGAGAGAGAGAGAAGGAAAAAGCTAGAGCACTCCCTGTGCGCGTGTATAAGGAGCTCCGCGATGATATCGCACGAGCGTTGCGAAATACCGACTGTCCAATTATCCGAGAATTTAACGATTCGGCGCATTCCTGCCTCTCTCTCTCTCTCTCTCTCGCTCTCGCGCACTTGCGCGCTCTATAATAGACAAAATCACTTATCCAAGGAATATCTGCTGTGTGTGTGTGTGTGTATATACATATATAGACTCGGGCTTTTGTGCGCGGCTACTGCATCTCTAGCTGGAATTCGAGCAGCAGCAGCAGCAGCAGCTGCTGCTGCTGCTGCTGCTCCTCCTGAGCAAACATCGGATGCATCGGAGCACCGTCACTTCTCGCGAGATAAACTTTCATCATAATTTCAAGCGGCACTCGTCGTAAAACATAGACCGCCGCGGACGGTTTCCGCGAACCTGACGTGTACGTCACAATCTCTCTCTCTCTCTCTCTCTCTCTCTCTCTCTCTCTCTCTCTCTCTCTCTCTCTCTCTCTCTCTCTCTCTCTCTCTCTCTCTCTCTCTCTCTCTCTCTCTCTCTCTCTCTCTCTCTCTCTCTCTCGCACTGTGTTGCGTTCCATCAGATCAGAATCACGGCGATGAAAAGCTGCGGTTCAGATGTATATGTGCATTATACGCGTTAACGCGATTTTTCATTAGAGAGGCAACACATATATAAGTACACAGCTTGCGTCTTATCTAACATTCGCCGGCAGTTGCGCGATGCTAATGTATAATTTATATATCAACAATGAGAAGGATTGAGTCTATATGAAACTCCTTGGGAGCTAGATATCGATGCAAAAACGATACGCATATATCGACGCCTCGTACAAAGAAAAGCACTGTTCATGGGGTCCGACGAAAACTAGCACAGCTCAAAATCTCTGACGAAAAGTAGCACGACTCGAGGAACTCGGACGAAAAAAAGCACAACTCGCTGAGCTCGAACGAAAAGAAACACGAGTCGCGGTTCTGGGGTGAAAAAATACACAGCACTATAAATACTTAGGAAGACTAGGACTATTCATTGCGTTCTTATAAATATTACACAGTTTGTCATCTCACATCATGCATAACAGATCGAGACTTGGAATATCATTTTAATTAATTAATATTGGTTTTTATCATTTTGTGTGTGTTCAACTACTTACTGGGTATAGATAAAATTTATAGAAGCTAGTTACGTATGGTTATCTTGTGAGACTAAAGATCTTGTGCATTGTTTAAGATAAATCTTTGACTATTTTAAATAAAACAAAAGATTACAACTTCATTTTTCTAATGCTTATAACTTCGAATAAAATTAAGATATTAGTTATGATTAAGATTTATTTACTTCCCTTGAATACACTTACAGTTACTTGACTACTTATACGTTGATTTTAATACTTTCTTTTGTTTGATTTGCTTTGTTTTATTTGATTATTGGAAAGATAAATTTTCAAAATGAAGATAATAAGGTATTAGAAAAATCTTTATAAAAAGGTATGTTTATTTTTTCACAGTGTTGACAGTTTCATGAGATATGAAAAACAAACTCATACCGTCTTGTGATATACTTATGCTTTCAAATAATGTAAGTAGCACAAGAATTTTTGGTGAAAAATTCCTAATATTACAGTTCTAGCTTAAATATTATTCCATAGAGAATATGCACACACTAATAATTACGAGGAAGCAATGTCCCAATTTACTGGCAGTGGTATTTAATATATTACTATTATTAAAAACTTAAAAACTTCACGCTAATTTTACAACGAAAACCAATGAAAGAGGAACGAGGGAAAGATTTACCTAATAAAATAATGATCTGAAGGTTGCAAAGGACGCATATAAGCACGTTTGCCCTGCTCCCCCGATTTTTAAATGACAGCTGAAATCGAAAAATTACGGAATAGTTGCATGCATATGATTTTTTTTTGCTAGCAGGCCGACAGTACCACTTTTGCTCCCGGCGCCCGATCGCGAAAGTTGTATCTTCGGCCGGGTCAGGCAAAAAACTAGTTTACATGCAAACATGTTATAACGAGGTACTTTAATGCATAATCACAGCTTTAGGTAATTTTTATTAAATTTATCTATTAACCTTAAGTAAAATTGCCTCCATTTGATAAACATGTTGACCAACGAAGTTCGTCTGTTTTTTACCAGGGGTAAAATATTTTTTAATACAATAGATTCAAATCATGTTTTTAATAAATATTTTTTTCAAACGTTAATATTGAGTTGAAATAAATACAACATTTGTGACGTAAAACTTTATTCCTTTTGACTTGTTTGGTAAAGTTCGCGTTCTTCAGTCTAAGGACTGAAGTGATTGATTCAGTCTAAAGAGTTATTAAGGATTTCAGTTTTTAAGACATTGCTTAAAATTGCGCCGAATTTCATCGTATATATTTTTAAAAATTTCTTTTGAGTTCTGTTATGCATATGAAAACGTCAAAAAAAATTGGAAATTCAAAAATTGGACATCAGATGAACTATATATTTAGTACGCTAGTTTATTTTAGCCAATGTTTCGGGAGTTTTGTTACTTCCCTCGTTAGGGCATTAAACTTATAATATCACCATAACAATATTCGACGATCCATATGGTGATACTAGTTTAATGCCCTCAAGAGGGGAGTAACAAACTTGAGAATACTTCATGTTCAAAGGGTTAACATTTTGCATAGAAGTTGGTATTATGCTGTATAATTTGTTATGCATATAGAAACATTATTAATGCTTTTTTTAACGCTTAAAAAAATATTTCAAAAGTAGACAAAAGTGAACAAAATGATTTCTCCATAAATTTACTTTATATAGCAAAACTAAGCCCATATCTTGTAAGGTCAAGTAATTTTCTTTCGATTTATGTGTGGTATAGTTCCTTTGGAGCCCTTATTAAAGATTTGATGCAGTTCTTAAGGTATTACTTAAAATTGCTATACAGGGTGCTGTAAGCAAATCTAAACCTATATTTCAAAAGTTTCATTTGATCGCTCTTTCATTAAAGTGTACAATGAATAAAATTCAATGACATACATGAATTCTCTTTGAGAAAGCAATCTGCTACTGCAGTTAGCAGCCGTTTCTATTTTTGCTATCCGTAAGATGTACTATTTATAAGAATGCAGCGAGTAGTGCTAATCTTTATAAATTCTTGCGTAGTTGATAAACTGCCTTAAGTTTGGTATGCACTTCAGTTAGGATTTCAAGTACTTGTAATATTTCATATGATGGGATCACTTATTAAGATAATGAATTAATTTGATTTCCAATATCTTGACAATTTTTTTTATTTTAGTCATCCGTAAGATAAACTATTTATAAGAACGCAATAAATAGTGCTAGCCTTCGTAAATACTTATATAAAGCTGTGCTTTTTTCGTCCGAGTGCAGCGAGTCGTGCTTTTTTTCGTAACGGCCTGAATTGTGCTTTTTCTTCGTACGGGGCGTCGAATATGTAAGTAGCTATGCGCTTCAGTTATGTATTCATATTCGGAATCGCATTATACATTTGAATTACCCGCTCTACTTGCGTGCGCATATATCCCCCCATATTATAAGCAAACTATAATATATATCTATATGTGCGTATGCGCAGTGCATCGGGCGCGTTACTGCTTCACGATCACATATATAACGAATATAATCTGGGTAGTACATATAGAATTGTTTGGTAATGACGGACCTATAGGTGTACTCCTGCATACGCGCGGGAGAGGATATTGGAATTTGATCGTGCGTCAAATCGATATATGTATATATATAAATAATAATAATAATAATAATAATAATAATAATAATAATAATAATAATAATAATAATAATAATCTCCAGCGGCGACGTTATTGCATCAGAATCCACGCAATTGAGTAACGGAACAGCGCGCACAGCGCGAAATTTGCATTTTGCAACTCGTGCTTTTTGAAAATCACACGTAGTTACTATGTGTGCGGATGCTAATAAATAATTTTCAGCGCTCTTAATACATTATTTATCAGCCGTCGATCGTTAAGGGGGTTCATCCAACCAGGAACGTATCAAGAATCAATGTCACCCCGCACCGCGCGCACAGGCTTGCTCGCATGGGGCCCCCACTCTTGTAGTCAGAGCGCGTGTTTATACGGGACTGACACATACACATAGCTTCGTGCCGTCTGTGAGCGTGCACACAGAGCGGCGCTCGTCTGTGTGTTCCCCCACCGCTCCAGCGTCGTCTGCACGCACGGCCGTACACCTAAAATTCCATACTTTCAACTACAATATCTTAAAAACGGTGAAGCTAGGATCTTTGAACTTGTAATATGATATTCTAATTATTGATCTTAATAACATATTAGTTTTTCAGACAAACGCTAAATGTATCTTTGAAGTTATAGACTGAATCGATCTTTCGCGCGTGTGCGTCCCATAAGACGCCGTGTTAAAATGCTCAAATTTGACAATTAATATCTCGATAACGGTGAAGCTAGGCTCTTTTTTGTGAGGATATCATATAGATAATGATGTCAGGTACATGTGAAAAAAGTTTCAAAGACTTCTTAAATAAGCTGAAAATTGGATGAACCCCCTTAAGGAATGCGAGCGTGGACAGTTTATTCGATCACTGCGCATATGTGAGTATTTCTCCGGAACTTTTAACTTTTAGCTTAAAAAAAAAATTTCAAAATTTAATGTTGCAGCACATTTACTAGACTTTTTTGGCTGTTCTAGGTATCCCGAGTAGCAATTAAAACGGAGTGATTCTTATTTTTAAACATAGTTTTTTTTGTACTGTATGCTTATGCACGTGCTAGTAAGCGTGAACAAATGCATGTAAAACTGCGTTAACCCGTTTCGGCCCGGAACTCTCAAATTTTCGTCTGATTATCGATAGGATAACTTTTTAGGTTTCAAGTGTTTAAAAAACTTGAAAAATATGATTTCTGACGTAAAATTTGATTTACTTTCAGAATCCGTTCTCAAAATTGCAATACCATCAATATTAAAAAAATTGTAAGCCATTTTATAAAAAAAAAAAACACCGTTTTCTCGAAAAGAATTTTTTTTTGATCGAAATTTTCGTACCAAAACAGAATTCATCCGTGAGTCTAACCAGTGAAAGTTGTGGAGTCATTACCTATACTTTGAAGTGGCATAAGTCTGAAATCGAATTTCAAAATAGCGGCCACGGGAATGGTCATTTTTCAGCGAAAATCTCGTAAAATACTTTGCAATTTTTTTCCTTCAAAAGGATTAACTTTGCAAAAAAAAATTTATAGATTAAAAAGTATTTAGAATTATTCAAAGAAGACGTGGAAATTTTTTCAAAATTTTTCGCATAATTTTTGGATTTTTCGGAATTAGCCACTTTTCAAAAATCCAAATATGATCTAAAAAAATTCTGAAAAAATTTCCACGTGTTCTATGACTAATTTTAAGCACTTTTTGTTCTATAACATTTTTTTGCAAAGTTAATCCTTTTCGACAAAAAAATCGCAAAGTATTTGTAACCAATTTGCTACCATATGGTTTGCTTAACAACGATTATTAATTTATACATAATCCTTAATCCTTTTCTAGAAAAAAATCGTAAAGTATTTTATGAGACATTCGCTGAAAAATAACCATTTCCGTGGCCGCCATTTTGAAATTCGATTTCAAACCAATGCCACTACAAAGTATAGGTAATTACTCCACAACTTTCACTGGTAAGATTCACGGATCAATTCTGTCTCGGTACGAAAACTTCGATCAAAAAAAATTTTTTTTCGAGAAAACCGTGTTTTTTTTTACTAAAATGGTATATAATTTTTTAAATATTGATGGTATTGCAAGTTTGAGGACGGATTCTGAAAGTGCATAAAATTTTACGTCAGAAATTATATTCTTCAAGTTTTTTAAACACTTGAAACATAAAAAGTTATCATATCGAAAATCAGATGAAAATTTGGGAGTTCCGGACTGAAACGGGTTAAGAACATTTTTCCAATTTAATTTTTTTTAAATATATCTGAATTTCGATAGACATACCGGGAATTAGTTAAAAAAAATGTGTGTAGAAAAAAGAGCAATACTCAGATTAGTCCTATTTACCGTTGATTATGTGTGCCACGAAAAAATGATGATTTTTTAGACATTTAACAAGGGATGATATAGCCTAAAAAATTGGTATAGCATATAGCAAAGAGTTTTTTTTAACGATGTTTAATAGTTTAAAATCGTCTCCAGTACGCGGAGGAAATTTCTAAATTTAAGCCTTTTCCGATGTCCCTTGAGCTTATTCTTCTTGTTTAAAAGTGAGTTCTATGTAGTGGAACATGTTACTGGAACTGGATTTTATAGTCAGCATCAAACCTCCACTTTCCTCCAAAGATCTCTGCATTTCACTAATTTCATCAAATAATACTTTGGTGAAATAAACGTAAACGAAATTTTATACAACGAACACAAACACAGAATCTCTCAGTACAACATTAGATAAACGATTATTTTATCATTCTATCATAAAAAAAAATAAAAAAAAGAATAAAATTAAAGAAAACGATCTCATGAAAAATTGCCAAGTGCTATTTCATCTTCTCAGTGGTATCAGATTTTATTAGAAAAAGAAAAAGAGAAAGAAAACATAGAATTCGCAAAGCGACAAAGAAAAGATAATATCGAATTAGCTAAACAACGAAAAAAAGAAGAGCAAAAACAAGCAGAAATAACAAAATAATCCCCGTTAAAAAGAATTAAAAGAGAAGTCTAAAAAGAAAATTAAGTAACTCAATTATTAATAGGTCTGAAGTTTGCAACGTTCTAATGCAACGAAATAAAAAATATTTGATTTTACTTCTAGTTTATAATAATTAATATTAATTTTGTGTGTCTAATAGATTTATTGTTTTTATCAAATAACTTTATAACAATGATTTAGATAACATTTCCATGGCTCAATAACTTTAATTAATTTTCAAAAATCATTCGTTGCACACCAACGATGCAAACTTCAGATTCATAATTATTATGTATTGTGAACAAACATTTTTTGCTTCAAACTATGAGATGGTAACAAATTTACATAATTATTTTTGTCATTAAAATATTCGGAAAATACGAGACCTTTGTTAATCTTCTCAAAAGTTTTGCGTTGGCCGTCTTTTAGTAACTATCGTCGATTTAATAACTATTAATCTTTTCGTTTTTTTCCAAACGTTTCCGAGTCTTTTAACAAGGAATCATTCTCCTTTACACATCATTTTTTTCGACGGCATTAATGCATAAATATTGCTTGTACTTGCAATAACAATCATAATTGATTATGTAAAAGGGGATGGTCGAAGACTGGCATTTCAAGTGGCCGATTTCTCGTTTTTGTGGTCGACTACTAGCAAATTAATATAAACATTTTTCGTAGAAGTTTCGCTACTTATACCAATCGTATCCGAAAATTGAATGGTTTAGAATTGTGTTAATACACTTCATATGCTTATATCATTGGTAGTTCTATTTTGATAGAACTTCTGACACTTCTACCCTATACGCGGTAAAAGTTACACTGTTCTTGTCTCGAGAAACCTACTCTCTAAAGTTGAATTAGCAATTTTTCACTAATTTAAGTTGAATCACTAATTTTTAGTGGTTTTTTTCCTAATTCTACTTTAGAGAGTATATAAAAACTACCTTCCAAACCTATATATCATCAAATATTCTCTCAAACTTCCAAACTTCCGCCTATACCATCAAACGGAAAAAAATTCTGTAATAAAAATTGCTATTCTCTTGTAATTCTTACTATATATAAATAGCAATTTTCACTATATATTGTACAATTTTTTTGAGATAACGAGTCTGTCCCACGTCTACTATACAAAAAGTTATAATTTTTCCCATACAAAATTTATCTCCGCCCACAATCTCTCTCGCCACCCCCAATTCTCCCAAAAGGAAAACCTAATCATTATACCTTATAAACCATCTCCTTTTCCATAATCATTTTCCAACCACGCGTTATAATAAGAACTCATCGAGTCCTCGCGACAATAATATTCTCGCGACAATAAAATATGTTACCGCACCGCGATACCTTCGACACCCACATCTATAGCCTGCACTCTCGTCGTATATATATACTCGCTCGCTCACTCACTTACTCGCGTGCGCAACATTGTCGAGCGGCGGCGGCGGGCAAGAGTTTTTCCCGTAAGTACCCGCGGGGCCCCGGAAGACCGAGCGCGCGAAATTGCTGTGCTCTCCGAGGAGGAGTCTCTCTCCGTACGGCGATTATATGCGCTCCGTGCACGTCTGTATATACGCGACGGAGCAAGAGAACTTATATTTCCGTAGCTCCGAAGCGTCGTAAAACAGCGTCGCGCGTCTATTACACACTCTATCGTGGCAGATGAAAATCAAGCCAGATATCGTCTCCTTGCGCGCGGGATTTATATTGTGGCGTTAGGTATATACATATATATATACGCGTTTACGTGGGCGTGGTTATACTTACGAGACACTTGCGGATCACCCGCGCGCCCGCGACTTTTCATTATACCACCATTGCCGCCTACGAGAAAATTTTTCCATCGGAATTCTCGGGGGAGGGGCGGGAGGATCGACGGGAATTTCGAGTCTCTGCCCGTGGAAGAAGAATTCTCCACTCATGCGCGAGGACGAGTGACAGGTGACGCGCGGCGCATGAATGTAGAACACGTATATGTATATATACGAGAGTGACGCCGGAGAACAGATATGAAGGATGCGATATATATGTATATATATACAGTCTATTGAATTTTTTTTTTCTTTTTATCTCATTCATCTGTCTATTAGGTGTAAACGAACGCGCTGGTATGTGTGTGTGTGTGTGTGTGTGTGTGTATCCGAACGAACGAGAAAAATACGCGAATATGTAAAACGACTAACTAGACGATAAAACGTAATCCAGATATTTACACGGGAATCCGAAGAACCAACAGCTCTATGGTGCTCGACTCTTTTCCAATCGCGTTCGGTTGATATATATATATACACACACACACACACACACGCGCGCGCGTGCGCTCTTTCCATGCGCTGAGTTTTAATGAAACAGGCGCGTAAGTACGCGCACGTTGTTTCTTTTTCTTCTTCTTCTTCTTCTTCTTCTTCTTCTTCATCGGCATGAATGCATAACTAGGGAAGCTCGCGGGCCTCCAGCAAAACGTGTATATATATTTGTGCAGGTACACGCGCTATATAGGAGAGTTTACGAGTCCGCGCGATCGTCAGGCGGTGCGCGGCGAAGAAAAAGAAAATCCGAAGCTATTTACATGGGCACTCGTTAAACCAGTATACGCGTATGTGTATATACGAAAAGCCACAGGCTGCAAACTCGATGCAAAATAAATCTTTTCCGAATGTTTAGCGTACCGAGCGCTGGGAATACGTGTATATAATATACGTGTGTGTGCGTATATATGCGTATTGAGAAAAACTTACCGGCAGGTGCGCTCTTTTAGAGTGTATATACATAAATATATATGTATTGAAACTTGCACTCCTCTCTCTCTCTCTCTCTCTCTCTTTCCTCTCGCGCGAAGGTAGAGTATACACACTTGTGCAGTCGTCGATGTCTCCGCACTGTTGCTGCTGCTGCTGCTGCGATCCTCGGAGTAGCTCCCGCGAGGACACTGCACACTATCTTCATTAACGCCCTGCGAGTTTCGCCACCTCGTTATGTCGCAGAGCCTCGCTCCTTCCTCGCCTTCTTCGTCCTCTTTTTCCTCGCTCCTCTTCCTTCCTTCCTTCCTTCAGCCGCGGAGTGGTCTCTCCTACAGACGTATGTGCGTATAGCTATATATATATATATATATACATCGTACCACTGCGTGCAGCAAGCGCCACTCATTCCATCGAATTAAATAGATTTTCTTTTTCATCTCTCTCTCTGTATGACGCGACGATCGTCACGTATACGACGGAGCTTGCGAGTCCCAGCTATATGTAGTGACACTTGGGCGCGTGTATTAGTGTAGTAGACGAAGGGAACCGGCGCCGAGTGTCCGTCACGAAAAATGCACTACATGCGAATTCCAAGCTTCCTCTCCTCCGTATAAATACCATAAAGCACTTTTCCTCTCAATCGTCCTGGCATAATCCCGAGTAGACGCGTGTCTCTCTTTTTCCTTGTGCACGAAAAGTCACTGTGTACCTCTATATTTGTGTAATTTGTGCGCCTGCGTATGGGTATAGAGAATCCGCGCATCCTGTGCACATATATATGTATATAATATATATCGAAGGAGCGAGAAAGGCGGGCCTGCTCTCGGGAACGGCGCTGAACGACTGAGGCAGAGGCCCCGTTCCAGCCGGCGCTGAGGCTGGGTCCAGCAGCCACAGCCAGCCAGGGGCCTTCGCTCTTTTACTCTCTCTCTCTCTCTCTCTCTCTCTCTCTCTCTCTCTCTCTCTCTCTCTCTCTCTCTCTCTCTCTCTCTCTCTCTCTCTCTCGCTCCCTTCGCCGGCTGCTGCCAAGCGGTGTAGATCGCCTCGCACAGACGGAGACGCCGCAGGAGAAAGAGCGAGCGCAAGAGAGAGAGAGAGAGAAAAGAGAGCTCGCCGGTTCCCGTTCGGGACCCGTTCGGCCGCTTCGCGCGCTCTTTTGCTCTTCTCGCGATTCTTCTCTCTCTTTCTCTCTCCACTATCTTTCGCTCTCTCACTCCCTCGCTCCGTGCGCAAACCGCTTCTCTTTCGCCGCTCGCGCGCGCGCTGCTTCTATCTTTAGCCTTTTTCATCCCTTTTTCTCCGAGCGAGCGTTCACTTTCTTCCTTCTCCTCCTCATCCTCCTTCTCTCATCATCCTCCTCATCCGCTTTTCTATATAAACCCTCGCGTCGTCTCCCGAACATTCCTTTCTATACCATACATACATACGCAAACACACACACACACACACACACACACACACACATCACACACACACGCATATACTCATCTCGAGCAACCAAAACGAAGGGCTTACATATACGTATATATATACACATTATATAAGTACACGGCGAGGGCGAGGTGCATAAGGCACGCGGGCGCACTACTACTGCACAGAGTCGGTAGTTGTAGTGGGGCGGGGGGAGGGGGGGAAAGATATCTGTCGTGCTACGCCCCGCGGTGCTGGGCGACCGGGGTTGGCCGGCCTCTGTGCTGCGGCCGGGAGCCAATGGCCTCGCTCAAACGCCCGTTCTAACGGAGAGCAGCTCCCCCCTGAGTTATCCCCCTCCCCTCCTTCATCCGTGTGCGCGTGTGCGCGCGTGGGTGGGGGCACACTTGCGAAGAAAAGAGAGAGAGAGAGAGATAAAGAAGGGGCTCCCTGGTGTACATAGAGTACTGCACGGCAGAAACTAGCTCTCTCTCCCTCTCTCTCTCTCTCTCTCTCTCACTGCGCGCTCCGCTACTACTTGTAATGCCCGATGATTGTGTCTATAAGCGCACATGGACACGAATGTCGGTTTTTCGTTTCGAAGAAAGAATGTTTCTATTATATCGGTGTCATGCCTGTGTGTGTGTGTATGTGTCTTTGAGTGCGAGGAAAAATTTCTACTCTCTAAATGTAAAATAGTGGAAAAGTCACTGTAGTGAAAATTGCTCCACTCCCGAAATGATGTAATAGGCACTCCGAAATAGTGACTTGTCCACTATTTTTATAGTAGTACATATTAACTTTTTATAAGAGTGAAATTTTACTATTTTAAAAAAGTTAATATCTTCGGCTGGGAGGAAAGAGGATCTAACTGGGCGGAGCGCTACTAAGAAAGGTTCTAACTCAAGTTTTCGCTGAGAAAACTCGACCGAGCGCTAAAACAGGTTACAACTCATGGGAATTTTTTTTCCATAGCCGTTTTAGTTAAGAACCGCTGTAGATTTTGGAAAATCTGTTTCTGGTTTCTATTATATATAAGAAAAATGGACAAAAATTTTTTTGATGACAAAAAGCGTGTACAATTAAAAACGCGTTTGTGACACATGTTTTAATAAAATGGCAAAATAGACCTATTCTTTAAACCTCAGCTATTTAGTCCAGGAATGTCCTAGACCAATAAAGAGCAGGCTGACGATTCCTGGACATATTTTCGACGCTCAACTTTAAACTGTAGTAACTTTTGAAGGAATTAATACATTAACATTTTTCGTTTCTAATAAAAGTAAAAAACTCTTTCTTTCTAATTTCATTTTCTTTTGTAAAACTTGGTATAGAACATTTCTGGGGAAGGTTTAAAGAAGAGGGCTTTTTATGTAATTTTCTTGAAAAATTTCATTAAAAAAAAAGTGTACTTCGTGATATCAGAAAAAAAACTGTGTCCAAAAGGTGTCACTTAAAAATAATTTTTTACCATTTTACTTATACAGATTTTATATAGAAAAAGATATCAAAACCTTTCTCAGAGCTCAGTGGAGTTAAAACCTTTTTCTTCCCATCCGACGATATATTACACTATTAAAATAGTGTATACCCACTATTTCGTAGTGCATATACACTATTTCGGCAGTTGAGCTTTTTTCACTATGAAATGGTGTCTTTTCCACTATTTTACATTTAGAGGCTAGGGCGCTTATTATGTAATTCTAAGAAGTTAGGGTATAGGCATTCGAATTTCGTAAATCAATGATAATAAAAATTTATAAATATAGAGAGTATAAGAATAATATACCTCGTAATATACTCTTTTTTATACTGATGCCTCTCACGATTTTTAGCGTAATTTTTTTACAAACCAATTCAAGGTGAGGATTTTTCAGAGGAATTTTGGACTGTAAAAGGGCTGAAACAAGGTTGCGTACTAACCCCATACTATTTTGCATTTACATAGCAGCACTAGAAAAAGAATTAAAAAAAAGAAACATAGGTGGGGTCAAAATAGGAAAAGTGAGGGTATGGTCGTTAGCTTACGCAGATGATCTGGTTTTAATTGCAGAAAATAGAGAGGCGCTGTTAGATATGATGGATACACTAAAGAAATTTCTGAAAGATAGAAGAATAATACTGAGTGAGGAGAAAACAAAAGTACTTGTTTTTAACAGAGGTAGAAATAGTAAAAAAGAAAAGTGGATGTGGGAAAGTAAAAAGTTAGAGGAGGTGAGGCACTTTAAGTATTTAGATTTCATTTTTAACAAAGAGGGGAACTACAAGGAGGATCATATAAGACTTAGAGAGGAAAGGAATTATAGCAGTAAAAAAAGACGTGGGGATTAGGAGAAAACAGATGTAAAAATGATTTTGGGAGAAGAAAAATGCTTTTTAATTATTTGGTAAAAAGTGTAATGGCATAATTCTGCGAAATATGGGGCTGGAATGAGCAAAAAGAACTAGAAAAAATACAGATGGACTATTATATAGATGGGTGCTGCGTTTAGACTTCTGTACCCCAAGATATATTATATATGAAGAGACAAAAGTTGAAAGGTTAAAAATAGATTGGGGTGGGAGGGCAGTAAAATTTGATGAAAAGATAGGAAAATTAGAAGAGAGCAGGTTAATTAAAATATGTTGGAGGGAGAAGATCACGGATAAGGCACAAAGTTAGAATCAATATAACTTGGAGAGAATGCAGTATTTTAACAGTTTAGGAATAAGTGAGGTTGAAGTAGAAAATATGAGAACGGCAGGAAAATCAGTATATGACGAAGTGAAAACTAGGGACAAAGACATTTTCAGGCAAATTAATGAGGGAACAATAAGAGATTCAAAATACAACCCAAGGTATAGGGAACTCGTATCAGAAAGTTTGCCCATATACAAATATATTTTCTCAAAAGAAAATACAAGAAGGAAATAGATATTGATATAATTGCAAAACTTAGATGCGGAAATTTAGAAAAGGTAAACAAGTACTGGTTAAAAGACGAGGATAAACTATGTAGGATGTGTAAAAAAGATAGGGAAACATTAGAACATGTAGTAGTTAAGTGCGGGGAATCAAAGGAAATTATGGGAAAACTTAGAGAGGATGGTAGATTGAGGCTATGGAAATTATTTAATGAGGTAGGAAATATTGCAGTGATTAAAGCGTTAAAATATTCTTAAAAGAAGTAGATAAAAAAGAAAACGAGATGTAAATTAGAGAAGGAATTAAGCGTAGTGTGGAAGCTGCCTCTAGTATGGATATGAATGAAATGGTAATTGTACAACGAGCGTTATAATAGTGTAAGGCGTATAAGCGTAAATTGATTGTAAATTTGGAGTAATGAGGGTAACGGTATTATATTGTAGAAGGAAGGAATTTATTACTGATATTGTGAAGTGATACAATTATGTATAAATAATGATAAGGTAAAATTAATGTGATATATAAGTACAAATGGCGCAGCCAGTGATAGAAAAAGAATAAATAAGACTGAAAAGTTGCTATAAGAGAACAGAAGAATGAGAACAATAGTATTAATGTTATTAACCAAATAAAATAAAATATTGTATTATAGGGAATAAATTTTAAGTCGATATAGAACTCAATTGTCAAATTTAAATGCGTAACATAAGGTATGGATGTATGTGTGAGGATAAGCATACTTTGTAAACCGAGTCCATTTCTGGGCCAATTGACTGAAATAAACTTATATACAAACCAATTCAAGTTCTTGTCTCTCTCGCTCGCTCACTCTCTAAATGCGTCTTAACTTTTTTAAAATAGTTAAATTTCGCCATTTTAAAAAAGTTAATGTGCACTACTAAAATAGTAGATGCCCACTATTTCGGAGCGCATATTCACTATTTCGGAAGTGCACGACTTTTAACTACTGAGGTAGTTATTTTTCACTATTTTACATTTAGAGAGCAGATATACGCGTGTGTACAAGGAAACTCTCGGCAACACACACACACACACACACACACACACACACATACACACACATACACACACACACACACACACACACACACACACACGCACACACACTTTTTTTCGTCGCACACGTGTACGTATGTGCGCACAGTGTAGCCCGTATGCGCATGTATTGCACAATTCGCGAGCGCGTGTACTTACCTGCCACTATATACCCTACATCATACACACACACACACACACACACACACACACACACACGGGTATTATGGAATTTTTCCTAATCGCCCGAGAATCGGCACGCGCCCCGCTCGCGGTAAAAGCCTTTCCTGGTTCGACACGCGCACGCTCCGGAACCCCGACGCGATAGCGCGCGCGCCCTGTCCCGGCGTGCGGTACTCGTGTGCGCGTGCGGAGTTTTAGCGTATAAGAGAGGGAGAGAGAGAGAGAGAGAGAGATACAGAGGAAGAGAGGGAGAGAGAGAGAGAGATAAGGAGGAAGAGAGGGAGAGAGAGAGAAAGAGGAAGAAATAGAGGGAGGGAAAGAGAGAGAGAGAAAAAAGAATTACGGAGAGAACGGGGCTACCCTAAATGGCTTACACTCACCTATATGATGGTTCTTTTTTAGTTTTGTTTTCTCTTATCGGTGATTATGTGTGTGTGTGTGTGTGCGTGCATGCACGCATGCGTGCGTGTGTGCGTGTGTATGTGTGTGTATGTGTGAGTATGAGTAAGTGTGAGGGGCAGTGCATGGTCACATTGGCAATGGTTAAAATGAAGCAATTTTATTTTTCTTCCTTCAAAGTAGGCGTTTCGAATTCTTTTCTGGGTCTTATCAGAAGACATTTTCTCGGATCGAGTATTTAAACTTAAAACTAATAAAAGCGGTAAAAGCATAAATGGCTTTTTATTAGTTTTAAGTTTAGTTTTCAATTAGAACAATTCTATTCCGAGGAGGAATTCGAATACGGAATTCGAAAGGTGCGTATAATTTTATAAAACTATTGCGTTTCACATTTGCCATTGATGGCAATGCGAGCAATGCTGGTTTTAGATTTAATCTGTTATTATCAATATTAATTTAATACGATAAAAATAAATAATATTCTTCTACAATGTTGCTACAATAATGCTACATATATACATACCTACAAACTAACGTACACAGAGCAAAAAGAAACTGTGACTTTAACTTTCTATGTCTTCTTTCTATATAACTTATTATATTCTACAGGGGTGTAGCGCTACCAGGACACTTCGGTATGGTTTTTAAGTAACTTTGACGTGAGACGGTAACGTAAATTCTTCTGAACTAAATACCTCTTACTTAGTTACTCATCTTAGAGTTGCCCAAGTTTTTAGTTAGCGCCCGCGCAAAAAAAATTTGTGGGCCATATATTGCCCACAGTGTTGGACAAGTATGGGCAATATATGGGCCATTGCAAGCCATATTAGAGCAATATATGGGAGATACTCGGCCCTGGCGCCTGAGCCGAATTCGGGCTGGAATCGAGCCATAGTATTCCCACCAGTATCCCATATAGTTCCCATATTAGTCCCATATTTTTAATTTCACGAGAACAATTAACAAAAAAAATAAATAAATAAGTAAATAAATAAATAAGCGTAAAAAACAATCCTATTGTGCATGTACTGTGACTGTAAAATTATTAAAAAAAAAAAAAAAAATATCTTTGAGTGGATTCAAACCTCGAACCTTTGAATTACTAGACTTGCTCGCTACCGATTGAGCTATTTAGTTATGTTTATATCAAAGGATCAAATGAAGGTTAATACTTGAACGACATCATCATTCGTTTCAGATTACAGCCTAGATAATCTCCATTTGATCCTTTGATATAAACATAACTAAATAGCTCAGTCGGTAGCGAGCAAGTCTAGTAATTCAAAGGTTCGAGGTTCGAATCCACTTAAAGAATTTTTTTTTTATATATTTTACAGTCCCACTACATGCATAATAGGATTGTTTTTTACGCTTATTTATTTATTTATGTTGTTTTCTTTGTTAATGGTTCTCATGAAAATAAATATGGGACTAATATTGCAACTATATGGGAACTATATGGGATACTGGTGGGAATACTATGGCCCGATTCCAGCCCAAATTCGGCTCAGGCGCCGGGGCCGAGTATCTTCCATATATTGCTCTAATGTGGCTTGCAATGGCCCATATATTGCCCATACTTGTTCAATACTGTGGGCAATGTATGGCCCACAAATTTTTTTTTGCGCGGGCGTTATAGTTTCTTTTTGTTCCCGCATGATAATTCAATCTGCAAACATAGATAACAAAAGGGCTCTGCCACCCCGATTATTAACCGTCTGCTTAACAAGAGACTTGGGCGCTCATCCGATTTTTGCGAATCCATCAATCAGCGTGCCAGTCAAATCGAAAAAGGCGAATCTCGTGTCTGGTACGCGATAGTCTATTGGAAAAGTGTGGTGATAATTGTGCCAGCCCTCGCTGTGCGACATGAAATCCATCACTGCGTTTTCAGCTGCTCCCATTGCTCTGCAATATTGTTCCGAATTCAGAGTGACAACTGTTTCCAATTAAAGAGATAATTATATTCAAGCAATACTCACTTGTTGTACGGTCTCATACCGAACAGGTGGCTAGAACTGTTGAGCGAACCAAGTGGCGTTGGTTACTTGCATAAATGTTATGTACTGTGACATTGCCGCGTAGTACCAATTTTCATTCCACAAATAAACTGGTATTACAATGATTGCTAATGTGACGGTAATTCTCAATACTGTCAAGTGTCTACAATCAGTGTGTAAAACTGCTTTATTCTCTTATAGAGGTTTTAAAAAAATAATAGAAAATGGATACTTACTTGTCAACAAAAGTAATGACGGGGTCTGCTTTGATGTCACTCATGTCAAGAAGTTTACCTTTGTTAATGACATCAGGATGTTTTTTAGCCATCAGCCAACCCATGTGCGAGAAAAAAAATCCGCGCTTAATATTAGATCTCCATCCGTCTCGTTATATTTATGATGTGATCGGTGGTCTCTAATCCAGTCCTGCATTGCATTCTATAGTAGAATCAACAAATATAAGCATGGCAAATAATTTATTGTATAGGGTTGTTCTTACCACTTTATTTGAAATGTGATACGCTCACACACACACACACACGCACACACACACTACACACACACACACACACACACACACACACACACACACACACACACACACACACACACACACACACACACACACACACACACACACACACACACACACACACACACACACACACACACACATACTGGATCCGACTGAAGGAAATATAAATATTATTTCTAGTTAAATGTATTCGATTCATAAAAAATATGTAAAATAACTCCAGATAATTCGGACACCTTAGCAGAATTTTTTTGCATGCTTCTGCAAACATGTTTAGAATAAACTGTTATAGATGTCAAAATGTAGTATATCTTTTATAAAGAAAAAAAAATTGAGGACACCCTAGAAGTGATATTGACTTCATATAAAGCAAAACTGTAAAAAGACCATTTTGACTATGCTTCGTCATGTTTATTTCATTCGGCCAATTTATTCCAATTAAGCTTTTCGGTAAAGAGGGGACGATGTGTGTGGCCGAATTACCTCGAGTTACCTTATAATTCATATATAAATTAGGTAAATCGGTCTGTATTAAATAAATAAATATAAATAGATTAAAAATATAATTTTATTTATACTTTTTCTTCCTTTCATATATTTTTATTATTTTAATATAATACTTAACATTTATATGTTACAAGTTGCAATATTTTATGTACAATGTCGATGTATCCATTTTAAATATTAAAATAAAAAATCATTCAGCTTGAGGTCTTAATATATTTGATTTTGTTGATGGCTTTTTTAAAGAATCAGCAAGTAATTTATCTCCTCGTTTGTCAACAGTCATATTTACAAGTGATTCGCTAGATACTTTACGGTCATATACCCAGCCCATTCTAGCAAAAGAATCAATTATATATCCAGTTAAATCATATTCTAGGAAGTTAGTTTCTGGCCCACGGTAATCACTTGGAAAGGTATGATGATAATTGTGCCAGCCTTCTCCAAATGACAAAATATTCACTGTTCGGCATTCAACTGGCGCTATATTTCTTAAAGAAGTGACATACAAAATTACATTATTTTAGATACAAATAGTCAATTTCATGAACACTATATGATACATACTTATCGTACGGTTTCAAACCTCGCCAGTGACAGAGACTATTAAGGGACCAAGTATTATTTGTTACATATATAAATCTTATATGCTGTGCTATTATCGAATAATACCAATCTTCATTCCAAAGATAAACGGGTATCGCGATTAAAATTAATGTCAGTGCAAATCTTATTGTATTAAAATATCTAAAAAATATGTTATCATGTTAATCCGAAATATTATCATGTGTGTGTGTGTGCGTGTGTGCTTAATATGTAATGAAAAACAGGAAAAACAGTCGTCGTACTTATCACAAAAGGCAAGTATAGGATCGTTTTTTATATCACTCATATCTATTTTCTGGCCTTTAGCATATACTTCTGGATGTTTTTTAACCATCAACCAACCGATGTGAGAGTAGAAAAACCCACGTAAACTGTTGTGGGGATCGGCGTCAGATTCCGAATATTTATGATGAACTCTATGGTCCCTTACCCAATCATAAATACGATTCTACGATAAAAATCATGATTTTGGAATGATTTTGAGAATACAAACCTAATATGGTCAAATACTGCAGTACTGTAAACTATAAAAATATAGTTATTTACGCACCTGTAAACTTGCAAGGTAGCACAGTGCTATTATAGCATTTAATGGCTTTTTGACTTTGTAAGATCTATGAGACCATAATCGATGAACTCCGCCACTAACACCAAATCCTGTGAGAATTATTGTCAAACACACTAAAAATTTTCAAAAATTATTTTAAATTTATTAGCATTTAATAGTTTGCAATATCATCCATAAATGTAAAAATTTCAAAATATCAGAATACTCACTGAATAATGTAGTCTTATATTTTTTAACGTATGGAAAATACAAAAGTGAGTAAATCCATGTAGCATGCATCACGGCTAGAATTACAACGTTTAACCATTTAATTTCCCGTTGGTAGATTTTTCCTAGATCTTTACTATTGTCTTTTTTCATACTTGATGCCTCTTTTTCACCATAATTGTTCTTTAATACATTGTTATTATGGATATTATCATCTATAATGTTTGTCATTTTTGTATTGGAAATATCTAAAACGAAATAAAAAAAGGTACAATATTACACTGAGAGAAATGTTGTCGAAAAATTTATTATTTCATTATAAACGTAAGAAAAACTACTGTAATTATTTTGTAGTAACAGCGGGACATAATCGCGGAGATGGACTTTAATACATTTAATGTTAAAGTAATTTTAATAATTTTAATTTTTACAACTTTTGTAATTATTGTAATTTAAATTTATTAAAGATAATTTATTCTGTTTATTTTTATAAATATTTTAGACAACTCGAAAATCTCAAATTTCCATTCCTGCACCAGTTTAAAAATACAAAGCTTCCTCTCGGAGGAAGCAAAATACGATGTTTACGATGTGTACTGTTGCACAATGTACTATTTTTCAACAAATACTAGATTAGACCCTTGGCACAGCAATTGGCCGCATTAACCACTTACCCATGTGAAATTCTTTAGCATACAAAATTTTGAAACTGATACATTTGCTACGGCTATCTTCGGTTACGAAAGAACTTTAATAAGAGAAAGGGCGCGTAAACTTTTTTCGCCGCGCAAGTATGTTGCTGGTGTTTCTATTTATTGCTTTTCATTCAAACGTAATATTTTGTATTAAAATTTCATTATTAAATTTATTCAAGTTATAGAAGGGAATAGATTTTTATTTGTAATAATTTACAACATTTAGTGGTTATAGTATATCACAAGTAGAAAATGTCTTACTGACACGGAAAGTGCAAAGTCGATCGTTTTGGCGTGGCTCAGTCTTTATATATACTGACTACAACATAATAGAACGAAGTACTGAATTACACTGAGCGCTTCAATCTAAAAATGCCGATGTTGGTAAATGCTAAAGACTAAATCTAAAAAATACCAGGTGAATGTTTTTCGTAGTAGCTAACTGACTAATCTTAAGTTACATAAACTAATTTGAATATTAATACATTTGTCAAACTATCGTTATTTGGAATTTTAAACATGTTTTTTCAATATGTAAATACTAGATGAATTCTATTATCAGTAATGTCACTTTTTATTGATATAATTTTTCCTAGGTATCTGATAAACTGTATTAGGATCTTGCAGAGAAACACCCATTTTTGTCAATCTGTCGACGCAATGCTATAGTGCCTTGGTATTTTTTGCCAGGAATTTTTCTCCGCGTACATTATATTTTGATTAGAAGAAAACCTAAAAGAATAATAAAAAATAATATGAAACATTGAATTTTTACTTTTTGGACGTTATATAAAGGGTGTGTTTATTATTTATCATAATGCGTGTGTCGTTTTTCCCAGGCAATTTTGCGAATGTTCAAAAATAATTCAATCTCTTTGCTTGTTAAAAAACATGCACTCATAACTCTTTTTTTAAATTAAAGTATGGTTTCTAAATAGTATCAAGACAAAAATGTAAAATACGTATCTGTTTTTGTTTAATTAGAATTTTTATGTATTTTCGTGTTCCCCAGGCTTTCCTTATAGTAATGTTTACTTTTTGTAGAAAAATTATGGAAAACGAGTGTATCAGGAAGCGCGACGGCGCACAGTGTTGGGATTTGACTTTATGATGAACAAAATAGGCTAGAGCCTTCAATTATTCATTAATTGAGATATTTTTTTTTTCAAATAGAAGGTAAGGGCATTTAGAATACATTCCTCAAGCCCGATTTTCAATTTTTTTTTGTTTTAGCACCAACAATATTTTGAGAGCATTAACTCGGACCTCACACTTTCTCATAAAGTTCGAGTAAAAAATGTTATATATCATTTTATATAATTAATGTATAATTGTATTTCAGTTATACATAAATACATAATCTTATATTAAAATAATCCAAAGAAAAGAGAGAATTATAGAAAGTTTAATTTAATATTAAGGAAAATTATAAATAAAGCCAAAGAATCATTTGACAAAGAGCAAATACAGGCAAAGCTGAAAACCCCAAAGAGTTTGTGGAATGTATTAAATCAAAAACTTGGAAAAAAATAGCAAAAGAAACAAAAACATTAACTATATAATTGATAATAGCGTTAAAATTACAGATTCAACAAAGATGGCGGAACACATGAACAAATTTTTTTGCGAAATAGGCAAAAAGATAAGCGATAAAATAGTGCAGCCCAGAAATGAGAAAATAAAACTCCCACCTATGAACAGGAAAAGTATTTTTATTACTCCAACAAACCATATTGAAATCTTAAATATTATTAACAACATGGACAATAAAAATGGTGGAATAGATTATATCAACACAAAAACATTAAAAACTTTAAGTGTCCACATAGTTGATCAACTTGTTCACATTTGTAATCTATGTATTGATAAGGCAACATGGCCTGATGCTTTAAAAATAGCTGAAGTCATACCAATACACAAATCTAACGAAAAACATATCCCTACCAATTACAGACCTATTTCGCTAATATCAAATATTGCAAAAATTTTTGAAAAAATTATTCACAATAGAATTACTAACTTTATTAATGCATGCGATCTGCTAACAAAAAATCAATATGGTTTCAGGAAAAATAGAAGTACTAAAGATGCACTATTTCAATTATCCAATATGATATACAAAATCTTGACACTAGCTCTCCTATTGCTATAACTTTCCTAGACCTAGCTAAAGTATTCGACACTGTACATCATCAAATCCTACTTGATAAGTTGTATAATTATGGAATAAGAGGAAGTGCCTATAATCTATTAAAAAGTTACCTCACAAATAGACAGCAAAGAGTGAAATTAAACAACAAAACCAGCCAATTTGAATCAGTAACAACGGGAGTCCCACAGGGTACTATATTGGGACTGTTACTATTTATACTGTACATCAACGACTTATTATTAGACATGCCGGTAGACACAATCGTATCGTATGCGGATGATACTGCTGTTATCTCAACAGCTAAAACATGGCATGAAGTGGAGTCAAAAATGAATGACTTTTTACGAAAAATATCTAAATGGTTAGCTCTGAATAAACTCTCGTTAAACACTGATAAAACAGTGTATATGGAATTTGGTAATCAATGCGATAGTGCTCCAAAAAACTTAAACATCAATATAAATAGTATAAAACTCAAAAGAGTAGAAAGTACGAAATATCTAGGTATAGTCTTTGACATAACATGAGATGGAACGAACACATTGGTTACGTGTACAACAAAACTAAATATCTCATTTTTATTTTCTATAAACTAACGAAGATTATGTCAACAGACTGCTTACGTATGGTATATTACGCCTTTTTCCAAAGTATCATTTCCTACGGTATAATAGCCTGGGGAGGTGCATATTCGAACAGTATCAATTTGCTCAAAAGACTACAAATCAGATTACTAAAAATAGTTAATAAAAATAAATTTATCACTGATAAAAATCCAATGTACTTAGACCAAATTTTCGCGTATGAATCAATAGCTTATCATTGCAATGAATTACAGTCAATATATCTTACCTCCAATAAAACTACAAGAAATAAAAGTATTCAGATTCCTAAAAGGCTCAAAATTATTAGCATTAAAAACAGTTTCATTAGAGCAATAATGATATTCAATCGTTTACCTAACGAATTAAAAACCATTAGTAGCATATATAGTAAAAAAAGGAAACTAAAGAAATAGGTAAAAGAAAACATATAGAAGTAAGAACAATCTAGCTATGTTTATATTGAAAAGTTTATCACACTGTTATATTCTATTTTGTTACAAAACTTATATTTTTATCTAGAATTTTAGGTTAAGTTAGCTTTAAGAATACCGGATCAGCGAACAGGAAAACACTTTCCTCTGCTGGATTATACATCTTGTATAATGTAAATATGTACTTATCAATTGTACTTACTCTAGTTAAATAAATATTAAATATTAAAATATTAAAATATATTGAATTATATAACTCATCTATAACTATGTATGAGTATATATGTTACATAAAAATCAAGATTTTATAAAGTCTTTATATATAGTTTGTATAGAATCATGTGTAAGTATATATAGTTGTATATTGAATTTAATCTTACATAAATATATATGTAATTTGTATTTATGATCTGATCATATAAAGTTGTATATGATGATATATGTTCATATTTAGTCAGATATGATAGTCTATTGAATTATATCTTCATTTTTATGTAACATATTCTCATATATAGTTATATATGAGTTATATAATTGAATATATTATAATATAAGATTATGTATTTATATATAACTGAAATACAATTATACATTAATTATATAAAATGATATATAATTTCTTTTACTCGAACTTTATAAGAAAGTGTGAGGTCTGAGTTAACGCTCTCAAAATACTGTTGGTGTTAAATTTTTGCTCTTACCTTTCATTTGAAAAAAAAAATTATCTCGATTGATGAATAATTGAAGGCTCTAGTCTATTTTTTCCATCATAAAGCCAAATCCCAACACTGTGCGACGCTTCGACTACATTATTAATTATAATGATGAATATATTAAAATGTTTAAACATAGCAAAATTATAATGTAAAGATTGAAACAATCATTAAGGACGTTCTCCGACTCAAATTCATTAATATCGCGAAAATTGTAATTTAAAAATATTATTTACAATGAAAATCCTTCATGAGTCTCTATACATTACTCCAAAAATAAAAATGATGTATGATATTTAAATAAATAGCACTTACATAGGGTGACTATATATAGATATACAAATAACATGGGAATTTTTGTTTACGTTGCTATATCTTTGAAATTAATATCGCTTGCTATATTGAAAATTATACCATATTATTCCTCTCGATTTCTAGTTTTATGGCTTACGGTTGAAAAAGAAACACAAAGAAAACTTTTTTTATAGTAAATTAAAATGTAATTTTAAAACTAGCTTAGATAGGGATCCCGTGTTAACACACAAACTTTGAAGTTAAATATTTCTATTTTGAATACCGCTATGGGCGTGGGGCTTTCAAGCATGTACTAAGCACACAAAATCAAACGTTCTTTGCAAGTTTCAGGAAAATCACAAGAAAATCGTTTTCTCGGAGAACGTCCTTAAATGAGTCTGTCAAAATTCGCTTGAATATATAATATATAAAATTCTCCATATTTCGTTTGTAGAATAGACTAGAATAAAAAAGACTTTATTATGTTAGTTAGCACTTGGGTCGTATAGAGTTCAGAAAAATACTATTAAAATATAATAAAGAAATAAAAATAATGATAACAAATTAATTGTTATTAGTGTGTAAGTTATGCACAATTAGAAGGTTTGTGGCTCTTAGATGACCAACAAAGTCTACTTATAAAAATAAAATACAAAAAAAAATAAAAATTGAATTACAATAAAATTGCAAAAAAACGTTGGGATCTTAAATACCACATTTTCATGGGCAATTTATTTCATAACCGGGAGACTTCGATACTGAACGAAAGCTTAAAGTATTTAATGCTAGCCCATTTTATTTGTAAGTCTAACTTGGATATGTAATCACCCTCCTTCTTTTTGTTTGAAATAAAATTTTTCAAAAACTATGGACTCACAGGAAAATTTTTATCCTCTTTATCGGAATTGCCTTCTTTGAATTATAAAGGCAGGTGCATCGATGAAAAATGCTGTACAAGAAATGCTTGGGCAGCTAAGTGTTCAATCACGTAAAGAACGCAAAAGAAAGGAAGAACACGGAGAAATGCATATAAGCCAGATCGCCCACGGAAACATGCGCCGATCGCTTGGACTTAACACTTTTCCCTGCCCGCCGCCTGCTAGTATGCTAATTTTATGTGTTGGAACCGGCACTGAATATTTTGTACTTTATTATGTTTTCTTTTGCAATAAATACTTTTCACTTTTCTGGTATTTTGCGCATCCTAGACGCATTCACTTTATTCAGAAAATTGTATGGCTTTTCAGTTTTTTTAATGATTTCCTTCTATTTAAGGATGTTCAATGGTTACAGCAAAGTTAACAGAAGTCTTTGAAATTTTAATATATCATTACTTAGATAAAGTAAAAGCAGCTTGAATTTTTTCAATATTTTATACTGAGCATTTTTTCGAGAAAAAAATTCATGAAAATCGAGTTTTTAACATAGGCTCTTATGGGAGAGTGAGGTTATGTGACCTTTGGACATAAAAATCTCATATAAAAAGTTAAGAGATTAGGTTAAAAGACCTTTATTTGAATTGAAAAATAATCAAAGAATAAAAACGTAGAGGGATCTTGACCGCTTACAGGGCATTTGGGAAAGAAGTAAGTGAAAACGTAAACAAAACACCGAGTTCGTCGGCTGCGCGAGGAGGTGCGCGGTGAGCGGGGAGCGCCCGCGGGGAGAGAGGGGCGTCCCTCGCCGCGCCTCGCAGCATGACACCATTGAACATCCTTAAGCACGTTTGCTGGAGGTTGCGGATAATTTTTCCCTTATTAAAACACTTAGTCTAGCAAGTTAACTCTATGTTATAAAATGTCATAATATTATTAGGCACGTGTATTATAACACATTATAACATTATTATTTCTTCGCACTACAATGCAGCCTATCGTTGACAATAATTATATTTTCACAACATATGTACATTGCAGTCACATTCTCCATAAAAAAAAAAACTAAAAATAACGTCCCTTCATAATATGGATTAAAAGATCCATCCCTCCTCATCCCCCAATCCAAACACACACACACACACACACGCACGCACACATGCACGCACACACGCACGCACACACGCACACACGCACGCACACACGCACACGTATATGGGCATGAGATAATTAGTGTATTTTCGCCATACCCTGGCCGAAAGTGCCACATTCCCGTCCGGCTCAAAAACGGGAAGGTGGTGTTTTCGGCCCGGGTATGGCGAAAAATAGTATACTATTACATTTCAAAAGTGTATTTTCGACAAATATATATTAGTCTTATTACGAATATTCATAGAGAAAATTCGGTATTATACAACTAATTATTGTGATCAAAAATTAAAAAAAGTAATAAATATATTAGTCTAAGTTAAGTGCCAATCTATTGGCAGCGGTTTTATCTACACAAAATAAAAACGGATACTTTTTGTTTTAGGTAAGTCATACACATACTTTTTTCCAAGAAACTTCAACATTTGGCAATATTTTATCTAAATCCGTTATTCACACGGTGAGTAAAAGAATCTGTTATTACACAAGGTCTCATTGATACATAGTATGAATACTATGTAAAACTCAACTCTACACGGAGAAGAAGGTTTTATTTAGTAAAAATTAGTATTTTCTTTCTTAATCAAACGAAAAACTTGCATTACCTAAAAAAATTGGTCGTAACGCTAAAATCTTGCATATTCTTACAAGGAGAGGGTTTCAGCTGCGGGAAACGGATTTTAGCAGGCATTGGAGAGTCGATTTCTGGTACCTAAAAATGAAACCTAGTTCTCACATTTCCGTCAAATGGGCCCTTTTTCTTGAGGTATGGGCAATTTAATCTCAAACATCGTCTATTTCGTCAAAAAATTATGTCTCTTTTATTGACTGTCACATTGCAAATATTTAAGATACGGAAACGAGGAAGAAAAATTATAAAAGTAGACAATAAAAGCTAAAATTTAAGCCTGATTTATTAAAAAATATTGATTTTTCAGGAAGTTACAAGCAATCAAAGATAGGATACGAAAATGGTTAAAAATTTGTCTTCATTTCAACCGATTAAATGGATCGTATTTTTAACCATTTTCGTACCCTATCTTTGATTGCTTGTAACTTCCTGAAAAAATCAATATTTTTTAATGAATCAGGGCTTAAATTTTAGCTGTTACTGTCTACTTTTATAATTTTTCTTTCTCGTGTTCGTATCTTAAATATTTGCAATGTAACATTCAATAGAAGAGACATCATTGTTTAACGAAATAGACGATATTTGAGATTAAATTGCCCATATCTCAAGGAAAAGGGCCCATTTGACGGAAATGTGAGCACTGAGTTTCATTTTTAGGTACCAGAAATCGACTCTCCAATGCCCGCTAAAATCCGTTTCCCGCAGCTGAAACCCTCTCCTTGTTAGTAAAAATTAAGAAAATGTTAACTAATCTAAATTTCATTATAACTGTGCCACCTTTTTTGCATTATGAAAGTTTGTTACGATATTTATGAAGGAAATTACAATTTTTAATGGAATCTTTTTCTCCATCTACAATATACGTATATATAATGAAATGTCTGTTTTTACGTTTTATAATATCGATTTAATATTTGTTACTCATCTCCGTGCCATACATTTTAAACTTTAAATTTAGAATTCCAACCATTTGTTTACTTATTGAAATATATTAACTTTATATATTTTGATTTACGTTATATTAATTTTAACTTTAATTTTAGCAATACTAGGATATTAAATTTTGGGGCTAGAAACTTTAAGCAACTGGAATATTATTTATTATTATCACTTTTTCAACTAAAAATATTTGAATGTCTTCTAAATACTTTCTTATTTCTAAATTCAAAGTTTAAATATTTAAAAATTTCGCCGACTTTTAACCAATCACGTATCTCCTTAAATGACACTCAGAAAAACGATCCTGCGGTACCAAAATAAAATTCCTCTCGAAAAAATCTTCCTGCAATAAAAAGGACTTCCTCCCGCGCGGTAGAATCGTAATTCGATTACAGGAACCGTGGTCTCCTGTTATAGGAGGCCAATCCTCCTGCAGGAGGAGAATTTTACGTTGTATTACAAGAATATTATGTGTCAGTAATGGAGGAATGATATTTTGGGTCTTAGATCCCCAAAACTCTATTTTATAAATATCATTTAATTGCAGTGTAAGGCCAGTTTTATTGATAACAGATGACACTAGGACTACTATATAAATATTTAAAATAACTAGAGTCTTTTTATTCCATTCATGTATAACAATTTTATTTTTACATTTATTATTATTATTATTTATGTGTGTGTGTGTGTGTGTGTGTGTGTGTGTGTGTGTGTGTGTGTGTGTGTGTGTGTGTGTGTGTGTGTGTGTGTGTGTGTGTGTGTGTGTGTGTGTGTGTGTGTGTGTGTGTGTGTGTGTGTGTGTGTGTGTGTGTGTGTGTGTGTGTGTGTGTGTGTGTGTGTGTGTGTGTGTGTGTGTGTGTGTGTGTGTGTGTGGAATTCCTCTTATCGCGACATTGTACCAAGCGGATATTCCTCCTTCCATAGGAAGATATTCTCTTGGCTCTATTTTTAACTGAAAATCCTCCTTCGACAGGTAGATTTTCGTTGATACAGGAAGATCGTTCTCTGAATGCATGAAACATTACCTAATCAGGTATTACCAATTATTAGAATCACAATCGTTTTATTTTGGCTTCACTTTTCGGTCATTACTTTTTAAAGAGAGGATAAGATATTTGTTTCTTTTATTAGGTTAATTTTGTAACAAGCGATCGTTTCTGAATTAGCACTTAACGAACTGTGGAGAGGGTCAGGCCTCTGGATCACGCATTCGGCTCAAACTTTGGGATATGTTTTTGGATGTAGAAATATGAAGAAAGCTGCAAAATTTGACCCTAACGTAAAAAACTCATGTTTTGGACATTTTTAGCTTTATTTTCAAAAAGATCTTGAAAAAAACCTCTTCTTGAAACGGTAACCATTTTATCTTGGTGAGTCATAAATATTATTTTAAAAAGAGAAAATAAAACGAGCTTTCATTTGCTTTTCGTAAAATTAAATAATACTAATTTCTTCCAAATTTATGAAAGTTTGAAATTGAGCAACGAAAGGACACCAAAATATGCAGGTAGTCGAACAGCGAATCATAGGGGTTAAACAGTGCTTTTTCATTGCTCAACTTTAAACTTACATAAATTTGGAAAGAATCAATATTTTTTCATTATGAAGAAAGCAAATGAAAATTTTTCTCTAGTTTTATTTTCTCACCTTGAAATGATATTTAAGACTTTATACCACTCGAACCTCAAAATCACAACTGTGATATGATTTTTCGGCGCTCGTGGTATAAAATACCGTTCGAAACTAGTGCGTAAGTCGATTATTTAGGTGGTGTGGCTTTTTCGCTAAATAATCGACTTCCCCACCCGTATCGAAATGTACTATTTCAAAATTAAAAGGTTATCCTTTCAAGAAGAGGCTTTTTTCAAGATAAAGATTGTCCAGAACTTGAATTTTGTTAGTGTGAGAGTCTAATATTGCAGCTTTATTCATATTTCTACATCTTAAAACATATCTCAAAGTTTGAGTCTAATCCGTGATACTTACTCTACAAGTAAGTATTAAATGTGTTGCGTGAACCCAAAAACGGGTTAAAAAAGTCTTTCTTAAATTTTGATCGGAAAATGTTCGTTGAAGTTAAGATTACATAAAGACATCTTGTTGACAGGTTTTAACGACATTTTAAAGTTTTTTTTTTAATTTCATTTACATTGTATTAAGTGAAAAATTAAATCTATGCTTTTCTTAAAACTACTTTTTTTTTTTGTATTTTATGATACATTTTCTACGATTTACTAGCAACTTTGCTAATGCACCGTTTTTCATGTTTCTAAAAAAAGTTTAAAGTGATAACAAAATAAAAATTTGATATATATAAAGAAATGTTTAATGATAATATCTCAAAAATTATTTAGTTAAAATGATTAAATTTTTATTAACTTACATAATTATTTGCAAGGAGCGATTGGGAACCCACTCAATATAATCTTTCTTTTCAATATTTAATTTTCTGACTGTGAGGAAAAAGCTTCGGTTAAAGATAACATGTCAAAAGAAAGTAAGCGCGTTAAAGCCAAAGTGAGCAATGTTAAATAGCGCCGTGTGGTTTTAATGCATAAGCCAGTACAGCGCAGTCCCCGGGCACGTGAAATCTCGTTCTAGCTAGCTAGAACGTCAGCTCGAAAATCACATCGACCCCCTGCGAACTTTGCTCCGCTCATCTCCATCCTTTCTCTGTCTCTTTCTCTTCTTGCCTCGTCAACCCTTGCTCCGACGAAGAAAAAGCAGACGGAAAAAGGTTCCGCAGCAGGTGATGCATACACATATAGTCATACACGAGTGAAGACTAGATATATATGGCGCGCATATATACCTAGGTACGTATATATGTATGTATGGATGCGTGGATGTATATATTTATATATAAAGAGGAGTGTTCGGTTAATCCGCCGGTAAGGGCGGTGGCTCGACACGCGTGCGAGTTTGATGTCATCTGCTGACCGGTCCGGTAGCACCGTGGGAAGAGTCGACCGGTTGTTGTCTGTGCATCGCTTCTTTGTCTCTCTCTCTTTCTCTCAATCTCTCTCTCTCTCTCTTCCTCTCTCCCTCTCTCTTGCTTGCTCTCTTTCTTTCTCTTGCTCTCTGTCTACAACGTGCCCCGCCACAGGTACATGAAGGACTGCTTCTTTTTTCGAAATCTCGATCGTTTTCTCGATTAAAAGCGCCAAAGTGCATTTGCGCGCGCGAGCGCAAATTTTGTATAAATTATACAAAGTTTCTTAATAGAAAGAAACTTATTAAAAATTAAATGTAAATCAGTTCAGATAATTATATATGTATATCACACACATAATTCGTACATCAATACGGTGCTAGAAGGAGGAATAAATTATCAATAAAGGTAGTGAATTATACGTTGGAATAAGTCGATTACAAAAATTATTATATTAGGCTCTGCATTAGACGAGGCACCATTTTTCAAATTGGCTTCTATGAAAAGCGTCCACACACTTAACATTATTCTAGAGCTAGACTGGAAATTTTTTTGCTTCATTGTACATACTCATCATGTACAGGTATTGTCCATTTAAAGTCATCTATTTAATGCGTAAGCGATGATGGGCGCTTTTTTAAAATCCCTATACAGACTTGAATTATGACCGGGACCTTCTTGGCTTTTTTTTTTTTTTCTTAAGGTTAGCCTGTTTGCCGGTCCCCGCATGCATAAGTAAAAATCAAAGGCTTTCATTCAAGATCATTTGAATAATATTTAACTAATGCGCATCAGAAAGTTTTGTTTGCGTTTGCTGCCTTTATTTGCTATTTTCATCATTTCGCTATACTATTTTCATAACTATTTTTTCATATCTACAAATTAAATCAATCAAGTAAAGTGTATTGATGTTATCTTGAAAATACTTAAAATCTTTGGAACGATATGAAATACAGCGCACTTCATCTAAATATGAACCTTTTCTATAATATTCATTTTATTATAAATAAAATACTTTTAAGGTAGTTCTATTAAAATTCTCGAGTCAATTGAGTATCCACAAATACAAACTAAAGTTGTCTTATTAGACTTGTGTTATTAATATTCATAAAATTCAGTTTCAAAGTTTGAGATAATTAAATAGTGTATTACATAAAAAATAATTTAATTTTACACAAAGAATTGTTTGATGTACAAGCATATGATTCACGTCGTTAGTTATAGACGTGTTCAAAACGGAAAATATGACGTATACTGACGTGCTATTACGTCAACCTAACCTACTTTAGTACTTTTACACGTATATTCATATTATTAATTGATTATCTCGAAAATTACCGCCTCCCGACATTTTTTATGATATCATTACAAAGCTTAAAACTTGAATTTTAACCATCTCTTTACTGAACTTCCGCTGCAGTTGATTTCGGTATTAATTTTGCAAGTTTCCACGCAAAGTACATGGGTCTACTATAATTTACATTGTAAAAGTATACATTTTCAAGAATTTTTTACTCAAAAATTTTCTCGGCAACCTGTATTGAAAAAAATACCAAAAAATTTTTCAACATCTGTAGAATAATATATATTTTTGTTGGAAATATCCGCAGTAAATGACATTTTAATAGAACCACCTTAAATAAAACAAAATTGTTCTCCTTATTGACTTCAATCAGTTCTAAAAATATTACTACATGTTTTTGGTAACATTTTATAAAACCTTCCACAGAACCTTCCTGTGAAAAAGGTTTCCAAAAGATTACCTGAAAAGTTATTTGGTCACATTTTCAATTTTTCAACAAATATTTCTAAATTCTTGTAGTAATAATTTCCAAAAAGTTTCGCGCAAAGGAGCTTACAGAAACATTACAGAGTTACTTTCAATCATCTTGTTATAAATATTAAATCAAAATAATTCTTTAAAAAAAACCTTCTAAAAGAACTAAAATAACTACCAAACGCATCTTTCTATTTACCTCCAGGGTGATGTGGAAAAAATACAAAATATAACATTTTCGATATCTTTTTTTTATTTAAAAATTATAATGTTTATAAATTAATGGATTGAGTTAAAAATTAAGTGAGTTAATTTTCTGAATTAAAAGCTTGTCTTAACGCATTCCGATCAGGAAAAATACATTTTCTTTTGATTTCCGAGCTTCATTTTCAACAGAAAAAAAAAATAATATTGACTCCAAAACCATGCATTCCACTATTTTTAGTGTGCTCTTTCGATTGGTGAGGTCTAAATTACATTTGGATAGCTCCAAAAATCAACATGGCGGATTTTAACTAAAAAATTAGTAAAAATTTGAAACATTTTTTTCATGGTTTTTTTTGCATTGAAAAATTAATGAAAACGATTCTCAAACAAAGGTGTACAAAATAACAATAAGGTTATGAAAGAATTTTTTTTTTCGTCCAATTTTCAGCAAAATCTAAGCTTCTTTTGAAATTTGACCGCCATTTTAAATTTCGAAAGTCTGATAGCAAAATCGTGACTTCGAGAATCCCTATATACCCATTTTCAGAAAAATCTAAGCTTTTCTCGAACTTTTTATCGCTATATTGGATCCGCCATTTTAAATTTCGAAAGTTTGATAGCAAAATCGTGATCAGCGACCTCCAGAATCCCTGTATTGGGATTTGGTCATCGGAAAGCTGAGAAAAAAATATATCGAAATCACCTGATCATCATTTTTTTAGGCGCATTTTAACCCTTTGAACACGAGCTGAAAACAGCACAATTCCGCGCTCGCGTGCTGTGCTTGGAGAGTTGGCGTGAAACGCCTCATATGTAAAATTAAAAACAAAAAAACTTTATAATTTCAAAATGTTATCGTGATTAAATGATTGATTGTGTAAAAGAGAAGTAAATAAAAAATCTTTTAAATGTTTTGAATACATTTTAATAGTAAGTACGGATGAAAAATATGTTCAAATTTTTACCTTGGTGAAATCGGAAAATATCCTTCAAAAATCGTACTTTACATATGATATACTGTCGATTTTATCGCTGCCAGCAACATTCACGGTCTTAAACATAGATACTTGTAGTATATACAATATACCTGTTCAATTGAAAATTCCTAGTTATAGTTTATACGCAAAATATAGCACATGGCCGTTTTGCCCGATATGACTGTTTTGCCCGGATCTCCCCTATGTGTGTACTTTTGTCAGGCTGTGCACTCGAGCCGTCGCAGGGGGTCTGGGAAAAACTCGGCGCCGAAAAATCGCCACCGCTTGTCGGGGTAGGGAGGAGGCCCGCTCCATGCAAATCAGAACACATCTCTCACTCTCTCTCTCTCTTTCTCTGCAGAGTCCTGCTCCTACTGCCGCTGCTTCAACCGTCCGGAAGACGAGGGAAAAATCATCGTTCCTCCCTTCTGTGTGAACCTATATACATATACACACGCGGCTTTCTCGCCCTGAAATTTTTCCCTCACCCGTACCCTTTCGTCATCCGAGTAAACGCGTGTACATCCGCGCGCACCTATATATATATATATGATTCGCGAAAGCGCAAAAAGTGCAGAGAGAAAGAGAGAGAGAGAGAGACCGTGAGTTATCCGGTATATACGGAGGGGGCAGAGAGCGGCGGTTATATACAGGCTATTTTTGCTTACATGCGAGAGGTTTTAATATACGGAGCAAAAGCAGATGGCGACGGCGCGCGCGCACGGTGTACCAATACCTCGGTGCAGCGAGAAAAATCCAAAGAAAAATGCTGCTGCTGCTGCTGCATGCATGAGCTATACTACACTCGCTCCCCCGTTGCAGCAGCAGCAGCAGCCGCGAGAGAGTATAAATGTATAACTGGTTCTGGTTTGCCCGTTTTCCAGATGCACATATAGGCACGAGCGAGCGAGCGCATCAGCCGTGAATATGTTAATGCATTTTAATACGGCGTGTAAGTGTTTTAATGGGCATGCAAATCGATCCCTGTAAATTACGGCCCCTGTAAATTATATATACCCGCGCGATTCAAGCTGGCCCTTCATATAGGCGTCACACCCGTATAATACTCGTCCCTCCGCGTGCGCGTTTTTTCCTCCATTATAACTTGATGTACCTACCCGCGCGCCCACATATGAGGCCGGAGCTCCTACGCGCAGTTTTTCCGGCTGAAAAACTGAAAATCGCGTCGCCTGTCGCGTTTATCCTAAAATGTTATCTTTCGCAGTGCAGCTGCGTTGTTATACATGCGTGCACAATGAGGGTGTTATATTGTTTATTGACATTCCAAACACGCCCTATAGGCGTGATAAATGAAATATTAAATGATTTAAGAGATTTAAAATGTTGAAGTTTCAATATCCCATCGCGAGTCTAATTTGAGGATGAAAAACTTTATGATTTCAGAACATCACAGCCTTTCACACGGCAAAGTCGATATCCTCGTCGTCAGATGTTACTCAAGAGTTCAATCAGCCAAGGCTCGGGCTATTTTTAACCTCGCGCAGCAACAATAACGGTGGCGATAGATTCATACCGCGTAGACGCGGAGTCAATTTTGACGGATCCCATTACTATCACACGCACATCGACCAGGAGCGAAAAGACCACGACCATCTCGACGTCTTTGAGGAGGTGAGATCATTGCTTATGCGTGGTTTTTCTATGTATAATTTAAACTTTCACTCGATCGCAATTAAAAATTAAGTAGCTCATTAATGATTGTCTCGAATTTGACTCCATTGATGAATCCTCATTTGGTTTGATAAGATTCATTGCGACAAACCCAAAGAAACAGAACAATTCAGCAGTCCTTATAACGAACCAAAGATATAAATATATGTATATATACGTAATAACAAAAAAGTAGGTGTACCTATGTCTGTCTATGACAGAACTTTTTTCCAATACAGCATCTCATCGATGTATACTGCCGCCATGCCACAATAATTTACGGGCACTGGGAGGCGCAGAGTCAAGGTATAAGACAGGTGGTTCGACGTTCAATTATTAGTCGATCGCCACAGGTATATATACACACATGTACACAGCAACCGCCTACAACAGGCGCCCCGGGGCATCCCGCTAATGGGACCGCTCGACATCCCTGTCCTCTCGCTCCTTATCTCTCGCAGCGTATATGGATATATATATGTACTCCTTTTGCTCATCGTGCAAAGAACTCTCCCGCAGATAAAGAACGCAACGGAACGCTGGCGGCGCAAGTACATGGACCGCGCGTTCGAGCACCTCGACATCTTCAGTGGTCTGCAGAACAAGCGCGTGCTGAACATCGCCGGGAAGGCGGGCTTTGAGACGTCGCTGAGGCTGAGGGACCTGGCAGGGACCACGGCCGAGTTCAACCACGATTGCCACTGGCCCTGCAGACCGCGCATGCAGCCGCTCATGAACATGAAGGGCGAGAGCTCGAAACGGTATCGGGATCACGGCGCGCGTACGTTCAGGATGCACACATGACACGTGATATTATTGCGTGATTAGATGGTTGTGGTTGCATGCAGTGACACACACGTTGGGCGCAAAAGTTCAGAGGATACGTGGTGAACGAAATAATTGAGCTGTGGATATGTATAATATGTTTTATTATGTGTAGATATGGTTGAGGGTATGTGATCTTTGTTTGATGTAATTTCTTAGTGTGAACCAATGAAAATACACTACCTATATTAGGTATAGCTATGTGATGCGAGAAGTCCAAGTTGCAGAGGTTACTCTAAAAGAGGTCAAGTAATGATTGAATTGATATAGTATTAGGCTTTTGACTGTAAAATGAAAGTCAGAAGTGGATTCTATATACTATTTTTATTGAGGGACAGAACGTATATTATTGCAATAACTTTCTTTGCATTTTTATTTCTGAAAGCCTATTTCAAGGTTTCGCGCGAATTTTTTTTTTTTTTATGAAAATTATTAAAGTTTTAAACGTAATGACATGATTTTTGTTTTTGGGTGTAAGAATTTCCGCTTGGTTTTGGATTCAATGTAGTTATTTAGTCGGTCAACACTTATATTCTATCGAATTTTAGTTATGAAAAATCAAAAGTAACGATTTTATTCATAAGCAGTTTTCTAAAAAAAAAAAGAACGTATTTTTTAAAAATATAATTTTTAACATTTTATTGTATTTTTTAATTTTGAAAGTACTGAACGTGATTTTTTTCTATAAGAATGGTGCTTTTCCACAACTCGTTTACTATTTTACTTATATAAGCATATATCGATAGTAATATGATAAAAATCGTTAAAATGTAGCCTCTGACATTCCGTTCATTTCGAAAATTTGAGATCTTCATTTTCACATCCAATATATTGAGTAGGCTACATAGAATGAAAACAAAAATTTTTCAACCAGACACGTGTTTCCTTAAATCTAGTTGTCGAAAAGTGTCCTTAATTTTTAGGTAAAAAATAAATTCGATCCGCGATGGCCTGGTGCATGAAGGGGGTGTAGTACTTCTGTACTCTGTTTTACCGACAGAACACTGTAAATTCTAGATTATCAAAATAAATATATCGAATTACGTCTTATAAAGAGATAGTTGCCCTGCGCAATGTAATAATCTACCATCCTACGCAGTTTTGAGCGCAAATATCAACGGCACCCTAAAAAATTTTTCGAACAAAAATAACCGAAATTTCGTTCGAAAAATTTTTTAAGGTGCCGTTGGTATTTGGGTTGAAAACTGCGTAGGATGGTAAATTATTACATTGCACAGGGCAACTGCCTCCTTATAAGACGAAATTCGATATATTTATTTTGATGATATAGAATTTACCGTGCTCTGTCGGTAAAACAGAGTACATGAGTACTACACCTCCTAACGGTGTGGCATAGTCCTACCATTACTGACCGAGCAATTGACACAGTTTAAAGCTTATTAAAAATAAAATTCGTAGAATCATAAAAAATCAAGAGCACACTGCTCTGTGGTTTTGAAGGTTCTATCATCCAGTAAAAGTTTGAAGTCGAAATATCAAGTGGTTTTTGCAAAAACTTTGAACAAAACAAAATTCAGTTTCATTCAAAGTTTTTGCAAAAACCACTTGATATTTCGACTTCAAACTTTTACTGGATGATAGAACATTCAAAACCACAGAGCAGTGTGCTCTTGATTTTTTGTGATTCTACGTATTTTGTTTTTAATAAGTTTGAAACTGTGTCAATTGCTCACTCGGTACTGGCACGGCTATGGCACCCCCTTAATGGAATCAGTCAACACGCGGATTGAAGATCCTCTCCTGATTAATGTTTTCGTTTCCAATTCTCATACCGTTGTTGTTATTATTATTATTATTATTATTATTATTATTATAATCTTGCTGTGGACACTTTTGCAGAGATTTTCCGATTCGCCATGGCGATCAAGAATAAGAACCTCGTCGACTGGAGCACGAACAACATACTGGCCGCTGGACTGGCCGACACTATGTGCATCTGCGACGTGGATTTCAAGAACCTCTCGAAAGTCTACAGAGTCGATCACACATCATACTTATGCTGTATCAAGTGGAACGTGGGAGGTAACGAGCCCATTTATACATATCGTCACGCGGTACGAAGAAAAGTCAACTTGGAAGTTGCAGTCGAAGAAAAGCCAAAAACGCGTTTAAGGCGAAGAAAAGCCAGTTTGGGTCCTCCCAGACGAAGAAAAACCAGTTTGCGCCCTCTCAGACGAAGAAAAGCCAGTTTGACTTTTCTCAAACGAAAGTAACATTTAGTGGTATCTTATAGATAACTTTCAGATAAAAAGATAAGATAAAGATAAAAAGATAACCAAAAATATTAAAAATATATTTATAAAGATAAAAAGATAAGATAAAAAGATGCTCAGTCGAGATAATTAGATAACTAGTAATTGATTAGATGCCGTCAGTTGGAATTTTTTCTCCGCAGGAACGGCGCAAACTGGTTTTTCTTCGTCTGGGAGGACCCAAAATGGCTTTTCTTCGCCTTAGACGCGTTTTTGGCTTTTCTTCGTCTATAACTTCCAAGTTGGCTTTTCTTCGTACTGCGCGACGATATATACATTCGTTGAACTTACGAATTATGAATTATATGCACAAACACGATTGTCTGCGTAGGAACTCGAGTGTCAATGAGCGGCATAGACGGCACTACGAGCATGTACGACACAACGTTGACGAAAACCATCTGGACGCAGAAATGCGCGGCCTCCGACGTGCACCTTAAAAGCTGCAAGGTTACTTGCACTGTCTGGGCGAACAAGGATCAGCATCTCATCAAGTTGAGTATACATAAAAAAAAAAGACAACTGCCTCTATCGCACGTTGTGTATTAGCAGCTGCTATATCTATATATAGAAAGAGAGAGAGGAAGAGAGAGAGAGAGAGAAAATAAAGTGCGAACGTGTTTGTATATATATATATATATATCAGCGCCTGCAGCGAGGGATGCCTCAGCGTAATAAATCCATCAAGCGGCAGGGTGATGAAGAAAAAGACCTTCGATAGGGAAATACTCGCGGTCTCCGTGTCCCCGACGGAGCAGTACCTCGCCGTCAGCGGGACCGATAGACTCGTCAAGATGTTCGATTATCCGTCACTGGTGCAGCTCTTCGAAATCGCCTTTTTTGCCAGCATCAGGGTAATACTCGCTTGTCGATGTCATAAGGGGGGAAAAAAGACATGGTTGTCGCTCGACGTTATACTTTCAATAACTCTATATCGATATCGTGTTTACGTTGCTGAAATGTGGTATTATAAAAGTCATAATGAATATTAGATATGCAGAGTCGCTACATCGATAAATTAACACGTGCCCGTGACGTGAAAAAAAAAAAGAAAGTCGTTACTGCGGTATGTGATTTTCTTTTCAAATTCTGAATCACTTTCTATGATATATTTGATGGGGTCGCAGCCATAACAGGTTCCTACATCGTATTTTCAATTTTTAGTTTTTCTTAACGATTTTAATTACATTTTATTTGGAACAAGTTAATTACAATTATTATGGTGAAAATTTGAAAATTAAATAAAAGATAGGAAGATAACAGTCAGGTGTCGGTAACGTATACTTATCATAATTATTATACGTCTGTAATGATTATGTAGGTATATATATATTTATCACGGTAAATAGATTGCCCGCGTCCTTTTATTCAGCAACGGCACTCCACCGTCGCACCGAAAAACCTGCAACGTTAGGAAAAAAAAGTTTCTAACTTGAAAAATTATTCCCTCCCCCTTGATCACGAGGCGATGGCGTGGCACCCCTGGTCATCGGGCATTCTCTGCATCGGCGGCGGTCCCGGCGACGCCTCGCTCTCCCTCTGGAACGTCAACAGTCAGCGTCAGTTGGCCTACCGCAAGGTAAAGTTCGTCGGCACCGTCGACGCCCTCATGTTCAATCGGCTGAGTGGCGAACTCCTGGTGCACTGGTTCTACCTGGACGATGACCGACTGCACTCCAAGGTGGCCATTCTCGCGGGCCTCGACCGCATCGTCGACGCCGTACCCCTACAGCCCGAGCATCGTATGCTCAACATCATCTGGAGCCCCGATCACACCAAATTAGGTATGCATAGATATATATTATACATATACATGCGCCGATGTATCTCTTTTTGAAAAGTATAACTATATATGAACGTGTATAATGTACGCGTTGTCTAATGGGTTGCAGCAATGCAGCATCGCGATACGCTGGTCATCTGGAATTTCTTCGGCAACGACTTTGCCAAGTGGAGCAAGGGGAAGAAGTCGTGCGCTGGCAAGGATTCGAAGAACAATTTGAGAAACTATTGTCTCGATACCCAGTGCTCGAGCGAACTTTATACCGGGCTGAAGAATGCGAGACGCAACAAGGAGTTCACCTATTACAATATCAGATAGTACGTTTTGTAGGTATATAGTAGCTACACGCGTCTTTTTATTTATTTTGTTTAGTTTTTGTTTTTCTTTTTACTGTATATAGTTTTTATGCGAGATTGTTTGTACTTGCTACTTGTGGAATACTAAACGAAAACATATTTCAATAATTTTCCAGAGGGAAGTAATTATATTTTGTGCAATAAAATGTAGAGTTATTTGTTATAAGGAAATTGTTAACTTCACAGATTTGTAATTGGTAGTAGTTTCGCGAACTTTTTAAACTGTACATAAATTTGCCTTTTCTATTAATTTTACACGTTAACAGGTATTTCTATAACTCATATTTTTACTTCACGTTTTCTCATTGTAAATAAAATTTTGTTAAAGATATTAAAAAACATATATCATTAAATCGTCTTACACTTGTTAAACTATTCAATTTAGTGCAGAACATATACACAGAGTGCTCTAGTAACTTTGTCACAGATTGGCTCAAATGGACTTTTTACAAGATTTTTAACAAATTTTACGAGGCACAAAATAAATTTTACCATGTACTATTGTAATTTTTTGAATGTGAATCATAAAAATTACTTTGTGCCTCATAAAATTTGATAAAAATCTCGTAAAAAGTCCATTTGAGTCAGTCTGTAACAAAATTACTTAAGCACTCTGCTAATTTTAACTATGGAATTTCTCTCCGTGTAGATAAAAAAGGTATACAATATATAAGCAAGACTCGCGACTGTTGACAAGCAGCTTACATCTCGGGTAATCCTCGCCACTACACTGACAGAAAAACCCGGGGAAAAATTCCTATGTTGCTCTTGGAAGTTGCCCACAACTGCTTAAAATCGAAAAATTTACTATCTTTTATATGAAAAAGTCCAATGTCACAAGTAAAACTTCCTATGCCAGCATAGTAAAAATTAACACGTGGCTAATGGAACTTTATCTTTTGTACATTTTCCCAGGCTAGCATGGTAAAAATTGAGAGAGTTTTAGAATAAGAATTCACACGTTCAATCGTAAACAGCCCGCGAGTGCACGAAAAGTTGACCTCTTCAATGTCAAAATAGGAAAGATTCAGACAGATACATGTCAACAAACTCAATCCACCTTGGCAACATCGAGACAAAACACAAACGATAAACGCAACAACTGAATGTGCCGTTCTAATCCAATATACTTGTTTTTATTTATTTTTTTTTATTTTTTATGATGAGACAATTTTTAAAATAATTGTTTATTTGTAATATTTTTAAGGAAGGTTGTGAAAAACTATTATATCGAAAATACAAATTCATTAATAAATAAATGAGCTTGTTTAATTTAAGGTATTGGTAATATTTATAAAATGTTAAACAATATTCTTAATATATAACATTTGTAATAAATTACGCTAAAATAGAGAATAGTATTATTCGAGTTAAAGCATAATTTGTTATAAAATTAGCGCGCATATCTTACGTTTGGGGATATACAAGTTCCAAAATTTTGTAGGACATATGTCTTTATAGGTAAGTGGTTAGCGCTCCCGACTACCGTGCCAAGGGTTCCAGGTTCGAGTCTCGATGTCGTCAAAAATTTTTAATTTATTTAATAAATTTTCTTTAATCATGTTTAATTCAAAAATAACTTCTGTATTGTCTAAATATAATAATTATGTGTCTGATACTCGCTTCTCCCCCACTCCTAAAAAAAAAGATGAAATAATTTTTTTCGCTCTTTAAAATCAGTTATAAAAAAATTCCCATGTTAGACTTGGAATTTTTCCTACGTGTATTGCAAATTCTGCTAAAAATCCGACATATGGTCGAGTTACGATTCCAACATGGTAATTTTTACACGACAACATAAGAATTTTTACCAGATTTTTTCTGTCAGTGTATAGGATCTGTATAGGTTCGAGTCGCATTCAGTATTACAGGCATCGTCGTCGTTGCTTAGATTAGAACGATTATGACGCGATTGAGGTATATAATTAATTGAAATTACAAACGCAATCGGAACTCTATGGGGGCTAACATATATATGCAGAGTAGTCGAGTGCAGACTGCAGTAACGCGCTCGCGAGGACACATGCATATATATAGCCTTATACACATATATGTATATACATTCTCGCATCGGTATGTTGTACAGATCTCGGTGCACAGCGTGCAACTCGGGGCGAGCGCGCACGTGCGCGCTGCACTTGCAGCCCGTTAAGACGCTTATATTACGATCTTATTTCTCTCGCGCAATAATTTAGACGTAAGTCTCTCCGCGAAAGAAGCGCGCGCAGCTTATAGCGCAGGAGCATCGCACTTATACTTATTACACTCCCCAAACGCTCATCCCGCGCAAATTATACGATAAGGAGACTCTATGCTCTCGATCGATCGCTATACGTCTGTATGTACAAAAAGCCGGACAATTATAACGTCCCGGGGAAAAGAATACTATATACGGAAGGGAAGGGGGGCGAAATACCGGGGAAAAGAAGGAAATCTGTTAGGAAAAAGGAGAAGGGCAGGGCAATTGGAAACGGCCGGCAGGCCATAAATTTGGAGCGGCTACTATATACTACTCGCGCGCCGCGAGTTTATAAAAGCCGGAGCAATTATTTTCGCTGGACGCCATATTTCAGGCCGAACGTCTTAATAACCGAGGATGATCCCCCGAGTGCGCTGGATACTTTTTCCCCCGTAAGAGAGAGAGAGAGAGAGAGAGAGAGGTAGGGAGAGCTTTTGCGCGAGGAGGAAGAACTTTGTATGAAATTACCGGTTAATCGGCTGCCTGATTGCCTGCCTACGATTTTTCAAAGCGCATAAGAGCTGCTGCTGCTGCTGCCGGCTTCTCTCGCTCGAATCGTGCTCAGCCCGCAGTGTATATAATGTATATGCCGATCGATCGGGCACCTGTATATATCCGCGAAGTTTTCCGTGCCGATGTATCGCCTTATAGCTTTTCGATTTAACGGTCGTAATTCCTTTTTGCTCTGCTTTTCGATCGTTGCACCTGCGTCTTTTTCTTTCGAAAATTCTTTCCTTCCCGTCGAGTAGGCGCTTATATATAATTCTTCTTGTGTATAGATGGGTATTTTAAGCAGTTTGAGTGGATAAATTAGCGAGACGCGTGAATGTATAATGAATGTTAGAAAAAATTTTTATTGGGTGTATAAAACACTTGGTTCCATCAGAATAATCTTTGGCTGCTGTTTTACAGAGATGTATGTTAAGGTGGTCCCAGCGACGTGGTTTGTTCAGCACCTGTCGTACCGTTGTTATCCGGAGGCTTTATTGCGGACGGTGCGGTGTTTGGTCTTCTTCTCGGCCTTTGTCGTGGTCTTCGATATTCCGAGGTGTTGTTCTCCCCGAAGTCGGTGTTCTTCATAAGATCTTCGATTGTGATGCTCTGGATTAGATCCCTCATGGATTGGGTTGTGAGTGTGAGCATGGGTGCAGTTCGGTTGTGTGAAAGGTAAAAAAGGTTTTTAAAAGATTTTCTCTTTTTCATTTTTCCTGAAATGTAATTGATCATCAGTGCGTGGCTTTTTTCAATTTGTATAAATCTGTAAGTTCAATTGAAATAACGACTTACGCTTTTTATGCTTTACATTTTTTCTTGGAATTTGGGGCTTCATATACTAGATAAAAGATATACTTTTAATTATTTATCGTTTTAGTAGTTTTTATATTAGTAGAATGTTAATTTCCTTATATTACCGTTTCAGAATCTGTATCGGAATAATCAAACGGATTTTTCACACTTTGGGCTGCCCACGATTTCGTCCTAAAAGATCTTTGAGGTATTCCGTTTAATTGTTTCTTTCTCTTTAATCTTTCGTAGTCAATGTTTATTACATCTAGCAACCAGCTTTGAACAAATAATAACATGGTATGAGTGATATTTCCTAAAATGTTGTTAGCAAAAAAAACCTCTGCTTAGTTCTTACTCGAATCCTTTATCAATATTTTTGTTCAAATTGAAATGCTTAGTTTTATCCGGGACGCAAGAACAAATTTCAATCCTGGTGAAACATTTGGCGAAGTTCACAACTCGTTCAATATTCATTGTTTCTATAAGATCTATTTCATCAACCGCATCTTCCAGATCTTGCTTATTACCTAAACTGAAGTAGTTATAAACAATTATATAACAGTTCGTAAAGATTTCTTAACACAATTTTGATTATAATAGTGCTAACATTTCCTTTGAAAATTGTGTAAGTAATTAAGCGGAAAACTAAAAAAGTGCGTGGTGCGCAGTTTCGTGAAATACTTATAACATAAACGGAACATTTTATTATTCTACATTCCTTTTTGCGTGAATTAAGTTTGTGCGAAATATTATATATTTATGTTGCTAAGGTTCGGTTGTTACTAAACGAAATCTAAATCTAAATCAAACTAGCTAAGTTGACATTTAAGGACGATCTCCGATCAATTATATCAATATCGCAAAAATTGTGATCTAAAAATATTATTTATGATGAAAACCCCTTATGAGCCTCTATATACACTACTCTAAAAATAATGAAAAATGGTGGTGTAAGAAAGAAGGTGTCAATACGATATTTGAAATAAATACCATTTTACACGGTACGACTATATATAGCTATACAAATAACATAAAAGTTTTTTCGATGCACGGGGACGTAAAAATGGCATTTCACGATGACGTGGACATAAAATAAAAATTTGCGCCCATGTGACCGTAAAATTCCATTTTACACTCCACAATATCAACAGTAAAAACAAATTTCCCACCCCCGCTCATTGAAAAATATTGTTCGCAACGCGGGCGTAATGGTTTGTTACGAAAAGTAGTATAATTCTTTGCGTTGTTATACCCCTGAAATTAATTCTGCTTGTCATGTTGTAAAGTATACGATATTACTTCTACTTTTATGTAGAATAATAACATACTAGTTTAAAAAAAAAAGTTAGTTATAATAAGTACAAACTTTAAAAGCGGATATCTCAATATTTAACCCTGCAAGCTATTCTCTACTATTTGGCAATAAATAATAAAAGCATCACTATATTCGTGTGCATGCAAAGTTTTAGAAAAAGTTAAGACCATTCAATTTTCCAGACTACATCCTTAACGCATGTGCTGGTGACAATCGGAAAAAACAATGGTGCTAAGGTGCGATAAACGGGCTTTTTCAATTAACACTACTCTTTTGCTTACAATAATATTGGTTTTTGCCTAATTAATCGATGGCAAACTAGCTCCTGAAAAACCTCCGTGCTTTCGGCTAGGCGATCAATGTCATTAGCGTCCACTACGTATATAACGCCGTATACCTAAAAACATCGATTAACGGACGTAACTCCGAATATCTTCCATAAGTGTACATCTCGCTGCCTTTTCAGCAGTACACTTTCACCAGCGTTGTTGTATCAGTCCATCGAACTTCACTTATTCTTTTATATTACGCGTCATCGTTAAATAATGTTCAACTTACGTCATCGTAATATTTTGGCCAGAGTGCTCGAATTTGCGGTCCACCCCCGATGTCGTACAATCGGATTGAGAATGATTTGTAATTGAATGCGACGGTACGGAACCCGATGGTGGGCACTACTTTTTCCTTTGTCAGGAGGCTTTCTAAGATGGGAAATGATAAAAGCAATCGATATAAAAGGGGAGAAAATAGAATATACTGTGCTGTAGTTGAAACGCGATCGGTACGTTGTGCTCAATATGTCAATCATTATATTGAAAGGCATGAAACTTTAACAAAAATTTCGTTTATCTATACGATTAAAATAATAGAATTGAGCATGGTTGCTGCTTTATTTAAGATTTCGAGGGAAGCTTGAAAGTTTTGTTATGAAAGTAAAGTACTTACTGTTAAATAGGTAATTTACGACTGCGCTTTTTCCAGCGTTGTCAAGACCAGCAACTAGTAGTACAACCGGTCTAAAACAAAATATAAAGTATTCGTACAATTTTCAATTAGACGAAATATAAAACTCTCAAGAGTGCCGTAACTACGATAATAAAGAAATGAGTTTTTAGTGTACTTTCTTATTTTCTTTCGGCACGGCATATTTTTCCAAACGGATCTGAATCCTTTTGTTATTCCGTCGAAAATGCAAACTAAATTGCCCATTTCTTTCGCGTAATAGCAGACACATTTGTTATAAATGCACCGAGTTTATTGTTACTGAAAACAATCCTCCCATAGCACTGACCGCTGCTAAGGCAAACAAACGCACAACTGCGACTTAGGCGCCGACCAACGTGATTGAAAGCAATTATTCAGACGGAATAAAGCATTGTAGCTCTATCGGTAATATAGAAAAAGAATTTAAATGGACTGTTTACCACTTTTTAACAATATTTGATTAATCGAAGTAGGACAGGGAACAGGAAATTTTACGTGGGTAATAAAAATAGCTTTGTTTTCATATACTTAAACAAATTTTACTATATGCAAATGCTTAATACATTTCATGGTCCGAATCATCAAATACACAATTATATTTAAAATAATTTGCTTAAAACAATCAACTAGATTACATACAATCTCTTAATCACATCTCTTAATTAAATGAAATGTGTAGAAAACATCTTATCATCTTTAATCTTATTTATTTTTATATAATTTCTCGATATCTTGCAGTGAGTAAAAATGCATATAGTTAGATCAGAAACGTTTGATATATCATAACAATTGCTACATACAAATGTGATGATTTTTAATCGAAAGCTGCATTATTTGAAGAATAAAATTACACTGAATAATGTACATGTTATTAAGATGACATTGATAGTACTGTGAATATGCCTATGATGTTGCAGTATAAAGAAATCGAATAAACCAAATTATGTTTAAACAAAGAATATACATATTTTAATAGTTTAATAAGAAAACTTTATATAATATATAGAGAGAAACTCCAGATCGCATTTCGTGAAAATCAATTAAAATACGAGTGTTTTCTAACACGTTTAAGTGATTTTTCACGTTCTTATTGCCTAAATGTACTTTTTTTTTTTTACATAATCTATGTGTTCCTTATTTTTCCAGGCACGTAATTTTTATCTATACAGACCTCTTGCAAAAACATGTGTAAACATCGCTCGTTTTGCGCTAACGGATGGCCAGCGATCCTGAAACACGTAAAATAAATTTAATCCTTTTTTATCCATGGAATAAGTGAAAATGAAAGTAAAAAGAGAAAAAGTTACAATATTTCATTGAATATATAATTAAGCCTTTCTTTTCCACTAAAATGATGAAACGGGTATAAACTACCGGTTATTGACACGGGACCTACCATACCGACCGTACTCCAACAAAGTCGTTAGGGGGTGCCATAGCCGTATCATTACCGACCGAGCAATTGGCACAGTTTCAAGCTTATTAAAAATGAAATACATAAAGTCACAAAAAATCATGAGAACACTTCGCTGCAGTTTTGAACGATCTATCACCCAGTACAAGTTGAAGTTGAAATATCAAGTGGTTTTTGCAAAAACTTTGAAAGAAACCGAATTTTGTTTTGTTCAAAGTTTTTGCAAAAACCACTTTATATTTCGACTTCAAACTTATACTGGGTGATAGATCATTCAAAACTGCAGCGAAGTGTTCTCTTGATTTTTTGTGATTTTATGTATTTCATTTTTAATAAGCTTGAAACTGTGCCAATTGCTCGGTCGGTAATGGTAGGACTATGGCACCCCGTTAAATTAAATTATTTCACAATTCATAACAAATCAAGGTACAGGTATCTTTTGTAAAGCCATATGACATTCGTATACATATACTTTCAAACAGTAATATCAAGAATAACTTTAGGAGTTGAGTTTTGAGATATTGTCATGTATTTTAAAACTTTTTAATAAATAGTAAAATAATGACAAAAATTTATGCAACGTTTTAGTTTGTTAAAAAAAAAAAAAAAAGCATACAAAACCATTATTTCGTGAATAATAATATCAGAATATGCAAAATTCTTGGATTCTTAATTTAATTTAAGGAATTAATGTTTTCCAAATCTAAATATTATTTCTATTAAATAGGTTGATGAAATTCCTTTAAATTACTTCATTTTTAATATGGTTTAAATACGTCTACACAAAATCGTTGATCGATTTCAAAACAATTTATATGATTTGATTGGCTGTATTTCAAGTAAGTATTGCGCAAACGATTACGCATTAATTAACTTTTTAAGAAACTTTATTGAATAAGGACTCGATACTCAACTCAGGCGTTTAGAATTGCGCGCACGAAATCTCGCACATACCTAACCTAATCTCACGCGCATTTATTAAATTTTTTAGATTAATAATTTGCTTTATTCAATAACGTAAAACTGCGCATGTGCGAAAATTTACTAATACACAATAGGACGGAAGTATTATAAGATCATAATTTAATGAAATTAGTCACTCATCCTAGAAAACACAATATTACTCACAAGCGTTATATTTACAAAAAACCATCAGAATGATAAAAACGTTTTTTATGTACACTTACTTATTCACAAAAATTTCTAAACCTTTCCTTCGATCCTCAATAAAGTCTTCTTCGAATATTCCATCGTCACCTCGAAAAGGCATCTGTCTTTTCCATGCCTTACCTGGCAGTGGAGGTACTACAATCTAGAATAAAGCAGGACATTAATAAATAATATTCACTGAAGTTCGTTGGGAATATTTTTAAGTTAAATTTACGAACCTTACTGTCTCGCTCTAATTCATTTCTTAACCATTCAAAATCACTGTACCGTCTTCGCACACTGGAGTCTTTGACTTTGAAGACTGGTAAATTTGTCTACAACAAAATAAATTCATCATGAGTAACAGTTCTAATGAAAATAAAAGGCGCGCATGACTTGGAAATGATTCAATGTTGTATTGCTCCAAAGCTGATTGTGAATTATGAACTCGAAAATAATAAGGCCATTCGAATGAGGATGTGCAAAGAAAGTGAGTGTGTACAGTGGCTGTGGAGAAAACAGAGTACCACTTGTTGCTATATAGGGAAAGACTGAAAATCAAAAAATGCTAATTGTAGTGAAACGCGTCGATACGCATGTCTTTTGTTCTAAAGCATACATCTCTCGTTCATATACTTTCATCATGAAGCGTACTTCCCGGACGAGTGAATCACGAGTGTGCATGTGAGGTTGTATATCGCTTCGATCTAATCCAATACCCTAGTGACATTTGGACTCGCACGTCGAGCACACAACGGGGGGTGTGTGCGTGCGTGTGTCAGAGCTCCGAAGGCGACATCGGAGCACGAGAGAGAGAAGCCACAAATAAACAAAACTGTCGCCGTAATATATCGCCTCTTATCCCTTCTATAGGTACCGCCCCTTGCCCTCGGCTGCATTATAATGGCAATTTACCACAGCTATAACCCGCCTCCAAGTTACAAAGTTCAATCGTACACACAGCATAGGTACATATACGCACGGATACTACTCGCATAGAGCGATAGCGAGGAAAAGGGGAGTGTGCACTCACTCGCATCCGCACTTCGTAGTCGGTGTAGCGCTTCTTGCCAAGTCCGTGGGTAATCGGATTGATCACGTCGATCTCGAGAAAGTTCGCCGGGGCCGCGTAGGCATCGTCGAGCGTCTGTTTCTTGACGTTAAGTCGGCGCGTCGCGTCCACCGTTGTGTCTGCCATGGCAATTTTGACAACCCGTCAGCAGCACTGGCAGCACAGCAGCAGTCGTCGTCCTCTCACCACCTCCTCCCCTCGTCGGGCGCCGTCGTCGTCGCCCGCTCTCTATCTATATATCTATCCCTCTTACTCGCACACGTCTACCGGACGTTAGTATCCACCTACCACTGCCGGACTGTATACTGCTGTTGTGTGATGTGCAGCAGGCTGACTGTACGTACGGACGATGGGTTATGCGCACGACTGGTATATATATATGTACAACACACAACAGGCGCGCGGGCGCAGTCAGCGGCCGGGGCAGCAGCAGCACTCAGCACTCAGCAGGCATAGACCTTCGCTCGTGGGGCGGCTACGAGCGCGAGACACACTATGTGCTGCGCATACCACCGATTAGCGAGCGGCAGTCACTCACACACTCGTATATATATAAGCGTGTGCGAACAGTCGCTATATACAATATACGCCTACCTCGAGCGTGTGTAGTGTATATAGCAGCAGCGTTCGCCGTCCACACCACGGAGAGAGAAAGAGAGAGAGGGAGAGAGAGAGAGAGAGAGAGACCAGGAATCCGGTTCTCTCCTCTCACTCGCTCTAACTGCAAATATACGGGCTGTTGCTGGCGATCAGCGCTGGTCGCTGCGCGTATGATGCTGTTGCTGCAGCCAGCAGCGCCGCGCTGTCGACGGCCCTCAGAACACACTTATTTACTATATAAGTATCCTATACGCTCTCTTCCTTTCTGTTCCTTTCCTATACTTATCCACACAGCACTTTGCACTGTACACCGACCGTCCGAGACCCGAGCCATTGACCACTTGGGTACTTTACTTTCGCCGCGCTGATTACTTATTTCATTATTGTAATCTGTACTCTGCGTGTGCTACTGCGTGTGAGATTTTCCTCGATAGTTGGAAATGTGATTCATTGTTGATCCGTTATTGATGCTGTATCGGAGAAGAGCGTGAAGTTTCACGTGTACACTTTATCGGCTTTTATTTATTATCATACGTAGCCTTGGATTGCAGCGAACCTATCAATCACTTTCATTTGCCAAGCATTTATAATTATCTTACAATAAAAACATTTTACATAACGCATTTCTTGCGCGAATCAAAATTTACCCATCTATTTATACACTGTCGTATTTATTCGTATCGCTCATCTTCTGTTAATACAATTTCGTTTCGATAACTTTTTCTGCTAATAAAAGCTATTGTTATCAATACTTCTACGAGAATTCTTTTAAAAGCAATACATTTTTTCTATACAGTTGCACTGTTTGTATTACCTTTCAAATAATGCCTTATTTAAAAATTTCGAGGATAACAAACAACATAAAACCGATCTTATCACTGTGTCGTGTATTTCTTACCGATGAGCCCAGCAGACGACTGCGGCGAAACGCACAATTAACTTATTGTTTTCCAAAAAGTTTTTTCATTCTAACTTTTTATTTCCAATTTCATTATAAAAGTCCAAATTTATTGGTTCATTGAAGTTTATTGAAAATGAAACATTATCAATTAGGATTTAAAAATGTTAATAAATAAATTTTGTGGCATTTTACCTTTATTATTGCAATAAATAAATAAACAAACTCTGCTGTCTCGGAAAGAAAAGACGCATCCCATGGAAAAAAATAATTTAAATGGTCTTGCGTAGGTATAGAAGGGACGCGATTGGTCCATTCGCTCAAATCCCTGCGGGTGTATATAGGGTCGTGATTGGATAAACGGCGATGGTCCATGATAGACTTTCGTTCGCAGATGCTGTCGATGCAGCTGCATAATATTAACCAAGCGATACACCATAAAATCTGGGTAACGCGCCCCCCTGGAATGTCTCTTCGACAGGAATAATCCTGCGATCCCATTACGGATTTACAGACTGTAATCTAAAAATGTTTAGATAACGAAAAATTTTAGTGCAATTTAAACGCCGTGAAGAATAACACGGTTTGTGATAAGTAATCGGTGATCTTTATGAAGGCAACAACAACAAATAATACGCTATATAACCTCAGTCAGAGGCGTGAACAAAGAAACTGAAAATAATGCTATTAAGGAGACAATTTCTTTCCAAAAAGTGCTTTATACTCTTTAAATATTTTGAAAGCTGATTTTTAGCAAAAGATAAAGGTTATAAAAACAAGTTCAGTGACCAGATCTGTATAGGATAAATTTTAACAATGGCCACCCCTGAAGGCACAATTCTCTTTGCAAAGCTAGAAGCTTTAAAAGATATAAGGTGAAATTCTATACATTTTTCTTAATGTTTTACTTTTTGTGCAATATGACTCTAAAATAATCATTTATTATGTCCGTTATTGTGTAGGTCCAAAACTATTCAATTAGATAAAATTAAGCAAAGAATTTTTCAAGAAGTCGAATTGACGGAACAAGAAGACAAATGCTTAATGGAATATAAACAAGAGATGGATCTATTAATGCAGGAGAAAATGGCTCATGTTGAAGAACTAAGACAGATTCATGCTGATATCAATGCTGTATGTGCTAAACAATGAATGATCGATCTTCTTATTTTCCTCAATAGTGTATTAATTTTTTTATTGTATTCTATTTTATCCAGATGGAATCGGTAATAAAACATGCTGAAGAAGCCCGAAATCGTGCAAGAGAAAATGCCAAAATAATTCATAACAGTGATTACCAACCTTTAAAGCATGATATTGATAGAATGAGAAGGGACTATTTAGGACTTGAACGATTACCAGAACTCTATGAGATTGAATCTGATATAACACCAGAGTAATAACTACATGACTTTTATACCTTTTTAATTTCAATTACATTGACTCCTAATGCTACTTCAATATTAATAACATTATAACACATCTCTATATTTTTAGTTATTTTGATCGGGCAATACAAAAAGCAGAGTGGCGAGTAGATGTTCGTGGGGAAGATTTACTACCACCATTAAATATGCATTCTCATGGTGCATCTCATGGACATCCTGCAAGCAATGCATTTTTAGCACCTCAGCCTTTGCAAGGATCGAGTAAGGCAGAGTCAAGACCACTTCCTCCAGCACCAGGGCCCCCTGCTCCAACTTTTAGGTATGTTTTAAATTAAAAATATCCACGTTTTTACTACAATATAAAAGCATTAAGTTTTAAAAATCTATATCTTTTAATTATTATTATTAATTTTAGACAACAACCACCACCTATGAAATCTTGTCTTTCTTGCCATCAACAAATTCACAGAAATGCTCCCATTTGTCCACTATGTAAAGCTAAGTCCAGATCTCGTAATCCTAAGAAGCCAAAAAAGAAGGATTAAATGTAGCTGAATCTAGCTGAATAATTATTTTACTTTTCATAATTCATGTTAATCATACCATAATTATAATATAATCATAATATCTTTCATTCAGTTTCTGGAGTTTTTGAATTTTAAACAGAATTCATAGAAGTAAGACGTGTCACTTTTTTATATTTTTTAATTATAATTTTTAGAACATGTGTATGTTATTAATACAAAACATCTGTATCTTTATCAAACTGTATTACCTGTCATCTGTGTCATCTTTTTATTATTAAGAATATATAAATACCATGTGTGTATTCAGAATATACATATATATTCTAAGGCGTTTTTAATTTTAAGTAGAATTTACATAAAAAAAATCTCACACAAATAAATAATATTGTCTGTGTATAGATCTGGTACATAGTACACTTACAAAATAAGGTAGGTATGAAACATATTTCAAAACAGTGTGTATTTTACGAAAAAATATGAACTTAATTTAATTTAAAATACTAAATAAAACCAGATCAACGTGCTTTAAAGCGTGCTGCTTTCAGAGTTTAAATTATTTAACTACAAAAGGGCGCGTTCCTATATAACATTTGTTTACGAACGTGCTTATTTAACATTTGCGCCCCTGCACTCGATAAATCAATAACTCATTAAAGAAAAAATGAAATTTTTGCAAGCTGTCCTATAAATCCATCGCTTTTGTATAGGCACATATTTGAAAATTTATGTCAAAAACTGAAATTTATTTTAAAAAATTAGTTTTTGCAATAACCGAAATTTTTTTTTTTTTTTATATTTCAATAATTGTAAATTTAAGTGTTTCATATAATATAAAAAAAATTTGCCATGTCATTGCAATAACTACTTTTCCTATATAGGAACTTTTACATCCCCAATTCTTTTTCATAAAACTGATAAGTATTAGGAATATCCAACTTCTTTTTTTAGAAAAATTAAAAGTATGTTAGAATTATCTTCCATAATAGACTTCACTCCCAAACTCCTACTAGTTAAACTAAAAGAATCTTAGGTTGAATATTTTTTCCAATTTTTTTTCTAATTTTTAGATAATAATTTGAAATAATTGTTAAATAACATTCTATTGACGGTCAACTGCATATTTTGCGAACATTTCTTAAATATAAAAAAAAATATTGTTCGTATATAATTTTAATGTTTTTTTAAATTTTGTTATAATTCGTTTTGTATAAAATATTAATAAATGTTATCAAAAATTAATGTTATTTTTATTTTGTAATGTAATAAAAAAAATTGAAAACCCGGCGTAATCTAAAAAAAAGATGAAAATGCGGCTGATTGGTACAAATGGTGGCACCTATAGCAGTCACCTACAATATACACGTGCATTGGATGTAAATTGTAAGGTCGATTTTCATGAAATGTTTACATAAAATTAATAACTTTTTCTCTTATGCAAAAATAATGTAATAATAAACTATATAGATAATAAGTATTACGAGGTTAGAAAAAAAAAAAATTAATATTACTATGAAACCACCACCTATGAATTTAAAGCAGGTTAACTCAACAATTCTTGATATTTATGTGTATTGTAATGCATTGCAAGTCTATATAAATGTATTTATTTTTATAGTTTATGAATAGTCGACATGTTCTAAAATTATACAGAAATATTTTAAGAACTATAAAATTGATCCCTGATAAAACTGATAGGGAATATATGAAAGACTGGGCTAGGTCAGATTTTAAAACTTACAAAGATGTTACAGATGATGTAAGTAAAAAATTTTTCAATAATATATGAGTGTTATTAACTTTAATTTACTAGAAATTCTTTTTTATAGCTGCATATAAAAGCTTTGATGGATCATGGAGAAAAGTCATTGAGAGAATTGCAAAAAAATTTGGGTCGAATAAAATAGATGGAATCAAACTTTAACAGGGACTTTAAATAAAATGAGAGATACTTATAACAAAGAAGCTGTTTATATTTCTTGTAAATAATTGTATATAATAAATAACTGTATATATTTAAATATTTGTGTTATTAGATTTATCACAATGAGGTACGCTCCTACTTTATACTTTGCTTAAGTACATATTCAGCAAATTAAATCCAAGCAGCAAAGTAAATGTTGTTGTTATTATTAAAGTAATCATGGAGCGCTTATTTGGTTTTACTTTACTTTTTAAAAGTAAATCAGTTAGTAATGAGGCAATGTGTTGGCCATCAAAGTAAAAGCAAGGCACAGTGTTGATAATTGCTAGGCCAGAAGAAAATACTGCAATGTATTTACAAAGAAGAATTAAAACTTCTGGTAAATTTGGACTTAGGAACGAAAATCTTGGTACCCAATCAGACAGTTCAGTTGTATAATATATTTCTGATGGGTGTCCAAAGAATAAAACATCCTTATGTCCATATCTTTGTATTTGAACAACCTATAATAAAATAAACAAAAATTAGTAGTCAATAGAAAACATTGAAGAATATTTTCCAATAATATATTTCTTGTAATTTACATAGTTCAAAATTTTTATAATACAAATTTTAATAATGAAAGTTAAATTTGATTACCTTTGTCATGTTATCTAACACAGGTCTTACACAGAAGTCATTTAACATAAAGCATTGCTCATTGCTTTGACAGGAATTATGTGAGCTCTCAACAATAGCTCGAGCAGGAAGGCAAAAGTGTGTGGAAGCTCGTGATATTTGAATATCAAATCCTCCTAAATGTTCAAAACATAAGTAACCTTTGTCTCTATTATGCTGATCACAACAATTATAAACACCATTATTTTTATCTTCAGCAACATACGATTTATCTAATTCCTATAATTAAAAATTCTTTTATTTTATTTATTGAAATGTTATAAAAGAATTACAGTTGAGATAATACCTTAATCATTTTATCTGTAATACAATAGCCAGGAGTTGGATGTTGGGTTGCCTGCAAGATGCAATTTTTCCAATTTGTTGAATTTTTTACAAAACAGTCATTTATTTTATATACTACATCTCCTGTTGAAAGTCCTGAAGGTCCCAGCAATGGTGAATTCTATAAATTATTTTGAATTGCCTATATTTTACTTATTAACGAGTAATAAATAAACAAAACAATTTTTAAAAAACTAATTTATAAAAGTTAAAAACTTACTGATGAAATATCTTTTATAAAAACGCCTGAATTTTTAATGAAAAATGGTGAAAAGAGGAAGGTAATAGCTCCTAAAAGAATTATTGCAAATGCTGCAAGTATTACATTGTGCCATACTCCAGCACATAAAATTCTTAATCGATTTTTAACTGGTAATAAATTAAGTTGTTCATCACTAATATGAACAAATGCTACTGGTACAACAAAAAATATTATAATTCCTATTCCAAAAAAGCGAACATCTTCTCTTACTGCTGCCATCGCATGTCCAAGCTCATGAACAACACTACATAAAATTAATGACATGACATAGTATCCCATTTCATTATAAGGTATATCAACTCCAGGCACCTATTAAAAACAAGAAATTTATATTCTTTATATTTTAAAAATATTAGTTAATTTGAAAAAAGCAAACTGTAAATAAATTTACCAAAATTTCTAGAACTTGCTCCTTTTTTTTGTCAGGTGACGCAGAATTACTTTGCCAAATATCAAGTGTCATTTTCAAAATAACTACTGCAGAGATGGGGAGAATCATGATTGTTACAATTAATCCCATGTTGTACCATAGTGACCAAAACTTTGAACGATTCAATCCCCATCTCATCAAAGGTCGATTGAAGGCAGTGGTGAACCATTTTATACGTAACAATTGAATTTCTATTCCTGCTTTCTTTAAAAGAGTTAAATATGGTAGGTGCATACATGACTGTAATTAACAATTATGTTTGATTAGAAACTATACATTCTTTAATGATAAGAAAAGTAAATAATAAACATAACCTTGTCTAAATACATAAGCTCATATTATCAATTATAAGTGTAAATTAATATTTGCATAAGATAGCATAAACAACACAAAATCAATAGTTCTTACCACGAATATTGTGTTGAAGAAAAAAAATGAAAAATGCACTAAACCAATCAGTATCAGAACATGAAGTGCTTCCATCATAACACCATATTTATTATTATTCTACTAATTAATATAATGTCGATGAAATTTGGAAACAGTTTTAAAACTACTCACGAAAAGATGTGTATGTACATTATACGACTAAAATTAAATGCAAAACATTGCATCATTTGAAAAAAAAATATTGAAACGAGTGTCTATTTTGAATTTGGTCATAGTGACCATTGCATGCGATTTTACGAACCCCGCGTGTTTACTACTTTCTCATCTTTATCGGCTGAGCCCGAGCAGTACGAAAACAAAAATGATAACACGCGGCACCGAGTGCCTTTGCGAACTCACGTGACGTAATATCGTCTGATTCTGAGCAGTGGCGCGATTGGCTCGCCTCGAGTCGGGTGATCGCATGTGCGCGTTTTCTCGCTTTTATTGCGCTTGACATATTCTCGGCTGCTTCTCGTGCGTGCGGCCGCCTCCAGTTGAAATTGCGAAAAAAGCCCGTATTTCATGTGACAATTGTGGTGGTAAGAAAGAGTTCTGGCAGAATGAGCGACGGGGACACTTGGACCTCGGTCCAAGACACCGACTTCACGAATTTTTCGGCGGGTGACAGCTTTAACTTGAACGACATGAACGATATGGCCGGTTTCGATGGTACGTACACACACTGCGTACCTATATGATAAGTATACCTATGCGACCACCACTTGCCATTTGTTTTTTTTTTGGAATTTCATTATGAATCTATACCCTGGTCATTGAATTAATTAAAGATGCGTTCATGTTCATGGTCACATTTGTTTTTAGTATCAGGAGATTGACATTTAATGTATTGGCATTGTTGCTGTGTCGTTCGTTTGTTTGCCGATTACATTTTCAGCAATTACGCATCGCTTTTTTAATTGCACTTAAAGATGAGATTTCACGTTTTAATAGTTTGTCACTGTCTATTTTATAGATTTATTCTAAAATTGCATCATCTTTATTTTTTATAAAATTTACTAATATTTTGTATTTATTTACAGATCTTCTGACAAACTGTGAAAATGTACTGTTGAACAATGGTAGTTTATTTAGTGATGTAAACCTGCTTTCTGAGTTGGATGATCCATCTTTACCCTTGGAAAGTGGAGATTTGGAGTTTGGTTTTATTGACTCAAGCCCTACTGAAATGAAAGTAGATCCACTGTTTCACGAAACTCCAAACGTAAAACAAAATATCACATTGTTACCAGCAGCAGCTCAACAACCACAACAACAACCACAACAACCACAACAACAGCAACAACAACAGCAACAGCAAGTTCCTTGTCAAACTCCAATGGACACAAGTGTGCCACAAGGAACCATACAACAATCGCCAGAAAGAATAGTTTCTACTCCTGTGCAAACTCAAGCTGTTTTTGGATCACATTATACTATTTCTCCTAATGTGAATTTCAATGTTCCATCACCGATAGTAACACTGGCACCTGTTGCTACACAACAAAGGCAATTACTATTGCCAGCTAAATTGATAAAATCAGAACCTATTATGTATACTGGAAGATCGCAAACCATTAATACTGCTCCAGTTCAGCATCAAATACATACTCTTCTTAATACAGGAAATGGTACTGTTCTTGCTACAGGTATAGTAACACACTAATAATTAATAACATTAATTTCTTAATATAACTTATTTAAATGTTGTTTGTTTTTTTATTCTTTAGGTCATTACTTTACAAAATAAAACAATAAAATTTCAGTTAATAAATTGTAATTAAAAAGAATAACACATTTTTAAAATATTTTATTTTTTATCTAATTGTAAAGATTGTTTCATCATTTTTAATTGATTTGTAAATACTGAACAATTTTTTAAAAATATTATTTCATTTTGAAATTATGAAAATTTTATTAATTCAATAATATATTTTCTTTGTTTTAGGAATTCCTTTAGTTTTGGATACTGAAAAAGTGCAAATAAATAGAATAAATACTAGTACTCATGTAACAGTTCCAAAAGTTAAAGAAGTGAAACGCAGTGCTCATAATGCAATTGAACGACGATACCGTACATCAATAAATGATAAAATAATTGAACTTAAAAATATTGTTGTTGGAGTTGATGCCAAGCTCAATAAATCAGCAATTTTAAGGAAAACAATTGATTACATTAGGTAAATAAGATAACAGAGTTTGATAAGCTCTTAGTGTTGTTTGAAAGTAAACAACTAACTTTTTAAAATATTAAATACTTGTTCTGATTATCTCAAAACTTGGAAAAATTTTCTAATTTTCAATACAATTTGAAACATTTTTTTTTTAAATTTATCATTAAAGCATTTAATTTACATTATTTTTAAATTGCATATTTTATGTGTATTTAGAAATCAAATAATTGTGTGATTAGATTTTTACAGAACTCTAACGCCAAGTTAAAGGCAGAAAATATGTCATTGAAAATGACAGCACAAAGGCAGAACTTGCGCGATTTGTTGGTATGCGGTGAGCTCACACCACCGCGTTCCGACAGCAGCGAACCGTCGTTATCGCCGGCTCCTGCGCCCTTATCGCCACCCTCGCCACCACCCCAAGTGATAAAGGAAGAACCCGATGTGATGCAAAATGTACGCAAGTCAGCTATGACGCATACAAGCAACGGCATGCCCGATCACACCCGCGTCTCTCTATGCGCCTTTCTTTTCATATTCCTTGCGTTTAATCCATTGGGTTTTCTCCTAAACAACGTGGGAAGGTTCAATTACGATTATATCAGGAAGCCTGAAGGACGAACGATACTGAATTATCATGGTCAGTATTCTATCAACAAAATTCTATTTTATAAAATTAACAATTTTAATCATCAATAGCAAGGTGATGTCACATTAAATATGAAATTTACTAAAATTCTTTCTATGAATAGAATCAGTAGATACTGAATCAGCCTGGTTGAGCGGTATAATTCTCTGGCTCGTTCAAGGACTACTGATGGGTTTTGGTTTGTGTCGACTGCTTTTCTATGGAGATCCTGTTTTGCCAGCAGACAACAAAATTTCCGTAGAGCTTCATCGCTGGAGACGTCAGGCCGAGTTCAACATATCAAAAGATGATTATGAGCAAGCTTATCGTGATCTGAATCAGTGTCTCCAATATTTTTCGCGGCAGTTACCAGTGACGCGCATGGATGTATTCTTTGCTACTCTCTGGCAGCTCATGCGACAAGTTTTTCATCGACTTTACATCAGCAGACTCGTGACGTTTATCGGCAAGAAATTTGTCAACAAATCCGAGAGGCACTTGGCGGAAATGTCAGCAATGGAAATGGCCACAGTTAACCAGCACATTCTATGCCTGAAGCTTTCTCAAGGCTCAAAGGATTCGTTAGTATATCTTGCTCTCTCAGCTGTAAATTACGCTGAAGCAGCGGGTGATACTATTCCCAAATCCATGTTGGCTGAGATTTACGTTAACGCGGCTCTGTGTTTCAAGCAATCGCTTCTGCCGTTCGTACATAAATTCTACCTGAATAAGGCTCGCAGTCTTTTAGCATCAACTATCGTGCCGCAGAAACTCAAGTGGATTGTAAACGATGATGGAATGCGTTTCATAGTCTCGCAGAAATGGAATTATGGACAGAGAGAAGACAGCGACTTTACATTGCAGAACAATAAATCTGATCCACTGTCTTATGCAGCTAGGGCTTACAGAGAACATCTTATTAGCCAAGGTTTGAGATTATTGGCTGGAACTGTCGGCGATGCTCATGCTTCCGGACTTCTTGACATCTCACGGAAAATCATGGCTTCTGCTCAAATCGACTTATGTATTTGTAGCGAAGAGAAGATTGGAGCTACAAGTAAGCATTTGTGTAAAGATGATGCGTTACGTGAATACCAATAAAAAAGTAAATTTACTTAATAAATTAATATTTGAATTTTGCAGAGGTTGAAGACGAGGTAGGATTATGGTGGGGTGCTGTTATGTGTATCGCAGCGAACTTCCGACTAGGAGAAGAAGATTCAGATGTTTGGAATATAGTAGAGGGAAAATTCCCATTTGAGAAGAATTCTCAATTGAGTAACACTAACCCCTTACCTCACGCGGTCCTTCTTCTTCTACAATCGGCAAGATTCCCGTCGAAACGTACAACTGTTCGTCTTATTGATCAAGCTAGTACATTCCTCGAACACTCGACTGTTTACAATAATTGCAAGCAACAATCATCTCAAAATGTTATGGTAAGATGTGCTCGTTTTTCCCATTAATGTTTTCTCTAATATATTTATATTTATTTTTATATTTCAAGAATAGAACTGCTCCGAGAGTGCATTGTAGTTGCATTGCATGAAATTTGACAGTGCAGTACTTCTGCAGTGCAATTCTTGTGGCAGACCAATACAACGAATATCTCTACATATGTATATTATTTATGTGATGGATTTTCCTTATAACATGAATTTGGCTCCTACAAAAAAGAATTTTTATTTTAGCTTACCCAATTATGGGTATGCGATTGGCTGTTGGAGATGAGAACCACATTATGGGAAGAATTACAACAAGATATTGAAAAGCCTGCAATCAACTCAGCTCTTCTCGGTTTCCAGCGAGATCTCTCCTGCATGCGACAGCTTTGTCAGCACATACCGGTAAATATATACAACAAAACTAATTTGTAATACTGCATATTCTAGATTTAAACATTTTTCATAGAATTAAAATTTATGAAAATTTTTGAACGTTTATTCTAACAAACTTATTTAAGGTGATGCGATACCCACACTATTACTCAAAATTGGGTTCCCGTTTTTCTCATTCAATTTTTAATTTTAAGGAAAAAACTCTTTGATACGGTATAGTTCTTTATTAAACTTAAAACATGTCAAAGAGTTTTTTTCAAAAAGTTTAAAATTGAAGGAGAAAAACGGGAACCCAGAATTGAGTAATAGTGTGGGTATCACATCACCTTAATCATAATACAAAAAATACACAGATAGTTCAAAACATTTTTAATAAAAAGAACTTAATTCCAATGCCCCACTTTTTTCAGTCTGTTCTACCACGGGTCTTCTTGTACGAGGCAACGGCCAGAATAATGGCCGGCGCAACGCCCGTAAAGACGCAAGTGTTGCTGGACCGCAGTCTGCATCACCGCAACTCGCGCTCCTCTATAATCTGCGGCAAGGATCGCTCCCAGGAGCAGGGCAGCGGTGAGCGTGAGCACGCGGCCGCTTTGTGTCTGGCCTGCCGTCACTTGCCCGTCCTGCTGCTGGCCTCGCCGGGCGAGCGCGCAGGAATGCTCGCCGAGGCGGCTAAAACACTCGAGCGAATTGGTGACAGGAAGAGATTACAAGAGTGTTACGAGTTGATAAGACAACTGACTCCCGCCATCTCTTCCAATTAGATTGATCTGCGTGATAAAGTAGAGAGAGAGAGAGAGAGAGAGAGAGAGAGAGAGAGAGAGAGAGAGAGAGAGAGAGAGAGAGAGAGAGAGAGAGAGAGAGAGAGAGAGAGAGAGAGAGAGAGAGAGAGAGAGAGAGAGAGAGAGAGAGATAGAGAGATAGAGAGGCCAGTCAGACGGCCGGCTTAATTTTTTTTTAAGTATGAAACTCGGGGATACTTTATATTGAGTTGACCTTGCAGCTTTCGATCAAGTAGAGTTTTGCTAATATTTATTACTTGTAAAATTTGACAGTTTTAAGTTTTATGTTTGATAATGTTATTTATGAATGGAAAGTTTTTTATAGCTTTGTTATAGTAATAATGTTGTCTCGAAGCGGTGTGTATGTAGGACACCAATAACATGTATGTAGGGCAACAAAAATCTACCTCTGTGCCCCTTAGCTTGATCCAGATTTCATTGTGAACGATAATAATAGAAAGATTGAACGTGGTCATTTAGTTGAAAATGGTCCATTATTATCGTACTAATGTGTGTGATAAGATGCCAGATAGAGGCTGTTTTAGTGGAAGATGCACATGCACTATATCAAAATATTTTTTTTATATATAAGCTAAAATGTTGTAGAATAATGTAACATTTACATTTTCATCACAATGCCGATAAGTAAGTAAGATGTTATTTTTTAAAATAACAAATTTATTTACAATATTCTTTATCAAAATATATTTCGAATATCTCACTCTATTAATGTGGAAAAGTGTATTGGTTTCTTACATTTGAACAAACATTAATAATTTTTAGTTTGATTTTGAAAAATTTACTTTATGTTATTGTTGAGTACAAGAAAATCTTTATCAAGCCACCTTAAGTTATTATTTTTATTTAATGTACAAAGGACTAAAAGAAAAGGAAATACAAGATGACAAAAAATAAGATTTATAAAATAGTTTATGGTCGATTCGTAAAAATTATATTTTTTTATCATCATTACATTTGTATTTTTTTTATCTTTTTTCATCGTTGTAGATATATCATAATCAAAATAATGTATATTGCTATATTTATAATATAATAGTCTTTATAAGAAAACGATGTGTCTTAACATTTAATTATTAATAATTACCCTATCTAAATATATATACTTTAAAATTTTTCATCCTCGGAGGGGGGAAACAATTTTTCCACGTATATACTCTCACTGTTCTCTCATGTGACGAGAAAAAAGTCTTTGCACCGCGCGCAAGAAAACTTTAACGTTTAAATGCAAAATAATGTGATTCTACGTATCACATTGCTCTGATTGATTAACGCACTGGACACTCTGTGTATCACTTTATCACTCGCATGATTAAAAAAAAAAAAGAAGAAGAAAATGTATAATAGTCTTATTGCGATCATCTAAGACGTTCGCTTCTACTCTTACAACGTATATTACAGGTAAATTAAGATTAAGATAAATAAAAAATCTTATGTAACGCTTATATCCTAAGACGAACACTAAATGTGTAGTTATAACAGCCCCACGCTTAGACCGTCTTTCTTTCGATATACGCGTATAACGTGCTCCTCACTCGCGGCATAACATAGTATATTTTTATATATACTGGTTAAAAAATACAACACAGAATCTGAATTTCGGTGTGAATTTGAATGTGGCGTCCGCGTGCGGGGGCGGACGAAGAGATGATGATTGTGGCGCGTTGATGTGTGTGCGATGCGATGAGGCAGAGAGAGAGAGAGAAACCCTCGGTGATCATTCTCCCTCTTTCTCTATACGTCTCTCGTGCAAGAGAGCGTTCTTGTTACGTCAGCGTAGTCGATAAAACATCGGCGACCTTGTCCGTAACCCGCTCGATAGCAGCACCTAGGGCAAATGTCAAAAAGGATACTCTTCAGTTCAATGTTCATTGCTTTCACGAGGTACACGAACCTCATTGGCAAACAACAGTCTTTTATAATTTGTTGTACAAAGTTATAATTGATTTTCGGCAAGTACTTACATAGATAGATATACGAAACGCGAAAAAAAATGAAAAATTAATCCCTTATTTAAACGAATATAATTATTTAGTTTACCTTTGTTAGGTATATAGATACGAGAACAATTATATTTTAACGTTTGCAGCTTACAATAGCAATCAATATGAAAAGCTAAGCATAAAAGTCACTTCTTCATTACCAAAGCTAGAGGCATTATTGTTATTGACGACGGAGCGATAAGGAGGCAATAATTTACATACCTATTACATAGTTGTGCTTATCGCCGGTCAATTCTTCGCCTTCGTGATTGTGAACCTCGCTGTGCTCGTCGTGAGAATGGTTACCGTGTGAATGTCCTCCGTGAGAATGCTGGTGGGCAGCTGGAACGGAAAAAAGAAAATAATTAGATCATATACGCGAATTCTCGAATAAATTTTCAAATATAATAATATATAGAACACATAATAGGATAATAACACGTATGAAGAATATCAAACAACCTCCTAAATAACGCAGCTAGTCTCTTAGTTCTACGTATATTTTATCTCATTATTTTTGGCCTCTCGACGATGATGAGCATACATCGTGACGAGCGACTGGCAGCCTCTTTACATTTTGCATGACGTAATTCATAAATCTATTAATTTGCATAATCACGTGTGCCCTCTCCGAATGTCATTAGCATGTTTATACATGATGACCGTTAAGAAATCCTACAGCGACAAAGGCCTCATTAATGCAAACAAAGAATGCACAATCGCTTATATTATTTATCATAGATAAGCATATACATGTATGTAAGTAAGATGGCACCTTGCGGGCGTCCCACATTTACCTGCAGCACTCATCAGCCCGAATCCTACCCCCGCAATTCCCCAGGGCGGTTCATTTTCTAGGCTTAAATGATAAATATAAATACCTTATATACCTACCACGCGCGAATACACGTGAAAGAAAGCGAAATCAGCGCATTATAATAAATGAGTCCCAAGCATATGTATAGTAAATATATACACACTGTACTTGAAAGTTCTTAAACTACTCTCTAAATTAAATTCAGTGACAAATCACTATTTTAGAGTATAAAGTCGGGAACTGTCGAAATATAAGCATGTATACTCCGAAATAGTGTATGTCTCTCTAAAGTTGAATTAGTGAAAAAACCACTAAACATTAGTGAAAATTCTCTAGTAAATTTTACAAGGTGCTATTGTAATTCTCTCACAGACTGCTAATCTGACAAATTTTACTATGTACTACAGTAATTTTTTATAGGGAACCTGTGAAATTTTCTAAGGAACCTACGAATTCATTCAAGGATCACATGATTTTTTAAGGAACCTACGAATTTTTCTAAAAAATTCTCGTAAAAATGCCAATGTGAGCAGTCCGTGAGAGAATTACAATGGTATCTTGTAAAATTTACTAGAGAATTTTTCTCCGTGTAATGTTTAGTGGTTCTTTCACTAATTCAACTTTCGAGAGTACCCTGAATAATCGTGTATTCACTATTTAGTAACATATATTATACGCTATTTCAGAGTGCGCATATTCGACAGTGGCCGACTTTACACTCTAAAATATTGATTTTTCACTGAATTTAATTAAGAGAGATAGAGCATATACGTGCGTGTGTCTTACTGGCAATCTGGAGTCCGAGCATGAGCATGAACCCGACGAGTATGGCGGCGAGCTGCAGCAGTCCGCTCTTCTCGTTGGCGCGTTCGCGCGCCAGCACCTCGAAGAAGACGACGTAGAGTAGAGTGCCGGCGGCCATGCCCTGGAGTATCGTTGGCGTGGATCCGAGGGTCTCGCTGTCGTTCCTGAAGTGGCCGAGAGCGAGGCCGATACCAATGCCTAGGGGCGTCACGAGGGAGAAGACGCTGAGGTATCCGAGGATCGTGCGATTGGAGGCGCCGGCGACGTAGAGCTCCATTCCGACGCAGAAGGAGATGACGAGCTTGTGAGTGGCGATCGCCGCGGCGAGGTAGACGACGGAGCTGAAGGCCGGCTCCAGTCCTACCGCCAGGCCCTCGAAGATCGCGTGGAAGGAGAGCGCGAGGACGGTGAGGAGGCTGCGCATCGAGTTATCCGCGTGCGCCGTCACCGAGTGCTGATGATGCTTGCCGCGCTGATCCTTGCCGGTGGTCAGCACTTGCAAGCGGCCGGTCTCCATCGCCGCCGGGGACAGTACAAACATGCCCGGGGCCTTGCGCACGGCAGGCGTCTCCTCCTCGGCCTCGGAGCTGTCGGGAGCGCTGACCGGTCGCCAGCGCTGACTGGCGCTGCTCGAGCCGCTGTTGTTGTTGTTGTTGTGGTTAGCGTGGCTGTTGTTGTTCGCGTGGTTGCTGCTGTTGTTGTTGCAGCGGCGCACCGAGACCGTGCGGTAGAGCAACGCCTCCGAGGACTCGGGCTTGTTGCTAAGGGCGGCGTGCACCGCCTCCTCGACCAGGTACACGAAGAAGAAGCCGCCGCAGAAGAGGAGCTCCGCGAGGCTGAGCCCACCCAGGGAGCCCTCGAGGATCAGTTGCCCGTTCGATTGGTGGAGCTCGACGCTCTCCCGGACCTCCGGGGCCAGGTGCAGGAACGTCGTGAACAGGAGGACACCGCCCCCGAAGCACAGCAGCAGCGACGTCAGCAGGCCCTGCTGCTTTCCAATTGGGGACGTTACATATAATGCTTAGGGGTTGGCGTTGCCTGTTGTTGTTGTTGTTGTTGTTGTTGTTGTTTTTGTTGTTTTGAGCGACTGATATATTTAGGTAAAGAGAGATTACGATCGACAAGCAATTTTTCGTTTTAAAAATAATAAAGACAAAGGTGACGGTAAACAGGATTTTTTTTCTGTTTGAAGGTGATATTTAAATTGGCTGCATTTCCAGATTTATCAGGTATAATTGTTACATGGAAAACAATAATTGGCAATGATTGCCGAGTAGTTAGTCGGTCATGTTTCTAATATGCAGCGCAGTAAGGCGCACCGTTAAAGAAATCGTTACTACCGCTGTTTATCGCTATAATAGAGTATAAAGCAAACTCGCGACAGTTCTTTCGTATCAGTTTATATTACTGTACCAATCGCAGCTATATGAGCAGTTCTAGAGAAATCATCGAGCAACTGGGTGCAAAAAATAAATAATAATTTTTTTGTAAGGCAAACCTACCAGACCAGGTTTTTCTGATTGTCTAGATCATTCTTGATATAAAAAAACAAATCGTAAATTTATTTTTAAAAAATGCTTCAGTATGAATTCCCCCTTCAAGCATAAATCGTGTTGTCAGTATAGACAATGCGAGGTTTCATTTGCTTTTTACCGGATGAAAAAATGTTGATTCCTTCAAAAGTTAAATGTGTTTGTATAAAATACACTAGTTTCAGTAAAATACATTGAAAAATGGCAAAAACCCGCTCCTTTACATTTTCACAGTATTTTGCGTATTTTACGCTCATTTTTTTTAACTCCAAGGAATCAACATATTTCATCCGGTAAAAAACAAATCAAAGCTTGGCTTCTCTAGTATTATTTTCTCTCTTTTTTTTTAAATGTTTGTGCGACTCTCCATGGCAAGATGATTTATGTATGAAGTACCCGTATGGAAATAATAAACGTACGAAATTGTAGAATAACCGCAGGAAATCGTAGGAATAGTAGGAAGTCGTAGGAAACTGTTGGTTTTCGGACAAAATTTGTACGGTTTTGTACGTTTTTGTACATTTTTGTGTAGTTTTATACATTTTCATACGATTTATAAATTTTCTCAAATTTGTCTACAAAAATATAAATGTATGAAAAGGTAAGAAAATGTAAGAAAAGTAAGAATGTGTAAGAAAACGTACAAAAACGTACATTTCCGTAAATTTTAATGAATCTTACGATTGTCTACGTCTTCTTACGGTTTTGTACAGATTAATGCGGGTTTATATACTTTCATACATTTTATTACGATTCGTAAATTTTTCGCATGCATAATAAATTTTTCCTGTTGAAATAATAAACTTAGGAGACTGCCCGAAAACAAACACTTTTGTACGGTTTTGTACGGTTTCTTACGATTTGCTACAGTTTCATATACTTTATTACGATTTCCTACACTGGTTTTTTCCATATGGGTAGGTCATATTTAAACATTAAAAAAAAAATAAATATGCTGTTGGCAAAAAAAATTTGCCACCCAGTTGACCACGTTCCTGGTTTTTCGTACATTTAATAAGTTCGCGCGAAGAAAAACCAAAAATGTGCCCATACTTTGGCTTTCTTCGCGCAAACTTACCAGGAGAGTGTCAGCGATCCGTATCACGGATTCGGCTCAAACTTTAGGATATCTTTTTGGGCGCAGAAACATGAAGAAAGCTGCAATATTAGCCCTAACGCTCCAAAAAACTCAATTATGAACGTTTTTTCTTTTGAAAAAATTTTGAAAAAATCTTTTTAAAAAGCCACTTTTTAAAAAAGTTTTATTTACTCTAGAGTAAAGTCTTAAATACCATTTCAATAAGAGAAAATAAAACTAGAGAAAACGATCTTTGATTTGCTTTTTTTCGGAATTAGAAAATATTAATTCCTTACAAAGATATGGAAGTTTAAATTTGAGTTTAAATTCGAACAGCGAATTTCATACATTCAACAGTTCATTTTTATTGCTCAAATTTAAACTTCCATAACTATGGAAGGAATTAACATTTTCTAATTCCGAAAAAAGCAAATGAAAGATCGTTTTCTCTAGTTTTATTTTCTCTTCTTGAAGTAGTTTTTAAAACTACTAGAGTAAATGGTTACTGTTTTAAGGTGGTTCTATGATGCATTATAGTTTATGCGCTCAGCGAGAACATAAACTATACCATGCGGCGGGCATGCGCGTGGTTCTGTCTTTCTCGCTCTCGTGCACGTCGTCTGCTATTTGTGTTTATAATCATTAATATCTCAAAATTTTTCGTGGCTCCATGCATTTTTGAAGTGATCATTGCAAAGCTTAAGTCTTAAACTTTAACCACCTCTTTTTCTTAACTTCCTCCGCATTTGACTTCTATATTTATTTTGGAAGTTTCTACTCAAAACACATGATTCTATTGACACGGCAATGAATTGCCATGTAAAAGTATACATTTTCAAGAATTTTTTACTCAAAAATTTTCCTGGCAACCTATATTGAAAAAAATACTAAAAAATTTGTCAGCATCTGTAGAATAATAATATATTTTTTTTGTAAATGTCCGCATTCAATGACATTTTCATAGAACCACCTTAACAAGTGGCTTTTTAAAAAGATTTTTTCAAAATAAAGAAAAAACGTTCATAACTTGAGTTTTTTTGGAGCGTTAGGGTCTAAATATTGCAGCTTTCTTCATGTCCAAAAACATATCCTAAACTTTTAGCCGAATCCGTGGTCCGGATCCCTGACACTCTCCTGGTTAGAAGGTTGGCTTTTCTTCGTACCGCGCGACGAAGTGTACCCCTCAACAAAAAAACTTTTAATTTTTGCATATACCCAGTTGTTTGATGATTTCCGTATAGAATTCTCATCCACACGGACCGTCATGCAAATTTCCCTTGCAATCGTACCCAATTATGTTTCCCTCGCATTATACATCCCGATCAGCTTTTCCAATCCACAAACAACAAAACCAACAACAACAACCGGCACATCACTATATATCTGGCAGAAGCCCAAAGGAGGATAGTTATATACTTGTGAGGCGTCGGCGTGGGTGTTAACAGTGATGCTAGACGCGGAGGTCAAGGTCGTGGAGACGCTGGAGACGCTGGTGATGGCCCTCCGGTTCTCGCTCTTCTTTACCCTGCAGCGTCCGATGATGAGCGGCAGCATCCCCAGTAGAAGCGAGCCGAAGCCCAAGACGAACATCGAGCCGACCTTGGCCAGCAGGAGAATCGTCGAGGGACTCGGGCCTGACGATGCCGGTGTCGTTGTCACTGCTGGTACCTCCATGCTTCTTCCTCGTACTTTATTATTGCACTCGCTGCTCACTGTCTAGACGCGCACTGGCACTCGCGGTATAATCTATATGCTCTTCAGTGAAGCGCGATGTGTGACCGGAGCTGGAAGCCCACTGAGGCGCTCATCGTTGCGTTTCTTTTTTCCTTCCGCTCGCACGCGGCCTTTCACTCTCCTGCGGACAAGGGTACACACGGCACATATGAGGAACGATGCTACGTTTCCTTGTCCTCAGTCGTCCTTTCGATGTTCAATTACATAAATGATATCAGAAAAAAAGGAGGGAACTAGATATCCACAACGCACGCTTCTGTATACATTGTAATATAATTCAATCGAAAGCACGACTGCGTGACCGCGGGTTTCGATTTCGATGCATACGCGCTGATACGTAAACGCACGCACACACGATCGAGTGGAAAGAAGTCGACGCTAGCTATGCAGTTCTTCCTGTACAATACGCACGTGCGGCTGTAATATACAGTCTCATTACCACGTGGCTCTGTATATAATAATAATAGCAAGCCCGTGAAGCATCACGCGCGCGCGTGCCGCGTTCGAGAAAGCGAGCGAAAGAGATGATCGGAAAAAGCGGCGAGCATATAGCGCGCACGTGACGTACACCTATATAGCACTATAAGTGTACCGGCTAGAGTTGTTTTCTTCTTTCGGAACGAGCGAGCGAACGTTTTCCGTTTTTACACCTGCGCGCAAGAGATCTGCCCTGGCTCTATAACTCTTTCGCGCTAATCGCGTAATGGCTCTTTTCTCTTTTACTCGCCCGGTGTTATGTCGGGGGGGGGGGGGGGGCTCTATTTATCTCGGTGATTATTTTTAATGACGAAGAGAGAAAAAATAAATTTATATATTTATAAGCGTGAGCGGAATTTGATAAATTAGAGTCGTTCGTTGTAATGTTTATTATAATATTATTAAGTGTAACATTTGGCAGAAAACTAGCAAGATAATAATAACTACTTTTACTTTTAAAACGATGCTCCGCGCGCTCGGCATTATATGCGTTATATGTAAATTACTCGCATCCCCCATAGGCGCCTATTTTATGTCTTACGAATAATCCCAGTGCAACCAAATTTTTTCGCTCCTCAAGAGGCATTATAATATTATATTCATAGTATACAGTTATAGTTTTGCGATGGCTACAGGGCGAGACGCGAAACAAACGCGCGTGCACTTCGCACCAGAGCGTTTGCGGAAGCGAATAATAAAAAGGACAAAGGAGAGAGAGAGAGAGGAGATTCGTAATTGTTCTCGCGCAGGCTGTACGTGCGCACGCGCATGTCAAGTGAATTGTGCTCTTCTAGAAATTTTACGCGCCGCGACGGTCGCGGAATGCGAATGACTGTCGGGGTTATAACGTGGCGCGCGCGCGCGTCGAAGCTTTGAGAGAGAAATTATGGAAAAGCGCATTTGTGTACTTGTGTGTCTAAGTATTTATATATAAAGTGAATAGAATGTATCGGCGATCTCATCGACGAGGCCTGCCGGTACGATAATAAATCTCTCCGCGTATATTCCCATTTTCCTTTTAAATCTATTCTTCTTACTCTCGCTCGATTATTATTGTTATATTATTACGGACTGAACGTTAGAGGCGGCTATTTGTTATTGGCGAAGATCGGGCACAAGAGTGGTGAAATCTATATAGCTTTTACTTTTACAGTTCTAGCTAGCGCGTTTTCACGAAGCCGCGCGCGCGCGTTTTACTTACCGAGAATTAGCCTATAGGAATTTATATTACCCCATTAGTGGTGTTTTTAGCATGAAAAATCGTTACGATCGAGATTTCTCTGCGCTTTATATTATTGTTCGGCATTATAAGCGTACCGCGATTTAAAACTTTTACGTTACATTTAAAGAACCGCGCGGATTATGCGAATAAGGAGCGCACCGGCTGCTCGAAAAATACAGCGGTCTACATATACATGTATGTGCGTGTGTGTGTATTCGTGTCGCGCTCAACCGGTCGCGAGAGGTAAATAACCGATCGAATGTATAATGTGTCACCGTTCACTTCTGCACCGTAGATTATCGAACGCCTACTGTCTTGAGATAACGTGAAACTTGCCGGAGATATATATATATATGGCGCTCGCTACCGATTTCCTTCATTTTACATAAGTTCTTTGATTAATATAAGATAATGTTTATCGAATCGGAATTGCGAACGATATCGGTAAATTGTTTAACGAAATGTGTACTTTGAAATGAGATCCATAAGTGCGGGGAAAGATTTTTTGAGAAATTTTAGAAAGCGTTTTGTACGACACAAAGTGGCCGGCGATCGGTGGTTTGAAATTTTACATACGCGTGCAGTTTTATAGCAGGCGATCTAAGAAAACTGTATTTTATTTTTTAATGGGATATACTTTTGAATCGTAGTGAAAGCATTGATATAAAACACCCATCTGTACTGGTTTTTATCTAATCTTCTGAGAATTTCATGAGTGAAAAATTTTTAAGATAATTTTATAATCACTTAAGAAAGAATGTTAGCAGTTGTCCATCAGAACATTTACCTTGTAGATAAGGCATTTTTTGGCCTGTTAGAGTAATCTTAAAGTGGTAAATAAACATGATTTTATACTGATTTCTATGTGATTTTTATATACGTCAATAAAATATCTGGCGATCTGACGCTATTTACCTTCAGTACTGGAATGTTCAAGAGTTTCCGTTCTCAATATAATATTTCGCGCTTAATATCCAAGGATAATGAGATGTTATGATAATTTTATATTAAAACTTATTTTCCTTCAATTATTATCTTGACATTATGACAAGTGAAAAGTAAAACGTTAATATGCGGAATAGTGATAATATTGTGGACTTGTCAATTACACATATGATCACGCAAACGATAATTGTCTTGATGGTTGTCATACTTAATTTGTTTTTCTTCAGTTACTCCAAGCGTTGAAACACTAAATCAACACTTTTTATCTTTAACTTTATTATTTCGTGAATGAGATTAATATTAATTAATCTTATTAATCTATCATTTTTTAAACTTAAATTTTTCAAAATTAGAAAAGGAATATAAAAATTTGAGGCATATCGTTATCAAATAGCCTTATATAAAATGGAAAACATTTCAGTTTAAAGTACAAGACAAAGATGTATTAACGTGATAATTCTCAATTAAAAAAATTAATCATCGATCAACGTTTATGAAATTCGAAATTCAATATTCAAGTCACTTATCAAGATTGCATAAATTATAACATCACAGTACTAGGAAAAAACGATTAAATTCATCAATTTATTTATTAGTATCTTTTTTTTTAACGTAATAAGAGTAAGTTAATATGTATCACAAATATGCATTTGAAATCTAAAAAACGCATTGTACATGATAAAAATACCTCGTCGAATCATGTACCAAAATATTCATCTATTTCTACACCGCTTATATGACAATAGTCTATTTTTAAATTCTCTACGAAGTCGCGTATATAACTCTTAAATTTATATGAATCTTAAATTAATTCAAACATTCTTTTCTGGATTAAAAATACTTAACATTGTTTAAAAGACATTTAATTATCCGCGTTTCTTCTTCGATTATATTGTTTATATTTCTGTTCGGTAAATTTTTAATACGACGAAGTAGTCAGAGTATAAGAAAATTCTTTCTCTTTCAAAACTACGAAGATACAAGTCGACCTATACGTCACTTGGAACTTTAGCAAATATTGATTATCTTTCACTAATGAGATAAGCTTATTTTTAGAAATCATGTGAAGCTACTAATTATGCTTTAGTCTCTAATAAATCACTTGTTTTCTTTAATAGAAGCCAAGATTCAATAGAAAAATAAGGTTAAATTCAGCAAAATTTTATAAAAACCCGAGCTCCGCTCCAATATCGCGTCCAATTCAGCCGAAGAAATTACCACTGCATATATATCATTCAGCTATATACAATGTTTAACTTGATAAATACGATAACCGATTATCAATGCCAATATAGTATTCGAGCAACGCCGCTAGCCCTCTATCTACACACACTAAACGCAATTGAATGAACTTCAAGACTCGAACTGCACACGCGATAATCTCTCCTGCAGTCATTCTCTCTTTCTACCATAGTGAAAAAAGCCAACGCAAGTTTCGACACCACTGGCGGTATAAACAAGCGCTCGAGTAGGTATATACGTGTATATCCTCAATGCTCGGCGACTTTCACAATTACAACCTCAATCTCCGTTAATCGACCGTTAAAAAACCGAAGAAGAAGAAGAAGAAGAAGAAGACACCAACGATCGCATCGCGCAGGCAGTATAGAGTGTCTCTCGTGCGTCTATACACACGTATATACGATCGGTAACATACAAAGTTTACCTTCCTCGCGCGCGGAGCACCGGCTATTCAAAATATGTACAGTGGTATCATCGGCAACAGCAGCAGCAGCACAGTATACATGCGTGCGTGCACGCATTTTACACACACACATAGCACGAGGCTCAATATGCACTGGATGAAAATTTCAAACACGCGCCGCGATTTTTTCACCCCTCACAGACGACGAATTCTTTCCACTCGCGCAAAGAGAGACACACGACCGTATTGTAACACATTCGTATATATACAGTCGCAAATAACGGAGACCGCACCGATTAGCAATCCACGCGCGGGCAATGGCATATAGCGAGCTGTATATACACCACATGCCGCACTCTCCCGTCCAAATATGTATATATACGTACGCGTACACACCTTATCGGAGCGCGCGCGCTTGCGACAGGACGACACTTTCGCGGTATACCCCGAGCGAGAGAGAGAGAAAAGAAAAGCGACCGACACACTCTGTTGAAAGGAAAGAAGAAAAGTAGAATCGGCAAGTCGAGAGAGAGAAAGAAAGAAAGAGATAAACGTGCAGCAGCAGCAGCGTGTGTTATTGTAGATCTCTCTCCTCTCTTCTCTCTCCGACGAGCGCGCGCGTCGGAATGGAAACGCGCGCACCACGCGAGAGTGGCGGCCCTCTCACTCACTCACTCTCCGCGCGCGCTCGGCGAATATAATAATGCGATGCCGTCGCCCATACACAGCGCGCAAGCGTCGACAAGTAGGAGTAGGCGGCACATATGTAGATGTGTATGTGTGGTACCATATGTATGCATACATACGCTTATATGGGTATATTATATCTATATACATACGCACTGCTGCTGGTGCTCCCCTCGCGTCTCACTGTGAATTGGCTTATAATATACTATACGTGGGAGTGCGCGCGCGTGTGTATGTATAAGAGAGCGCACCACACGGCGTGCACCGAAAAAGCCGTCTGTTGGTAGCGAGCCTGTGGCTGTTACTACTGCGGCGGCGACGGCGGAGAGATACTCTCCCGCGAGTATTCAGTCACGTGCTTAAGACCTGCGGCCCTGTCTCTCTCTCTTTCTTTTTCTGGGTTACACGTATATATATATACACGTTTCACCGTGCACTGAGGCGCGCGCGGCCGATCGATGGACTGCTCCTCGCCGCGCTGCGGTGCCGTCGCCGCTGCTGCTGCTGGCCTTTATCCGACGCTCTGGCGCGCTCGCCTCTGTATCCGAAATTGCTACTTTTGTGTATTATATAGAGGAGGGAGCCGTCGCCGTCGTGGCGGTAGTCGCACCGCCGGATATTATGTTATATACACTCTTTCTCGCGCTGCGCTCTTCCCCTCCTCGTTTCTTCTTCTTCCTCGCCTCCTCCGCAGCCACCTCCTCTATTATGTTTTGCGAATTAGCCAGCGCGTGCGTGCGCCGCGCAGGATCGCCGGCTGTTTTGTAATATGCCCACGGCTGCGCTATGCTATTGCGTATGTATATTATACCATTACGAACGTCTTATACTCTTCTTATACGACTGCAGAGTGTGTGTATATATGTAATAACAAACGCCTCGCGGTTAAGCCTCGCGAGCATTATGCAAACCATCGTTGTTTTTTAACTACCTGCTCTTCCGTCACACAAGTGACAAAACTATTCGCTAACCAGTTTTTTCTTTTCTTTTTCGTTTTTAAGAAACATTCGGCTCTGCGTGTAAATATATATAGGTAGACCGGAACCGTCGTTTGCTCTCTGGAGACGATTCATAATGCATCGCGCGCGGAGATGGCTGATTGCAGCAGCGGCAGTCGGCCGGGCTCTATTTAGCGTGCGCTGGGGTATAATATACGCGACGGCTATATAACCGGGACTCTCAAGAGAGAGAGGGACAGCCTCTCTGCGGCCACCTGCGCACTGCTCCATTTCGGACTGACCGCAGCGCGCGGATGAACCTCTTTGAATTCTCTTATGTACGTGTTTCGTTTGAAAGTGTATGTATATATATATGTGTACATACCTATATGTGGTTTAGGGATTAACGTTTGGTATATGAAGGGTAAAAGAAATCACCCTATTATGATAAAAAAATCAGTGATACTTAGTTTTATTTCAAAAATATCACTGAGAAAAAGATTTGTTTACTGTTAACATGGCATTGTAACTGTTAACATGCGTATGTTTAAATATGACCAAATATAGACATTGTAACAGTTATAATGCTATGTTAACAGTTAAGTTATCATGTTCTCATAAACAATTTCAATATGTTACCTGAGAACATTGATATTGTAATAGTTACATCATTTATTTTTTGACTCCAACGTTTCGGACATTTTTATTGTTTATCCTGACGAGGGACATGAACAATAAAAATGTCCGAAACGTTGGAGTAAAAAAACTAAATGGAGTTTTTATTTCAAACTTTTTTGTTATATAACAAAATCATCCTGGTAGAAAATTGTCTATTAGATTCAAAAACTACAATTTACAAGAACTTCTACCATCAGCTACTTTCAAATCTGAATATGTCTATTAGTTAATATAGATATTGTAACTATTACAATATCACATTGTATCCTTAAAAATGTCAAATAGTTGTATTTCAAATAGATAAATATGTTAACAGTAACAATATTTTTCTCTCAGTGTATATATTCCTTATTTTCGTTATTAACTTTAGAAGAACGGAGCAATGAATCGCGCATTTTTATATCCAATACACTGTATATTATTTATATATTGGCTCCAGCTGCAGTGGTCAACGAAAGAAAACAAACTTACATACCACTTTGGAAAAAGCCTGCACCGAGGAACATGTATGAACCATATATATATATATACAAAATACTAATACAAAAATGAGTTGCAAGATCGCACGAACACTCTCTGCGTGCCTTATAAGCAACATTCGCCAATTCGAAACCAACGTGCATATCCAGATAAAACAGAACTAATGCAACCTATATGTGCACGTTAAACCTCCCCGGCGAATTCGGTCCGCAGCCGGTGTAATTAAGATCGATTTGCGTATGTATATCTGTATAGGCGGCGCACACGAGAGCTGCACCATCCTGTTTTTCGCGTCTGAAAAGCGCGCACGGGAAAGTAGAGCGCACCGGCACACACGTATGTGTGTGTGTATGCGCTCGCATGATATACGTGTATAATACGGACCGGCGCAAACTTGGTGATTCATTCGGCCCGATCTGCCATATCATATCATATAAGAGTGCTGCTCGTAATATATATTATATACATTGGTCAATTTTTTTTCACGACCATTTTTCTATATTCGCATCGCAAAAGGCGAGCGCCTTGTTTATGGAGATCGCTGCCGGGCAATTAATACGCGAAGTATTCACTTGCGCGCGCGCTCGCACTCGCAATGATAATTTACGGTGTCGTAAAAAGCTAGGCGATAAATGCCCGCCGATGTGTGTTTTACGTGTATATGTAGCCTTTTACGGGTGCCGGTTGTATTGTTTTTCTGTGGCGAGTGTGTTATTGTTCTTTATTTATTTTTTTGTTTGTTTTTGGCTCTAGCTATACCAAGGATGAGGAATGAATGCTTTTGTGTTTCGCGTGCGTTAAATAACTGTAATTAACGCGCACGGCCGAACGCGTTATTATTCTTTTTTTTTCAGATTTCTCTCTGTATCTGTGTGCGCGTGTGTTTTCGGACAGATATAACGATCAGATATAAAATATGGCTGAATTCAAAACAAGTATGTATACAAGAGCAGAGATTCTTTATTTGACATCGCACTCGGGGCAGATTAGCTGTTAAAATATTTTGGTTTCGGGCTGGGCCATCATCTCAGCGATAACGCGAAATGAATCACGATCACCGCATGATAATTAAATATCTTATAACCATCAAAGCGCTGCATTGTAGACGCGTTTGGACAATTTGCACACGGTGTGAAAAGCCGTGGAGTGTAGCGCACAATGCAATGCCACTGAACACAGGCTTCCTTTATTTACTTTTAATATACTCAATGGACCGCTATTCACGATTTTTTGCGATAAAATCCAATTAATCGATATTATACACTGTCGCGTGTATTTTTACCGTTAGAAATCTAACGGCAATATAACATTGTTACTGAAACGAGTTTTCAGAGCGATAATGACATACGCGCGTGTGTGCACGTGCTGCGAGAGGGCCTGGAGTTTTTTTTTCGAAACAAAGGAAATTGCTAAATATAATAGACAACTGGCGGGGTATTGAAAAATTCCTACTGTTTTGATTGCACGGGGGAGCAGTAGCGCAGATCGTTCAATTTCTTCTTGAGCAAGTGTTAGTATGTATGTAATGTAAACGTGTAATTTTTTTTTTAATTGGTAAAGCCATTTATTTGCTGCGTATGGGAAGACCATTTCAGTACGTATAGTAAATGATTTTTTTCTAGGGTAGATGCTTTTTGTATATGAGAAAACTAACATTGAAATACAAAATATTTGTCATTTTTGTAAGCGAAAGGCACGAAAAAAAAACGTTTTTTTTTGGGGTATATTTACCTTTTGGACACTGACTAGGAGAGGCGAGAGGCCGCAAACTTCGGATCACGGATTCAGCTTAAACTTTGCGATATGTTTTTGGATGTAGAAATATAAAGAAAGCTGCAATATTAGACCCTAACGCTCAAAAAAACTGAAGTTCTGCGCCGTTTTAGCTTTATTTTGAAAAAAGGCTTGAAAAAAACCTCTTCTTGAAACGGTAACCATTTAACTCCGGGGAGTCTTAAATATAATTTCAAAAATAGAAAATAAAACTAGAGAAAATGAGCTTTTTTAAGAATTAAAAAATGTTGATTCCTTCAAAAGTTATGTAAGTTTAAAATTGAGCGTCGAAAGTGCATCAAAATATGCCGGCAGTCGAACAGTTTAATTTTAGGGATTAAACAGTGCATTTTCGATGCTCAATTTTAAACTTTGATAACTTTGGAAAAAATCAACATTTTTTAATTCTTAAAAAAGCAAATGAAAGCTCATTTTCTCTAGTTTTATTTTCTATTTTTGAAATTATATTTAAGACTCCCCGGAGTTAAATGGTTACCGTTTCAAGAAGAGGTTTTTTTCAAGCCTTTTCTCAAAATAAAGCTAAAAAGCCGCAGAACTTCAGGTTTTTTGAGCGTTAGGTCTAATATTGCAGCTTTCTTTATATTTCTACATCCAAAAACATATCGCAAAATTTGAGCCGAATCCGTGATCCGGAGTCCACCAATTAGCTATTTTAATATTAACAGTTAACATATATATTAAATATAAATAAATCCTTCTCTCAGTGGACGAGTTTTTCCTAAATCATGTGCGTGATATAGTTTATTTTTTCACGTGAGCATGATTATTGTTGTAAAATATTCCTACTTCAAACGTGAACCATCCAAATAGGAAGGGTTGCACCGAAAGTTGTCAAACAAAGAAAATGAAGCTAGAATAAACAAGCTTGTATTTTCTTCTTTCGGAATGAAAAAGTGTCCGTTCCTTGCAAAGTAAAGGCAAACATTGTAGTAAACATCCACAAAATATCACGATACTTCATTTTATCATATCCGTAAAAAGGAAAAATTAATGATACACATAACGCGCGCTCCCGAGCGTACATATCATTCCAACTAATTGGACAACTTGTCGCTCGGGCGAGCTGATCTAGATGAAAGCCGACCAACGACTTCGGCTACCGAGATTTTTATAATTTCCTAATTTCTTAACACTCGCGTATTACATACCCGCGCGACACTTATACTTTCGCGCGCGTTATAAATACCTCGAGTTGGCGAGAAACGACGCTACAAACTCACCTCTCAACCCGCGCTCACTCTCTACAAAGGAGAAACGACTACACTAGGGGGAAAAGAAAGGAAAACCCGCGTCGCATCTCGTCGTGGGGCGCTTATGAAAATGCCTTTAATTAAACCGCGCGATCCTCGCGGCTAACGAGACATTCCTACACCGGCCAGAGCTATATACGTGCCTCGAACAAAAGCGCCGGCGCGCGAGAGGTGCACGCATCACAAAAAAAGGGAAACCCGCGCGCGCGCGCGACGAACTTGTGAATCGCGCGCGCGTGACGCGAGGCGAGAGAGAGAGAGAGAGAGATACGGGAAAAAGACAAAAAGCGGAGTAGAGTCACGCGCTCGGTAATTTCTCCCGCGCAATCTGTGTTATTGGGTCAATCCTTGCGCCTTTCTACCCCGATACATGTATCCACGCAGTACTGCTGTTGATGAAAAGATCGGCTCTCGCTCGCGGAGGTCGCGCGCGCCGCGGTGAACGTAAGGTGTGTGTATATATATATATATAAGTTAGTGAGCGCGCGAGTAAGTGTGTAATACATGTATATACGAGAAAAGCCACGGCGAGAGCGCGTTCGTTGAACCTTTTTATATACTTACTTAGCGTGCATCGTACGTAACATATATAAATATAGATTACGCTATACGAACGAGAACGCGTTGTTGTCTGCCCCGCGTGTTTGATAAACGCAACCCCTTGTTCCGCGTACTTTTTCCTCGCGAAGCATTAATTATTGCCATCTCTCTCTCAGCTGCAGCACGAGTGCTTTGATTAATATATATATAGCCAATCATTGTAAACAATGCGCTATGTGATAGCTTTCGAAGAGCGCTGATGATAAATCTCCTCCGCTCGGAGATTGAGCGAAAGCTCGCAGCGATTTTTTTTTGCTCATATATACTTGCTTTTCCTTCGCTTTTGAATGCAAAGCGTGGTACATATATGCGGCCGCTTGTTTTGAAAATGCGTGCTTTATTATATATATTATATGCATCTTCTGGGTACCAAGTGAAATACTATATGAGTGTGTGTGTAAGTGCTTTCTAATCTACCGTTTTTAAACTCGCTCGCGCGTCTCGCGGCGCTTTTTACGCAGAGGCGAGATGGGTTAGTGAACCTGCGGGAGCTGTTGCGTTATTATGCACGGGGATCGAAAGAAAACACGGCCGCGGTGCCCCGAAAATACACGCCGATATCATCCCAACATCGTTAAATAACCAGCAATAATCTATCGCGTCGATAATGGTATAATAATTAATATATATACGAGGGGACACGTCCCACTCAGTTAATATGCGTTATGTCCCCTTTTAGTTTCCAAGCCCTCGTATCATAGCTGTCGATCGGTTAATAACCGTCGGCGCGATTATGTTAACAAATTTGACTGCGCTCGAACGACGCGTATTATACAAACTCGATTCGGAGAAACACAACTGCCGGGATATATATATATATATGTACTCGTATAATAACGTGACTCAGGCGCGAATTCTGCGCGAAATTGCAAAAGATGAGCGATGCTTAAGTGCAGTGGAGCGGCGGCGGCGCTCTCCTATATAGTGTCCTGACATTGAACGCGCCCTGCTGGGACCAATTTTCAACTTATTGCAGATTGTGTAAATTGCTGCGTAATGCCGCGCGTGCCCTCGCTGCTGATGAAATTTCCTGCGGCTTTCCTCTATATATACGTATACACACACACACATACATCGCGCCCCTCGTAATTCCCGCGCGGGCCGCGCCTATTCACCGCGATTTCTCCTATTTCAGGTAGATATACCGCGCTGCTCGCATTCCCGATCTTTCTATCCTGCGAATAAGTATCTGTGTACGCGTGTCTGCGTATGCGTGTGCAATATGGCTTTGTCATTGAACTTTTATGTTTCGTGCGCTGTGCCGCGTGCGGTCACTTGCGCGTGAACTTATTCGCGGACAAGCGCGAGCGAGGTAGGAGCGAGGCAATGATCGCGGTTTGCTCGCTTAGTTACGGATACATATATTATGTCGTTGCAGCAAATCGGGTCGGTTGACTTTGGCAGCGCGGCGATCCTGTCTTTCATCACGCACTTTTGACCGCGCACTTTTTCAGCAAATTGAATCTAGGGCAAGCTTACGAACTTTTTCGTAACCATACTGTATGTATAAACATGCATAGAGATCTGATCTCCTTGAAAACTTCATTAACGCGTCCATAAAAGCGGGTAAAATTTGTTTTCAAGGCACACTTTCCAGGCCTGGTTTTTCCTACTCTTTGTACCATGTAATACAGGAGAAAAGTCACGAACAATTAATGAAGTCTTGGTGACACCTTTTTTTCAAAGGTTAAAAATTAAAAAAAAAACGGAGAAAAGACTTTTCTTCAACTCTTAGTAATTTATTTTATAAACATCCTAGACAAATGTCCAAAAAATAAAATAAAATAAAGAAAAATAGCGTTATTTGCTTTTGTAAAAATTAGAAAATGTTGACTCCTTCAAAAGTTTTATCGTTTAAAGTTGACCATTGCTTAAAAGGCACTAATATGCGCACATGTTTTATGCCTTTTCAACGCTCAAAAAAAGGATGTTTTAATTGTTCATGATTTTTCTCATATACTACTACATTCAACGCGTTTCGCGCGTATTACTATTATTGTTATTTTTTCTTTTTTTTTTGAGTTTATGAACATGATCATGTTAGTTAATTTCAATTTAAAAGTTTGTTTTAATCAGTTTAAATTATACAATAATAATGTAATTTTGATAAATAAAATAATGAAATTTTTTTTATACTATTGTTACGGATGGATATTCCATTAATTATTCCATTTTTTAGTACTCCAACTCAAGAATTTAATCTTAAAATTCAAACATATTATATTTTGGTGCCTATTCTTTATACACTGAGAAAAATGTTGTAGTAAATTTTATTATAACTGTAATAAAAATTACTATAAAGTATAGGAAGGGTGAGACAAATACACTTTATGCTGCATTTTTATTATAATTGTATGAATAATTACAAAATTTCTTGTAATTTTTATGACAGTTGTTGATTAGAAAGTATTACGAAATAAAACAAAAATTGCTATACACATAGCAAAAACTGTGATATAATAAAATTTAAAATATATGCTTTTAATTTTTATTAAAATAGAATATAAATTTTATTTTGTAGCGTTTAAATTTTATTTTGTAGCGTATAAATTTTATTTTGTAGCGCATTAAAAATTACTATAAACATAGTAAAAAGTGCCACATTCAAAAATTGCTACAGGCCATAAGAAAGTTTGTTATCCAACATAGTAAAAATTACAACATTAGTACTTTCTGCGCAGATCAAGGCGCCCACGTGTCTGATTGAGATTATGTTTCTACGGGAATTTCACTTTGTCTTGCTTTTAAGTTTACAAAACATTCAAAACCTTACTTCAATTATTTTATTTTTATATTATGCACATTAATGATAAGTTTCTTTGTGTTATCAAAGTTATTTATTGTCATTATTTAATATTATCTGAAATTTTCTTGAAATCGATGGTTTGACATGTACAAGTTCCAAAATTTTACACTCAAGAATCCTATTTGGGTAAGTGGTTAGCACGTCCGATTGCCGCGGTGAAGGTTGCAGGTTCGATCCCAACGCTCGTAAAAAAAATATTTTTATTTCTCATTTTAATTTATTTTCACATTAAATATTGTATGATTAGAGTCTGAAAATAGTTCTGAAAACAGAAAGAACGAGAAAAAATTTAATTTTTTGAAATTTAAGGTCATTCATAAAAATTACTATGTTGCATAGCAAAAATTGTTATATTTCGATTTGTCCCTCCGTTCCTACAAAATATAGTAATTTTTCTTATGTTTATAATAAATTTTACTACAACATTTCTCTCAGTGTAGACCAATCAAATGAGCCACCAACAACCAATCAAAACAGTCTTATTGTGATGACAAATTTCATCCATCACTTTTTAAAGAGAGGATTATGTGGTTCAAAGAGTAGGAAAAACCAGACCTGGAAGGTGTGCCTTGAAATAGTATATTACGCAGGGGCGTGAAATGTCAAGTGGGTCACCTAAAATAGCACCCGTGTTGCGTGTACTCTTTTTTGAACCGCGGGACGCGAAATTCGATTGCAATGCCTGTTTAGCGGGGGCGAAGTATTTACTTCGCGCTCTAGCGCATTTTGCGCTCTGTAATTAGGCATCAAAAGTGGAATTTCGCGCCCGGAGGTTCAAAATAGTATATTACGCATCTAGGGAGGAAAAAACTTTGCCTTCGACTCGGACGGCACTTTATACGAGCTGTGGACTGGCTAATTGTCCTCCCGTGGTGTGTATATACTATTTTATTCCCATCTCTACTATAATGATCATTTTATAGCCTGAAAAGCGGGGCAAAAGTGGCGTCTGATTCCTCCTTTTACTTTATTCACGTATAATGCGGGAATAAAGTAAATTTGCGGGAATAAAGAAACATAATCTAATTTTTTACGTTCATGGTGAATTGGGTTAAACTAACAAAATTATAACACATAAATACAAAATAACTTTTCAAATCTATGAAGTGGCCACAGTAGCGATGGGAATAAAGTACTATATGTAACACGGGACTAAAGTCGATCATTTCCTTAGGTGATTACTGCCCTCGCTTCGCTACGTTCGCTTGGAACTCACCCACAGGAATAATCTGCGACTTTAGTCCCTTGTTACATACTGTACTATTTCACCATACCCGGGCCGAAAATCTACTTTATAGCACTGCATGACTTAAGTCCGCACTTAAGACACGGAAAGGCGTGTCGGCGGACTTAGGCAGTACTATAAAATAACGTACGATACACGTGTCTTAAGTGACACTTGTATCGTAATGTACTATTCCCGCACTAGTATCGTAATGTACTATTGACACTCCGTGCGGGAAGTTCGATTTCCCGCACGCTCGGCAAAGAGCGTTTTTTGCATATGTAAGGGTAGTTTATTGATTCCTATAAATTATATATATATAAATTTATTGATCTTATATATAGTTATATATATTTATAATTACATATATATCTTTAATAAATCAAAATATATAAATAGAAAAATTATAAAAAAATCCTTATTTATTTAATTTTATTGAATTATTTTATATATAACTTTCCACACGCCGTATCAAAAAGTTCTTTTATCCGCATTTGTGGACGCATTGATGGAGTTTTCGCGGAGATTTCGTGATATACGTATAACGATACGCAGTATATTACAATATGGACGACGCGGCGTATACTTAATAGCCCTCTTCCAGCCCAGGAAAATTGTCAAAATTCAATTAAAAAAAATGCCAAAAGATAGATTATATAAGGTAAAATAGCCATTACTGGGACACTTACGACCGCCTAGCTCTTATACATACGATTTCAGAATAATGAACTGTTGTTTTTTTGTCATATAAAAATTGCAACAGATAGTTTATACTTCGTTTAATTGGCTTCGCGAATAAAAGAATGTTGTTAAAGTGTTAGAAAATTAAAAAAAAATACATTTAATACGTAGTCTATTCACCCTTTAGTAGGACACGATTTTTCGAGATACACCCTAAAGTGGGACAATTAAACCAATACTGGGACAATGTTAATCTTATGGGGTAATCAAGCTTCATCCTAAAGTGGGACAAACTGCCAATAGTGGGACAATTTAAGGTTATATTAGTGAATATGTAATACTCGATTATAGTAAGTTTTCAACGTTCTACCGATACTTGGCCACATACTTTGAGTAAAAAATAAGGGTTTGATACGGCGCTATAAATATTTATGTCAAAAGCAAGGTAAAAGATACTATGTAAATACAGTCCCAGTATAGACAACTACATGAAAAACTTGTCTTAAAGTGGGACACCTAATTTTGAAATATATAATAATTAAAATCGTTATAATGAATATTTAGTGTATAAACGTACTATAAAAGTATGTATAAATGTTATTTTGTTCATTATTCAGCGAAAATTCATAAATTAAGAGACCACAAAAGTTATACTAACGCTCGTGAAAAGCAAGCAAAATGGCGAGTTCATACATTGCACTGTATTGAAAGAGCACTGTTTACTATTTTTTCATTTAAATTCATAACTTTTTGGAATCAAAATAAATTACGTAATTGAATAAATTAGAACTTAAAAATGATTTAAGAATTTTTACTTTCATGATCTAAGTTCATATGTATATTAGATTATTAATAGTATTTATTACTGTCCCGGTATAGGACGCACTTTTTACGTTGTTCCAGTAATGGCTATTTTACCATATATTGTTTATTGTATTAGCTCCGTGTCACGGGCTCAGCTCGACCGTCATCCGAGCCCTGACGCATCGCTTCAAAATAAGAACAAGACACGCGTGATGCTCTCGAGCAAGCATCGCGGCGTTAGCTCAATGGTAGAGCGCGAGACTACAAACCTCGGGTCCGTGTGTTCGAATCCCGCTCATCGCATATTTTTTACGCGACTTATTCATTTCATTCGCTCTCAATACAAAACATTTAATGTATAACTTTCTCTAATATCATCAACCCTTATATTTTTTATAATAATAACTTGTTTTCAAACATTAAAATATATCTGCAAATAGCTCAAGGGCTATATTAATTTTTTCCATGCTTATATTCTTATAATTTACTCTAAATAATCAATTAAAAAATTTAATCGTTTTTTTTAAATTTAATTTAATTAATGTATCTGAAGAGCTATTATAGTAGGTACTTCAATTTTATCAAACAATTTAAATTATTATAGAAGATGTGCGAGGGTATTAACATTAAGATATAAGCTAGGTCATGTATTTAATTTTTTCCTATTGAAATAAAACGGAGCCGATTAAATAACAGGACGAGATAGAGTAGTTTAAAATTTTCGGTATTTTTTTTTTTTTTTTTTCATTGAATTTCGACAATTTTTGTAGGCTGAGATGGTGGCGGTGCGGCCAAATGGAACTGAGCGCGTGCAGTGCACGTACAAAATCGTGTATCATCGCGCATTTCCGGCTAGGGTAAATCACAATTGCGATCCAGGAGTAAGTACAGCCGCGTCGAAATGAGCCCGAAAGTAAAGGCGTAATTCATTAGAGACATAATAGCCGGGCGATGGTAAATCAGGAAAAAAACACTTAGCGCGAGCGTGGCGAATCCAGCGCATCTCGTTGTACATATATGTACCGTGTCAGTCATAATCTTCGCGCGCGCGAGAGCCCCTCGAAAAACAGCCGACGCAATCCTTATATACACTTCGCGTATATATATAAGTATATATACACGTATGATACGTACCGCGGAAAAACTCATTTCCTGCGCGCGCGCTGAATTCTCTTCGTCTCGGAATCTTAACGCGCGGCAAACAAAAACCGGACATGTAGTATAGTTTTATTCGAATTACGCAAGGAATGATGATGGTGTGGACGTAATCCATCGTAGCTTTGCGATATTTATTTTTTATATCACTCTATGTATTATATATAGGATCTCCCGGTTTTTTGCGCCCAACTGTACACAACACACACACACGTAGTATATAGTCGCTTTGTTCCCCGTGCGCGTGTAGTTTAAAGTATATAGGTGTATAGGCCCGGCGGCGCTTGTCAGTCAGGATACGTGCGCGCCGCGATGATGATGATGATGACGAGGGGCTATTCATCTCTCTCCTTTATATACTGTACACCTTACCGTTGGGGAATACCCGCAGGATTACGTGCGAATTCCGCGGGGGAATACCTTTTTCTCCGTGCCTTATTCTTTCTTTTTTTTTTTTGTTTCCTCTTATTCCTCGCCTTGTTTATTATTGGATAGACATATGCGCGCATACCTTTATTGCGTCGGGCCATGTCTCTCTTTATTAAACGTCGCAAAAGTAAGAATCATCGCAAATAATAGTCGCGGTTATAATTCCTTCGGATAATCCATCAACGCAGTCGCGTGATTTTAGCGCCGTTCTTCCTCGTGGTAGTGTTTATGGATAATTGTATGATTTGTTTGTATTAAAAGTGTTTGCGCTGTGAGTCAATCATGTGCCGCAATAAAGCGGAAAATTTATTTGTTTCAACTTTATTGATTGTTGCAATCGCCCCGTGTTGTTCGAGTCGTTTTAGCACTTTTACGATTAAGCTGTCTTGGCATAATATTTTCCTATTATGTAGCGTAACGGGTCAATAAACCCGTTAAATTTATTAGAAAAATAACTCTCGGCGAGAGTGCGAAAATAATTGTGAGAAGCGTGTAATAATGAGTGCTGAGATCTCATTTGTGTAAAAATAGTATACACAAGTATTCTCATTATTCAAGGTTTGATAATTATACGAATTGATAATATAAATAATGTAGGCTAATGGCTCATCATCGGCGGCTTCGGATTCGAAGGCGATATCCTTCTTCTATTATTACCACTCGACAATACTGAAAATTTTTTTTCAAAGAATTCGCAATAAACCAGTTATTTCTTCGTCGTCGCGCCAATTAGCTTCAAATTTTCAGCAGAACTATAACGACGAGCGTCGCAGAATGACAGCCACTTTTTGCAATTTCGTCCGTCGCTCTGTCGTTACATTGCTCCTTATAGAAATAGTTTGCATTATATATATATAGTTATTGTTGCACGCTTTTTATTCCACGCGATTACGGCAATACCTTTCGCAATATTTACATACTTCTGATCGGTTCTCGTTATAGAACAGCATCACCGATCGCGCGCGCGTCCTACTTTGCTCCTTGGCGATAAATATGTATATATTTACGCATATCCACGCGATAACCGCAAAACGTGTATCTCTCTGCGTGCTGCTTATTTAGCTTCCGATTGAAAGTGCATGCACCGCACCATCGCTTTTAATCGACGATGCGCAGTGACTATATTATATACTCGCTTGTATATTCTGTTTATAGACGAGATAGACAGCTGTTGTTTGATATTCTCCATTGATAAGCGCGCGAAAAATTCGAGGTGCCGTTGTTCGATATATAATGTGCATCTGCTGGTGAAATTATAGTAAATATTTGTCGTGCACTTACTTAACATTTGCAGACCAAACATAACCGAGAAACCGATGATGATCGAGAGGTACTGGAACAGGCCCTCGCGGTGTTTGTGCAGAATTTCGAAGAACACCACGTACAGCAGCGTTCCCGATGCGAGGCCCTGAAATACATTATACGTAAATACGATCAGATGACGGCATTGAATACATCTCATTATCTCCCTCTCTCTCTCTCGCTTTGACACACAATGTGCCGTTATTATTATCTCACTATTGCGCTGTGGGAAAAATGCTCGGCAAAAATTGCGAACAAAATTTATATCGCAAAAGTTCGAATGAGAATTTTCAAACCTCTCTCTCTCTCCCTCTTCCCTGGTAGAAATCATCCATTTTTCTCCCATTTGTGAAACGATTTTTCTCCCATTTTCTAGCCATTTTCTAGCGATTTCGATAAACTCGCCATTAAATGGCTAGGAAATGGGAGAAAAATCGTTTCACAAATGGGCGAAAAATGGATGATTTCCAGCAGGGTTGTTTGCGTTTGCAATAAATTTTCACTCGGCGTTTCTCTCTCGGCTGGTAAAAAACAAAAATAATAGTAATGCACGCACCTGTAAGGCGACAGCGGCGGGTCCGCTGGCGGCGGCGGTGTTACCCCCGACGAGGATCATGCCGATGCCGATTCCCAGGGGCGACACCACGGCGAACATGCAGACGTAGACGTAGCTGAGCACGGCGACGGTGCGCGAGGTCGTCAGCTCGACGCCGATGCAGAAGGCGATGATGAATTTGTGCGCCGCCACTGCCCCGAACATGTACCTGCACAGATCGTTAGTCACAAGCTTTAAATATACGTACTTGTAAAAGGTTACTCGAGTCGAGTGCGAGCGCGCATTTTGTATATATTTTTTAAATTTTCAAAATCGCTCGTTTGCCAGAGCGCGCGATCGAGTCGTTTTTCCGGTTCGACTGATGTGTAAACATTGGATTGGGTCCATTTTTTTCTTTCTCGCGATCAGAAGCGACTGCAAAGGTCGGACGCTCCGCGTGTCGCTCTATAATTAGACACGGCGTATGGTATGTATATATATATATATATATATATATACATGCATGCAGGAAGAAGCCGCGTGTGCTATTTTCATGCCGATCGTGATTCATTAAATTGTTCCGGTTGTATAATAATACTCAACGCCGCGTAGTTCTATTACATAAAGATGAAATCTATAACTGCTGCGGCGAAACGCCGCTTATCACAAGTTTTGAACATTAAGAGCAAACGTATGTAATAATAATAATATACACGTATGTGAATGCGGATACACGCGAGATGTATGTATATAGAAGCACATGATACTTTTACTTTAGCGGTAGAAAGTAAAAACTCACCATACGTATTCAGCGGAGCTCTCGAGGCCAATGGCGAGTCCTTCGAACAATTCGTGCACCGAAAGGCCAAGAACAATCAGTAGGCCTCTTATTGCCCCGGCGTGGAAGCTGTCGCAGTCTTCGATTATGTCGAGATGCGTGTGGCCGATATCGCACCTGCGTCAAGGAAGAGAACATTTTTCGCCACTGGGTATTTTATATACTTATATATTCAGTTCATCATTGCCACTCTCTTTCCGGTGTATAATCGGAGTTTTATGTTATCGCGATTCATATAGATAATAGCCTGCGGAATTTCATTAGCCGGTGATAAAATATAGGTATGCTCAAGTGTTTCTATGAGTTCGTTTTGTATTATGTATATATGTGGCTTCCAGACTTGTCTCCACTTTTCATTATTTCGAGTAAATCGAGTTTTTAGTTTCGCATCGGTGTTTTAAATCAAGACAAATGAGATTCAACACTGCATCTATGAATACTAATCTAAATAACATCTTTTTTACGATAGTAACTAGACCAAATAGCCTTTATGTCTTAGAAAAAGACTTTCACTTACGTGGTTATTCCGGGAATAAACGAAAATTTCAGTGGAGTTTCCTGGGTTTTTCGGCAACTACACATAATTAATATGAACGGGAGCTTGTAGGGGCAAGTGTGTGTACTCTTTCTAATACAACTATCTTGCTATGGGTACACTTATAAGAATAAGACGTCTGTCTCTCTTATTGGAAAAGTGGAGTTGTATCGTTTTTCCAGGATATTGGATGAAAAACAAAAGTGGAGTTATATGATTTTTTCGAGAATTATTCTAAAAAGAATGTGGAGTTATGTGGTTTTTCTGGGAGTTATTCTAAAAAAAAAGGAGCTACGTGGTTATTTCGGGAAAATGTTGACAAAAATGGAGTTATAGCGTTTTTCCTTGCGTTGATTCAAGACGAGTGCACTTTCGTAATTTCTGTCACGATTACGTGATAGAGGACTTTTCGAAGATACGAAATAAGGCATAAAACCTATTTTGAAAAATTATACGTGGTTTTTCCGGGAAGCCACAGATATATATATACGTCACGGAGAAAATTTTCTTTGAAAGGAATAATCTCGCTCTTATTTACATTACGAAACGAATGTATACATATAATATGCAAAACTTACGCGTGCTCGTGGCTTTTCCAGTTGGGCGCAGCGACGACGCTTCCGTAATTTTCAATCGACTCGTGAGTGTAAATATTGACGTTACTGCTGGTCTTCGAGGTTGCGTCGGTGGACACTTTTTTCGGTTGCCTGTGCCTCAGGTGCGCGTGCACGATTTCCTCGATCAGGTACATGATGAAAAAGCTGAAAATTAATACCGAGGTGATTGAACAATTGTATATAATAGCTGAAAGGTAAGTTTAGCCGCGCGGCCAATATGATATTTCACGAGCGATGGATATAGAAAGAAAAGTAATTTAAGCAACGATAAAACGGCATAATTATGGACATTCCCGGGCGATATCTCGAAACACTTGTTATTGTTATTACCCCAGTTTAAGTATATTCGTTAAAAAAAAAAAGCATTCCTCTTTGTTCCTGAAAGCCATAATTCCTTTTTACAGACGCCAATGGGCCAGGGCGAGCGGATTGTTTTGCAATCGCTCTTATACTTTCCACGCTTTATGGCTTATAGAGCCGCGCGGCGCGCGCTTTCCGCGAAACAGCGCTGACGCGGTTAGTATTAATATTCGAAAATAAAAAAAAAAGTGAAATCACCCAGGCTTCGTTTGAAATGCGCGCAATTCCGAGATGTACAACTTACCCGCTGCAGCAGAAGATTTTTGCCAGCGGAAGGCCCTTCGGTAGGATGCCGTCGATCACGAGATGCTCCACGCCTTCTTCCACTTCCGGCAGCATGTGCAGGAAGGTCGTGCAGAACAGGACGCCGCCGCCGAAGCCCAGCAGTACGTTCACGTACTTGAACGATCTGTGGTGGTTTTATTTTTCAATTAATGGATTTTTTTTTTATCTTGCGTAATTTAAGTGTAAAATGTTTTTGTTGCGTATGGTGTAATTTGCACGGTTTGGATGTGCTTATAGGTATACGAGACTGTTTGCGTAGCTTTTTCACTCTATGCGGTAATTTACGAGAAAATGCAGGTACGATTGTGTTGGTAGACATTTTGTTACTTAGCTTTTTTTTTTCTTTTATTGCTTTATTCGAGATTACAAACTAAGTATACGTTTTATCGTCGATTGATATTTGTAAGTTTTTATAGCCTGTTCACGTACGTGTAAGTACTCTGTCGTAAACTATGTATACGTCACGTAAGCGGAAAAACAATGTTTAAAGGAAAATGTATAGGAAATAATGTTCCTTAGCAGGTTATTACTTTGAGAGAAAATTGTAAAATATTAAGATACACAATGTGTCATTAGGGAAGATCTTTCTTCATTTTAGAGTATATAGCGATGGATACTGATTATGCCAACTAAACACTTGTACCTCAATTGCAAAATTACAAACATCGGCGGTAAAACATCCGCGAGCACGTCGATAATATATATAATTAAAATGTGTTTATCGCAACAGATAAAAACAAGCTGTTCTCAAGATATATACGTAGAATTATCAGGACAAAAATTAGGTGACGTTCAATCGTTTTCGGCCGACGACCTTAACCCACATGTAGCTACATGCGCGCGTCTGACCGAATCTAACTATTTTCCACTTGCTGAATGAACGTATCATGTATATTACGTGTGTGCATAGTTTAATAGATTTCTCAAGGTCACCACCTGTGTTTCTTCTCATCTCTTGTCCGATAATTACACATTTTTGATATAACTCACATCATTAATCCACAAAGTGTATATAATCAATAAAAAATCTCTCGCTATTTCTCAACTTCTACATTCTCTCGGCTCGATTTCATTAAAACGCGTTATACGGTAACGTTATATATTATACCTTCTATTTTTATACAAAACTATTACAACAGACATATACTCGAAACCGATTTTCGCCATGGACAATACGACACACATACATACCTTGGGTTGACGACTTGATTCGACGACACGAGCTTGAAGCACTTGGCTATCTGCATAGGTATGATGCCCATGCAGATGCTGACCAAGCAGAGGGTAACCATCGTCACGGTTTTCGCCGTCATCACGCGGGTAGCGTCCGCCGGCTCTTCGTGGTGCTCGTGGTGCTCGTGGTGGGCGTGCATAGCCGACGCGTTTAGCGCCTCTCGTGCCTTTGCCGCGAGCACGTGCATCACATGCTCCTCCGGGCTCTCCTCGCTAATGTTCATCGTCGTGTAGATGAAACGCGTCTGCTGCTGCTACTACTGCACACATAAGCACGCAACGGTTAATTGAACGCCTATACTTACACGTCAGAGTATTCTCTCGGAAGGTCGCGCTTCACTTTCAGCGCGGCGTGCTGCGGTCTGGCTCATTTGAATATTGCGAGCAAACTACTACTACTACGCTGTCAGCAGCAGCAGCTACTGGTGATATAGCGCGACACGAAATTCGAAGAGTCGGGATTGCGAATTATACGGGGAAATACGAAAAATCGGCGCGTAAGCTGGTGAACGCACGCGTGTCACGGCTCAATGACGACTGGCGCGCTTTTAATAATCGGCGAACGCGCGCGTGTGGCCGATCTCTCTTTCTCTTTCGCTGCCCCCGCGGTATATGTAAGGCACTTATGGGCGTGTGCGTATGCGTGCGCGAATGCTGCTGATCGCGTATGTAAGTAGGCGCGATCGCTGATCGCTCGCGGTTTTCGGCTTGTATCGGTACGCGCGAATCCGAGAGATAAGGGAGCCTATTATCAGGCTTTTATAAGGCAACCGTGTGGGTCCGCACAGATGTGCTTATGTGTACTCGGTCTTTTAGATCTTTACGATATTTGCCATGTGCGATTCATACATAATTATATTTATACATTGTTGAATTGCGCACGCGCGGTGACTGAGGTGTGTTCGAAAATTCGGAATCAAAATACGCGTGGGTAATAGAGAGAAAAAAGTAATTTTGGGGGTTCTTTAATTTATATGGAAAATGAAAGTAATTATGTATAGTTGCACAGTTGGAAGCGGATATATTCACTTTTACGTTTATCACTCTTAAGTAATGTAGATAGCGTCAAGATTTACGTCCTCTTCCCTGTGAAAATCGGTCGATTTGAAGTTAATATATAGGAAACTTATCGTTAAGAGGCATTATGATATATATCTATATATTCGATTAATTGATGATAAGTTCTGTCGGGTAAAAGTGCCACTTGAACTTATAGTGTTTGAAAAAACATTATTAATCCGAAGTAACGAGCTAACGCGCGCGCAGAGAGAGAGAGAGAGCTATTTAGACCGTAGTTTAGTATTTTTACCGATTGTGAAAGTCAGGTTTTCTCTAATGAGACAACCATTAGTCCAAATACGGTATCTGTAAAATTGTAAAATCTCGACGACTTTTTTTTTTAAGTGCAGTCGACAAAGGAATTTTATATCCTTCGCAATCGCGACGATATTATTCAAATGGTTTCGTAAAAGCCAAATAAGTATTATTACTTTTCTATGCGCCGCCGCCGTCTTACTACAGCCGGTATGCATCTACTTGCGGCACCAACACATGTCAACCGGTCCGTTTAAAAGAAAAAAAAAAAAAAACGAATAGCGACCACATTCGCAATGAATTTCCATCGGGAAAAATGTATGCCCGTCGATAATGTTTATACATATATATATACTTTTCCGGTAGAACCGCGCACTTGCCAGACACGGTCGATGCTCTATTAAGATAAAAAAAAAAAAAAAAAAAAAACAATCGCTGATATATGTATACGCGTATGCAAATGAGTCGTAAAGAAAAAGAAAAACAAACACTTTAACCGATACGCGTACCTATACGAACTGCGCTCAAAAAAAAAAAAAGAAAAAGAAAGGAAAGCAAGTGAACAAAGTGTAAAGTGAATACCTATACAGCACACCCAACAATATAGGCTTCCTGGCAAAAAAGGAGCGCCTCGGGTAAAAGCGTCGCCGCGATCGTCTCACGTGAGTGTATATATATATATATAAGGTACAATATAGCGCAGCAGTGTACACAGCACCTGGTCGTCTTCGTCGTCGTGTGTGTCTTCGCGCGTTGCTTTTTAGGCTCGGACTCATCGCTTCGACGCGCGCTCCCCGCCTAATATAACTTTAACGGGGCGATATTGCAAGGCGATCGGTGCGCGCCGGCGCTCGCGCTCTCTCTCACTCACTCTCGTACAGACAGTATATACAAAGGCGCGAGCGCGCGACGCTGCTGTGCGTGCAGGAAGGGGGAGAGAGAGAGAGAAGAGAGTCGGAGAAAGAGTTGAGGCGCGCGGTCCGGTTGGGTGACGTAAAAAACGCGAGAGCTGCTGCCGCCGCGGCTGCTACAGCCTATACCTATGTTTGCGTCAAGAGGATACAGATAGGGAGAGAGAAGAAGAGACGTGGTATAGGTACACCTATAGGCGTGGGGTGCAGCGAGGCGGTGGGTTTTCCCTTAATGCACAATATAATGGTGCACTGGTCGAGGGGGAGTTGAGAGTGTATACGATGGTAGGCGGGAGATGAACGAGTAGATAAATGAATGAATGCACGTGGATTGGTGGTGAAATATTTAGACTTTCGTGACAAGTGGGTTATAATATGCTGGAAGTTGCGCAAACGCGCGCGCGTTTTCCGCTGCCACGGCGGCGTTCGCCGGATTGTCGTCGGGGCACGCGGTTCTGCAGCGTTTCTCTGCGTTCTGCGCATGTAGCCTTGGTATATATCTATATGTATACGTGCGGCGAAGAGATTTTAATATAAATATCGGCATGAGTTGTGTTGGCGTGTATTTTTCATTATTTGTGTGATACGCGTGGCTTTTGAAGTATAAGACGTGACCAGCTTTTCTTTTTCTATAATACGGCTCATTTACATCATTTGCGCAGTTGGCTGCCGCGTGAGGTATTAATGATTTTCCAAAGGCACTTTGCCTATATTAATTTATTTATTACACTGACAAAGTAATTCACTATGTGGAATTTTTTCACTTGTTCGCAACGTTTAAACGGCACCTGTTATCAGTTTACGAATGTGTTTTTTGTCAGATTTTTAACGTCAAGTACGCACTTTATTGCTTACGAGTATATATATAAGCATTATTTCAATTACTTAGTAACCTTGCCGCCTCGTTTAAAAAACAATGGTTTTTCGATAACGGAAGAAGCCTTACTTTTTTTTTCTCGGCTTATATATAATATATATTATCAGCCAAGAGCCATAGTCGTGCAAAAATGTACGTGACGGAAAGTTCTTTAACGACATTTCAGATGCCTAAACGACACTAATTGACATCTCACCTTGGATCATATCGGCTTTTTTGATATAAAATCGATATAATTCCCGGTAATCGGTAATAACGATCTGTTATTTGCGAAACCTTAAGCCTAAGCCGCACGGAGATTAGGGTGTATAAGAGGCGCGCAGATACAGCCTCGAGGCTTTAGGCTTCGGTTTCGCGCGATCTTTATCGCGATAGCGATAAAGTTATTTTTCATTTTTGTCGTCGCCGGGGAGCCGACTTTTGTACTTGAGAGCGCGCGCGCGTGTAGGAATTGTCGCATTCAAGTTTCATCAGGCTATTTCGGCGTTTTAATTAAGCTGATAACGGCCGATGATTTTTTTAATGTATTGCGGTACTTATGCATCGCTATAGATACTTTTGAGCAAATAGAATTCATTTAGGTGGCAATAAGATGTGAAATTGTGCGGGTCTCGAATATATTTCAGTATACTTTGTCCAAACAGATGTACTGGAAGTTCTTTCGACATATCGTGGTATAGTGTAAATATTTTTCGTTGAATCGTCGATTCGGTGAAATGTTTGTATGATCTTTAGGTTGAAAATAAAATAAAAAAAAAATAAGGAAATGATCAAATTGTTAATGATTTTTTAGTATGTAGAAAGTAACTCATTGTACAAATGATTCATTTTTTAATTAAAATCGTCAAAATTATATTTATTATGCTAAATCGAGAGATAATACAAATGAATTTTCGCATTCGTACATTGACCACGCGTACAAGACTCCACTTGTATACATTTATTCCATGAAATTTTTTGCATCCGAAATTGTTTGTAATCTTTAGAATCGGTACATGAACCTTACGTCAACACTTTGCCTAATTTGTTGTTGCTTCATTAAGCGAACTGAAATTTTTTGTTTGAAAATAAAAAGATTGCGCCAGCCATGTACCACTGCTGATGTACCAAACGCAGGAGTGATTTTAATGAGTTTCCAAGTATTAGCTATTAGAATGGACCATTCGCTATTTTTGAACAAGTTGTAAAATTACTCAAATGAATAGAGTGCTCATAGTGCTCTTTTCAGAATGATAATCGATTGTTCTGCAGTGAATTTTATCAATAAAAACTGTATCCAGAAGCCGCATACGTGTAAAACGTTTAATCACTTATATTTTTGTACTCATATTACTTACAAACTTATCATACTGGTAAAACTTTGCAATTTCATCTATTTTTCATACATCACAATGGTCAAATTCAATGAAAGATCAGTATTTTTTTTTGACACAATCGTTACATTTATTACGTTTCTTGTCGTGTTCATCATATAATTATATATCAATATAAATTTGAACAACTATAGTTCGTTGTACATACTGCCATGCCGAGGAACAGTAGTTAGGTTCCCGCAACTTATCTATTGATGAAAGAAATTACATTTAACAAATTTAAGACTATCCATAAAGCAATTGATATGATGTCCTGCACGTATACAAACCGGCTGAAGATTTTCTTAATTAGTTCTGACGCGTTCCTATGATACTCCATATCTTAAATGCATGATTAAGAAAATTAATCTTACGTACAAAACGAATATAAAATTATATATATGTATACTAAATACTCATAATTAGCTTTAATTGGTCATTGGGACGCCAACAAATAAGCAATTAATGTACAGAATAAGAGACCTTAGTATTCTTAGGATTTCTCAGCCGATATAAGCCAGTATACATCGGCGAAAAGCTACAGGGATATACATATATGCGGAAATTTATACTTTTATGTATGAATTGTATTGTCACTGGTTGATGAATTGGCGAATGGAAAATTTATTTTCTTTTTTTTTAAAGACATGCTCATTAAATACGAACGGCGTTTCAAGTAGCTCGTTGTCACGCATTGATTAATATGTGAAACTATAAAACGTAGGTCGCGTTCTATGCACATAATAGAAGTAGCTCATTAAATTCAAGTATAATAATGTAAGGTTATTTGTCTCGAGGAAGAAAAATCGTATTCATATTATTTAAAATGGAGTATGACTAGTACTATACAACCCCACTGGCCAAATTACTAAAAAAAAAATTTTAACGTTACAATGAAGATATCTCAAGATTTTTAAATTAGGAGGTATTTCAAAATCCTGGACTGATAAAATAAGAATACTAAGGTCTGAATCATCGAACCAGACACTTTTTTTGGAGCTGTGTAATCACATAATAAAATTTATTCGGGATTATTTCCTAAACCTTACGAAAATAAAATATTCATTTTTACATTCCTATTTTCACACCGCATGAAATTAAATTTCAGTTAACTTGACTTTATTCAGAACGATTTAAATTCATCAATTATTACATATGTATTCTAGAAATACTCGACCAAAATTATAATACGCGACTTTTAAAATAAGGCGTTAGAGGTGGATAAGAAACTAAAAAAAAAAAATACTGCAATATAGTTACCTAGAAAAAATGTGTCTTTGGGAAATCCCAATGGACTAACATAAAAGCAAATTCTTTTACATTTACGCCCATAAGTGTGAGAGAACCACATTTAATAAAAAATGATTGACACTCTCGTACGAATGAATATTTTTACATATAGAGTATGGTCGTAAAAACACTGTAATTAGATTTATTATTAATGTATCAATGATAATTTTTCTAGTCATTTAAATTTCGCGCAATTTATGTCTAATGAATTTTCTTGGAACCAAATGGAATATGTATTTGAATATTCAGAAGTTCTTTTGTTCTTAAGGTACTTAGTTCATCCTCAAAAAATAGCCTCACAGTCTTTTACATGAGAGTTTGCTCCAACATAAAATACAAATGATCCTAGTATTCAAAAGTAAAAAGGGTTAGAAAACAGAACCAACATTTTTTTTAAAGAAAATTATACGTATATTAGTATAAAAAGAAAATGTCATATTTTCTTAAAAATTTTTTATTTTGTACCAGATTTTTATATTCAAGGTATCTTCTTGTTTCTTAAACATTTACTTATAAATTTGACTATCAAAATTATCGAAGAAATAATTATATGCAAAGTTAGATCTGTTTGTTTATAATGTGAAAACTTCTAAACTATCAGCTCGAACGTTACACACCATTAATTAATTAATTCTTAAGAAAGAAAAAAATACCATCAATATGAAAATCGGCTACAAAATAAAAGAAAAATTTTAAGAAAATATATGACATTTTCTTTAAGGGGGGGTATGGTTAATTCGTAAAAAAAATGGGTCATTTTTAATGATTTTTATATTCGCTCCAGTAAATGAAAATTTATTTTAATAAAAAGTATACGATTCAGTAACTATTGTACAATATTCTGTGAAATTTTCATTGAAAAATATTAAAAATTAAGCCGTTGGCAGCAATTCTGCGGAGGTGCCTTGACAAAATGTTGTTTTGTGGTGGACAGCATATCTCAGCACTGGATCGTCTGAAATTAAAAATTGAAACAGATATTGTTAGATAAGCACATTCTCGAGGTAACAACGAGAGGGATTTTTTTTTTCGATTTTTCAATTTTTGGTGACATAAAAACAAAACTTTGACATAAAAACACCGATTTTTGCTAAAAAAATTGACATATTTGTTACTGTAAAATTGTTAATAATTAAAAAAAAAAAAGCTCTCGTTGTTACCTCGAGAATGTGCTTATCTAACGATATCTGTTTCAATTTTTAATTTCAGACGATCCAGTGCTGAGATATGCTGTCCACCACAAAACAACATTTTGTCAAGGCACCTCCGCAGAATTGCTGCCAACGGCTTAATTTTTAATATTTTTCAATGAAAATTTCACAGAATATTGTACAATAGTTACTGAATCGTATACTTTTTATTAAATTTTCATTTACTGGAGCGAATATAAAAATCATTAAAAATGACCCATTTTTTTACGAATTAACCATACCCCCCCCCCCCCCTTAAATAAATGATATTCATGCTTAGGTACATGTATAAATTTCTATGTATAATAATGGTACATGTATTTGTTTTAAAATTTTGTTTTCGGTTATCTAAATCTTTCTACTTTTGGATACTATGATCATTTTGTTTTATAATGTTGAAAAGAACTTTTACAATGAAAACTTTTTGGAAGGCCATTTTTTCGGGGATGAACTTAACACCTAAAATATTTAGAATGACCTATTAACGTTACACGCGAACGAAAAAAAAGCTTTTTTCAACTGTTAGAATTAATTTTAAATATTACATTTGTTTCTGCAATTTTATTCTTCGCTTAAAAATACACCGCCGATAAATGACCTTACATTAATATATACTTGAATTAAATTAGCATTTAAAGTGCGCCGCGAAAGAAGTATTCAATAAAATTAGCTACTTCTATTATGTGCATAGAACCGCAAAGCCACGTGTTATAGTTTCACATATTCATCAACGCGCGACAACGAGCTACTCGAAGTGCTTTCTGTGTTTAACGAACACGAATATTTCCTCATAATAAACAAAAAAAAAAAAGAAAAATGAATTTTCCATTCGCCAATTCATCAACCATGCATCGACAATCCAATTTATGCATAAAAGTATATGTATATGAATTTATATATTTATGTATCCCTGCAGCTTTTCTCGGAAGTACACTGGCTGATATCAGCGCGCGCTCGCCGGCAATAATCCCCCAGGAACTAAAAATATATATTCTTCGACGAATTATGTTACAACAAGAGAGCTTACCGTAAACAGCGCGGGAATCCTGGAAATTATCTTGCCGCGGGAGTGTATCCAGTGTTTACCTGCGCGCTCGAGAATGATCGAAATCGGTTAGTGCGTATATTCTTTCGAATCGATTTCGCGCTTCTCCGTACGGAAACAACTCCTCTACGGAATAAGCAAAATAATAATCCCCGCATCACGGGACGATCAATCTTCTCGCAAAAATAGTTTTTAGTCTCTTATATTGGCGTTATGCGCAAAAGACACTGGCGCGTTTTTTCCCGTCGCGATGCGTCAACTCCAAGAGCCAAAGTGTGCGATGTGTGCGTGTACACAAACACTCGAACGACTACTGAAAGCCGAATTTGGTTCGACGCCGAGGTGATGTTCGCTCGCGCGCCCCGCTACAGTTGTCGGGACGTAGCTGCGCAAATATGCATCGAAAAAGAGTGTAATCCGTGAAATAGATCACGCGCGCAAAGTTCGGGTATACCGTGTGAGTGGGTTGAAAAAAACAACAGGTTCTCGATTTACATAGCTTACCGCGAGAGTCTTTTAAACGCCGAGTGCCTTTGTTAACGGTGTTAATTCAATTTTCAAATATCGTTGCGCAATATATATATGTTATGACTGTTTGTATTTTTATGTAGAACCTGATAAATTTCTTTATTTACTTGTCCTCTCGCGCGTTCTTTGTTTGCAATCTGTTTTTATATCCCAGATCTTTCCGATAACTAAAAAAACATTATACTTCTGTTCCACTTTGGACTATGAATTTAATCACGTCTTTCACTTCTAGAATATATTTGTGAATTAAAATTATAATTCTCGTATCCTCCGGTTATTATACATCACAACAACAAAGCTACACCTCTCGAGCTTATTGGTAATCATCCTTCAATTTTCCGACAGCGACATTTTGAAAAGAGAGTAAGTAGACAAGCAATTAGAAATCGGCCGCGACTTTCGTCACTGCGGTGCACTTATCGGCGTGCGCGCACTCAGGCGTATATGTACAAGTAGGTATATAGTTGGAATAGCCAACCAAGAGAGACGCCTCGAGTGACAATTAGCCACACAATCGTCGACGACTTCTCATTATACGTTTCGCCGATGTACACTGACGCAACGACGAGTGTGTGTGTGTGGTTCCCCGAGTGCTGCAGACTCTCCGACCGCATGACGGCTTTGCGTATTTTTATATGCAGCGCGTCGTCAGCTATTGTATTACGCCAGTTTGTTTATAGGAAGCGCCGTGTTATCTAATGTCTGCGGGGGTCTCTCGCGCGTGGGTGGATTTCCGATCGATTGGGATTCCCTATATATAATGATAACGACAGCCGTTGCAGCGATGTTTCCTGTGGAGGAAACTTTGGCTCGGTTTGAGCTAAACATTTTTTCGTAGAATAGTAAATTAGGTTTAATGGCCGTAATTTGGCGGGAAAACGTGCTGGCAAATTGTTCTTACACACTTTACAAGTGCGTAGTGTTTAATATTATCGTATAATCATCTGTTTCTACTGACATCCTTTTTGCTGCGTATAATATCATACGACGTGTTAGTTTCCATCAGAAAAGATGAAAATTCATTCTAAAAGATAGCGCAAATAACGTCTTTTCCCACATCTCCAAGATTAAACAGAAAACCATGAAGCGACCCCAGTAAACACTTTTATCTTCAAAGATACCTTATTACCACCTGAAAGAGACATCTTTAAGAATTTTTTTATCTTAAAGATGCCTTTTAGATGGTAACAAGACATCTTTTAAGATGAAAGTGTTTACTGGGAACTCCAAAAATCTCTAAACGAAACGAACGGGGAATTCCCGTGAAAGCTAATATCCGCCTTTCTTCTAACCCAACTTCACTTCCATCTCGGCAAGGTGTATACTTACAAAATACACACATCACCTGCGCCGCCTTCGCGTTCTCGCGGGCCGCGGAATTCAAAATCGATCTCGCATGATCAACTGCATTATAGGGCGCGCGCGCGCGCTCCGCCGGCGGCAGTCAAGGTCGCCGCGTCTGCCACTAACAGCAGCAGCAGCAGTACCAGCGTCGGAGAGCCAAGCAATTTCGCCTGGAAGTGGATTATATATATATCGTCTCGCGTGTGTGTGTGTGTGTGTGCGTAGTACTTGTGCCAAGAGACCGGCGATGCATCTCGGCTATACCTATAGGCGCATCGCATGCGCGGGGCGCGTTGCTTAGCGACGCGGCGCACGCCTACGCTATTCGTATTTGTGTATGTGTGTGTCGTCTTTTTATTTTTACTTTATTTCTGGCGGGAGGGAGGGATTCGTTTCGGAAGTGAATCGTGCTCTAATTTTCGACATTGTCGAATATTGATTTCGAGGAGCATGATTAATGGCTTGCACCGTCGTGATTATTGTTAAAGTTAATTGTAACTTGATGAAGAATTTTATTGGCTTCTTTTTTTTTATTGAGTGGAATTTAATTGGGGTATAGACCATTTTTGGAAATGTTGGGCAAAAGGTTTAGCGCATACGTCAAATTTCGAGACAAACTGATTATGCAATTAGCAGTCGCCAATATATGGACACAACTATGTACCCTGGTAGCAAATGAACCAGCTTTTCTGCCTAAGCTGTTATAAATTAGCTATAGATTTCTTAGTTATAAATAAGTACTCTGTTAACTATAATTTCGCTAAAAACTAGCTAATTTTTTGTTAAACTTTGACAAGCAATAATCGTTAGTTATACATTAAATAATAATTGTTATAGCTAAGAATTGGTTAAGCTTTGAAGACGATGATTTTCCTTGAGAAGATGATTTTCCTTAAGAAAATGATTTTCCTTGACAAAATGACTTTCCTTGAGGAAATGATTTTTCTTGAGAAAATAATTTTTCTAGGTGTTTTCACAAATTTCATATTTTTATAAGGAATATGGATACTTATAAGGAGAGTGCATACCCTCCGCATTCAGAAAACGATCTCCCTGTACCAACGAGAATCTGTCTGTCGGAGAAGGATTTTCAGTTAAAAATAGGGCCAAGAGAATATCTTCCTATGGAAGGAGAAATATCCGCTTCGTAAAATGTCGCATCGCGATAAGAGGAATTCCTCCCGTATATATAATAATTATTAACAAAAAAAAATAAATAAATAATTAATGTAAAAATAAAATTGTTGTACATGAATGGAATAAAAAGACTTTAGTTATTTTAAATATTTATATAGTAGTCATCTGTTATCAATAAAACTTGTCTATACTGCAATTTAATGATATTTATAAAATAGAGTTTTGGGGACCTAAGACCCAAAAGATCATTCCTCCATTACTGACACATAATATTCTTGTAATAAAACGTAAAATTCTCCTCCTGCAGGAGGAAAAAACGAGGAAAAAAATTATAAAAATAGACAGTAAAAGCTAAAATTTAAAAGCAATTTAAAAGTTAAAAGCAATCAAAGATGATAGCGTAAGAAAATGGTTAAAAAATTGTCTTCATTTTAAGCGATTAAATGGATTGTATTTTTAATCAGTTTCTTACGCTATCTTTGATTGCTTATAATTTTCTGAAAAATCAATATTTTTCAAACAAATTGGAGCTTAAATTTTAGCTTTTAATATCTACTTTTATAATTTATTTTCCTCGTTTTCGTATTTTAAATACTTGCAATGTGACAGTCAATAGAAGAGACATCATTTTTTAGCGAAATAGAGAATATTTGAGATGAGATTGCCCATATCTCAATAAAAAGGGCCCTTTTGACGGAAATGTGAGCACTGCACTGGGCTTCATTTTTAGATACCAGAAATCGACTCTCAAATGTCCGTGAAAATCCGTTTCCCGGAGGGTATGCACTCTCTTTATTAGTTGCAAGAAACAATCTTAAATCGCAGGAATTGGCAGTCCCGACTTTGAGAGTATTTTTATGTTTTTTCGACGCTCAACTTTAAACTCTTATAACTTTTGAATCGACATTAGTTAATTTTCAAAAAAGTAAATGATAACTCTTTCTTTCTAGTTTTTATTTCTTTTTTGAAACTTTGTGTAAGATGTTTCTCGGCTAAATGGCTGAGGTTTAAAGAGGAAGGCCATTTTCTTCAAAAATTTCCACCTTTAAAAAATGTGTCACAAAGACGTTTTTAATTGTATATAATTTTGTTTGTATACTTTATGATATGAGAAAGAATAAAAACTGAGCCCGGAAGACATGCCTTAAAAAAAATGTTGACCTGTTTTGAGGCCACCATAAGCGAAAAGTTTCTGTGAATTTCCTCATTTACGATACATATTTTTGTATTTTGTTCTTAGCCATAAAGTTAGGTAAAAACTGAATAATTTATGGTTAGCATTTCTACTAGAGCTCAAGCATATTTTAGCCATTTTTAATATGCTAAAAGCATGACGTTATTACCGGGGTTCCTAGCTAATTTTTAGCTAAATGAAATTAACCGTATTCTGAAAATCTATCTAATTTATAGCAGATTTGCGCACTGTTTCTTCGATCTCCACGGATCTAGTCAAATTTAAACGTTGACTCATGGGAAGGTGGATTGATTCCGGGATTTTTCCTCATCTGCATAGTCCCGTATTATCACAACTTGTCACATCTTGAAGTCCCCCTTTCTCTTCTATTTCGATTTTTCTATGACCTCTGCATACATAGTCTACTTAAGCGACAAGACTTCTTTGCCACCGTGATTTAGCATAGTAGGGGAGAGTGGGGTTATATTGTACACTTTACTTTTGTACACTTTTGATCGTAACGTAATGCAATTTATAATATTCGCAACTTTGAGGTTTCAGATGCTCATAAGGCTTTCTATAAGGTTCATTTTATTGCCAAACAGTCATTATACCGAAAAGCAAAAGTATTAGCTGCATAAAATTGACCCTGAGTGTACAACATAGTCCTAATCTCCCCTAATCTAAATAAAAATATTAACTTTCGTGGAATATTTTACGACAAGGGTGTAAACCCTTGCGATGACGCGCACGCGAAGTGAGTACGATAAGCATCAGTTGCGCTCGTGTTTCAAACAAGATTTAAACTACAATTATTGTGATTATATTTATAATGTAACTCCGTATTCGGAACATTGAGAATAAATGAACATTTTTGTTCGGATAGTAATAAATTATAATTTAATGTATTACATCTATATTATATACTATCCCGCGTAAAAATTTCAAATATAGACAATATATTGCTAGGACCATGGACGCACGGACTTGCGGGGGTGAAAAATTTACGACCCGGAGGCGTAGAATCCTTATTTTACGCTCACGGCATTAAAAAATATAATGTTCGATACATGTGATAAAAATGATTCCTGCACGAGTGTGAGTTTGTCGCCCGACCGAAGCGAGCGAACGCACTTGTATCGAAAAGTATCAACACTCAACATATGGTCATATGTAATATATGGCCAGTACAGGGCTATTAATCGAAGTGCTAAAATTGAGCAAAAATGTCATTATTTAATTTTAAATGATATTCAGCCACCAAGAGGTTTTATCAACCCGGTGACATATTACAAAGCTAGAATGAATTTTTTAACGGCACGATTGTTGGCCAACCTGTCCCACAAGCTGGGTAGGTTGACCATGGATCTGAAGTAAACTCACCGACAATAAATCTTATTATATTAAATTTAGCAATTAAGGACGTTGCATCCATTTTCTCACGACTATAATTTGATTGCCCAAGATTGTGATATTCAAACCATAGAATCTATTCATTATCTGCAGGATTGCGTCTTCACGTATAATAAAATAATTCGCGGTGATATCAACTGTGTAGATATCAGTCAGTGTTTCGCGGAAAGATGCATGAATTACACAGCCCCACAAGAAAAAGAAAATGTTCTGTACTTTAGATCAGATTATCATATCTCGGTGTATTTTGACCCCCTAAATATGATTCCAAGGTCAGAATCCGTCCACCACGTCTGAATTTGGAGATATCATTAGGTATAAGATTATTGAGATATCTTAAAAAACAAAGAAAAGACAATTTTTTTTTGTTAATCTTTTCTACATAGCAATATAGCATTGTTTGCGTCCTTCAAGACCAACTTTACACCATCCCTCTACAATTTTTTTTCTCCGAGATCTAAATACCTGAATTTTGTAAACTCGTACATATCTCTTTAAATCAAATTCTTTATTTCTATCTCGAAATTTACATATTCAGATCTCCGAGAAAAAGAATTGTAGAGGGATGGTGTGAAGTTAATCTTGAAGGGCCCAAACAATGCTACATTGTTTTGTAGAAAAGATTAACAAAAAAATTGTTTTTACTTTGTTTTTTAAGATATCTCAACAATCTTATATCTAATGATATCTCCAAATTCAGACGTGGTGGACGAATTCTGACCTTGGAATCACACTTAGGGGGCCAAAATACGCCAAGATATGATAGTCCGATCTAAAGTACAGAAGCTTTTC